>OW679203.1:34465227-35087011 GCA_940337035.1 Agriotes lineatus
AACTGGATCGCAATGCAAACGCCCAGCAAGATGCATTAAAAAGCCAAAAAACTACGTTAGATGCTAAGTTAAAGTTTACAAGCTAAATTTGTAAAAAAACATAAGTTAATTAAAACTGACTGTTACAAGTTCTGGCACACACGATAGCCGATATCGCGGCGAAACTATATGATGGGCAGCCATGGGCTGCGTGAAAAACTTATCGGAAAAGATAACAGCGCGCTTGTATCGAAGGCCGTCAATGTCATGCTACGAAAACCGCTGCACAAATAAAAAAAAATTCCTTTGGGATATGAGCAGAAAAAAACAAGCATGTGATAGTACTTACACTAATACAAGACATAAAAGAGATTACATCCAACACAGCTCGGCTTAATCGAAACGTTTGCGACCGCTTCGGAGAACTGAGAAATCCTTAATAGTTCAAAGCTGGATACAAAACTTCTCCACAAACTGGAATGTTTTCGGCATTCAAACGGAAAAAGGAACCTCGTCACCGAGATGCGCAGTGCCAGATGGCTTGTAACCACGTCGAGAGCACCTCTGCGGATCCCCAGGAAGAAATGTAACACGTACTGGATACCAGAGCGCGCGGCCCTTAAGCTGGAAGGTGACCCAGAGTGCATCTATCGCAAGAAACAAATAATTCGCCGCGCTCACAAGAAGAGACGATTTTTCAAGCATGGTGGAGTTTGTAGTGATGGAACGCCCAGCTTTCTTCGCCGAAGGCGAGACAGAAAAAGCCATGATTTCATATTCGCATCTGCGTCGCTTAGAACTCACCGTGGAGTTAACTCTACTCCCACCCAAAGTACGTAGAGCTAAAAAAATTAATTTTAAAAATGGAACAGGCTTATATGATTTCCGATGCTTATATGCCTGACAATGAGAAATTAGGTTTCTAACTACGCAATTAAAAAGGACCGTTACAGCAGACCACGGTCAATGTAGGTACGCATAATAAATAGCCTAAAGGTCTGAAGCGGGACTCTTTCGTGTAAAATCTGCTAAAGCGGGGCAACTTTCGCTACAAAGTAAAAATCGGTACTGGCATTAACAAGTATGTACTGTTCCGCCTATATCGAGACAAACGGCCAGTTTAGAATATACGCCGTCCATTTTAAGTGCAGAAGCTACTTTATGTTCAGGAACGAAACTAAAATGAGAAATACAAAAATCATAATTTTGAGAGATGGAGCAGGAAATTTAATAAAAGATCGAAATCAAACTCTAAAGTATATAAAAAAAACTCTGTAAAGACCTATACGCATCTAAGATACTACAATCACCTATAAGACCTAGAGACAGAAGAGCAGCTCTCGCCAGTCATTACACTGATTATATCCCGCCCATCAGTAATCACTAAATAAAAAATGGTATTACAGCAAATGAATAAAAAAACCACTAGGACCAGATGGTATACTAATTGAGCTCATCAAACTCGGACGAAAATATTTTTTCGTTACTTTGAAAAACTGTTCAACAATTGAACTAATTTAAGAAAGCGTAGCGCAAACACACATGAAAAGATCTATGCTTGGCCTGAAACTACAAGAGAGGAAAATCATTGGTTGGATCCGGTAACAACGACAAAAGATCCTGCTCCTGAGGCACTACTGAAATTTATTTCATGCAAATGTAAAAAGGGATGTGGTCGAGCGTATGGTTGCAGAAAAACAGGCTTGAAATGCTCTGTTATCTGCACATTTTGTAATGGTGACTCTTGCGATAATGTTCCACAGATTTTGATAGACGCTGAAGATAACGAAACAAATGACGAGACACTAGTTGACAGACTACTGACGTTTGACGATGACGATGAAACCGCTGAAAAAGAATCAGAAAAGGATGAGAGCGATTCTCAAGAAGATGTCGAGATCAGACAATCTGGACCATCTAAGGCATCTAAAAGAACTCGAAGACGTAAGTAAAGTCGTGGATTAGGCCTACTGGAGATACCACATAAAAAAGCGCCGCTTATTCTACCCCATGGTGGTGTAGAAATGAGTAAAAACTTGAATTAGATAACAATTAATAGATATTAACCGAAATTTCGACGAAAAGTGGAGCGTTTTCGAAAAATTTCGATAATTTGCTCCGCTTCACGTAGCTGTAACTCATGAATTATTCATCTGATAAAAAAAAGTTTCAGACAAAAGTTGTAGGAAATTTTGTTTCCTACAATTTTTGTAATAACTATTTTCAGCCTAGATGGCAGAGGAGAGAAAATATATATTTTTGGTACCTTTTTAGCAAGATGGCGTTGCGAGCGGCGCCCTTTCAAGGTCGCAAACTTAGTATGTCGATTAAGACATGCGATTCTACAACTATGCCAAATTAGAACTTTGCCCCACCTTTTGCAAGGTAGAATGTCTCTATTGATTGGCCTGCAAGGAGCCATCCGGAATTACCTTTAGGTCGTAGAACTTTATTACAAACTCTTACTAATACAGTCACTAAACCACTACAAAATGGTGAATTATGTCATATTGGATTGATTGCCTATTTGAAAACGTTTCTGTTGCGGTGTACTAACTATCCGTCTGATGTTATCAAAATTAGTGATAACATTGATGGCTTACCATTATTCCAAAGTTCTAATATGCAAGTTTGGCCAATTTTGGGGTTAATAAAAAATATTAGTAGTGGACCATTTGTTATAGGAATTTTATGTGGTCAGTCAAAACCAATACCAATATCTCATTTCTTAGATGATTTTGTTCAAGAACTTTCTTATTTATTAAAAGAAGGATTTATATTTTCTGATAAATTATATTTTATAGAAGTTCATAGTTTTGTATGCGATTCACCAGCCCGTGCGCTTATAAAACAAATAAAATCACACGGTGGTTATTCATCTTGTCATAAGTGTTTAGAACCTGGTGAATATGTTAGTGGTAGAGTTGTAATGCAGCGAATTACAGCTCCAAAAAGAACCGAGGAATAATTTTTATTAAAATTAGAGGAAGATCATCATATTGGAACATCTCCATTATCAAAACTTGAAATTGGATTAGTAACATGTGTACCTGTTTACTATATGCATTGTGTCTGCTTGGGGGTTATGAGGAAATTATTGAATTCTTAGGTAGGGAATTGTGTACCTGTCAAATTATGTTTTCGATCGGTTCAGTTAATATCGCAACGTTTGTTGTCTACTAGGAATTACATTCCTTTAGAATTCAATAGAAAACCAAGAGCATTAAGTGAATTGCAGCGCTGGAAGGCTACAGAGTTTAGAACCTTTATTTGGGCTCATGTTTACTTAAAGATATTCTAGATGTAGCTGTATATGTCGAGGACTAACTAATCGCCGCAAGCGGCGTTAATGATATAACTTAACCTAACGGCCTAGCACATAATAATGTAATCTTTAAAATCGAGAAAAAATGTTCTGAAGCAAAAAATATCATTCTTAGTTAAAAGTTATAATTCTTATATAAAATTTATATTTCTGGGAGACAGGTCAGGATACTTAAAAAAAAAGTTGAAAAACCCTACATTCATACTGCTACCTTAGACATAATTTTAAAAACGGCTGTAAACCAAGTTAAAAATTCCCAGATAAATGTTATGGTTATTGTAAAATGCTTAAAAATGCACAAACCCATAGTTTTGGGCCAATACGACCCTGTACGCCCACCTAATCATTTACAGGCATAGGCTCGTTTATAGTGGAAAGTTACGTTATCGGAGTTTTGGTCACGCCCGTATTATAAATTACTGATGAATTCGTAAACCCATCGCTGCACGAACGATTTCATTTTTGCATTACTTCTCGGGGACCTACCTTATCGTCACGCCACCGCACCGCCTCGAGCGAATACTGCAGCTGTGAGCGGCGGTTTTTTTTTCGGGCAATACGCCACAAATCACGCTAAAAATCGCTTCGTCATGACGCGGAGAAGTGTGACATCGATGGTTGTTATGTAGTTTGATCTCTTTTACCAAGTTAATTTTCACATAAACGACTTAGTCGGATTAATAGGAAAGGGCCCAAAAAGTTCTACGTTTTTCGAAGTTTACCTATTGTGGCCAAGGGTAAATGTGTATCGAGAATATCTTCAAGTTCGCCCAAGGCGGATTTTAGTAACATTCCTCTCTTGGCCTCCGAAGCAGTGATTGTTCCCCATTCTGGATGATTTTATAGCCAACATCTTAAACAACTACCCCGTCCTACGTTTCGCTCCTGTGACGTGTGTCGACGCCACCCCAAACACCACCTGTGACCAGCGAAAAAAACGCCTCCTCAGCTGTCCAAGTATTTCAACATTGTTGTTTATATATACCGTACTGTATATAGGAATGTGTTTGTGTTAAAATTGTTAGTATTATTCAATCCGCTAATTAATGTGCTCATCTGCCTCCTTTATGCCTTTGCTGTTGCCGCTTATATTCAGAATTAAATACAGGGTGTTATGGAAATGAGTGCAAATATTTAAACCCGTAATAGAACTCGTTAAACTGAACAACTTATCCATTTATAAGTTTTTCGAAAACGCCCCCAAAACTGAGTTAAAATTCAAAACAGCCTATGGAATAATATTTTAATTTAAACGCACACTGATAAAAAAACCTATAGTTCACATCTGGTCACCAACGTTCCTTATCAATTGAGGTAGGTAAGTTATAGACCGCATGTTTTTTGTGCAAGAACTTTGCAATTTTAATATACCTTGCGTCGTTCACTTTAACTTAGATTTGCTGACCAAGCAGCTCGTCAAATTTAGGAGAGATAAATTATTGAAAAAATATGCGATTAAATTAAAAACGATAAATAGAAAAGTTGTTCATTTTGGTGAGCTCTATCACTGGTTAAAATATTTGCACTCATTTCTATAACATCCGTATACCAACTAGCATTGGGCACTGTAGATTATTAGCTTATAAAAATCATGATGACGTCTTTTGGTAACTATTATCTATGTGATTTTGATTTAACGTCATTAGTAGATCTCTTTTAAGATAACGTTTCGTTTTAACAAAAAAAGTAAGTCCGGTGTAAGGGAAGCTGTACGTACAGTCTCCATATTTTTCAAGTAGAGTTAAAAAGTATTGTGACGTTTATTGCATCTCCTTTTCTCCAGTTCTGACGGGGTTTATGAATTTAAGACCAGACGGTCTTAGAATTTCATCCTATAAATGTATTTAACCACTCACCCAGAGTACCGTTAACCTAACTCACCCCTATTTGTTGACTGTTAGCGTAGCCGTGGCAGACCTGTTACATCGCGCTGGAGCTGTGTGCATTATTAGATGTGACGTGGCCTTTCGGTCACAATTCACGATTTTGAGATAGTAAATTGACGTCCACCTATTGGGCTCGTTGTCGTTTGTTTTTATCGTAAATCCCGTTTTGAGATGATGTAACAAGGAGTAACGGAAAGTTGGACTGATTATAGACCATTTGTAGATTGAGAGATTACAAAACACATACCTATCGATATCAGAAAAGATTTTATGAATTTTAAATCAATTTACAGCCAGCTGTCTGTAACATCGTAATATGATAATTTTATTGTGCGAAGTCGTCAATTCTTTAAAATAATTTTAACACCGTATATCATTAATTATTGTTTCTTGTTACTGGCTAAGTATCTCGTTTTGAAAATGACACCAATTAGAAAGATTATTTTTAGAATCCTCAGTTATAACTTTCGACTAGTTACTTTAATGAGATATTATTAAGAACTATAACTCAAGTCGACATAAATGTATATCTGTTTCACAGTTTTCGAACTTATTTTCGGCATATGAGGTTTTTGATTGCTATTATTTTTTATTCAAATATATGACTTGCGTTATCAGTATTCCGAATCATATCTAAAAATCTCAACATTTATAACGTTGTAGTATGTAAACTATTACTTGAAAATAAAACAAAAACATTTAAATACCTAGGGATTCAAACCGATAAAAATACAGTAGTTAAAGTACATACAAGGTAAAAAAGCAGTCGTGCCTGAAGAACATCATGTTGAAAAATAAAGAAATAAACATCGAATCAAAGGTTAAAATATATAAAACGTGCATCCGACCGGTTATGGCCAACGCATTTGAAACAAGAGCAGATAGCTCCAACATAAAAAAATATTGTACATGCAACAAAAATGAAAATACTACGACTAATAAAAGGATACATACTCAGAGGTTGAATGACAAATAGATGTTAACAAGATGAATGAATAGTTGGACGTCTATCTCTCAGGACTAGAATTTGGTAATAAATAGGTCGCCGACCTAATACAACTCTTGCAACACTTCAATATAAGCAGCATATATTGCAATCATTCGACTATAACACCCTCATAAAGAAAGAGACGCAAGGACCGAAATATATCAACAATTTCTTTTCTTTTTGAGAGCTCGGCCCGGAAGTCGTTCGTTTAAAAAACAGACAAAAAACAAAACCGATAAGCATGCACCACCTCGGTGAGACAAACTAACCCTAGAAAACCTGGCAGTAGAAGGGGTCCCGAGTGGTGTAGCTTGAACAAGCGTCCACGTTCGATCAGCTGAGTTAAGCAACGCTGTCTCTGGTCAGAACTTGGATGGGAGTTCCACGGCAGCATCTCTCGGCGCCTCGTGGTACGGCTATCACGGAAAAAAGTTGGTCCCGGCGGTCATACAACATCATGACAGTCGTTAGTGGGGTTGGAAGTCCTCATAACTGCACAGCGACGCCTGTAATTAGCCTAACGGCTGTTGGCTGAGTGCAAATTAAATAAATAAAATAAATAAATCATAAAGAAGCGCTCTAGGACTTATATCAGAAATGCGATATGCCAAAATCTAATAGAAAACCCCTAAAAAGCTAAGGCAATACGAGATATCACGCGCAGATACGACCAGCTACCCCAAATAATGTTTTAACGGAACTGCATTTACATTAGTGGGACAAGAAACCCTGCCTGCTGCAGGAATCTTAACACATAAACCAAATATCAATAACGAAATACTAGCATGTATCTAACCTCCAGAGATCAATGCAGACATTTGATTTGCAATAGGTAAATATTAAACTGCCAGAGCTAATTAATCAAAATAACGCTTTCAGAGGAACCTAAAAAAATCAGGAAGCATCACATTACTAGTGAAGGGATAATGCGAGAATCTTAAACCAAACGCATCACTGCAACTAAACTCATCATTAAATGTGGCAGCTAAGACCACCTACATCATTTAACTTTACATAGCAATGAAGTAGATTTTCAGAAAATATGAAGATAAGCTGGATCACTAGCCTGACCGTTAGGAAATAAATCAGAAACATGTGCTTACGTCAAAATGAACCTTTTTCACAATTATCAATAGGTCCGCTTATAGCATCCCTCGAGTAAATCAAGTATTGTGCAGATAAAAGAGGAGGGTTCTTTTGAAAGGCCAGCTCCTTACCCATGGTAAAACAATAGAAACACTTAAGGAACCGGCCAACAAGCTTCGGGCTCAGCACGGAACCGTATAAGGTGAGAAACCATATAACGAATATAAATAGAAGGACGATACTACGAATAGCATTTCGGAACGTCGGAACAGGGATAAAAAATCACCATTGAAATCGGAAGGAGCATCGAAATTCGTGCTTTGCCTGAATACAAAAGGTATGCTCAAAAACGGATACGACAACAGAAGAGGTAGACATATTATTGTATAAACTGTTTGAAAATATAGACAACGTGCAATATATTAAGCACAGACTACTTAAGGTTACTTTGAAGTGCAACAGCATTAAACTACATCTAATACAGGTGTACGCAGCAGATATCAATCAGCCTTTAATTGAAATAGAAGACTTCTACAACTACTCACGCTATCAACGCAAAATCAATCCTCTTTGATTATCATAAACCAAATATAAGAAATGACAGTGAAAATGGCATCACAAAACGATTTAACAAAGAAGTTGGAAACAGAAATGGAGAACACATTGCATCTGAACAACAATAACACCCTTCATCCACATGAGGGCCATGGACCACGACCCCTATGATTTCCGAAAAAAATTGGAAAATGCAGAAAGCAAGAAAAAACCTGTAAATGAATACAACACAATCAAACCTAGAAAATCACAGGTGCACGCCGGGCAGCCTTAACTTCCAGAGTGTGACCCAGCATCGGTTAGAAAGTTGCGTGCCTACTTTTTATGGAAACTTTAGAATAAAGGAATATCGAAATAGTGACTTGTTAACCTCACGAAAACTTCCGACGTTCTGCCAACCTTATTGTTAAGTTCGGGAGAGTAGTACTACTAGTAAACGCATCGATGCGCCTAAGTTATTACACAACTGAAATTCGACGATTATCACTTCAGGTGAGTGATTTATACCAAATTTTCATTCACGAGCAGACATTGGAGCCGGAGCTGTGTAGCTCCTCGCAACAATCGTGCTTCATGTGCGCAATATCCTCTATTCTTCTATTCAGGAGTCCAGGGTCAACTTCTGCATTTATTGCAGCGACGGCTTTCTTTAGCTGAAAACTAAGTAAACTAAACAAATGAAATTGCAATGCTATTACTGACTCGTTACAATTTGGCGCCATGTTGCATCATTAAAAAAGGATCCTAAGATGAAGGTATAGGAATAATAAGCCTTCAAAATAACTAAATAAATAAATGAACAACCAACGATGAGGAATACATGAAGATCACGTGTGGACAAAACAGATTAAACGTGGTAAACTTATTTATGATAAGTGATGAGCAATGGCGAACTATAGGACAAGAAATAAGAAACCGAACATCGAACGCAAGAAAAGTCTACCATCAGATTAATACAATAACAAATAAAAAGAATAAAAGAAAAACAAAGCTGTATTTGGATAAGTCGGTTTAAGTACTAATTTTGACATATTATGCAGTAGAGTAAAATTACAGATGCATATGTGAGTAGCAAAGAAGAATGGAAAGCCAGAAGCAATAGAATTAGAACCATAGGGAGAGACACTATGTATAGAACCGCTAGTAGAAAATATTCAATAAATACAGCTACAATGGTATGGGAATGGGGTTCGAATGAAAGATGAGACTCCAATAGACGATAATAAATGTGAGAAGGGTAGGGGACAGACGGTACGCGACATTAGGGCGCCGCCGTTTGGGCTCCGCCCTTTGACCGCCGGACGTTTGGGCGCCAGTAGTATACATTTTTAAATAGTTTGAAACTTCCAATAATGTTGCTTAATTATTTTTAATAATTCCACATAATATCTTCTTGTAATTGTGGTAGATTATATTGTAGTTCTACTTTTTATTATGTACGCACACGATCATTAAAAATGAACAAGGTTATGCAACACATGTTACATAATTGAAACGATGTTTTAGAATGCTACTATAATTTTCAAAAATTTTATAGAACTGTCGATGTAAATAATATTTCTGATCATGTATAGACCATTCAGAAAACGTAACTCAAGTACTGTACTGTTGGTTGCATAGCTCTGTTCATTTTCAATGATTCTTTGTGTAACTGTATGTATACTACTTATGTAACTGTAACCTGATTTTACTTGTTATATAATAAATAATTACTATGCCGATGATATTTGTTTTAATTTTCTGGAATGGTTTAAGCTTATAAATGCAGAAGTTTTCTTTTTTACCTAAGCCGTAAGTTGATTGTGTTACATTTTGTGGAGTAATTGTAAATTTACTTAAATAGATACATCTATATCAAATCTATTACACCGTGAACAAATCATATTTACGATAAATAACAGAAGAATAATAGACTATTTTTAATATTTCTAAATTTCAGTGCCCAAATGTCTAGCGCCCAATCGGCGGGGCCCAAAAGTTGCGGCGCCCAAATGTCCTACTTCGGGAAACCGATGACGAGAGACGCGTCGGAAAACGTGGATAGACATCATCAAGCATATGGAATAACAGAAAGAAGAGAATATTAAGAAAATAGAAGACTGGCGCTGAACAGACAGAAATAAATCGAAGATCCGATACCTTGGGGTACCAGGGGGTTTTGCTAAAAAAGAAGACAAAACATTTTAAGAGTCTCCTGAAAAATGTTTATACGGTCTTTTACCGTTCTAAATATAAACGATAAATTTGTTATTGTAATCTGTTTTTTTTTTAAGTTTGAGTCCTGACGCACTTAATTAAGTAATAAAGTATATTGGCGTTATTAGTGGCCAGACATCAAATATTTAACAATGTAAATAATGCAAAAAACCTACTCTCGACATTGCAAACGTAAACACGTTATATAATTGCTTTATTTAATTGTTCTTTGTTGATACTTACTTATTCTGAAACTAACCTTCATTTAAATGACTATTTTTAGACTTGTCCTCCTGACAGACCATAAATTTGCGTTGGAAGATACAATTTCCGCCGCAGCACGTTTCGCAATACTACAGGTCAAAGATAAACTAGGGCCACCGGCACCTCCTATCGAAAAACATGACCACTTAAGTAATTATCATTCACTAATTCTCATTGATGACTAAAAACTAACAAACTTGTTCCAGCCTTTAAACTTAAATTCTACTTGTTACAATGACACTTCGTCTTTGTAGGCGTATTTTAAGACTTATAATCTGAAAACCCCAACAAATGGAGGTACTAAAGATTTGTACTCTGTGACGTATCAGTTATGACCTTAAAATATATACATTACAGATTTTACCCGTTTATAAAAGGCCCGATTTGGAACAGATCCGGATTAAGGATAAGTGAGCCCCAGGGCTCAATTTTTTAGAGGCCTCATTCCCATTTATGCAACGGGTACAAAGGGATCTAAATGATTAGAAATCGCACTAGATTATAACCTTCGAATCTTTTCGAAGCCCCCGAAATTCGGTGGCCCGGGGCTGCAACCCCTTTAGCCCTCCCCCCTTAATCCGGCTCTGATTTGGAATCTAATAATAACGTAGTACTAAGAAGAATGGCATATATGATTACTGAAAAAAAGAATCATCTGTTACACTACCATCATTGGTTTTTCTCGCTACCCGTTATGTAAACATTACAAAAATATGTAGTAGATTCCTTGGAAACAATATAAAATAACACAATTCTTCGTGTAACACTAACTACTGGCGAAAGGTTTGAATAAACGCCATAGGTTGCACATAAAACAATAAAGAAGCAGACCTGTGATTAATTAATAAAATTAAGCAATGGTAGTAAAAATCGCAGATCTACCCCCCTACAGTTTATACACCACGGCAGCTCTGAAAACTCTTTACTCACCGCGATGGCCCTAGCTAACTCAAATTTCGGCGGCCTTGGATCGTAGGTTCAAATCATCAGCTGTGTACCGTGGAATGTCTTCAAAAAGGAAAGGAAATGGGCGCCAGAAATCAAAAGATTTCAAATAATAAGTGGAAATAAACTGCAAGTGACTAGCGTTTGATTAATAATTAATAAAAGTCTTGAAGTGTCAGTAATAAATAATCAGAATAATTAAAATGCAAATAATGTGATAACAAAATTGTGTACGTAAACTGAAGGTTGCGACACGCATACAATTAAAAACCCCTTTCGGGTTATTTTAATAACTTTACCAAAAAACATTCGTGGGATAAGCTTATCACAGTCATTTAATAAATCCTTCTGTTTAGGCTATTGAAAATAAAAAAAGCGTGACTGTACCTTTTACAGAG
Organism: Agriotes lineatus; assembly: GCA_940337035.1. NCBI lineage: Eukaryota > Metazoa > Arthropoda > Insecta > Coleoptera > Elateridae > Agriotes > Agriotes lineatus. Next base: position 34,476,850 of record OW679203.1, read on the forward strand.
GGTCAATACACATCAAAAGAGCAACTTTTAAATACTGAGCATAATTAACTATAAGCATAAAAATTTAAATGTAAAAAGCAAGAGCATGTATGAAATTGAACATTACATATTAATAATTGCGGAACGTATGCATTTAAATTTTAAATATTGACGGGTTTAAACTGTATAAATGTAAAATCCAGGTATTGAAGATAAGTTGAAATTTAATTCCGGGAGTAGCACTAACTAACCCCGAAACATAAGCTGGACGTGAATGGCTTTGTTGAAGTCGCCGTGGATGCGCCGAAAATTGCTGTGAAAGCATCCTCAAAAAGGCAGCAAATACGCCGAACCCAGAGGGTGTCGAAAATGCGATAAGGCAAGCGCCTTGGCCTCCGAGATAAACTCGTGGTTGAAATTGGTAATTAAGAGCTAAGAAAAAATGTAATTACTATGGGGAAAATAAGACAGAAAATCGCCATCGTAACTGATCATAATCAGCCCTAGAAAACATACACTGCTCATTAGATTAATTGAGCGCACGTAATCTGACTTGAACACACAAACTTTAGCCACGCCGGTGGCGGCTAGCCAAAGCGAGGACAGCAAGTGCTCGGACGAAAAATTCGTTCCCAAAAGAAGGCTTGCACTCTGATAAGAGATAGCGCAGGTCAGAAAGGGCATCGCGCAAACGAAAGGAACTCGATACAGGTACAAAATAAGCTGCTTTGGAATTGCTTACGAATTCGAAATGCAAAGGATTTATAATTCAAATAAAATTATACAGGTTAAGCCTGAAATAATTGGATAACTGGCGAAACAATTAGTCGAAGCCAAAAATTGTTTCACACATAGAATTTTCTGTTCGATGGAGTAAAGATACGTGTAGTAAAACGGTTCGATAACACGGTTATAACCGTAGCTACTGCTTGTTTTGGTACTCGGTCAATACCGCGTAAAAGGAAAGCCAACGCTATCTGACGTCACAGACCCGTGACATCGGCAAGTAGGTCGTTAGTGGTAGAGCCACGTGAACTTTGACTACAGTTACAAGTTGATTGCAATTATCGATTATAATTGAGCCTTTTTGAAATAGACAAGTCACTTAGTGCAGTTGCCCGTCAATAAAGTAAGTATAGTATATTGCAAATAGATACTATACCTGTGCAAGCTTTGTAGATGTATATTTTTATCATGCGAATAAGCGTTTAATTCTTGTAATAACCCTTTGACTACTGCGGCTTAGGTGTTCACGATCAGAAGTATAAAATCACATTTTAAAACAGTGATACACAAATCACCCACCTCAAAACTAGCTTATAAAGTTCTTTAGACAATGATTAAAACTGTAATAAACAATTTAAAAGAAATATGTTTTAGAACATTTTGCATCAAACAAGAAGCTGAGCGTCGTCTACCCTCATAACAGTAAGTCGTTATTTTATGTATTTGACAATGCATTTATTAAAATGTATAAGAAAGAACTGGTTGAATTTTAAACTTGCTCAAATATTGACTTCTCCTAATTTTTAAACTGAGCAAAAACGAACTTCGCTGTTTCATTCATTAACATTGCTTGAGGAGATAAAACATGATAAATTACTTAAAGTTGGTTATTCTCTAAATGTAAATGCTTTGTATCCCACTAATTTAGAAAGACACGTCAGGTGAGTACTAACAATTTGTAATCTTTTTGTTTTCCAAGCTTTATTAAATATTGGATATAATATTGAAAGATCTCTCTCTCTCTCTCTCTCTCTGCTTTCGAACATCGGGACCTCTTTCTGCATCAAAAATGTGTTAATGCCCGCCATGCATCTCTGTCTTCTACTTATTGCATGCATTGTGTTAGTGAAATGCCTGTAAGGTGTGGCACTTCTATAAAAAAATTTGGTGAGCGACCTCTTTTTCTTTTAGCGTCTACTTTGCCCTGTACTACTAGTTTTTCTAAACCATTCTTCCGGATGATGTGACTGAAAAATTTTAGAATTTGTTTCTGAATGTTCCGCAGTAATCGATTATCGATACCTATGGGAAGCTCTTGAAGAATTGATATGTTAGTACGTCGCTCGACCAAGGGAATTCGGAGCATTCTTCTCCTACAGAACATTTCAAATGCTTCAATGCGTCTACGACAAGCTGCATTTATTGTCCAGGTCTCTGAAGCGTAGGCTGCTATCGGAAATACTAATGTTCGTACTGGCCCCATTTTTGTATTTTTGCTTATCTTGTGATCTCTCCACACTGTTGTTAAACTTGTCATCGCTGTTTAGGCCATCCCGATTCTTCTTTTTATTTCTTCTTCACAGTCGCCGTTTTTGGAAATACACGCTCCGAGATAAATTACTTCGTTTGAATATCAGTAATTATTCTTTGGCACCGTGGAACTACTCCCGCTCGATCTACGATCATTAGGTGACATTTAGAACGATTAAGCTTAAAGCCGACCTCTGAGCTACATAATTCAATTAGTCGAAGGAGATCCGCCATTTCTTTTTCTGTGTTGGCCAGCAATGTTGTGTCGTCGGCTTATCTACTCTTACGTAGGACTGGTGAGATACGTAAAGATTCCATATCAGGCGGACAAGGTGTTCTGGTACAGCCATTTCTCCCAGCATTCGCCATAACTGGTCCCATGCTTTTGAATAATCCAGAAAGCAAACGAATGCCGGATCGTTAAATTCATAAAATGTCTCGACAAGTTGTCTAACGATCATAAGTTGTTTTAGAGAGTAAAAATAACAAACTAGAAACATGTATTAAATATTTTGGTATCATTAAAAAAAATGGAAGATAACCCTGTTTATTTCTATTTATGGTTGGGGTAAATTTGCGTGGTGTTATAAAAACGAAATTTTAAAAGAACAAGCATAAGAAGAAGAATTAACTGAAGAAGATTACTGCTATATAGTCGACGAAAATAATGGATAGAAGAATTGTAACATACAAGTAAAATACTAAAGAGGCATACTGGGTCAGATTTATTTTGAATCACATTTGACATCTGACGGGAGTAAAATGGGATTACAAAAAGATATTTGTTCTTGAGTGGAGCTTCCAAAGGGGTATCATCTTGGAGTGAAGGAGCGTACCAGATAGCTGTGGACTGTGGTAGCTGGAGGTCCAAGTTTGCTAATAGCTGACGACAGTTCGAGATTTGTTGCTGCTGGGTAGTAGGAGCGAGTTTTCTGTTTGAGGGAGGTGCATTGCAGTAGGAAGCCTGGAAGGGTAGAGCTGCAGATATCACATAGATTGCTGTCTTGGAGGTTGTGTAAGAACGATAAAATGTGGGTGATTTCTAGAAAGTAAATAAATACGTTAATAAGTTGAAATTGATTAATAAATAAGAACTTACTGTGTTATTAAATATTATAATGGACCATTCTAAGGATTGGACATTTGTTATTGAAATTTGAGGACTGTTTTTGACATTTGGTTGACATCAGATGTGACTTACGATTTGAACGGGATTTTAAAATATTGGAATATGATTTTTTCAGCAACAAGTAACTAGATAACGGAACCCACCCCTGTAATAATTTTAGGCGCTATCATAAAAAGAAATAATTGACATTATTATTCAAGGACAATTAATAATTTAAAATACCTAATTAACATCAATATTTAAAAGTTTGCATAGTTAAAGAAACAACAAAAGGGTAGCCAGTGCAATAGATTGAATTTGTCTAGTCAGCAAGCCAGACATAAGTTTAACAAGTTCGAAGGAATATTAAATAAATATTAAGGGTGCGAAGTATCAAAAACCATAAAAAAATGTTCTTTGTGGGTAAAAGTTGAAGATTTTCATTTAAATTGTTACACCGTTGAACGCTCTCAAAATTAATCGCAGCAAACTAAACCAATGGCCATCATAACGCTCTTCAAATCAATCTAGATAGCAAACTGCGAATATCCAAAAATGCTTCCGTGAGCATTGCGTTCAACAGGGCCCGCTAACTAAGTTTCGACAGAATGGAGTGAGTTAATACTAAACAAAATATAATTAAATATAGGCGGTACCAATTTCATTGTCCACCTATTCGGAAATTTAAATTGGCACTTCTTTGATATTATGAGTATCGCTAACCCCACACCGACAGCTGTTGTCTCTATGAAATGCAGACAAACTAAGCTATACCTTATTAAGGTAAAAAGACGACGTAAATGCGGCACTACTTGATGTACAAAAGAGGCAGTATCAGTACTGATATATTTACATGCATATATGTATACTAGCTGTTACCCGCGACTTCGTACGCGCGAGGTTCGTTAGTTGAGTATTAAATAATGACTAATTATTTTCTGTTATCCCATCCCATCCCATCCCTTCCCCGTCCCTTTCCCCGACTCCGTCTCCGTCTCGTCCCGTCCCATCCCGTCCCGTCCCGTCCTATTCCCTGCCCCCTCCCATTCCATACCTTCCCGTCCCGTCCCGTCACGTCCCGTTCTCTCCCCCCTCCCATTCCACACCTTCCCTTCCCGTCCCGTCCCGTCCCATCCCGTCCAGTCCAGTCCTGTCCCGTCCCGTGCCGTCCCGTCATCTCCTATTTTTACCTTCAGGGGACAAATTTCCAAAAACTTTGAATGACTTAGTTCAAAATTTGATCTTACAAAATTCCAACTCATTTTTTACTCCTTTAGGGGTTGAATTTTCAAAAATCCTTTCTTAGCGGATGTCTGCTCCCTATGAGAAGTCTGCCTGCCAAATTTCAAATGCCATTTTCGCAATCAACGTCCCAAAAAACGACACCCATATCAAATTTTAGGCTTATTTACCCCATTTCACCCCCTGAGGAGTTGATTTTCGGAAAATCACGAAATACGTGTTTGATTATTTGTTTTTAGAAGTACTCCTATGAAGTTTCAAGTCGAAATGTCTATTTAATATTATTTTTCCATACAAAATTGGAACCCCCATTTTACCTCCTTAGGGGTTGGATTTCGAAATATCCTTCCTTATTCTTTGTATACATCCCTGTGCAAAATTTCAGGTTTCTAGGTCCAAAGGTTTGGGATTGGCGTTGATGAGTGAGTGAGTCAGGACTTTCATTTTTATATATATAGATAAATACAGAATACATCGAATTCGATACCTGATTACGATACGCTCACAGTAAATTTGAAATTAAGATATTCCAAATTTAAAGTACGTAAAAAATACATATTGAACATTAATAACTCATTAAGTATTTCAATTTCACGTTTCTGTCGCCTCCAGTGTCAATCCAATCCAAGAAACTCCTTAAAAAAATCATACTCTACCAAAGAGGATGCAAGTCATAAAAACGCTATCCACCATACACCAAAATCCCTATAATAAAGATGTCATTAGTTGACAGGAGTGTCTTTCATTTAAACAACTTACTCGAGATCGAAAAACGGCTATAACGCACCGTCTCCGGTTCTACGAGTAATCCGGAGGTGTTAGCCTAAAGAATAGAATAAAATTGCAACACAAAGCTGCCAAAAAGGAATAATCATATGGTTTATCAGATATATCTCATTGAGATCATTCAACTACATCATTTGGTGATGCTTCGAAACGATCCACACACCCACAAATCGAGAACTATAACTATAACAGCTTTTGCCATCGAAGCCAAATGTATACCCCCCCCCCCCCTTTCGGGATTGGAAACGAAATTTTACAAAAACTTTGACAGATTCTTTGCTACCACAATTTTTTATTTCTCAGCAACCAAAATAAAAATAGACTAATACCAACACAATGTGAAGCAATGACACTAGAATACCTAATCTGAACTTGAAAGTCACTACGAATCTGTCAAATATCTAGCCTTCAAACGTCAAACAGATAAGTGAGCACTTTAATGTAACTCTATAAACTGCGTAGGTACGCATAACGCATTCAGTAAACTCCAAAATCATAACCTTGTTACCATCGTATTATAGAAATTGAGGGTAACGTCAAGATACGCGCAAGTAATCTCTAACTAGCTAAATAACTGCAACAGGATGGAAGTCCACGTGTAACTTCAAAATATAAAAAATCACCAATTAGTCTTAGTGTATAAATATCGTTTTCGATTAAAACTTATTTTAACAGACCCACGCCAAAGCGTTACTACGGTTAATATTGCAAAACACGTCGTAACTTGTTATAAATTAAGAATGGCATAAAGCTGACCGATAGGATTAGCTTATTAATATTTGATAAAAGCATGCCAACTTTAAAGAATTACAATAAATACGTCGATCAACTCTATGTTATTTTATTATCTCGAGCATTAATCTTATTGGTTATCGTTACTAATTATTATTATTATTATGCATTTTATATATCCTATTACTATGAATTTATGCATATTTCCAGTATACATATTGTGGTGGTTGCATCTAAAGACAGATAATTTGTTTGTGAAAGTTAATCCCTAGGGATGAGGTTATTTATAGATTAATAAAAATACTTAATTAGGTACTAAAACGTACAAGAATTAATTTATGCAGTAAAAGAACAACATGATTATTTGAGATTTATTTAATAAATAACAGATTGAATACAAATCTTGTAAAGCAATCAATATTTTATCAGAAAGTTTCTAAGATATGGATTAAATAATGTCTGATATAGTAAAGATAGTTGTTTAATAATATCAGAGTTCAAATCATAATTGATACGAAATGGCAATCAGAATAAGTCATAACATAGCTTGAATGAAGGTGAAAGACAGAGTCGAATGATTATTTGAAAAAGTCACTTACAAAAAAATATCAAATTAAAATCAACTATATTGAAATGTAATCCAGGATGTTAGTTTTAAAAAATTTGTATGACTATTCAATTCAGCTGTCATCTGTTAAAAAGTAACCAATGAAAATCCAGAATTCTGACGTTTCTTGACCAATCAAAAAAATATCAGTGGATATATCTTCCTAGAAGGTATTCAAGTGACTATTTTTAACAAATGCGATTTTTATTAGAAAAAGTCAACATTAGTGTTCTGTTACTATAGAAATTGCGTAGTTTGTTGCTAGATTTACTGAAAACTAATTTGAAAAAGGTAGTTTGGTTCATTAAATAGTCCCTCGAATACCATTCTTAGTCAAAGTTAAGTAGATTATTTTTGCGGTGGTATCACTACTCATGTCCATTGCGCTTGGGATTAGGACTCGTGCTAGCGCACTCGTCCTAATCGTACCAAAGCGCAATGGACATTCGTGACACCACCACAAAAATAGTCGACATAACTTTGACTACTCATGGTATTATAAGTGAATATTTATTATGGTGAATTGTTGGAAGTTAGAAACATTTTGTGAAATTTGGATGAAAAGGCGTTGTAATCATGGGTAGTTACATATATATCTCAGCTGGACTTGAAGGCAGTTTAGACAATTTGACAATTTGGTCCCTGTTACAAGTAGGGTGATTCCTGTAAACCAGGGGATTGCAGTGTTGCTTTCTACAGAAGGAATAATTAGTAACTGAAGCCGCTGCAGTTAATTGAGGAGATGTATTTGCATGGGCGTTAAAGGACATCGCGGAACGGGTGGTGTATGTTTAGTTTGACACAGAGGCAGATGGGAGTGCTTCAGTGAGGTGAACAGGTATACGTTAAAAGATCTAAAAGATAAATAAAATTTTAAGAGTGACTAACATATTTGAAGAGACTACTTATCATTGTCGATGTTTAAAATAATAATATGTGTAGCAGATATAAGTTTGACTGACACTTCATTTTAATGATTTTGACATTGACAGTTATAGTACTGTCATATTTATTTTAAAGTAATACCCATTGTACTGAACAACTATTGAATGTAATAATTTTGATAATGCATGAACCTAAACTGAAATTGAGAGTGCTTGTTTTTACTGCAGCTAGCAAAATAAATAAACTCAATAGTAAATAAATATATAAAAAGGGCATAATTTTACATAAATGTATCTAAACAGAAATTTATTTAAATCCAAAAATAATACCATACAAGCTTATATAGTCTTTGTTGCACTCAAGCTATTTAAAATCAAATAAACTAAACATCATTAATAGGTGCATAGCATAACGAATTGGAGCCGCAACATGGAGCTATTACAATATGTTAAATTTAATACCCCAATCGTTTTTTCGCATATGCTGCACATAGTTTAGTTCAAGCTAAATAACTGGCATTTTATTATTATTACAATAATTAGTTACATTACAACTCATTGTACGAACATTAATAAAATTATTCAAAAAATTAGAATGCTTATTCATAAAATGTCTAACTGCATGAAGCAAGAGAGTACTGCATATATAGTTTTTAAAAGCACAGTGACTGCATATTCTTGGGGACTCTTCAAAAACACAACCTTTACACGACTTACGAAGGTTTCCAACCTCTTACTGCTAGAGAGAGACAGACGCGGCCTGAACTTTGTGATCCACGAGCGATTCTGATTGTTTGTTTTCATAATTATATGGTAACACAACGTAAACGTAAATGTTTTCATGGTCCTCTTGAATAAATCTTCACATTCAAAATAAACAAAAAATTAAATTATATCTGAAGCTGCGGAAATTAAAAATAGAAATTTATATGAGTAAGAGTTGAAAAGGTTGTTCCTAATTATTTATATAACAGTTTTATTGTTGCATTCTTATTCATTTTAATTAACCAGTATTTTAGGTATGCATATTCATTTAGAGTATACCTGGTGTTGCTATTTGAAGGCAATGTGAGAAAATTTAAGGAAATTCTCAGGCAATTAAGAGGCAATGCGTCTTAATATCAAGACATTTTTGTGTAATGTAGAGACAATTGCGAGAAAATGTTAGTTATTTGAGAAAAGGCAAGATTGAAAGAGCAATTTTGCGGAATTTAGAAGCTATTAGAGGATATTTTAGGCATTTTTGTGAGTAAGATTTTTTGTACCTCAAAGTAAGCTTTTAATCCACCCCTCGTGTGTTACTAGTTAAATTTCCGTTTCATCGAAGCAATTCAATTCAAAACAAAAGACTCGCAAATTGAGGTGTCTATTTTTCTACATTATCAACTTCAAATATCAAATAGAGTTGGCAAACATTTTGACTGGTTAAAAATACAGTATAGAATATGCCCTAGTTTATATAAACTACCCATTCTCAATCATCTACTAAATTACTTTCAAGATCATCTAATTCAGCGTAAACAATCGCACTAAATTTGCTTTATCTGCCCTTCTCAAGGTATAACTCTCTTAATACGCACGTAGGACCAATGTTTACGGGAAAAACTTTGCTTGTGAATGTTGTATGATGTATTATCGATAACCTCATTTCACCTTGCGGTGTAGATGCTGGTGCTTCATGCACTTGCATCTGGCGGTACAATGCTCAACATATAATACAAAGTTATGCTTGCGCAGCAACCATTGTGTGAGGTGTGTGTCATGATGATGTGTTGACCTTGTTACTCTATCTCGTAGGTCTGGGACTCTGAGTAAAGCACAATTAATTTGGTAAACAACTGTGAATTGTCTCACCGAGCCCGATTCCAATCACCAAGGCTGCGGAAAAAAAATTCAGCCCCCGCGGGATTCAAACCGAGGACTTGCTTAACGCAAGCCCAGCGCCTATCAAACTGCGCTACGCGGCGTCTTCTCGTGAATGTTACGACATACATTTTGGAGCACCTAGTATATCTTCTTCTTCTTCTCCCTTCTCCTTATGCCCTGATGGCGTCGGAGTTTGTTGTTCATTTTTCTTCTATCCACTTTTTCCATCCTCTCCGGTCTCTCGCTAGTTGTTTCATCTGTTGCATTGTTTTTTCCTTATTCGTTCCTAGGTCTGCCACTTGTTCTAGCCATCCCTTCCTAGGTCTTCCTTTCCTTCTGTTTCCATATCTTTTAGCTTCCATTGCTTTCTTCTCTATTCTGTCCTCCCATTCTTATTACGTGTCCATACCAGCTTAACTTTCTTTATTTTTGCTTCGACGTCTTCCTGGTTCAGTTCCTTCCTTATGTTTTCGCTTCGGCATCTATCCATTTTCGTCTTCCCCGCTATCTTTCTCAGGTGTTTCATTTCTACCGCGTTTATTTTGCTGCTCTGTTTTTCGTTTATTACCCATGTCTCGCTCGCGTATATTAAAGTTGGTATTGTTATTGCGATATATATATGTATCTTTGTTTTCTGTTCTATTTCTGTCTTTCCCAGCACTGTTTTATTTAAGGCGTAGTATATTTTTGTTGTCTTTTTGGCCCTATTTGCAATTTCTGTGTCGATTTTTCCGTCGTTCGTTATTACAATCCCCAGGTATTCTTGTTTAGTCACTTCTTCTATTTCCACCCCTTTACATGTCAATTTGTTTTCGTTTTCTTCTGCCTGTTGTGTTTGTGTATTGCTTATTTTCATGTATTTGCATTTGTTTATATTTATTTCTAATCTTACTTTCTCTATCTCTTCCACCCATATGTTTATTAATTGTTGCATTTTTCTTGGGTTTTCCGCTACCAATACTATATCGTCTGCATATATCATTACCTCTGTTTTAATCGGTCTTAGATTGTTGTATCCGATGGTCATTTGTAGGTGTTTTGATCTTTGCTTGGCGTTTTTTATTATTTTGTCCATTATGAGTATAAAAAGCAATGGACTGAGGCTGTCGCCTTGTTTAATTCCTCTTTCCATTTTAAATTGCGATGATCGTCTGCCGCATATCTGTACTCTTGCCCTTGTATTTTCATAGATGTTCTTTGTTATTTCTAGTAGTTTTCTTGGAATGTTTAGATCTGTCATAATTCCCCACAAGACATTTCTGTTTACTCTGTCAAAAGCAGCCTTTAGATCTATAAAGGTTATATGCATTTCTTCTCCTTTTTCATTTTTCCTCTCCATCATTAGTCTTAGTAGGAATATATTATCAACTGTTTGTCTTTTTTGTCTAAATGCTGATTGTTCCTTTTGCAGTTTTCCTTCTGCTATTGCTCTCATTCTCTTTTCTATTATTCTTGTGTATACCTTGTATACTACCGATGAGAGACATATATCTCTATAGTTTTTGCAGTCGAATTCGTCTCCTTTTTTGTGGATTGGCACCAGTAGGTTTTCTTCCCAATCTTTCGCCATTTTATTTGATTGCCATGCTAGCCTTATTATTTTTAGTAGCCATTCTTTTCCTAGTTTCCCTAGCCACTTTATCATCTCCGGGTCTATCCTATCTGGCCCACTTGCTTTTCCTATCCTAATTTTGGCCATTGCCTCCTCTAGTTCTTCAATTTGTATTTCTTCTGTTGTATTTTCGTTTTCCGTTGTCTGGTTTTGTGTCTTATTTTCCTGTATATTCTGTTCTTCTTCTTGTTTGTCTTCATATTGTTCCGTATAGTATTTTTCCCATATGTTTGTTATTTTCTGTAGTTGTGATTTTATCTGGTTTTCCTTATCTCTCAGTCCTCTTATCTCTTTTCTTTTCCTGCCCCTTATTTTTCTTATTTTGCTCCAGAACTTTCTATTGTTATTTTTGTAACATTGATTTAGTTCTTCTCCATATTTCTTCCAACTCTCTCTCTTAGCTTCTCTTATCATTACTTTTACCGTGTTTCTTATTCTGTGATATTCTTCTTTTTCTTGTTCTCTTTTCGTTCTAATATACGCTTTCCATGCTTCTTTCTTCTTTTTCACCTCTGCCTGTATTTATTTATTCCACCAATCAGTTCGTTTGTGGTTTTTCTTGATTTTATATACTCCACATATTTCTTCCGTTTTCCTCAATATTATTTCTTTAAATATGTACCATCTTTCTTCAAGATTTCCTTCTTTTTCTTTGGCCATTTCAAATTTTTTCTCTGTTTCTTCCTTATATCTTTTCTTATTTTCTGGATCTTGTAGTCGCTTTATTGCTATTTTACTATATTCTGGTTCGTCTATTTTTTCTTGTCTTTTTTCATGCATTTCAGCTATTATTAATCTGTGGTGTGTGCCTATTTCTGCTCTATTTTCTGTTATAATTTGTCCGATTTTGTGTCTCCTTTCTTGTGTGTACACTATATAGTCGATAATGCTTTTTTCATCTCTCCCCTCTGCTAAAAATGTGTATCTTTCTTGCAGTGGTTGTTCCCAGAAAGTGTTTCCTATTAGTAAATCATTTATTTGACAGAAGGTGGGCATTCTTATCCCATTTTTATTTAGTATTTCTTCACCATATTTTCCCCTACATCCAAGTCCTCTGCTCTCATCTTTTCCTATTCTTGAATTCCAGTCCCCCATCAATATTATTTTTTCGGAATTCTCTCTAATCTCGTCCAAAGTATTCTGTAGGTCTGTGTAGAATTCATCCATTTCCGTTTCGTTTGTTCCTTCTGTCGGTGCATATAGTTGTATTACATACCATTCCTCTTCTGTTTCTATTTTAATGTACATTATCCTTGATGATATGAATTTAGTATCAGTAACTTTTGCATGTATGTCTTCTGTCATCACTATTCCGACTCCTTCCTTTGCTCTTTGTATTGTATCCACCCCTGAATAGTATAGTGTATGACTTCCTCCTATTTTTATTTTTCCTTTCCCTTTCTTCTTTATCTCACATAATCCCAACAGTTGTATTTTATATTCCGTCATTTGCTGTATCAGTTCTCATTCTTTCCCACTTATCGATGTTATATTCCATGTTCCTATTTTTATATTTGGTGTTTTGGTTTTATTTTCATTTCTCTTATTTTTATTTATATTTAATATTTCTTTCCGGTTTTCCTTTTCCTCATTTTGTATTTTTTCCGTTTTCTTGCTATTTGCTGTTAATTTCTCTATTTCTATCTGTTTTAATTTTTTCCTTCTGTCCTTATCGTTATTTCCGTTAGCGTTTTCCTTTGTTCGTTGCCTTGTCGTGTCCACTTCCCCTACCCCGTCCAGTATTACTTTTTTGAATAGTGGCTCGTTTTTGTGATCTTGAGGAGTTTTTCTCTTAGGGAGTTTTCCTTGTTGCCTTCTGGGGATCTTTGACTTAGTGTCCTCCCTTTCTTATCAGACTGGTTCCCTTGATCTCCTCCCAACCGCTCGTTTAGTTGAGTTTCCTCTTCTTTTCTCTGTTCTTGTGCATTTTCTCTATATTTCTGTCCTTCTATTTGTTGTAGTCTTTCAAGTGACACTATTTCTCCATTTATTATTAATTTATTGAATCTTAATATTGCATGGTGTCCCATTCTTCTGTACTGGTTCATGTATATTATTAATTCCCTGCGTTGTTCTTGTATTTCCTTTGTGTAGTCTTCCTCCATACCTATATATTTCCGTTCCTTTCAGTTTATTTGTCGATCTTAATATCTCCAACCTTTTATTTTTAGCTCTTAATTCCAGCATTACTGGCCTTTTATTACTTCGTTGTTTGTTTCCTATTCTCCTTACTTCTTGGATATCTTCTTCCATGTTTATCGAGATACCCATCTCCCTCAGTATTACCCTTAGCTTTCCTTTTAATTCCAGTTCCCCTTCTTCTATTGGTTTATTTATTCCATGAATAATTAGTCTATTCTTCCTTATTTCTCTTTCTAGTATGTTAGTACGTTAAAAATGTGTATACTGCGCATTGAAGGAGTATAAAAAATGTTTTAATAAGTCAAAGTCAGGCTTCTTACATTTTATGGACTTTTTTTATTTTCTTGAGGATTTTTCAGATTGCTTCACCTCCTTCTGATTCTGGTTCAAGTTCATTTTCTGATATCGATTTCTTTATCATTGCCCTTATTAAGGGAGTCAATAAGGGTATCACTTCTGGCAGTCGAATTCGTTGACAAAATTGGAAAAAATTATTTACCAAACTGCAATCATTCATCTCGTAGGAGATACACTTACTCAGGATAAGCTGGCCAGCTATAAGAGTCGTTTTTCTGTACGGGGTTCTTCTTGTTCAAGTTGAGACAATTTCGTGCAGTTAATTTCTTATTCCTTGAAAAGTTTTCTCTAGATTTTAGAGCAACCCTGCTTGCATCTGCATCGCTTGTGCTTCTTGGCCCATATATAGTACTTCTAGTTTGGAATTTATATATGCTACGGCGTAAAGGTGTGAGCATAGTCGCAATGTTTTTTTTAACTACTTTTTTGCTTTGCTCAATCACAGTTGTCGGGACTCGGAATCAAATCCAAATTTTCTGGCTGAAATTCTTTGTAGAACCAGAATCTTTAAAAATGTTTTAGGGGTCAATCACTAAGGATTTAAGTGTACAGAATGTATTCTTGTGTAAAAAATTTTCCTTGATCTCTCTCAGATATCTTCAGAGCTTCCTAGAGTGTTAAGATTTCCAAGAGATCTCCCAAGATCTCACCAGAACCTCAGAGATTTTCCTTATATCTCCCAAGATTTCCCACGATTCTCACAAACATCCCAAGATTTACCGAGATCTCAAACTTCTCAAAATATGAACACAATTGAAGGTGAAGATTTAATAATAGAATACAGGGTAAGCCATTTTCCTTGTTCAATGATTTTTTTAAACACAGTCCTAATTTTTGCTTGTTTACTCTAGTCTGCAGAAAATTGTATTTAGAGTTATATTTGCATAATAATCCACTTTTCGTTTGTGGTTGCCATGAAATTTTTTTTTTATTTGTACAGAGCTGTTTTGCTTAATGAATATAAAAAAATAAAACAAGATTAGTTTTATTTTTTACAGGAAAACCTTCACCCAATAGGTTTAATTAAGGGCTACTAATTTATTTTATGGAAATAACTTACATGTTAATAAACTAAGAATTATTTTGATATAAGTTTCGCTTATTTGATTAGTTTCTTCAGAACACATGCAATGTATGTATCAACAAAGAAAAAGTTTTAAATTAAAATTAGCTGAAAAAAAAACGTTGTGAAAATAGATGTATCTGAATTAATAACTCCTCATTTACGCCACCTTTCCATTTCTATTTTAAAAGAAACGTTTTTTGTTTTACATGGATCATTAAATTTCACATGATATCAATTCTTTTCAAAATAAACAATTTATGCTAAAAATATCTGCAAATTGTCTAGAGCTGTTAAAAAAATTAATATTTCATGAAATGTTTAACACATGCAAAGATACCGAAGAAAAAATAACACCTTCGAAACTAGAAAAGACTCAAATATGAAATTCTAGAAAAATTATTATGAGTCATTAATAACTTCAATCATATAAATAAAGGAGAACGATCCAAATGTGTGTGTCCGTCACGACAATTGCAGACGCGATGTCCCCCATTTGCGTTTGCATGAATTTCGCCGTCGCCTCGATTTCGCGAACGGGGTGGAGCCTCGAGGTCACCCTTGGAGAGGGGCAAAGCCCCGAGAGCCCCCTTAAAAAGGGGCGGAGCCCGGAGGGCCACCATGAAGAGGAGTGAAGCCCCGGGGCCCCCTTGGAGAGGGGCGATGCCCCGAAAGCCCCCTTGGAGAGGGGCGGAGCCCCGCGGGCCCCGTTGGAGAAGGGCAGAGCCTCGACGGTCACCTTGAAGAGGGGCGAAGCCCCGGGGCCCCCTTGAAGTGGGGCGATGCCCCAAAGGCCTCCTTGGAGAGGGGCATAGCCCCGCGGGCTCCCTTGGAGAGGGGCGCAGCCCCAAGGGCCCCTTGAAGAGGGGCGGAGCCCCGAGAGCTTCTTAGAGAGGGGCGGAGCCCCGTGAGCCACCTTAGAGAGGGGAGAAGCCCCGGGGCCCTCTTGGAGAGGGGCAGAGCCTCGAAGGCCCCCTAGAAGAGGTGCGGAGTCCCGTGAGCGCCCTTGGAGAGGGGCGAAGCCCCGGGGTCCCCTTGGAAAAGGGCAGAACCCCGAAGACCCCCTTGGAGAGGAGCAGAGCCCCGAAGGCCCTTTTGGAATGGGGAGGTGTCCAGAGGGCCCGCTTGGAGAGGGGCGGAGCCTGGGGGCCCCCTTGAAGTGGTGCGAAGCCCCGAGGGCCCCCATTGGAGAGGGGTGGAGCGTTATTTGAGCAGAATTTTGATTAAATCGATGCGATTTTAGAAAAGGACTCTTTTTGAAAATTATTAGCAAAGCTTTAAACTACTCAGTGGTGACATAAAATCACGTTAGCTAGGCGTAGCTAACGTGATTTAGTGACCTTAATAAAATGTGCTAAGCAGCGAATACGAAAATACATCAGGATAGACCGTGCAAAAGCTCGCGCAGCCCCGTTTATACATCAATATTTTATACAGTGTTCATATTTAAAATACACATTTACAATATTTCAAATGCATTTATTTTATTAATTTTTAAATTATCGTATCCGGTATCCGACCGGGTACAACACTGCTATTTGGCAATAGTGGATACCCGCCAATATCGGGTATGCAGCCGGTACCCAGCTTTATTCTTAATTTTTACATTTTTTTTATTGCAGAGACAAAAGGTTTGTAATCCTAATACTTGCAATTAACACGTCTATTCACTATAAAGTGTTTGTTTCCCATTATTTCGCACAGTAGTTTTTCCTATAGGGGAATCTTAAATTAAAACATCCACTTTATTCGTTATTTATGTACATAAACTTATGTTTTGCCTTTAGCTTCCATTGGCGTAACTAGGATTTTTGGCTGGGAGGGCCAGGCCCCTAACCAACCATCGTCAATACCTATGTATATCTATGAAGACATGAATTTACGTACATACATAACTTTTTCGCATACATTTATTTGCATGTTCTTTGACGCTGTTATACGAGGGTAGCAGCGTAAATTTCTGCAATCTAATAAAACAAAATTTGTTTTTATTATTGTTTCCCAAAATATTTGCCCTTAAACTCGCATTCGGTAAAACCAATTTTCAAAACAAATTCCACGCTTCTTGAGTCACTAGAGAAACAAGGTTTTTGAAGCTTTCCACAGCATCTTCGGGAGTTCAAAATCGCACACCACGCATTTTATCCTTTAATCGAGAAAATAGAAAGTAATCGGAAGGTTATAGGTTGGAACTGTATGGGGCATAACTTCGCAATTTTAATCCGGAAGTCTCTAAAAGTTATTTTGTTTGATATGTGGTATGACTAAAAGCATTGTCATGGTGCAGAACGATCTCATTTCTTGGGCGCTGTAAACGAGCTTTTTCAATAACGTCTGGCAGCCATACTGTTGTGTACCATTCTGCAGTAACAGTACGTCTATTTTCAAGCACGACAGTTGCGATAGGTCGTGATTTTGAGAAGAAGCAAGCAATAATTTTCTTACCAACTCTTCGAGATTTCCTCATTTTAACTAGATTATGATCTGTTGGAAATATCCATTGGGCAGACTGTAACTTAGGTTCGAGTTCAAATGCATATATCCAGCTTTCGTCACCAGTTATGATGTAAACTGCTTTATATCTACCTTCATCATATTTCTTTTACCAATCCACATGCTGTTTTTGTGTTTCTGTTAAACTGTGTGGTATCCACCCACAACAGACTTTTCTTACACCCAAATGATTATGTAAAATCTTATTTATTGCAGTCATGTCAATGTCCAAGACGCTTTCAATAATTCTATACTTGACTCGATTGTCCTACTGAATCATTCTTTGCACAACGTTTATGTTCGTATCGGTAACTGCAGAAATTGGTTCTCCTTCGCAAAAATCGTCACTAATTGACACTCGTTTAAATTTAAATTCATTAAACCAACAATAGACAGTCCTCTGATGCGAAGGCATTTGATCACCAAAGCAGCACGAAGTCATCCAAAACTGTCTTTCGGAGATATGGAACTTTTAAAGGCATAGTAAATTATGGTTCTAAAATTTTCTCTCGTTACATTTATTTTTGCTGCACAACACTTATTTCAAAATTAACTATGTAATAACTGTTGCAATGATCAAAACTAAATTTGGACCGTTAAACTAGAAAACAACAAACATTGGTTTTATGTCAAGTTTGATTTCCATGGTGCACTTGATCTGTTGCTTTGCAGAAATTATGGGTGCTACCCTCGCAATACTATTTGTCTGAGTAGTATATTAATAAATTATTTCTCGATTCATAAACAACGTAAAAAATGTATAGATTACTTCTTGCAACTAAATGAAGTTGGCGGTAAAAATATTATTCCAGAAGAAACAGATTTTTTTGGGAAACATCACTTGGTTTCCATTTGCACGTTTTTGAGCCACAATTTTTAGTTTTTTCAGTATTGTCGAAGCAAATACTTTCTTGAAAATATCAATATCCTCTTAATTGTTATTGTGATTTCTCTTTGTTCTGTTTTGGGCTAGCAACTGTGGAAATTCAAACACCACAAAATTTACTTTGCTTACATAGAACACTATTAAATATAAAATTCTGGATCGTACTCTTCAAAGCTATAAACTCAACTCTTTAGGCAAAGCAAACCTCCAAATAGCAAGTCACCGTAAATTTGGACTGGATGAGCCTATAATAGGTAGCTAGCTGTATGTGCCCAGGGAGTAGTTAGCGATGCACTCAAGTTATCAGCTCATTTACTTACCCGTATATGAAATAATTGTAATTATATTTTTCTGTGCACATAAATTGGTTCTTTATTTATAGAAAACTTAAGAGAAAATAACAAAAATGGTGCACAATTAACTAAAAAAAATATTCAGACGAAAACAGTCTTTTCAAAGTAATTATTGGCTAATGTTTTCTCTTGTATATTATTATTCACTAGCGTTCTGCACCCAAATTGGGCGCGAAATAATTTATTTAATGCAATTTGTACACGAGTGATCCATTTTGTGTGTCGAGTTAATTTTGAGGTTAGCTATTAACAAAAAAATCCACATATAAAAGTCACTTATAAAAATTTGAAAACCCTACTACTGGCTGACTTGCGTCACCCTGAGTCGATTGACACCAAAATCAGCCAATTCGACCCACGGGTTCGCTCTCAAAGTGGCGTCAAGCAAGCAAGCAAGCAATGAAAATTATTATTATGTCGGATTCGAGCCATCCGTCCAACAAATGGTATTTATACTATAATGTTTTTAAGCCAAAAAGGTAATAAAACCACAAATGTAAGAACGTGTGGGGGTCGATAACCAACCCCTTAGTTTAAATGGGTTAATAATAAAAGCAGATTTTTACATTTATTTAGCTTCTATTTTTCTGGGGTGGGCCAGGCGGCACTCTGGGGAGGGCCTGGCCCCCCCGCTAGTTACGCCAATGTTAGCTTCCCACCATTTTTACAAATTTAGAATTTTTGTCGTAAGCGCTCGATCGATCGCGATTAACCCAAAATTATATGAAAGATCTTATAAATCTACATAACTTCTATGGATAGAGTACCCGCTTTGGAGTTGCAAATATCTGAAAAGCTTTTGGGTGGAATATGTTGCGTTTCTTTGTATGTGTTTGTCGATTTACACTGGGATACCAGTAGAAGTAATAGACGTTAAACGGTCTCGTAACTACCCCGTCCGTGTGGCGTAATGATATTCTGCCTGTCTGCCGAGTCCTAGGCCCCGAGTTCGGATTTCAGTCCCGGCAACACTTTTATCTAATTGTAATAAAATGCCATTAAACAGATTATCTTCGCTTAGGCTTCGCAATAACTAGTTTTCGACTCCTTTGTCATTTATCTTTAGTCTTAGTCATCATACATATAGCAATGTATTACCGTATATATAATGAGCAAGCATTCTAAAGAGCACATGACAAAAGCATCTCCATAGTCAACTATTTTTACTTCGGCACAACATGCTACTGCTTTCGACTCCAGCCATTTCTACAAATTTACAATTTGTATCGTAACCATTCAATCAATCGTGACCAACCCCAAAATTGTATAAAACTACATAACTTCTGTAAAAACAACTGCTATGGGGTGAAAGGGAAGTTAGAAAATGAATTAAGGGAAGTAAGTCACTTTGTATGTAGCAAACTCACCAACTCAGAACTGAAAAAAAATCCGCGAAATGGTTACCTTTTGCTTTGCGTGTTTTTGTCCATGTATTCGCGTTACCAATAATAAACGTTTAACTATTACTTAACTACGCTGCCAGATTAGTATAGTGACAACGTTTGTGGACTGTCGAGCTTAAGGTAGCGAGTTCGAATCTCGGTCCGGGCAAGATTTTATTTGCACTTTTCGTTAAATCACCGACTCGATTATAAACCGATTTCCTTTACGCATTCTCTTTAGCACAAATCCTCGCACATATGGCACGGTTAGGTGTATAACATAATATGACAACGGCCACACCACATTGAACACTACGGTTCAACAGATTAGAAACACTAAATGTGTCTTATCCAACTCATCAATCCGCCTGGCCAGCGTAGTGTTTCAAGGCCAACACCCCTTTAAATCATGAAAGACAAACCTTGTAAATGACCCTTGTTCCCCAGCAGCCGGAAAGTCTCTTACCAAGGCAGCGGTAAAAACGACAGAACGGCAAAGAGTGCGAAGAATCACCGGGAAAATATAATGAACTTAGCGACGTACAATGGAAAATACTAGAAAAAGAAGCAGAGCTAATTAAGTGGGATATCATCGGATTCAACGAAACGAAAAAAAGTGGAGAAAATCATACCATACTAACAACGGGTCACATGCTGTATAACAACGATAAAGCAGACTCCAGACACGGCGGTGTAGGTTTCCTAATACACAAAAGAATAAAGAAAAACATACAGGTAATAAAGTCTGTATCAAATAGAGTAATCTATGTTATTATAAAAATAAATAAACTAATAAAGATAAAAGTAGTACAAATCTATTTACAGCAGCATGTTTCGACTAAAACGTCATCATCAGGTTATTGATGTAGAGCGCAGTGGTTAATTATTTAAGTAAAAGCATAACATATAAGAAATACGTGTTGGGCCTTGAAGAGGAACAATGTATACCATGTGTGGACAAAGCCACATGGCAGTCCGATGACCTACGCGGCCAAGACGACCAAGATACATGGCAATATAATACACTTAGGGCCGGTTGCAGAAAGCAATGTTATGTCTGGTGTTAGCTAACGCGACGTCAAAGTGAACAAAAACGAATCAAATCTAAAATGCTTATGGCAACTAATACATTAGTAAACAAAATTTGATGCGATTTTGTTCACTTTGACGTCGCGTTAGCTAACACCAGACTTAACATTGCTTTCTGCAACCGGCCCTTAACAATTTAATTTAAAACAAAAGTAAAGCTGGCACAATCCGTGACGCAGAAAGTGACAGAATTGTGTCAAAAAGTTGATGCCGTTTTAGTCGAAACAAGTTGCTGTAACAATCTTCCCTCTTGCCTGTCATTAAATATTATACATGGGGAAGGTTTGATGTTTTTTACTATCCCTCCAGTGATATTCAACCCCATTTTGTGTTACTTATGGATCCTTCGACTGCTTACTGAAGTGGCTGAACAATATAAAATCCGAAAACAAAGAAAACCCGAGAAATTAAGTAAAGAAAATGAGCAGTTACTGGAGAAGCGGAGATCACTGATAGCCGAGAATAAAAGAAGCACAGTAGAATACGCCGAAGTGAATGGAACAGCAAGGAAAAAGGCAAAAGAAGACATTAGGAAAATGTAAAACAAACTTAGCCCAAGAAGTATTAGAACGCTACAAGGGGCCGAAAATATTTCGTCGAAACACAACGAAAAAGAAAAGCTTTAAGTTGAAAAATAAAAAAGGGACAACAACAAACAGTAAAGAAGACATATTAAAAACAGTCGAAGAATTTTATACAGAACTTTATCGAACGGAACAATGATGCGACCTAGAGGAAGAATCTAAACGAAGAAAAGTGTTCAACGTAAATTCTGAAGAAATCTTATCAATATAGATACTGACGAAATTTACGAAGCATTAAGATATATGAAAAATGTAAGAACGGCGAGTGAGGACGGTATGGTGGTCGAAATGCTGAAAAATGGGGGAAACTCATTGATTAGAGAACTAAACAGCAGACTTTATAATAGATGCTCAGAACAGGAAGATATCCCTGCAGAGTGGACAAATGCCCTAGTAATCCTAATTCACAAAAAGGAAGACAATGAGAACTTAGACAACTACATACCTACAGCCCCATCTCGCAAATGCATAAGCTCTTCTCAAAAATTATAGTACACCGGATAAAGCAAAGCTCGACTTCTATCAGCCAGCAGAAAAGGCTACGTTTAGGAAAGGTTCTAACATCACAGAGCACTTACAGTCTGTCAGGATTTTAACAGAGAAAACCACAGAATATCAAATATCTGTTGGGATAGCTTTTCTCGACTTCAGGAACGCGTATGATACGATAGAGATATGGGACTTAGAACAAACTCTAAAAAACGCAAGAATTTATTATAGCTACACAAACTTAATTAAGCAAATTTATAGGAATGCGATAACAAAACTAAATCAACATTACCAGAGAAGTACGACAAGGCGATACGATGTCACCGAAACTATTTACGTTAATACTGGAAGGCGTCTTTACGAATATCAAATGGAAAACTCGCGAAATCAATATCAACGGTGAAAGACTGCACCATTTAAAGGTTCGTCGATGACATTTTGATGATTTTTTCAATATCAAAACCTGCGCTAACAGGCCTAACAAACGACACGAAAATAGGCTTACAATTAAACTACCAGAAGACCAAGTATATGACAAATGAAACAGATACAGATGTTGAACAACAAATTAATATCGAAAACAACCGAATCGAAAGAGTAAGCAAATTTAAATACTTTGGCCAAACAATTACGCTGGGAAAAGAAAATCAAGAATTAGAAATCGACTAGCGAATAAGATTAACTTGGGGTGTATACGCAAAACTAAGAGACCTAATGGAGATGGATATACTTCTTCCCATGAAAGTTCAGCTGTACCACCAGTGTATCATACCAGTAACATTATATGAAGCTGAAACGTGGGTATTTACCATTCCGCGTAACTTCAAATAAACCAAACGGCCATAGAAAGAAAAATTCTAGGCATATCAGATCAAGAATGAAAATTCAAGACATTGTGAAGCGAGCTGCTCGACTCCAATGGAACTGGGCCGGACATGTAGCTCAAAATGTAGAAAACTGGTCCAGCTAGCTTAGTAAATGGCGACACTGGGAGAACAAGAGAGGGGTAGGACGTTCTCAGATGAGATGGAGCGATTATGTTAAAAGAACGGTTGGGCTCAACTGGGCACGAGTAGAACAAAATAGAGAAATTTGGAAAGATATAGGGAGGCTTATACCCAAAGGGTAGAAACAGGCGTATGGAAGAAAGAAAGAAGAAATGTACCTTAAGACTCTTCAAGGAGTGGGCGTCGTCTCAAACAGAGTATGGCAAAAACCGCTCCATATCAACAGTGTGCTGAAGTATCGATAAGGGGCTTGCACCGTCTCAACTGGTTGTGTTAAACAAATATGAGAAACTCATATAGTAGTCTCGTCTGGCATGGGATTCAAATTTAACGTTGATGCCTATTTGCCCGTTGTTTTCCTCGAATCCCTGTTCTTCATGTAGCACACTCAGGCACAAAAGTTTACGAAAACAACTTAGCACAATCAGCACTACCCTAGCGTAGCGGCAAACTATAACGTAACCTTGAGATTTTCCTAGGGCTACTATAAATATCTCCAAAATTTTTCTATATCTCCCGGCAAATGTACAGGGTGTTTGCTCAAACTTTGACAGCTTCTAGCGACTTTATTATTCCAGATAGAAAAAAATTGTACGGTATCATCCAAACCGTCTGAATTTGCTACTTAAAGAAACAATTGAGCATCACGGGTGAACCTTTTGACTTATTGTATACTTTTTTTTAATGGAACACCCTATATATTATGTGTGTATTTGATAGCGCTTAAAATTCTATTTTCAAAAATATATAAGTTGCCTATAATTATTTCATCCATTCTTGAAATATCCGCTATTAAAGAATCAAAATATTACTAATTTACTTTATGAAATAAATAAATCACAGTGACCATTGAAAAACAATGTTATCAATTAATACTACTGGCGGCATGCCGCATGAAACATTTAGTTGTCAATTCGTTTTTAAATTGTTTTTGGTATTAAAATTGTTGATTATTTCAATGGTTACTGTGATTTATTTCATATAGTAAATTAGTAATATTTTGATTCTTTAATAGCAGATAGTTCAACAATGTATGAAGTAATTATAGGCAACTTATATATTTTTGAAAAGATAATTTTAAGCGCTATCCGATAAACTTATAATATATAGGGTGTTCTATTACAAAAAAGTATACAACAAGTCAAAAAGTTCACCCTTGATGCTCAATTGTTTCTTTAAGTAGGAAATTCCGGATGGTTTGGATGATACCCTACAATTTTTATCTAAACATTTTTTTTCTATCTGGAATAACAAAGTCGCAAGAAGCTGTCAAAATTTGAGGAAACGCCCTGTACACAGGATATCCCGTTGTGAATAACCCCTCAAAAATTGTATAACTTCATGTGTTGCTATGATGATTTTGTACTACAGCCATTTTTCGTGTAGAGATTCATATTCAGAACTTATTTTTGAGTCGAATTTACCTAAAGTACGATTTTTTTTTATAATAACTGTCAAAGTGTTACAATGTTGGTAGATACGTGATTAAAACGCTAGGAAATTTTTATACCTCGTGTTGGTAGAAAAATTATGGTTATGTGTCAATTTTTATGTCTAAGTTTCTTAATTTGAACTCTTGACAAATTTCTTTTTTTAACATGGAATCATCAACATCATCAATAAAATCGGATAAAAACAGAAAACCAAGAAATATTTTAACTGCAAAAATGAGCAAGCGATATTAAATTATGACATATCTGTCAAAATGACAATAATTTTTTTAGTGGAAGAAAAGAACTAAAAATCTATAATCTCTGAAACTTCTTTGTGGCGTGAATTCATAATTCATTTTCTTATATGGGTATTTCGCCACTCTGCAAATTAAAATATTAAATAACGAAAATATTAACAACGAACGTTTCGAGGGACAATCTGCCCTCGTTATCAACGAATAACAATTAAAACTAACAAGAACTTATCTTTTTTTCACTGGAAGAAAAAACGACCAACCTCCAATGAATTTTCTGACATTGACGTCAATGTATATTATAAATAAAAAACTTTCAATCAATTAAACATTCCTGTAAGAGTTTAAGTAACTACCTTTCTTTGCACCATACATTGCAAGCATACATTTTATACCAACATTTTTTCCTGAACATAGCCATGTGGATCTTTAATAAGGTGCCGGTCCTATTCGTCTTCCTCATCCTTATATGTCTTCAATATGTTAAACTATATTCAAAAGCCACGATCTGCACCTTGACACTAAAACTCGAATGCTAAGATGCTACATTTTCCCATCTTGCTCTATGGGGTCGAGTCCTCGACATTTAACGAAACAATCACAAAAAATCGAAACCTTTGAAATGTGGTTATACCGGAGAATACTGCGGATATTATGGAAAGACCGTGTAATAAATATTAAAGTTCTGGAGAGAATGAAAATAAAAAGTAAAGAGATCATGGACAACATCAAGATACGCAAACTCTAAGACCTAGGACATATAATGAGAAATGAGAATAAGTACACCCTACTACAATCTATTATACAAGGCAAGA
Source organism: Agriotes lineatus (assembly GCA_940337035.1). Classification (NCBI taxonomy): domain Eukaryota; kingdom Metazoa; phylum Arthropoda; class Insecta; order Coleoptera; family Elateridae; genus Agriotes; species Agriotes lineatus. The sequence goes on from OW679203.1 coordinate 34,502,269, forward strand.
TATACGGCAAACGTGGACCAGGACGCAGAAGAGTATTTTGATTGAAAACCTAAGGGCGTGGTATGGGAAATCATCCAATCTAGAATTGCAACCAATAAAGTGAAGATAGCCGTGTTGATCGCAAACATACGAAATCAGATAAGCACCCGAACAACAAGAAGAAGAAGATTCTTTCTTCTGTTAAAACATGCTAAAGTTGTGTTACATCCAGTTAAAGCATGTACAGAAAGAACATGCTCACTACAATTGGGATGCGCAAATTGCAGGCTTTTAAAAGAAGATATTTTCTTATTTTCTCTATTTTTGGCAGAAAATACATATATATCTCTATCAGGAGAAACTAAAGCTGTAGTAAAGTAATAGGTCTATATTCTGTGATACTACGACTATGTTTTTATTTGATGCATTGAGAGCTCTTGTAACGATTAACCGATCAGCATCACTTTCAGCTTGAGAGCAGGGATATAATTTGCAGCTAGTTTCTTTTAAATAACCAATAAAACGACATGAAAGACATTTGCCAGAATTTTTTCTTGATACAACTTTAAAAACCTGTCTCTTTCAAATCGAATATCTGGTGCAGTTTTCGTTTTTAGACGTCGGTCTCTTTCAGCAGATTTTATTCTATGTTTCTGATAATCGACCAAAAAAAAACTTGCTTTTTTCCATAATTACGTACAATACAATTAATATATCTAACATTGCACCATACTGTTGAACAAGTTGCCATTTGTTTTTATGTAATAACATTCCTCCGTCCGTCACAAATAGAAAAATCTATTAATTCAGTAATATCTTTTGGAAATTGTACAAAGAGGTCGTAGAAAACACTTTGTTAGGAGTTGGAATTTATACGTATGTATTCCTACGTTATATTTAAATCTATTTAATTTAAATTTGAGTTAATTTAACAATTTAGAATTTTATTTGTATATAATGTTTATTAAATAATAATAATAATCGCACAGAATAAAAATTAACCTTTTAATGCTATATTTATAATTACTTACTGTGTAATTCAGAAATGAAGCTATTTTGCCGCTTTAAAAACGTTATTTTTCATTTTTGATAATTTTTAACATAAAATTTGAGATCAGCGACCCAAAAAACCCTATATAGATAAGAGATAAAGTTCAAATAAAAAATACGCTTTTTTGACATCTTGGATCCGCCATTTTGTGTTGTAGTTGAGTTTTAATGTCAAATTCGTAATCACCGACCCCAAAATTTTCTAGACATTTAATAAAAATAAAAAAAAGAAAATAAAAAATGTAGACCTTTGACGCCATTTTGTAGACGCCATTTTTGTTTTTAGACCAGATTTTTAGGCCAGATTCGTAAACTGTGAACCAAAAAACCTTCTGTTATCAATTGTCAGGCAATGGTTTAAATAAATAAAGAAGTTATACATTTTTTTAATTAAGAATATATTAAGAAACACTTATTGGTTAATAACAATTGAAACAATAAAAATCACACCTTCTCACCTATGGGGAACTTTTCTACAAACTTTTTCGGAAATAATAAAAAAAAAATTTCAAAATCGGTTTTGAGTCAACAAAGTTAGAACTTTTTTCCTTTAGTAAATGGACTACTAGTTCTGAATCATTGAAATAATGCAATTCAAACAAAAAACTCACAAAATTAAGTAACTATTTTTCTACAATGAAATTTAACAAAACGTGTACTATTATTTCAAAATTGCTGAACATACGGGTATAAATAAGTTATTTGTCCTTATTGGGGCAAAGTTATACTTATAGTCATCAGTCAATTCATAAATCAGCGGTAAATGTGTGATCAACTGATCATATTAGTAGATTATGCAATGAGGGAGAGAAATTCGTTATTTTGCTGAGGTACAATTTCTGACTCTCGCAATTTCTGACTCTCGGGCTTCAATTGCACTGAAGCAAAATAGCATTCTCTCCGAGTTGCATATACTATTTTTTTTACGTTGCAGGAAGATTTAAAACGAAATCCCGTTTTTTTGAACGTCATTTATTGCCATTTTAGTTACAATTATTTTAAAATTAGTAGCCTATGGTAAATTTTAAAGTTGGTGGCACTGTAAGTCATTATGACAAGAGCTCAGTTTGTGTCAAAACTGACGCAAAACCTAACCTGATAACCTCGAATTTGACATAATTGTTCTGTCAGTCATAATGAAAACTCCCTAGAGAAATTTTTGTCTTATTTAGTCTCTAGGGAGTAAATGTTTTACTTCTGTCACAATTTTGATGCTATAAAAACCGACTTCTACTCCCGGTCGTGGAAAAATATAGTTTATTTACTAGCAACGTGATATTGTAAATTTTCGTCATAGAAACAAAATATGAAAAGCTACTCATAACTCCCAAGGGACCTGTCAATTTTTTTTTCGTACACTAGCATTGAAAGAGCTACTTTGCCGTACAATTTATTAATCAGAAAGTTGCACTTTGCGGTATTCGTACGGCAAAGTAGTATTTTGCGGTATTCGTACGGCAAAGTAGCACTTTGCCGTACGTTTCCTTAGTTACAACACATATAATATTACATTACATTAATATTACTCTACTTATTTGCTATATACGAAGATAAATTTAGTATTCCGTTTTGTATGCTAGTGTACGAAAAAATATTGTACGAAACTCGTATGAAAGTGGCTTTTCCATACTCGTCTCGAAATTCCGGACTCGGCCTAACGGCCTCTTCCGGAGACATCTCACTCGTACTGAAAAGCTCCACTTTCTATACTTGTTACGTAAATTACTATTCTCCCTCAAACTCTAGGTAACCATGCAACTATAGACCATGTCTTAGCAACCATACATTGAGGCAATCCTTGATGTTACTTAAATATTGTAATTTTAAATGTCATTATGACATTTTGAAATTTCATACTGTTATTACTAATACGCTTGTAAATAAAATATTGTATGCACCACGGGAGATATTCATGTTTTTTACCCTCGGTTGACTTACAGACCTCGGGCCACAGCCCTCAGTCTGTAACACATGTCAACCTCAGGGAGAAAACATATTCATATCTCCCTTAATGCATCCTTTATCTAATAGACTTGTCTGTCCGGGACGCTGTTTCAGCAGCCAAACCGTAAGAGATAGAGAAAAAAGTTATTAAAGTTATATGTTTGGAATGGTCATGTCAGGTCAGGAACCGAATTTCAGCCACGTGACACTTCCGGTTTTCGAGAAATCACGTGATTTCCGTCCGTCCGGGACGCTGGTCCGTCCGGGACGCTGTTCTATTTGAAAAACGGTCTTTTTATTAAATGAGACATTTGTCTCACTGGTTGCTAGTAAATATCTATTTCAATTAGAATTTATTCCTGACGCAAATAATAAATAATAAATGTTAACTGTCAGAAATCAAAGATTTAAGAACACGAAAACAGATAAAGCGTACTCGCAGATATTAAAAAGAAAGGCACCTTGAACAACTGTTTCACTTCGTTAATTATTGTTGTTTCCTGGTACTTGCTAAGTGTTTTATTCTGAAAATGACCGCCATTAAAAATACCTCCAGAATTGTCAATAACACTTCAGCCTGGCAAACCAGCACTGAGAAGTTAAAATTCACATTTGGTCCAGCACGTGCGATACACATCAGGGCAAGGGTCACCTGCGGCCACAGCCATAACAACACGCAACGTGAACCGTTAGGAACCATCACGCACAAGCCCTCGTCAACACCAGCTAATCATCGGCTGTCTAAGAATAGCCAAATCGCCTTATAATTACAATTACAAAACTTGTCCTCGACACTGACCTGCTCACGGTTGAGGTACGCAGCTACGGACATGTTGACCGAAAGCTCATAGTAGCCGCTATAGTCGTTCTGGAACATCACCCTTCCGTAGACCAACCCATTGTTGTCCTGGAAGTACTGGAACACGTCGGGGCACGGGTTAGGGGGGACGGTAGCCGAGTCCAGGCACTGCAGAAGGACACCCGCGGTTAGAATAGTCAACAGTGCGCTCCTCATTTTGGGAGCTCGGTTCTCACTGGCCGTAGAAATTGCATTTTCCAGATGTTTCCTCGCGCCGGTCAGTCAAAACTGGTTTTAGCGTGTTCACGATATCACGACGCTTTCCGTCCGCGTGCCGAGATACACTGCTTGAATTAATTAATTAAAGGCGGTTTTCTCAATGACAACGGTAATGACGACGGATTTTCCGTGGTCAAGGGGGGACGAATTGCAGCATTTCCGTATCGCTAGCGGCATGCTTAATATAAACAAGTTGGGGTCAGTGCCTACTTGATAAACTCTAGAGATATGGCAATGTTTTGAAATTGAGGCGGAGTTTTCCCCTTCATAATAACTAGACGGTTTTTTGTTGGGTTTTCCTAGCACTGGAGCCTTTATACACTATCCTTGACGTTCAGGCGCAGACTGGATTAACCAAGGAGTGGGGAGGCTAAAGATATATTTCAAACTTTATCTTTTTATTTCTGCTTAATAAGGGGAAGATTAGCAACAAATTACTGTTATTAATCATATTTTTAAGCGAGAGTCCTTAATGATAAATTGCTAAAATAGAGCAAAGGATGATTCACCAAAATGATCTTTTTCCGAAACCGGCATGAAAGTGTCTACTTTAATGATTTATAACAGGAAAGTAGTTCTTTTCATGACTAGTAATTTTTTACGTTCAAAATCTGTTTATTTGTTGTTACCTTAGAAGTCAGGGGCGTCTCTAGCGTACCTGCTGCAGGAGTGCAAAATCTCATATGCCGCCCAATTGAGTTGTGGATTAGGTCATTATGGGAGGTAAATGATTTGAGTTGAGTGAAGCTAAATAGGGAACCATTTTCAATATAAACTAACCAAATTTATTTAGTTTATATTTTACATTATTTGATAATTACAATATTGAAAGTAGGTAATATTTATTACCCCTCAACAGCCAAAGTACTTTTCTTGATTTTCTCATAGCAAATCCGTTAACAGTAACGTTATCTATACAGTGTATCCGTACATTCGTTCTTTAATCAACGTAGAGCGGTGACCACCGGACTAAGATAAAAAAAATATGGTAAGGCAGTGCTAAGAAGCGATTTTTTGAAATTCCACCCTAAAAGGATGACAAGGGGTAAAATGTGTTTTCGTGAATTCATCAACATCACTTAGGACCCCTAAAAGATATCGATATAGAATGGAACATTCTTTTTAGAAAGTTGTTTATTAAATATTACCCCTAAAGAAAAAACAAGAGCATAACAGCAAAAAGTTAAGTTAAGTATATAAATGAATGGTTAACAGTGTTAAGAATTTCATTAATCCTAGTCTACCGGACGACGCTTGTGGATTGTTAAAAGTGGTTGCAGTCGGTCAATTCCGCTGTATGGTATGTATACGTTGTGGTAGCATCTTAAGACTGCTAATAATAGGTGGTCAATATTTTATCAAAAAGGTTCTGGCATGAGTTGAATAATATTTGATTTAGTAAAAATAGTTGTTTAGTAATATCAGAATTTAGATCATAATTTATATTAAATGGCAATCAGAATAAGCCATAAGATAGCTTGAATTAAAGTGAATGGCAGACTCGAATGATTATTTGAAAAAGTCACCTATAAAAGTGTCAAATTAAAATAAACTGAATTGAAATGTATCCGGGAGTGTTATCTTGTAAAAAAATTGGTACAATTATTATTGCTAGGAAAAATGGGAATATAAAAAATAACAATAACATTTTATTTTAAGAAAATGTACATGTAAAAGACTGTAAATAGTAAAATTTTAAAATAAACCGAGATAAAAATAAATGTTTAAGATGGTTTAAAATGGTATTTAAGGGTATGAGTGGCTGACATGGACAAATAAATTGGTTCAAAACGAATTTTTAAAACAAACTGAATAATGAATAGGGTTACAAATAGTACAGTAATAAAGAGAACTGCTAAAAACAATAAAATAGTCGTCATCCATTTATAAAATCTGAAGAGGATTTGGATAAACTGCATAAGAGTCACTATTGTGTCTCCGGTTTGATTTGGAACTTCATGGAAGCTGCTGTCAGGTGAATACATCTACACTTAGGTTGGAATTGGATGCTCACTGCATGTGAATATTCTGTTGGACTTGGACGAGCTTGTTACTAAATGGATTTCTGCATCCGAGTTGGATTTTGACTTGGTTTTTGTTAGACGTCTGAAATGTCCTGTAACAATTGGATGAAGAGCATTGCGGTCGCTGTTGAAAGTAAAGTGAATTCTCTAGATTAGGAGCTTACAGTGGTGGTGTCTACATTGGAACTATACGGGAAGCGATGAACAACGGAAGCTGTTACAATTAGTTAGTTAGCCGTATTTAAATTGGGGTTCCAGAGTATTAGAAGATGGACTTCTTGAGTTGATTCGACTGAGATGGTGAGTGGAGTGCGTCAGTAAGCTTAGGAGGTATGTTAATAATCTAAATAAAATAAGTTTTTATTAGTGAGTAAATTACATATTGGAAGGAACTACTTACCCTAGTCGATATTTGAAATAATAATATTTGTAACAGATATCATTTGACTGAATTTTCACTTTTATAAATATTTGACGTTGACAGTTGTAGAAATGTCATAATATTTTTAAGTAATTTTAATTTACTAATCAACAATCACAGGTAATAATTTGATAATGCATGAACCTAATCTGATTTGAGAGTAGTTGTTCTCCTAGAGCTATCAAAAGAGGAATAAACTCAAATAGAAAAATTTATTTGAAAGGGAATAAATCTTATATAAACTTACCTAAACAAAATTTTATTTTAATACGAAAATAATATACAGGCTTAAATAATATATGATCTACCGGAGCTAATAAAATTAAGTAACATTGTTAATTGTTACTGTTTAATACAATGTAGCAGTTAAAATTATAGTGTTATTTTTCGTCCCGGCGCGGCGTGTCCTACTGAAACCTCGTAGAGCCGGTCATGCTGTGAAAACTAAATTCCGGACCAGCGAATAGTTTAGTCTTTTTTACAAAGCAGTGTTGATTTTTTTATGCGAGTTCATTTTAGAATAAAATGGGATAACAATATTCTTCCGAAATTTCATCCTGAAGAGATTGAAACGGGTATCCCACTTGAATCTAATATATAAAATCCTAACTCACTCACTGACAGATAATCAAAAAATCTCAATAACCGCAAAAGTTAGAAACGTGAACATTTGTAGAGTTCTTCACATTCTTATTTGATTGCGATTTTATCCACTTGACCGACAATCTAGAAAGTTGAAATTACGCATATCAATTCTGTTTATAAAACGAGTAAAACGGGTTACAGGGATTATGTATTTTTCTAAAGATCGCCAGAATCAGGACGTGCTGCAGATGGGAAGCTGAAATTGGCTACAGTTAGTTTCGTTTACAAATGAGGTCAAATAATTTTTAGTTTTTCGAAATTTACTTTCCAGAGAGGTCAAGTGGGGTAGATGTGTTTTTCTAAAAATCGTTATAGCGCGGTAACTACTGCACGTATGAGTTAAAATTCCGCAGTTCCTTTTAGAAATCGGGTCAAATAATTTTGTCGTACTTTCGACATTCTCTTCCCTAAGGGGTTAAGTGAGGGTGGTTTCTTTACTAAAGATTGCCATAAAGCGGGAGCTACTGCAGGTAGAAAGTTGAAATTCGACAAAAAGGTTCCTTTAGCAATGTAGGGAAGTACAAAGAAATTTTTGGAAATTCCATCTTTAAAGCGGTAAGATGTGTTTTTACAAACTCCACAATATCTCTTAATATAGGTGAATAATATTTAAAATTGTAGAGCAAGCCAGCAAGTAAACATTACAGTCTACACAGGGTTTTTTTTTCCTATCAATAGCAATTGGTAGTGAAGATACTGCTCTTCATGTTGCACACAAATATCTTAAACAATCTTTGTGAGTGAATATATAGCTGTTGTTTATCAAGTAGAATTCATTTTGAGAGCTTGTTAGGTTATAGTAGGGAATATGAATTAAGTAGACATAAAACTTTATTTTATAAAACACTTTATCAAAGAATGCTACTCTTTAGATATACAGTTTATCAGAAATTGATTCAACGTATCCACCAATTAAAGGACTACAAAAGGAATACTATATAATAGGGTAAGTTACGAGTTGTAGAAGTTAAACGTTAAAACTTCATGTTCCTGAAATAAAAATTGTAGTTCTACCTTGTATCTTCCTTATTCTGGTACCAGTGGCGGAAATTTTTCCCCATCTATATGCCAGTTGCATATGACGTATTTTATATCCTACAAAGAGGACGTTTTATCCCTTTAGTAGTCCAACTAACGATTAAATAAGAAGATAAAGCTAAATATATTTTAAAAAAATTCTAGACACTCGTATTAAACGATCGAGTTAATATAAAAAAAAAACTTGCTAAGGACTCTAACGAGTAAGAAAGTTTTTTGGTTTAAATCGGTTCCTTAAAAATTGCTACATTTTTAAAATGTAATTTAGGACATTTGTTTCATAAACGACATTTTTCAAATAGAAGCAATTTTTGTAAAATCACTTGCTGGAACGGTAATTACATTGTTTTCAAGAAAACGAAATATTTATTTAAATTGTGTCGTATAATAAACGGTTTGCACTTGTTACTTAGTTCGCAGTAGAGGATGCCAATTTATAAAATAAGTTTGAAACTAGGAATAGTTAGAGCAGTAGTTGATGAAACATGGTATGACTTGCTTAGTTTTATTACATTTATCAATAGCAACACAAATACCCAGTATGATATGTAGAGGATTGAATACTGCGATTGCTCTCTGACAAATTGTCCTCATGTAGGTTTTCTGAACTATATTTATATATGTATTTCTAACTCAACCGATTTTTTAATAAAAAGTACATAGGACGAAAATAGGCGTAAGATACCTTTTTAACTGAACGTCCTTGAAAATGTCCGCATCTAATAAAGTTTCCAATTCCAATAGCATCATGCTTTATAGCGTCGCAAGAATTTATTTGAAAATGCGCAGGAAATAATCGGTACTCATTGCTAAGGAATTTATAAACTTGTATGATAACCTAAAATAAAATGCTTTAATAAATAAAAGTACGCTCTTAAGCCTACACACTTCCACTTTATCGTCGAGATCCATTTTCAACGACATTGTCATATTCAAAGCCGTAGTAGTTCTGTTGTATTTAAAGGTTATTTCCGCGGCGTCGTTCATGTAAACCTTACTAAAGCGAGCTATTTCAAATCTCTCGGCCGTAATCTTGGCGGTATGTTGCTGAAACTATAACGCTAACATAATTTTAGCAATTGAATTTCGCTCAACTATCGCACTTTAAAAAGGTTAAAGCCGCCCTTTTCCGCGAATGCTTTAAAGATCAAAACTGCAAGAACCAAGTACATTTTCATCATTGTAGTTTTACCACTCTGTCAACTCTGACTCTGGCAATAATCTAGTGGCATAATGTTTTATTTGAACTAAAAAATAACAGTGAGGTAATTTCCTGTCGACAAAATACATAACAGGGATTATGAATGTTATAGTCAGCGGTGTATCGCAATGTTATTAACAATTGATGATTTGCCAGTGGCCGCCCGTCATAATTGTATTTGAGGGGCTCGTAATGTTTAACAATATGTAAACAAAAATAAAATTGCGTCCATATTTCAATCTAAATATAGCGATGGTATTTTATTTTAACAATTAAAACCGAAACGTCATATGCACAAAACAAAAATATTTCAACACAATACAAAATGTACAGTCGTGTTCAAATAAATCCGGGACAATGTTTTTTTGTTATATGCAGATTGATTTAAAAATTAAAGAATATCTCCATGGATTTCTTGCTGTCAGACAGAGTTAGAGATTTCATTTACCTGCCAAAGTTTAATGTAACTCTTTCTGAACATTGTCTCAGATTTATTTGTACACGACTGTACTTAAGTGTTAAAAATCGAAACCCGAACACGAACATTTATTTAATAACGAAAAAACAGAGCATGCAAGGCATCACATTGACAAATCCATTTGTTTTCTTGTAAACGTCCAAAGAAGAATGTCTAGTAAAACTGCTAGTTCCAACTATATTTTGCAGGTTGACATTTAACACCGGTGCAAGTTTTCTTTAATTTTAAACTTTTCAACTGACGATAGAATTTTTAAATTAACTGCATAAAACAACCGAAATCACCCACGTTAAATAAACACGCTCTTGCTGGCGATGGTAGCTAACCTGATTTTTCAATCGCAAGTTGAGTCATTAGGAATTTTTAATATCAGGATTTTTAGGCGGACATAATCACAACTTTCATATTTCGTCCACTTCATATACGAGTACTTAATCCGTAAAAAGCATCAAACATGTAAAGGCGGGACTTTGCTTCTTGTTGTTCTCAGGGCCGCGCCAAGCCAGTGTGCAATGTGTGCACCGCACACGGGCGGCCAAATTCAGGGGCGGCCAAAAAGGATTAAAAATTATATACAAATTACAAAAAAAAAAATTAAAAATGTACAATTTTTTTTACTTTACAAATTTTAGAAGTTCAAAAATATGTATCTATATGTTAGACGGGTGTTTATGTGTATTATATTAAAATTCAATTTCCCTTACTTTTGAGATGTGTCAAGGTGGTCGATGCAACTCACCCATGACCACAAAGCGACAACGGGGTGCAAACAGTGCAGGTTCGAACATTGCTTGGCCCAGTGGCGGAGGCAGGCAGTTAAATGTAAAATAACATAAACTTACTGACCTGTAAATCTCATCGATAATAATAATTGTACTCACCGGGGGTGGCCGCCCCCAGGCCGCTCCGTACTCCTGGCAGTGGCATCACAATGCTGGGCCTTACATCCGTCAGCCTCAACCCTTCGGCACCTCATCGCCGCCTTCACTGGTTGAGTTAGCTGTCGGTACTTTTCGCTAATACTGCCCAATAGTAATCCACTAGATTAACTATTGTTACAACCCGTACAGAGTCGGTAATAACTACCGTAGTATACTGGTCTTTCACAGTACAGCAATTACCGTAAATCTTGCTATTGCTTTAACGGGGCTTATAATTTGGAACTCCATGCTTCCGGTGCGGAACGACATGCTTCCGCGAATCACTGGGCGGACTTCGTGCTCCAGCTCCAGGATTCAACTCTTTGACTATCACATAGTCGACTAGCAAAGCAAGAACCTCTGACGTATACCGGACGCTGTAATTGCCAAAAAGTCTACCAAATGCCATTCAACTAGCTACAATAGTACGTACATTCTACTCTAGTTAATTTAATCCTCTACCTAATTACGCCTAGCTACGCTCGCCGCTTCGCCTCGCATTATGCAACTTATCACCTTATAATTAATTATTGGTTCGCATATAATCGCTTACGCCAAGAAATAATTACGCAAAACAGACCACTTTCACTCACACGTCGCGCCGCTGTCGCACCCCCAAACGTTCTGTTTATTTTTGAATTTCATTTCTACCCGAGCCCCATTGATACGGTGCATTGGTTGCACGTGGCGTCTAGGTCCCCGAAAAACCGACCGCGAACCAATGCCTAATACATTCGTCAAGATTATATTACATTCCAGGGCTCAAAACATGCCAGGCGTGACAAACGTCGTAATTAAAACTTAAAAATAACGCACCCCAAAACCATCAAATATTTCATCCCTAACATATATAGGTATAAAAAATGTTTATTGTGTAAATGGACACCTGATAATATGGTTACATGGATTATTGTTTATGTATATTCTCGAAGTTAGTTTTTATTCCGTGGCGGCTAATTGTTAAATGAAGCCAACTTGAAGGAACGCTTTCCATGCATCTTTATGCAATGATTACAAAAAAGCCGGATATTTATCAGAAGCAACAAAACGTGACTTTTCAGAAAACTGGCGGCTGGCGGCTTTTATTGACTGTGAAACATATCGTATTTATGAAGTAGGTATTTATATTATTTTTGATAGGGGTGTCGACGATCTCTTTTGTCGGTAAGTACCTAATTGTTTAAAGCATTTTAAGAACTATAATATTATATGATGCTTACATTAATGCTGTGGTAATATGGGTGAAATGATAATTATTTGGTCATTTAATTTTTGAATTGGCTGCAGAGAAGATTGAGTAGAGAAAATTAATTTTGTTACGTGATTGTGTTTTGAAGAAAGTTGAAGAAAAGTTATAAATATCAATCAATACACAGATAGTTACCTATATATTCTTAAATCGTATTAAGTAATAAAATTGTTATAATTTTTCTAGAACAGAAAAACGAAAAGGCTGTCGGGTTTTCAGTATCGAAAACAAAGTCTACAAAAAAAAGAAGAAAAGAAAAAACTGGCCAATACTTTAGCAAAATATTTAAAGCCAGAAAATGTGTCAGCGGAAGCATTAGAATCAAGCTCTAGTTCTCTTTCCGGGCCACTTAATGAGCCGTGCGTCCAAGAAGTCGAAATGGAAATTATGAGGGAAGATTCCGAATCTGGGGAAGAGAAGGTGACTTCATCTGACTCGGAGTCTCCAAAACCAGAGAGAAGAGAGGTTGGTGACCCTGAAGAAGCCAGAACGTCATCCTCATCAAGCTTTCTGAACTAAAGAAATTTGGCTGCTCATCAGATTCACAGCAGTCGCAGCAGGACACAGGAACCTCAGATGATCCTGGAGAGTGGTCTGAGATAATATCAACAACATTAACAAAAATTTTAGTAGAAAGAGGGCCTGTTCAGGTAACGCAATTAATTTCCCAACTAATGAAAATGGTCGAAGGTTTTCAAAAAAATATTTCTACCGTTCTCTTCCAAATGGAGAAGAAATTAATAGATCGTGGTTAGTTTATCCAATAAAAAATAATGCAGTTTATTGCTTTTGTTGTACAATATTTGGCAAAATTAAAAACAATTTTTCGCAAAAGGAAGGTGTTTCTGACTGGCAGCATTTGTCACTATTGATTTCAAGGCACGAAAAAAGTGACACTCACAATGCAAATGTTAAAAATCAGTTAGAACTTATAAAATTGTTATCAAAAGGACAAACTGTAAACCAAACGCAACTACGTTTGTTGAATGCAGAAGCAAAGCACTGGCATGCTGTGATTGAGAGAATAATTTTAATAATCTGGTGTGATACACTCACACAACTTCCTTTTACAGTGATCTTATAATTAATCAAAAATTTCATTTTTAATTTTTAACCATTTGTTAAAATTTTTCAAAAATTACAAATTCTACAAAAACGGTACAAAATCGAGTGTTAGTTGAAGAGAAAAATTTTCTCTAGAATTTTAAGGTGAATTCAAAAATGTAATAATATACCGGGTGTTTTATTTAAAATAGGAGTTAATAAAAAAATAGAAAAAAAAACACAAAAGGAACCCACTTTAGAAGTATTCAACTGGAAAATCACCTATCTCACATCAATACACGTTAAAAATGTAAGAAAAATGTAAAATTTAAAAAAAAAAACGTTAGAGCCGTTTTGAAAAAATCGAAAAAAACTGAAAAATCACAAGAGTAAACACCTACTTCCGGTTATGCGATTTTCTTCAAAAGCTTGCTGTCTCATCTACATAGTACACAAAACTTATATATGAAGTTTCAATGCCATACCTCTTTTCGTTTTTGAGATATTCTGTTCACAGACACACACACACAGACAGACAGACCAATGAAAAAAAATATGTTTTTTAGATCAGGGGACTCTAAAACGTGAAGATCTGTGGAAAACTCAATTTCGAATTTTTGGGGTGAATCCAATACTTCCTTTATAGTAGTAAAAGGAAGTAATAATACAATATTTGTCACGACAGTGTCTTGCTTTACGAGGGCAATCTAATAAATTATTTGAAAGCAATAACGGTAATTTTTTAAAAGCTGTTGAGATGATCTCAAAATTTGATTCTTTATGTCAGATCATGAGCTTCGGACTCAAAAGTCACAAAAAGATGAAACACGAATGGTAAATTATTTAGGGGACAAAATTCAGAATGAAATAATAGATGTCATTGGTAACAAAATTAGAAATAATATTTTGGATTTAATTAGAAAATGTAAATACTATTCTATCATTCTTGACTGTACACCGGATATTAGTCATATCAAACAAATGACTATAATTTTTAGATTTACAATGTTGAATGGGTCCTCAAAAAAAATTGAAATACGCGAGCATTTTATAGAATTTTGTCCTATTAATGATTCAACTGGAGTGGGTTTAAGTGAATTTTTAATGAATTTACTTTCAAAGTTGAATTTAAATATTACGACATGCGTGGTCAAGGGTACGATAATGGGGCAAATATGCGCAGCAAACATAATGGTTTGCAAAAAAAAAATTCAGAACTAAATTCGCGAGCATTTTTTGTGCCGTGCACAGCCCACACATTAAATTAGTAGTGAACGAATAATTTGTTTTTTTTCTGCGTCGGTAAAAAGATGGTCAATTCTGAAAAAATACACAACAAATTTAAATTTAAAACCACTTAGTGATACACGGTGGTCTAGTAGAATAGACGCTGTGAAGCCCTGCGTTACCAAATTGGGCAAATATATGATGCATTGGTAGAAGTAATTGAAGATCGCTTATCCGTACAAGACCACAGTGCTTCACATCAAGCCAAATCTTTGGCATTAAAAATTCAGAGTTATAAATTTTTGTGCTCAACAATTATTTGGTACAATATTTTAATCAAAATTAATGTTTTGCGCACGATGATGCAAAATCCTACTATAAATATAAAAACTTGCTTAGAGCATTTTAAAAATTTGTTAGATTTTTTCTTAGCTCTTCGATCAGATAAAGAATTCAATGATGTTCTTACTGACGCTAATACACTTGCGGATGAACTCGGTATTGAACCTAATTTCCCTGCTGTTCAGTCTGTTAGACCACGAAGAAAACCCAGACAATTTAATTATGAACACAGTGATGTACCAATTATTGATCCAAAAAATTATTATAAAGTTAACGTTTGGATTTCTCTATAATATGTTTGATTTAACGGAGAACGAGCTATTACAATGTTGTAAAGATTTACATCTTCATCTAACTGATGATTCTAGAAAGGAATCAGATGTAGATGGAATAGAATTATTTGAAGAGATAAAATCTTTAAAATTACATCTTAAACCTACTTCAGCTGAAAAGCATCAGTTAGAGCACCAGTCCATTCTTGAATATATTTTTCAAAATCAGCTCATAGCATCATTTCAAAATATGTCAATAGCTCTTAGACTATCACTCACGTTACCAGTTTCAGTTGCGTCTGGTGAGAGATCTTTCTCCAAACTAAAAATTATTAAAAATTATATGCGATCCACAATGTCACAAAACAGATTAAATAATCTGTCTATAATAGCAATAGAAAGCGACACGATGGATTCCATCGATTTAGAATTAGTAATTAAAGAATTTGCGGAGAAAAAAGCTAGGAAAGTTGCTTTTTTATAATTTTCTAAAATTTTGTTGTTTTTTTATTAATTTTATTCCACTATTTTTTTTGTAAATTTTAAAATTTCTGTTTTTCACTTAAATTAATTTGATTTGTTACCGTTAAACTAGGTATGTACTGCATAAAATTTATATTTTACAACAAAAATGTAAATTTTGGGGCGGCAAATTTGGCTCTGCACACAGGCGGCCATTGATGCTGGCGCGGTCCTGGTTGTTCTGTAAACAGTTATAGCAATAAGATTTAATTTGTTACCAATATAGTGATATAGTGCTCGAAGCTCCAATACCTACAGTCAGAGACAGTAATCTTAGAGCTGATTTGGATGTAATCACGTGCGTTTTGAACAGGTTTCACTGGGGACATGTATACCCAGGCTACGTGAATTCGCTTCCCCAACAATTCTTATGGCAACAAGCAAAATAGAATCTTAAGCCGTATTTAGGAGACATCCATCGCATCGCACACCAGCAAAATATCATTTAAGTAACATGTTAGACCTGGGATCTGGTTCCATCTAAAAAACGTAATCACAACACGGTTTTGTAGCAACAGTGATAACAGTCGTTCAGAGTGATTTTTTAATTTCAATGATTGAAGCTCAGTTCGTAAAATATCTCCTATTACCAGCTTCAACTGCAACCGATATCATTTTCAAACGCGGCCCACAAGAATGTAAAACCGTCCTTGCTGCTCCGGCATTCATTTTCAATGTCAAACATTGCATCACATTAATTTATTATTGACGCGGCACTGCTTCTACCCTCGGATTGCATTACATTTCGGGAGCACTGTATTTCTAAACATGAGGATAAGCCAGCGAGCTTATGGCAGTCTCGGATGCAACACAGTTAGCCTTTGCATCACATTGAGAATGCTATATCCCGATTCTGCAACGACAGCGTTTTTGTCCTTAATTCTCATATAAGTTTGGGCCACATTTCATCGCCCTCGGCAGCTACCAGCTACTTGGTGCATTATGATACGAGCGACTGTGCGTAACGTATGTTATGTTGATATACTTCTTGGATATTGTCTAACATGTTTTCAGCTGTATCCAGTAGCTATCTCCGGATCTAGTTACTTAAACCTTGTTATATTATAACGATGGGAGTAATAATAAAATATATGTTCAATTATATAATAGTTGCGTTTTTTAATGACAAGATATACCCTTAAAATTTTGCAGATTTTCCTTAGAGCACGCTCTACATAAAAGTAGTTAAAAAAAAGCACTTTCAAAGTACAAACACAATGTATAAACATTTTTATATATTTTTTTAAATTTTACACCTTAATGCTATAAAGTGAATTGGAAAATTGCAGTTTGAAACGATAATATAAATATTTAATTGTTATATAAGTATTCGGACTCTAACTTGCTTGACTTAGTATATCTGTAGTTATTGTACCTCCATAAATTATGTTATAGATATGTTAGCTCCTCTTCGATTGCATAATCATTTATTATGTATTACAATATTTCACTTTAAGTTTGCCCTTTATTAATACAATGCCCCGTTAGTTAACTATAATTACTTTCAAATCAAGTGCTCTTATCTCAGGATGGTTCGCCAAAATCTAGTTCTCTATTAATTGAAGTTTTAAAATTGTATTTTCCGTCCTGTCAATAACTGCTACTGTTCCCAGAATCCAGTCCTGCTCCGTTACAAACGTCACCGTCACACCAATCAACTCCTGGTAAGTTTTAATATTATGATGATCCAAATCTAACCTTGTTCCTTTTGCAGATAGTACGATGTCTCTAGCAATACCCACGACAATTATCCAAATCTATCAACTAATTGTGACAACCTTCCTTCAAATCCTCAAATCGTCGTCCATACAACCACTAATGTCACCCATAAATACCAATTATATCTTGTATGTATCAATAAATCCAATTCTCTTCATATAATGTAATCTTCTGTATTATTTATTTATAATTCACTGTGTTGGCACAATCTCTTCACTGATTGTATGTCTTTATTAGTTAAACGTTATATCTTCCACCCCATTAAACCATTATACCAACTAAGCAGTTAATTTCAAGTTTTTATTATCAAAATTCGTTATATTCAAAATTACATGTCTGTTTTTTATGAGTTGTTTCAGTAACTAATTTCTAAATAAAATTTTTATTTCTGTTAGATACCATTCTTAATGCACACTTCTATATTTTAAATATTCTATTATTACAGGTTATTTATTCTTATCTTTCTAACAAATACATTTGTCAATTGTAACCTTCGCTTGAACTTTTTTAACATTTACTGCAACCATCAATATTTTGAATATACATTTTCTAATCATTATTAAATTATCTCACCCATTGTCTCAATTAACTTTCATGATTCATATTAAATTTAACCCCCAATTTTGTATCTACACACCTCAAAATTTAATTGTAATAATCTTCTAAATTTATTAGTTTCTTGATTATGATTGATCACACTACTTCGTGTATCGTAATAATATATTTCAGTTGTGAAAACCCAAGTGTAGCAGATTATAGAATATATAATGGATACAACCGCCGCCACTGGCATGTGACTTATATTTCACTTTCAGCTAATTAATTGTTGAAAACAATTTCATCGCTACATTATTCAGATCCATTTATTTTTGGACAGTTATTGCACACGTGCTTGACGAAATATGTAGTATTTATAGGATGGGCATGGGATGCACATTTAACTATTTTGTTTATATTTCAGATTTGATCAACTGCAGGCGCTGTTTATCTATTAATAGAATATGGATAAATTCCATGAAAATAACAGACAGTTGCACCTGTTATTTATTATTATTAAATATATTGAACAAAGTTCATAACAGCAAATTAGTACAAGCAACGAGAGAGTTCAGAAAACATTACAAATTAGTAATGTTAATAAAAGCCACTATAAAGAACACAAAAGTGCAGGTAAAGAAACGGAATATTTTGACACCAATATGGTGTAAGGAAGTATAATCAGAAAAACAGACTGTCAATGAACAGTAATAAATACGCCTGAACAAATTATCGCATAAGCAGAGGTTATAGTTATAATTGCTAGAGCAAAAATGCAAATGAAAGAGCTTTACAGAATAATAAAGAGCGAGAATACTAGATTCAAAGATTTATAGAAAAACCAGTTCACGAAGTAGACTGTTATAAATAGATTCGAAGAAGTGGATAAGTTCATTTACTCTGGAGCTCAACAGAACAAAAGAAAAGAAAGGAAAGATAATATGCAAGTAAGAAATAAGACATACTAGCAAAGGTATACCAATCGAACCAGGAGATACACTGGTAAGCAGAACTGAAAGTATACAAGTGTTTAGTAAAGCCAGAAGCGGAAGTAAAGAACCTTACACACTACAAAAAGCAGCAGCTGAAAGTATATAATTTACACTACAATATTCAGTATTTTGTCATCTTACTTTATAATAATTATTATTAAGGTACTGTATTATAGCCCATTCTTGATATATTATTGTAATTTACTGTATATGCTGGCAAGGTAATGTCTCATACAAAATATATATTACTATTAATAAACACCAACATAGGCACGCTACGACTTATGTTATATGCCGCGTGGCGTAGTTGGGTAAGCGTCAGGCTTTCATTAAGCAAGTCCTCGGTTCGAATCCCGCGGGGGTCGGAATTTTTCCGTAGCCTTGGCAATTGGAATCGGGATCGGTGAGACCATTTACAGTTTGGCACCAAATTAACTGTGCTCCACTCAGAACGAAAGACCTAAGAGGTAGAGTAACAAGGTCAACACATCACCAAGACACACACCTCACACAATGGTTGCTGCGCAAGCACCAAAGGCGCGCTACAACTCTGTATCCCAAATCTGGGCCAAGTTGAGCATTGTACCGCTAGATGCCAGCGCATAAAGCACCAGCCTCTACACCGCAAGGTAAATGAGGTTAGAGATAATACATACATACATACAATGATTTTCGGACGTTAACGGGCATAAAATCACAAGTGAGAAATCCCTTACATGGTTTTTGAACACTCACGAGTGCCCTGGCCAAGTAATTTTGTACTGAAGTCAATCAAAGCGGAGATGGGTTGTGAACACCTTTGCAACTCGTGTGTTAAATTGCGATTTTAATGGAAGTCTACCTAAAAGAACACGGAAACTGAAAGTGATTTTATGTGAGAACAAAAATCAGCTAAAAATGTATTTTACTCACTCAAATTATAAGTTTCTGTACATAGATAGCATAAGGTGATTATAATATGTTGGTTCTGCTTATTAAAATTATTTATTTGTTTCTCACTTGTAAACATCAATTTATCAAGTCACTGTATTCACCTTGAAATTTTTTTACTGGCTAGCCAGTAAAACCTTACAAGCGTGCTCATAGATAAATGATAGCGTCCAAAGCCAGAGTTGTCTTCCTCAGTATGTGTCATATTGATGAATTTAGTGGCTTGTCAGTTTGACATTTTGAATAAATGGTAAATTTCTAGTTATTTACAAGTAAGGAACAAATAAAATATTCAACAATACACGCAAGGCAACAGGTTTTACTGGCTCACGTCCATCTATTCGCCAGTAAAAACCCTCTTACTAAGCTAGTAATGTTAAATACTATAAAATTCAGTTTTACATCGCACCCCATTCATAGGCCGATTTACGATTAGAAATTGTTCAATCATCCGTTAGGGTATAAACACGATTATAGAACAACACCGTACCGCACTTACAACAGGCGTAAGTTGCGTTGGAAGGCAGTGGTATAAAAGCCCTCGATTATTAACACTTAGCTCGCGTAGGTGGAGGTCCGCGGTACTCGTAGAGTCCAGCCCTGTTTCAGGATAGTCACAAATAGTGAAATACTAAGGCACCACGGCGAAAAGTTCAACCCACAGCTCGATAAGTCCACCCCGTTCAGGGTCGAAACGGATTGGGTTGCTTCAACTACTAACGTGCAACTTTTCTTTTACAATCTCTTAGTAATTTACCACTCAAAGGTTAAACACAACTTTTAACTGCAACGCGACTGAAGTGCACTATTTCTTACGGCGTATATAACTGATATTGGTACTCAAAAACCCAAAATATTACTAATGATTTTTATAAAACTTCTAAATACGACTGAAATTGTCAAACAGACAATCTACAATATGACTATAGTTACGCAATACGTAAACTAATTTACATTTACATTTTTTGATGACATATAACTGGGCGTATGAGTTCTTAGGCCTGCATATAAACATTAAAAATACTAAGACAATGATTACTCTTGAAAATCTCGACCAGCAGGGTATTATAAGTATGAAACAGAATCAGCTAGACCAAGTAGAGTCATTAAAATATCTGGGCACAGTTTTAAACAACAAAGGGAACCTTGATACTGAAATCCGAAATCGCATCAGCGTAAAACTAGCTATCTACCCCGCAATAGTGTGTTACAGATAATTTGTAGTTTTGCACGCATTAGTGAAAATTAACCAGTTGTATTTTATTTTTAAGCATTTTGGTTACGATTATTAGGTGGTTTCTCAGGCAATATTTCAAATAATTAACTAAATTTTACTATTCGCATTTATTTTTCCCCAAATCCTCAATACATCCTGCCTGACCGGGTAGGCAACCTTATGTGCTTTTGTTGTTAACAAATTTCTAGCTTAAAATTACAATTATGCTATCTTATGAAAACACTCCAGCTGTTCAGTGGTTTCTTGTGGGTTCACTTGCCAAAATTTTTGGGAAGTTTTTGATAACCTGAATTGGTGGGAATGTGGTTGGTTTGTCTCGTTCTCTTTTCCATTGAAAATTCGTGCGAGTAAGTTGGGTGTTCTACGGCGTAGTGCTTCAAAAAGCCTATTGGTTTGGCTAGGCTTTATTGGTTGTGGAGGATCTGGTAGCAGAAATGCCTTTTTATGTTAGAATTATTGGTTTTGTTTGAATTCTTACGTCTAACGCCTCGCCGGAATTATTTGAACCAGTTTTGCCACCCGTACATCCACATTTTGCTGCCTTTTAACCCAAGGTTAGTTTACGATAGCTCGTATATCCTTATCGGGGGCTTTTATACGCTTTTAGCCAACTTTCCCCTGGATTTCGCGAGGGAATTAGAAATCGCTCTGCGCCACACCCCATGGCAGCGCTGAGAAGCGCCGCCTACCTCTAGTCTGTTCGCTTGTCGCCTGGTCTAGAGGCAAGGCCCCCTGCGATGCTCGTGCCGCTGCCGGGAGCTGGTGTATTCTGCTCCTCGTGCCCTTGATGCCGCTGCCCCAGGTGTGCTACGGACGAGCTTGCAGCTTCTAGCTCGGCACGTGCCATCCGAGCCTGCGAGGATCACACGAATTGATTATGGGAGTGTGTAAATGTATCTGCGGTTAATCGTATGGATAATAATAATACATCTCATGCGAATCGTTTCGCCTTGTGTATTCTAGAATAGATTTATTGGTAGCTGCATTATTGGCGCTAGCTGTTTAATAGCATAATAGTTTAGAGGCCACATTCACGGTGTTGGTAGCTACGTTTAATTTACTTACTCTGGTGCTGCGATGCGTTTCGCTACGAACGTTAAATGTATCGAATGTCGCTTGGGGATTGGACTCCCTGTAACGTATTATAAAGCTCAGATATTCCTTCAAGCCTTCTTAGGGCGTTTGAACTTACTTAATTTACGGCCTGGCTGTGTTTAACGACGGGATCTGCTGCAGGATATATGTTTAGGCCCGTGAACGTAAAACCTAGCTGTTGAAGTTATATATATTAACGCCACCGCGTACGGGAAGTTTGTGGCTAACGTACCGCTCGCGGTAACCTAACGACCAGAATTTAATAAATCGAAAAGTAATTTGCAATCCGGAAGTATTAGCTATCGCTGTTAGGAGCGCATTCAAGCCCTTACTTGAACTATTATAATAAACATAATGACTTAATGAGTTTATTATAGAGATCTCTTAGAGCCTGTATGCCCATACAATCCGAAGGTATTTCGTCTCTTCAAAATTTTGGATACTGTCATAATGTCAGATCGAGCTAACAATCGGGGTTAAGGTTAGCTTATCGCTTGCATCGCTTTGTTCTGCGGCACAGTGCTTAACAGGGTGCGTGCTAATTTGAGTTCCCATTTTGTACATGCGTTTTTATAGATATTTGCTAACCGGAATTATTCCGACGCACTCGGTTTTGTATGAGCCTTCGCTTCACGGAACTTCTCGTTCGTGATCGATTTCATCCCCTAGTGGGCAATCTCAAAATTTAGTTACCAACTTGATTGCTGTTGCTTAAAACCAACGACACCTTCCTATTATTTTGTTCGTGCATATATTGTTATAACATTAGTTGTATTTATGCAGCTCGCCTTTTTTATATTTACTTATGCAGCGCCTATCTTTTTTTAATGTTATTGAATTGTACCCATATTTATTATCGCCTGTTTATGTCGATCTACTTGTTCTTTTTAACTAATGTGTGCACTATAGAACCAGTTGTTTAAATAAATACTGTTACTACTTGTTGGTTTTGCTATTATTTGGTTTTCTGGGTTTATCCCTTACCTTGTGGAGGTCCGACCCAAGGATTTGTCGACGTCAAGGACCTGGCGCCCTCTCCCATAGTTTTTTTGCAGCTTAACTGGAACGCCGACTCTTTCCGACGAGTTAGTCAACTTAGGCCGATAATTAGCAGCCAGCAAAACACCAAATATAACTTTCGCCACCAGGTAAGGCCGACCCCGAATCCTTCGTCTCAAGTGATACCAACTCTCACCTACGGATGCAAAGCTTGGACACCTTATTCCAAACACCTTAAGGCCCTTGAACGACTACAACAGCGACACCTCGGACAAATAATCGGGATACGTTGGTATCACCACATATCCAACGAAGAGGTCACATCGATTGCAGCCACTTGATGTTGCAGTGATGGGACCGTTCAAAGGGAAACTATCTGTGGCTCAAAACGACTGGCTAACCAGCAATCCAGGAAAGACAATGACCATCCATGACTTAACAGGTCTCGCCAATGTTGCTTTCAACAACGAATTTTCCATTAAAAATATTATTTCTGGCTTTTCTAAACCAGGAATTTGGCTATTTTCCAGAAATGCGTTCACAGATGACGATTTCGAAGCTGCATTTGTGACGGACCGTGACAACGTCGAACCAATTGCTATTACTACTCCATCAACGTCGCAACAGACTACTTCATCAACATTGCAACAGGTTACTACATCAACATCGCAACACGCTACTCCATCAACAGCGGGAGGTGTCACACCACCAACTCCAAGAGTAGGTAACATTTTGACACCAGAAATGGTGAGACCATTCCCCAAGCCTAAACCAAGATTGTCAACTGCAAGGAGGAGGAAGAAAAGTCAAGGATTCTAACGGAAACCCCAGAGAAGCACAGGATTGAAGAGGAAACACTGAAACGTCTAGCCAAGAAAATAAAAGTACATCTGAACTGGGAGGGTGGCAAACAACAGAAGAGGCCTAAAGTTTGTTTGAATAAAAAGCAAAATAATAATGAAACAGAAATGAGCGATAGTAGCATTGATGATGAATATTCACTGCATGATGGCTCATATACCTTAGAGTTCGACGAAATTTACTATGAAGCAGAACGAAATTCTGTAAATTTAGCTCAAGGGGACTACGTTATAGTAAAGTTCGAAACAAAGAAAACAGACATTTCGTTGCTCAAATTAATTAAAAAATCACCGTGCATGAGAATGAATATTCAGTTAAATATTTGAAAAGCAGAATGATAAAAAATGAAGATTTGTTCAAATGTTTTATGCCGGATGTGCCTGAAACCAATGATATTAGTGGTGATGACGTAATTTTGAAGCTCCTTGAGCCAGCAACATCAGGAGGCACCTTAAGAACCATGGCCGTCTTATCATTCAACGTTGATTTCAATGGATTGAACATTTATTAATTTTTCTGTGTAATCTTTTATTATTTAAAATGTGTAATATATTTATTATGACAATTTTTTGTTGTTGTTTAATGAATAATATTTCTATTCAATTCATTATCAATATTACTGTAAAAAACTATGTTTTTTATGGCTTGTTCAAAGGTGTCCCTGACTTGTTCAAACCTACCCAGGATATGGGGCACATCTATACAATTACAAGAATTTACCTTTTTGTTTATATATTTTTTTAATGTTCAAATATAAAACTTATATTTATACCGAAGTTTTATGTAATGTGTTTCTCGTGATTACCATTGTGTACACCTTTATAGCATAAAAAGTTTTCGAAAAATATATTATTTCCTGAAAAGTGTTCAAAGGTGCCCTCATCTCCCCTACTGCCATCTCTTGCCATGTGTCCGGTGTCTAAATAATGGACACAAAAATTTATTGAAACTTTGCATTCTATAGTTTCTTTTTCTATGTTCTTCGCCTTGGTTACGTACATATGTGTGGCTAGAAACAATGAGAAGCCATGCGTTTAGAGTACGCATAGTAAAGAAAAAGTATGTACCTCTTATGGAGCAAATATAACGGCAGCGAAATGAAAAGTACTACAATACTAATTAACTTTTATGGACACTTTTTAAAAAGGACTTTAAATCACTGGTTACATGCCCTTCAGCACGTAGTCCTGGGCGTTCACAAAAAATATTTTGTGTTATCCTTCTTTAAATTAAAACTTGCTGTGGACAGCAAATTACTGGTCTACAAAACTATATTGAAACCTATATGCACATAGGACACCTGGCAACTGTGGATAACGGAAAGAAACTCGAATTTAGAAATCGTGCAAAGATTACAAAACAAGGATCATAACAAACTGACAGTGGTTTGTGTCAAATGTTATTCATACTGATCATCACACGAAAAGTGTGAAAGAATGAAAAATATCAACTTCGTTTCGAATTCCGTACAAACGCCTCTGAAGTGAATCTAAGTATTAGATAATAGTGATACGGTACACAGATTTAAGATATGCCATTCTCAAGAGCTTCCAAACAAATTTGGCCTTCTTATTTACTATCATTCTTATCAGGCATCAATGAAGGGCACAGAAAATTAATAAACGAAGATTTCTTAAAGCAGTAATTGACGATTTGCTCGATTGTAATCTGCTTCTATTTATAAAACCTAATGAACTGATGCTATCAAATTAATTTGTCCAAGTAATATTAGAAGATAGTTCTTACAAATATACATGGCTTACAGTTGATTATAAAAAAACTGGTAAAATAGTGTACACGTGTTTTTAATCATACCCATGGAAATCGACTAACTGCAACATACCTTTTTAACTGAGCATCTTTAAAAATTTCCTCATTTGAGAAAGGTGCAAACTCCAATGGCATTGTGTTTTATTGCGTCGCATGCATTAATTGGAAAGCGAGCAGAAAAGAATCAATGTTGCTAAATCGAGAAAAACACAGGTGGGCTTATCGAGAAAGTGGAAGCAATGGCCCACCCTTTTTCATGCAACCTTGACAGGGCTTAAGCGACGATCCACGAACAGCTGTGTCGGACTTACCTTACTTGCATTTCCTTACAACTTTCGGAATCCCTTTACATTACAAAAGCACACATGCAAACGTCATGAATCTACTGAAGAAAAGCACCACCAATTAAAAATGAAGTATATTAACGTAAAAAATATGTAGATGAACAGTGAACATTAGCTGAAATACTCAATAACGATTAGTGGGGTTAATTGCGAAACGTTTAATCTAAACACAGGCGATAAACGTGACAGCAAACAATCTAACTGGCTCAAAACCGCTAACAACTTTAAATACACAACAATTAAAGTAAATGCAAACATTAAAACCTGACGGTAAGTACTCAAAATTGACTTAAGACAATTACAACAGTTCAAACGCTCAAACTCGGGAATCTGTAAGATTAATTTTGTCAAAATGACCATTGTTCTTAGCGATTAGTCCCGAACCGTTCGTTTGAAAATCTACAATTACGTGTATGGGGGTCTGCAATTTGATGCTTGTTGCAATAGCCTGAGAATGTTGAGCCACGGCATGAACACCTGGTATGATATGAAGTTGCCAGCAGCGAAATGCTACTTGCGTCTCAATATTTTTGTCGACGTATGTGTTTAGGGATCATTCTTGAACTAGAAGTAACATGTTGAACGTACAATACAGCTTGTTAGTCGTAACTTTAGCCGTCTCCCCTGCGATACCACTGAATACAGCATCGGCATCGGTATTACTGCGAATTAAGATAAGTTCTTGCTGGATACTAAGTATTACTTTTCCATAATCTTCGGGAAAGCCTAACAGCATCCTCAGCGGTAGACAGTCACTAAAGTTAACCTGTCTATCGATAATATGGGTATTGGCAGCTTACAACCAGCAAGCATTTTGAAGCTTTTCAACGTCATCAGAGCTGTAAGACACATATCCTTTTATATTGCAGTGGTTATTGCTCTCTAAATGATGATAATTTAATTTTAAATAAATAACTAGAGCTACCAAAGCAAATATTTTAGTTTGGGTTCGTCAAGGACTAATGAATTAACTAAGTCTCTCAGGGATAATTAAAAATGAGCTGTATAGTAACTCAAATTCAAATAAATGATCGTAAGCCCCTACTTGTGATTTCATCTACCTGCAATTTAAATTTTGTTGACTAAACTCACGGCAGACATGAGCTCTTACTCAAGGTATGGGTTTACAGTTAGTTTTTGAAATTTATTTATACGCCACTGGAACGTAGGTCAAATGCAAACTAATATGCTTCACTCGAACTAATCTGTCACAAATTTACTTTATGAAATTTATCAAGTGCTGGTCGTTCAGTGTTTTTCAATATTAATTACAACAACTCAGTGAGCAGATCTAACCGGTAATTTTAAATTCTCCCGCTTAATTGAAGCGTCAGTAGTTCGTCTTTTGTTTTTAAGCGTAAAACACAACTTCGTTGTTTCTCAAATCGACGCTGCAGAATCCTAACCTCATTTCTGCATTTAAATTGGCTTCATAAACTGACCTTATAAATTTGCTTCATAAATTAACCTTATAATTTGACGCAGGCAGCGCCTCGATGCTCGGAAGGGTCGAACTGGGCCAAATCTTCTGAACCGATCTGAATCCAGGTTAAAATAAATTAGCCCAGGGCACCGAAAATATGTGCCCACAATATGATCAAATACTATTTTCATTTAGTATGGCTATGGAATATTTCCTAATTTATGAATTGAACTATAAATCACTTAAAAATCAAATGTCAGGTTTGACATTTAAGTATTGATGTAGTTACTTTCATAAATTGGAAACTATTCCATAGCCATACTAGATGAAAATAATTTCTGGTCATACTTTATATTACCAGGTTTAGTGACAGAATCGACAACGACACCATTGATTTCGTATTGGATCTCGCTAAACAAGTGAGCCCGCCCATTTTTAAGAAATTTAGCCGTTGTAACGTCTCCGTTTTCTTTCCGAAATTTTCCCTCTATATACAGATAGCTCAAATCTGAAAGAGTCGACATATGTTCGGGGATTGGAATTCGAATTTCATCATTATAGTCAAAACGGTTTGTGTACGATTGATGTGTGTGCAATTAATTGCTAACGATGGAGTTGTTATTGAGAACTCGTGCCCCAATATTTAGAATACCCATGGCACTACTGTAAAAGTCAAGGACCGCAAGAAATCTTTGCTTGCCTTTGTTAACTGTGTGGAGGACGAACCTGAACGGATTTTACGACGCTGTGGACGGCATCTCCTATAGGCACGGGGAGCGTATGAAGAAGCGTTCCATCGAAAGCCCATTATAATTTCTTTAAATGCTATTCTACCGTGGCGAGTTTCCTTACTAAAGCTGACTGGGGTATCTGACTAGTGCAGTACTTTAACAGTTAGGTTAGTGATTTTCCCGTGCCTATCGGTAGTAACTAAATGACTGCATTTGGGGTTTTCCTATGGTCTAGAAATAATCGACACATGTTACCATATTTTTCACGAACGTTAGCTCTTCCAACATGCACACAGTCTTTTCAAATTTTTCCTCCAGCTGTTCCACTACACGCCGTATATTGGGTAGAGAGTCCCCGGAAACGTTTACTACGCCTTTTACTATTTACTATTTCTTTATAGAAACTTTAACAGTTCAGCGATTCGAATAGTGCGAACCACAGTTCCACGAGCTTCGGCAAGCGCCACAGTTTCTCCACACTTTCTTTCACTAAGCCACCTCTGACACCCACTTCATCCAATTTTATTATCTTCGTTGTCCGTACCTCCAGCGCACTCCAATATACTTCAAGACTATAGAAGTAATTAGCAATCAATTCTTGATCTGCAATTAGGGCTGTGCACTCCCTCTCCTCTAACTGCACCCATTCAGTTTTGTTACCCCCTATTATTTTTTATTTTGGTACTCAGCCAACAGCCGTTAGACCAATTATAGGCGTCGCTGTACATTTTATAATTTATAATAGTTGTAGTAAATTGTGAACTATACTCAAACCTACACACAGGTTTTTCGAACTTGAATTATTTAACTTGTACGTCCTACTATTCAGAAGTACCGAACAAAACAGGGTTTCGGCTTTATACCAGTATCACTAGCGGCCACCGTTCTCTTCTTACTTTGGATTATATCCATAGCTTTATACCGGGTGATTATAAATGCTCTTCCATCAAGTTGCCTTTGAAATATTTGTTGTATGAATAATATGTTAGTGGCACTGTAAGTTCATGTCAAATTCGAGGTCAACAGGTTAGGTTTTCCGTCAGTCTGTGTCAAAACTAACGGAAAACATAACCTGCTAACCTCGAATTTGACATAGACTTACAGTGCCACCAATATATTATTCATACAAGAAATATTTCAAAGGCAACTTGATGGGAAAGCATTTATAATCATCCGTATAAGGCTTTCATTTCTGCACGACTATCGGATGCTATTACCCTTGTAGACTCTTCTTTGCGATTTTATTTTCACATTTCCAAAGGTTACAATTGATGAGAATTGGTCTTGAGTTTGAATTGGAGGCCTTGTAGTGGGTTGTAAATCTAGCTTTGAACGTGGCTTTGACTTTGAACGTGGGCTTGGCCTTGAAAGCGGTTTTGGAATTGGATTTGACCTTAAAAGTCGCCTTGATCCGCAACTCAAGAACAAGTAGTGGGGAACGTTCCAGAACTGTCTACTTCACTCTAATAGCAGTAAACCACATACATAGAAAACGTAAACCAGCTAGATAAAAATAGTTCGAAACTTACAGTTTTAAATTAACATGAGCATGAGGGCAGCAATAACCCTTATTTTCTTTACAAGACCGGTATTGGCCACTAGTGGCAGCAATTACGCCTGAAAAATTATGAGAGAAAATATTCAATGTTTTCGATTTAAGTCAAAATTAGTACAGCCTATGATCGTGGATATGGAAAAATTACAAGTTGAAGAAAACCATTTTATGTTACCGCAGTTGATTATGGAGGCTCTTTCCAAATAAAGGATTAACAAAACGTGCTACAAAATTGTCAAAATGTTTATTTGTTTCAGCACTCATGTAGTTCACCTGGAGTTAGTCTCCGAACTAACTTCTAAAGCGCTATACTTACTTAAAAACGATTTTTATTTTGCGGAGGAAACAAAGGCAAATCTGTTTTGAAATGGCTTAAGTTTTGTTGTAGCCCACAGCAAACTTCAGTCGCTTGGACAATTTTTACCAACATTAAAAATGCGCTGTTTACTTCATTTATAAACTAAAACGTTAACTGGCTGATTATATATATGCTTTCTTTCCTCATTTCGGAGGACTATGGAAATGCGGTATTAAATCCGCGATACACCACCTAAATCTGTTTGTTGGAGAAGCAGCATTAACATTCCAGGAATTCAATACATTATTGGCACAAATAGATTATATAGTAACTTTCCGCTATTTAAACACTGTCATCCGATCTCGAAAATATAGTTTTTATTTCTCCGGTCATTTTGTCATCGGACGGATTGTTAGTTCTCTGTCTAATGCGCATCTAAAGAGTCTTTCAAAATTACTATTGTCAAGCTTCGAGCGTGTACAGGAATGTTTGTTCAAACACAGCCATCTTAAGCAGGCGACGGTGCGATGCCTTTCTGTGGCGTTAACAATTGCTCTACCAAAGTGATGGATTCTTTGAGTCGCTGCTGTCCGGAGAGTTTGTTAATAGGCGAGAGCTTATAATATACGCGAATAATACTTAAAATTCCAACACAAGCCAGCAAGTAGAAATTACAGTCCACACAGGGTTTTATTCCCCAACAATAACAATTGGTAGTAAAGGTAATACTTTTCACGTTGAACGCAAATGTCTTAAACAAAGTCTGTGATTGAGTAACCATAAATTGCAATGGCCCTTTCCTTTTTATGGGGCAAAGTAAATAATTGATTATGAATAATCATCACAAATACAATTAATAGTTTTAATAATAAAATTCAAAATTGTGTCAAATCTCAAAGCTCGTTAAAAAGATGCTTGTAATTATTAATTTGTAAAATAAATGGATTTATTGCCTGTACTATTTTATTTATTTGCAACTCATCTAAATGGTGCTCGGGCTATTGCATGAGAAAAATGGTATCTGCTGGGGTTAGGTAGAAACACCCAGTATAGCATTTACTGTGGAGTATACATTTTATTCAAGATTGGCGAATACCCGACTTTCTTGCATCTAACAGCTTAAGCTAAAACTTGGCAGCGTAAACAGATATGAATGATCGCACAAATTAGCATAATTTTAACTCATAATACCAACAATCGACAAATCTCGTGTTAGGTAAATATGCAATGTAATTATGACGTAATACGGAATTTTTGTTTTTCTGATGCCAAAAGGACGCCGACTTGGCAACTGTTGCAACCCCTAAAATCCACCTGGGCTGCAAAATTCACACATCCTGAATTTTCTTAAAAAATAAAATCAACTACTAGAAAGTCTCTAAATAGCGAATTTCGCACAAATATTAATTGTAAGGTTTCTCTGATAATTATAACGTTTTCCCCATTTTGTAACCCCCAAATCCACCTGAGCCGCAAAATACCCGCATTCTGAATTCTCTTAAAAAATAAAAACACTAGTAGAAAGTCTCCAAATAGATTATTTCACACAAATATTAATTTTAAGGTTCTTGCTGATAATTATAACGTTTTCCTATTTTGCAACCCCCAAATCTACATGGGCCGCAATATTCTCACTTCCAAGTTCTTTTAAAAAAATACAATCGATTCGTCACCAAACAGTGAATTTCACGCAAATATTGATTTTAAGATTTTTCTGATAGTTATAACGTTTTCTTCATTTTGCAACCCCCAAATCCACATGGGTCGCATAATTCCCACATCCCGAATTCTCTTAAAAATTACAATTGACCAATAGTAAGTCCCCAAACGGCAAATTTCAGACAAATGCTAATTTTCAAGTTTTTCTGATAATTATAACGGTTTTCCGCATTTTGCAATCCCCAAATCCACCTAGGCTGCCAAATTTCCACATCCCGAATTTTCTTAAAGAATGCAATGAAACAGTAGAAAGTCTCCAAACAGCGAATTTTACACAAATATTAATTTTAAGGTTTTTCTGATAACTATAACGGTTTTCCCATTTTGCAACCACAAATCCACCTGGCCCGCAAAATTCGCACATCCCAAATTCTCTTAAAAAATAACATCGACCAGTGGAAAATCTCCAAACTGTACATTTTTTTAAATTTTCTGATAATTATAACGTTTTCCCAATTTTGCAACCCTCAATTCCACCTGGGTCGCAAAATGCCCATATCCCGAATTCTCTTAAAAAATAAAAACATTGGTAGAAAGTCTCTAAACAGATCACACAAATATTAATTTTAAAATTTTTATGATAATTCTAACGGTTTTCCCCATTTTGCAACTCCTAAATCCACCTGGGCTGCAAAATTCCCACATCCCGAATTCTCTTAAAAAATTGATTAGTAGAAAGCCTCCAAACAGCGAATTTCACACAAATATTAATTTTAAGGTTTTTCTGATAATTATAACGTTTTCCCATTTTGCAACCCCCAAATCAATCGGGGCCGCCAAATTCCCACTACCCAAATGTTCTTAAAAAATAAAATCGACCAGTAGCAAGTCTTCAAACAGCACATTTCACATAAATATTAATTTTAAATTTTTTCTGATAATTATAACGTTTTCCCCATTTTGCAAACCCCAAATCTACCTGGGTCATCAAATTTCGACCTCCCAAATTCTCTTAAAAAATAAAAGCGACCAGTAGAAAGTCTCCAAATAGCGCATGTCACACAAATATTAATTTAACATTTTTTCTGACCATTATAACGGTTTCTCCATTTTGCAACCGATAAATCAAGCTGAGCCGCAAAATTCTTAAAAACCCACAGATTGATCCACACATTGCCAAAAACAAAATTCGACATTTTTTTCTTTCCCCCTGTTTATGCGAGCATCCAATTTGCTACAAATGCACCTCAGCTTTCTACCCTTGTAACTTCGACCCCGTGCATCCCAGACTCCAAAAATCAGCCAGTACGATGAGCGTTGGTTTATCCTCTTTCCAACTAGCCAGAAATCACATTTGGATCTTTCAAAAAGTATGCGATGTGACAGCACCGAACGCTTTCCAAAAAATCGTTTTAACCCCCGTATTTTCGTCCTCTCGAACCTTAGTAGAATAGGGGCGGTTTGCCCCCACCACTTTTAATTGATTCGCGGATTCGCGATTTAATTCGCGGTTTTAATTCGCGGATTGACCCAATTAATTTGGCGGTTTGATCTAATAAATTTCGCGGTTTGATCTAATTAATTTACATATGTGCTACTAATTAAATTACGCGGCGGCCATTTTTAATTTGCTTCCGGAATTACGCGGCGGCTCGCATGAATGGATTAACGCGATTTCCATTGTCCCTACCTACTATAGGAGATTTTTCAAAAAAAAGGTTCAAGCCGCTCTTTTCCACGAATGTTTTAAAAATCAAAACTGCAAAAACCAAGTACATTTTCATCATTGTAGTTTTATCACTCTGACAACTCTGACTCTGGCAATAATCTAGTCGCATATATGCTTTATTTTAACTGAAGAATAACAGTGAGGTAATTTCCTGTCGACAAAATACATAACAATGGTAATGAATTGTAGTCAGCGGTGTATCGCAATGTTATTAACAATTGATGATTTACCAGTGGCCGCTCGTGATAATTGTATTTGAGGGGCTCTTAATTTTTAACAATAAGTAAGCAAAAAATAATAATTAGTGACTCATCTACATTCCGTCCAGGTTTCACTCCAAATATAGCAATGATTTTTAATTTTAATAATTCACACCGAATCGTCATATGCACAAAACAAGAAGTATTCCAACACAACACAAAATATATAGTCCTGTTCAAATAAATCTGGAACAATATTTTTTTTTCATATATAGATTGAGTTAAAAATTGAAGAATATCTCCATGGATTTAATGCTATCAGAAAGAGTTAGAGACTTTATTTTCTGGGGAAAGTTTAATGTAAGTCTTTCTGATAGCAGGAAATTCATGGAAATATGCTTGAATTCTTAACTCAACCTACATATGAAAAAACATTGTCCCAGATTTATTTGAACACGACTGTATATAAGTGTTAAAAAACGAAACACGATAATTTATTTAATAACGAAAAAACAGAGCTTGTAATGCATCACATCCACAAATCCATTTGTTTTCTTGTAAACGTCCAAAGAAGAATGTCGTGTAAAATTGCTGGTGCCAACTTTATTTTGGCGATTGACATTTAATGCCGGTGTATGCCGTCCAAGTTTTTTTTTAAATTTTAACCTTTTCAGCTAATGGTAGGCTTTTTAAACTAACCTTGAGGATATTTAGTTATGCTATTTTCCGCCATATTTTTTAAACTGCATAAAACAACCGAAATCACCCACGATAAATAAACACGCTCTTACTAGTGATGGGAGCTAACCTGATTTTTCAATCGAAAGTTGAGTCGTTGGGAATTTTATATCAGGATATTTAGGCGGACGTAATCGTATTTCGTTCATTCCATATACGAGTACCTAACCCGTAAAAAGTATAAAATCTGTAAAGGCGCGACTTTGCTTGTTGTTGTTCTGTAAACAGTTATACCGATAAGATCTAATTTGTTACCAAAGCAGCGCTCGAAGCTCTAATATGTACAGTTAAGAGAGCGTAATCTTAGACCTGATTTGGATTTACTGGGAAAAATGGAATCTTAAGCCGTATTTAGGAGACATCCATCGCATCTCACTCTTACACCAGCAAAATATCATTTAACATGTTAGATCTGGAATCTGGTTCTATAGGAAAAACGTAATCACATCACGATTTTGTAGCAACAGTGATAACAGCTGTACCCAGTTATTTTTTAATATCAATGATTGAATCTCAGTTTGTGAAATATCGCCCATTACTAGCTCTAACTCTTCAATTATATAATAGCTGCCTTTCTCTAATGGCATATAGGCTGTTGACGACTTGGAGGTTAGAGTCCTTAAGGAACAACCGCCACTGTTCTTTACTAACAGCTTCTAAATTCTTCCACGTAATTTCCTTTGCTCTATTTTTTTTTTTTTACTTAAAGTTACTTAGAAGATACACCCTTAAAGGTTGGCAGATTTTCCTTAGAGCACCCTCTATATAAATGTAGTTCAAAATCGGCACTTTCAAACTACAAACACAATGTATAAACATTTTTATTTATTTTTTTAATTTAAACCTTAAAATAAAGTGAATTGGAAAATCGCAGTTTGATCTCATAATATAAAAATTAAATTGTTATAGACGCATTCGGACTCCAACTTGCTCGACTTAGTATATCTGTAGTTATTGTTTCTCTATAAATATATTTCAGTTGTAAAAAACGCAAGTGGAGCAGATTATAAAATATCATCGATGTTTTATTTAATGGAAACCCCCTTTCTTATTATGGAATATGAAAGAACGCATTTTTTTACTTACGTTAAGTTGATTTTTGGGTATAGGTCACATGACTAAGTATTAAGAATAACAGTTTTAAAATTTCAAAATACTAAATTTAATTTTAGGAAGTATGCTTTTACGTTTTTATCAATGACAGTAATCAATAAAAAACATGTCGGTCGTCTTGGCTGCTGTCAGGCAGACAACTGTGCACAAATTAAACATTTAATTTAGTTGTTTTGAATTGCAATAAAATTTGGTATTTTGCAATTTTAATATTTTTTTTAATTTTTGGCCATGTGACCTATACTTAAATTAGCTTAGCGTAAGTAAAAGAATGCGTTCTTTCAAATTCCGTAATAAAAAAATGTGAGTTGCCATTTTAAAAAAACATGGATGACGTCATACATCCCACGCGGGTCACGCTGTATATATATATTTTATTTGAAGAAATGCGCAAATAAAAATAAAAATCGACGGGTCCCTACGCTTTTTCCAAAGGTTATTCCTTACATTTTTAAAGAATAACTTTTTCTAAAAGTTATTCCTTAAATTTTTAAAGAATTTATCCGTTACTTTACGAAAGCACTGTAGAATTTACACTACAATATTCAGTGTTGTGTCATGTTACTTTATTTACTGTATAATAATTATTATTAAGTTACTGTATTGTATACTGTTTTTGATATGTTATTGTAAATTACTCTATATGCAGGCAATGCAATGTGTCATACGAAATATATATTGCCGTGAATAAAAATCAACGTAGGCACGCTACAATTTATTTTTTTCTATAGCACATGTTAAAGTGTGCTTTTATCAACTCAAAACAAAAGGTCAAGTTTTACTTTAACAGCAAGGGTAGATAAAGTAGCACTTTAACATCAAGGATAGATAAAGTAATTTAATTTTCTAACTTGTTTAAATTAAATATGACAGCTTCGTATTTTCGTAGCAACCCAATCTAGCTACTGACATTTTGAAATGTGATTGACTGTCATTATTTTCTTTTGAAATTGTTAAAGTTCTTGCTATAGAAAAAAATATTGTATTATACACGATGATAAAGTTATTTCTATCCACTCTTGAATCATTAACGTCTCGACTTCGTCTCGACGTTAAACGATTCACTCGTGGATAAAATTTAACTTTATCGTCTTGTATAATAAATTACTATTATATGAATTATAATGATTTTCGAACATTAACGGGTATAAAATCCACAAGTGTTGCCTTAATAAAGATCTGAGTAACAAGAACAAGTAGATACACAAGAAGTCTCACAGCAACTCTTTACACTCTCGCTTTACAAACAAAACTTAAGAATTTAAAAGCTTACCAACTTAGTGTTGCAGTTTTCGAGCAATTCGTTTTCATGGTTTTTGAACACTCACGAGTGGTCTGACCCAATAATATTGTACTCCAGTCAATCAAAGTAGAGATGGGTTGTAAACACCTTTGCACCTGTGTTAAAATACGATTTCAATGGAAATCTACTGAATGTGACTTTATGTGACAACAAGAATCAGCTAAAAATGTATTACTCGCTCACATTGTTAGTATCTGTGCATAGTTAGTATTAGGTGATTATAATATGTTTGTTCTGGTTAGATCGTCGTATTAAGAATTTAATTATTAAAATTTAGTTTCACATCTCACGCCATTCATAGGCCGATTTAAGATTAGGAATTGTCAATCATCTGTTACGGTATAAACACGACACTAACACCGTACCGCACTTACAACAGGCGTAAGTTGCGTTGGGAGGCAGCGGTATAAAAGCCCTCGATTATGCACAGTTAGCCACCGAGCTTTGTAGAGTAGTACATCTGCTTAGCATTCGGGAGGTCGCGAGTTCAATTCCCCTGGCCGTCTGCTCTGATTCAGGTTTTTAGGTGGTTTTCCTGAGTCAACAGAGTATCTTTTCCGATGCGAATGCCGGTGCAGTACTACTCCACATTTTCTGACCTCTCTTCCATTCTCCACCCCTCCTTTCTCTCACCCATCTTATAATTCCCGTTCTTGGCTGAAAAGGGAAGCAAGGTCCCTATAGCAGTCCGCCCCCAGTTGGGGGAA
Source organism: Agriotes lineatus (assembly GCA_940337035.1). Taxonomy (NCBI): domain Eukaryota; kingdom Metazoa; phylum Arthropoda; class Insecta; order Coleoptera; family Elateridae; genus Agriotes; species Agriotes lineatus. Next base: position 34,539,643 of record OW679203.1, read on the forward strand.
TTTAAATAACCCTGAACCTTTACTTTACCACAGTTAGCTCGCGGAGGTGGAAGTCCGCGGTACTCCAGTCTTGTTTGAGGATAGTCAAAAATACTGAAATACTACGGCACCACGGCGAAAAAACTTAACCCATAGCTCGATAAGTCTACCCCGTTCAGGGTCGCAGCGGATTGGGTCAAGCGCAAAATAAATACTTGCAACTTTTCTTTTACTATCTTTTAATAATTTACCACTGAAAAATTAAACACAGCTTTTAAATGCAACGCGCCTGAAGGGCGCAATTTCTTACAGCTCAGATAATTGATACTGGTACTCAAAAACCCAAAATATTACAAATGATGTTTATCAAACTTCTAAATATGACTGGAATTGCCAAACAGACAATCTACAATATAACTATAGTTACGCAATACGTAAAACAATTTACTAAATTTAAGATACAAGTATATCAAACAATGATGAGGGACTCCTGTAAACAACGGGAAGAAAGCTCGACTCAAAATAGTAAAGTTTGAGTGCACTAACCAACACATCAAACCTCGTCTCTCGCCTTTTTCATATAATTAAAACGCTCAGTAAACGTTGACAAAAACAAAACACTCGTATCCTATATGTATATTTAGCCTAGTATTAAGTTTAGTTTCAATGAGATGTAATAGTGGAATTAATATAAACGTGTATCCAATAAGTTCTTAGTCTGTTCAATCAAACCAAATCTCAACGAGCCCTCTGCTACTTGGCTACCGACACACATGTTGTGATATTAGAATCAAGAATAAAACATTTAGTTATGTTAATTTTGTAATCTGGTTACATCTTCACCTTGGTTACGTACATGTGTATGACTAAAAGCATCGAGAAGCCCTGCGTTTAGAGTACGCATAGCAAAGAAAAACTATGTATACTTCGTATGGAGCAAATATACCTAATGGCAGCGAAATTAAAAGTACTACAGTACACTAATCAACCTTTATGGACACTTTTTAAAAAGGACGTTACATTACTGGTTACATGCCCTTCAGTACGTAGTCCTGGACGCTCACGAAAACATTTTGTTTCGTTTTACTTTTGCACTGGTGCGCAAGTTTTTTTTCTTCACCTTTAGCCTAAGAATCTGTCTCGTTCGATTATTCAGCGTCCGTTTCTTTCTAGCCAGGATCTCTACAACTGAGGGTATCTTCTAAATCACAAAAATGTTATTCCTTGTTAAATTCTACTTCCGAAATGGCTTAAACTTTGATAGGTTTTGCCACTCTAGATATAATACGTGATCGGTCAAAAATCTACTTATTTTGATACACACGACCTAATATTTTGCAAATCCTGCAGCTGGGAGAAGTCGGCGATCGGCTGTACCGCTGGTAGGTATTTTATATTCACCATAAAATAATTATTTTTATATTATCATTCCATACTTTTTTACAATAAATACTTATTGCGAACCTTTTTATTCAAATAAGTCTCGATATATAGTAAATTTGATATTGGCTAGATACTTTTTATACCACCTTGGGAGTGTAAGGATTAATCCAACAAAGCAAAGTGTTCACCTTCACGCTTTGAAGAGATAGTTGCCAAAAAGTATAATTCTGAACTACATGCACACGTACAGTTACCTCACTCAAAAGATGCGAAATGCCTAACCAGCCACCTATTTGGATAGACGGTTCTGCTGTGAATCTTAGTATTAGATAATAGTGATACAGATTTAAAGATGCCGTTCTCAAGACTTTCCAAAAAAATGTGTCCTTCTTATTTATTATCAGGTATCTATATATCAATTAAGCTTAATGCAAACATTAAAACCTGACGGTAAATACTCAAAATTTACTTAATACTATGACAACGGTTCATACGTTTCATTTGAAATCATAGCAACGCTACGCAAACTGACGACACTCCAAAAATTATTTTTAACTGCACAATGTGCGCTGTTAAATTTACTACAAAATATCACAGTACCTTTGAGGGAATCAGTGCGGATGGTGTTCAGCAACTGCCCCAAAATACTTAAAGAACTTCGAGAAACTGCCTAGGGTGCGATGTGTCAAGTAGGTCTAGACGGTATCAAATCCCCAGAGGGTAGAACGAAGAACGTAATCAATAGGCACTAAAGGGGTTCCCAATTACTGATACGCTTCAAAGGCGTTACTTGGAGATGCCAGCTCCACGGTACGGAAATTCCTCAACTAATAACTTGCCCTACACGTCTCTTGGATTACCAAAACTTGACCGAAAACAGCCATTCAGTTTCCCTTAATTTCAACTTCGCCGAGGAAGGGGCAAGGCCTCCCGCCGAGCGGAACCAACAAACACTTGTTGCCTTCTTGAACTCTGACAGGTGAGTGACGAAGCCAAAGAAACGCGCGCAAGTACTACTCATCTAGTTCTCTTTCTAACTAATATGAAAGGGTAAGGATTGCGCCATGCTGTGCAACTTCCGCATCTAAAACAGGGAACCCCGGTAAACAAAACGGGCGACGCTTCGAAGCCTAAAAGCAATTAAAAAACAATAAACTAACTTACTTCATTCATGCGACAAGCAAGCATATCTGACTTCAGATTTACAATCATAAGATAAGCCGTGAGACGCTAATATTAGAAATGAACGAAATTGGGTTTTAAAACATCACTTTGGGAGTAAATGAAACAGAAGAAATATATACTATTTGAAATACAAAAGCATCAAAATGCAGAAAAACCCTAAATACAAACATTTTCCTTACAACTTTAATGGTGTTTTAGAGCCTTGTTTGACTTGTATATGTTTATCTTTATAAGATAACAGTAATAATGAGCATGCACAAAAACAGCAGAAACATTGTTACAACGGACAATATGCAATCACGTGACTTCTTAGTTAAGGAGGGTGCGCTCCAAGGAGGGGTTTTGAGTTCAACTCTATTCAACATAGTCATGGACGATGCAATGAAAGGGCTCACTTCTCAATAGTTTCCAACACACAACTTTTACATGGAGATACATAACAATCTCTAGATTATATAGCAGTTTGCAGTACCCCGGAACGCAATGGTGAGTCTACCAGCACACGATAGGACAAAAAATGGCCTCTATGGTGGATGTGCAAGTTGTTACCAAAACGGAGATAAATCTTACCTGTTTATACAACGCCTGAAAGGGTATGAGAGTCGGGAACAGCTTCTAAATCCACTCAAGATGGGGAAAGAAGGTAAACGAAATACGCCTCAAAAGCAAAATAGCATTCCCTTCATCACAATGCGTAAGGCAATCAAATATCAGTTTTGGAATAAACCGTAATAATCAATAAAAATAACCTTGATAAGCGGTTATTTGCTGTCTCAACTCCTACGCTAACTTAATATAACCCCACACTTTGTGTGAAACTGAGCGGACAGAAGTAAACTTCTCCCAAAAAGGTCAAGAAATTAAAAATTCCACGGCAAGTAGAGTCTTAAAATAATCGCAAAAACTTAAACCGAGAATATTTTCTGTTTCATCAATCTTTACTGTCCACTTTTTAAACATTTTTTTTAACTAAAAATTTCCTTGGCGCTTTGCTTTGACTTTTTGTGAGTGTGACTAACTTACTAATAAAATACAATTTTTTATGACGGATGTGATGCTTAATCATTTTAAGTTAATCTCTGTTTTTAGTGACTTGGAATGTAAGGACTTAACATTGTTGCAAGAACATAACCATAGGTTTTTCCTCGGCTTTTAAATATTTTCGTCGAATGTAATAAGGTGCTTACATTTATTGTAGCTTGAATAACTATTTTTAGGTAATCGTGCTTCCACGGGCAGACATATTTAAGAAAGTAATTCATTTCCAGATTAAGCACTGTTAACGGATTTTTTGTACCAGTAGAAAGATATTTAAAAAATGCAAACCCATTAGCTGTTCTTTGGCATGGGGTGTATCTTCTGAAGATAAGGGGATTAATTTCAACTGTTTATGCCTTATTGGCATCATGGCACATGTGATACACATGCGGTCATTTGTGTCTAAAGGTCTTATACATATAACCTTGCAAAACCGCTTTTGTCGTCAGTTTAAGTCTTGCGCTTCATCATGTCTGGTATATTCAATTTTACAGGTGATTCTTCCATTCTCAATGCAAATTCTGACCTCGGTGTTTTCTTAGACGAAGAGAACGAATATGTCTTGGGATTGTTAAGTTTCGAAACGTACAATACTATTGCCAACATTAGACCTCCCAACAATGAATTTCATCCTGTTAAACAACTTTCTCATACTATACCTGAGGGTGCATATGAAATTACGGGCATTGCCAAGTTTTTACATAATTAACTCGATTTTGATGGTGGTGTTACACAGGTTCCGCTGCGCATAAACAACAGCACCTTAAGAACCGAAAGAAGATCGATCTTTCCAATCGACTTTAGGAGTGGCAATACTATCCAAGACATGTTAGGATTTGATAGCAAAATTTGTGGCGCTTATATGTGGCATGCAGGTGAACATGCAACAAAAATTTTGAACATTAACTTCTTCCTTATTTATTGCAACATCTCCGTCGGTTTCTATAAAAGCGGTAAGCCTGGTCACATCATTCATCAACACTTCCCCACAGTGCCACCTGGGTACAAAATAGTGAAAACACCTAACCCAGTTATTTACCTACCGAGCAGCACGGGAAAGATCACTAATCTAACAAACTGCTAAAATACTGGACCAGTCAGATATCCCCGTCAGTTTTACTAAGCAAACTGTCACGGCAATATTGCATTTAAAGAAACTATAATGGGATTTCGATTCAATGCTTCTTCATACCATGTGCTGCCGTGTTGCCATAAGAGGCTTCGTCTACAGCTTCGTAAAGTTTGTTCAGCTTTGTCCATGGGTGTGAAACTGAGACCTAAGAATTCGCAACAAGAAAAGTTTATAGAGCACCCGAGCGGCTCGGGGGTGAGGAAATTTACAACCCGTACTACGCAGTCGCAGACAAGAATATCGATTTTGACGTCACATAACCTTGCTGTTCCCCACCCAGCGACCCGCACCTCCTTTGTCCGGTTTGTTGAGGTTTGAGGTTAAGTGTCGTGTTCTGCGTAGTTTACAGCTAAGTACTACGTATTTCGTTACAATATTTGTCAATTTTAAATTCTATCGCTTTGATTCAGCTCCTGAATATATATTCTTAGTTTGTTTGCAGCCAAATAAACATCCTAATTAATCTCGGTATATTGCGTCATCTACTAAAATATTTTATTTTCTCAGTAATTGAAGTACTTGGCTGGTTTATTCTTCTCCTATATATTGGCATGGTGTTGATGGTAGGCATGAGACAGAAGTACTCCTTCAAATCTTCTGGCTGCAAGAATTCGTACTGTACAGGTCAGTCTATCAATAAGCATTTTTATAAATTTCCGAAAAACCCCTATTACCATCAATTATGGAAAAATGTGTGCAAAATAGATGTTTAAGAAAACGCGACTCACTTCAGAATTTGTGAATATCATTTTGAACGTAGTGATTTTGTGAACGAAACAAAGGCACGTTTAAGTATTAATGCTGTACCACGTTCTTTAGCTTCTGAAGCATTAGAAGAAGTAATCGTCACTCCTTCAAATGTGGTAGAAACCAATATAGAGTTATGTTCATGTTTTGATCAGCCTTCGACTTCTTCTAGTATATGTACGTGTTTCGATGTATCGATTAATTTGTTTCATTCACAAAATAATGAAATAAAAAGCAATGCTGGTAATTTTAAAAATTTCAAGAACACGCTTATTGCATGTCTGATAATCGTTTTCAAGATCACAATTATTGCAACCATGCTGGTAATGAAATCCTTAAAGACAGACAAAAAAGTTTTCCATTTTTAGAAGAAGGAATTTTACACAAAATTGGTCTTTCAAAGAAAAGTTTAACCCCAAGAAAATCTTTGATGTACAAATTACATAGAAATATTTGTTCAAAACTTTCAAAATTGCAAAATGTATTGAGAACTGAAAGGGATAATGTAAAAACCCTTGGAAATTTATACAAGGTTGGTAAATTTCAATTTATTGAAGAGAATTCGTAACCAAAGAATTTACTAATTCTCAGTTACGAAACGTTAATAGCAAGCCTACACTAGTGCTCGTAGATGGACGGAGCAAGATAAAGTATTCGGGTTGTCATTATATAAAAGAAGTCCACGCTTGTATAAATATTTACAAAAGTATTTCCATTTACCCTCTACTAGAACTTCGAAATGTTTTTTGTCTAAAATTCCATTTGAAACGGGACTTAACAGAAGTGTTTTAGATTATTTAAAAACTCAGGTTGAAAAATGGTGGATGCAAATCGATATTCCACTTTAATTTTTGATGAAGTGTCTTTAAGTGCAGGATTTCACTATGAACAACACAAGCAGATAATCAGTGGTTTTGAAGATTTAAGTTCATTGGGCAGGTCAAATAAATCAGCTAATCATGCCCTTGTCTTTATGGTTCGAGGTATAAGAAAGCAGTGGAAACGAGTAATTGCTTATTATTTCACAGCAAATACTATAGGAACAAACAATCTGATGCAACTTATCAAAGAAATAATACGTCAGCTTCAAGAGATAGGTTTATATGTAATAGCTACCGTTTGTGATCAAAGTTCAATTGATCAATCAGCGTTGTCAAAATTATGTTCAGAAAAAAATCCTAGACAAAGCCCGTATTATTTCTTTGTTAAAGATCAACCGATTGTTACAATTTTTGATGTACCACACCTTTTAAAAAATAAGCGTAATGCATTATTGAGATGCAAAATTCAATTTCAACCTCACAAATATACGAAATTTTAATACATCCAGTCTGTTTTTGATATCGATCAGTAAAAAACTTTTAAATCTGTACCAAAATTAAAACAACAACATTTTAACTTCAAATATTCCTATGTGAAAATGAAGGTGAAGGTTGCTGCTGCTCAACTTAGCAGTTCTGTGGCTGCTGCCATAGAAACGTTTACTACGTTTGCCAACGTGCTACCAGAATCCATTTAAACGGCAGAATTTGTAAAAAAATTGATAACTTATTTGATTCTTTAAACAGTTGTCAAGTTAAATCATCAGATGGCAAAATCTATAAATGTGCATTGAAGCAAAATTCTGTTCATTTGGAATTTTGGTCGAAATTACTGACAGAACTGGATCAGTGGAAATTAATCGACCTAAAGACTGAAGTGAATGTCACCAACCAGTATTCGTTTGTTCGAGGTTGGCAGACAACAATCAGGTCCGTTATTTTTCTCTGGAAAAACTTTCAGAATGTGGAAGGATTTGATTTTCTACATTTACGAGCATTTAAGCAAGATCCAATCGAAAATCTATTTTGTACCATTCGGCAGCATGGCATAGCAAACGATAATCCTACATGTCATCAATTCACAGCAGCCTTAAAAACTGTTGTTATTAACAAGTTGGTTACACCTGTTGACACAGGCAACTGTGAAGATGACCTCTGTACTCATTTGCCTGATTTAGAAAATTTACTTAAATTTTCATCTGGCGAAGAAGAACAAGTATTGTAATCAGACATAAATAATTTTGAAATTGTTAATTCTACAGAAATAAACTGTGAGGATAGTCAGGGTTTGGGATATGTTGCGGGATATATTTTAAAAAATATTTGTGTACCTGATTGCGATGCTTGTCGATCAACATTATTTTCTTCCGAAATTACCCATCACCATATTTTAACATCTTTTAAAGAATTTGATGAAGATCAAAGGTTATGCTATGCCACTGAGTATGTTATGTCATTCATTAAAAGTATTCATGATAATTTATATGCATTTCTTTATGTTAACGCGTTTCAACCTACTTTGAAGAGCAACTTCAAGCAGTTCTACAAATCATCGATAGGTTTTGGAGAAAGGTACTGCCCTGACGATGACCACACTGCGACGATTTGATATTAAGGTGCACCACTTTCTTAATCTTCAAATTCGTCAAGGAGAAGAATCAGCTGAACACCGCCATTACCCAAGGACATCTGAAGAAAATGAAGAAATTTGGCTGCGAAGTAAGTTGCTATTTATATATTTATTGTGTTTATAAATATATATGTTATTTATTTAGATGTAGGTTTATAAGCATTTATTTTTTGTTCTAAAATTTAATATTTGTTCATTTTTATGTAGTTATTGTTTGATTGTTACGAATTTATCAATTTAACAATTATTTTGCTATTATTTAACTAAATGTTTATTATTGTATATTGTTTCAGCTGTATTTAATACATTAATAAAGTTTTTTTACTACGTTTTTTCTCAAATAATTGTTTTATTTACATTAGAAGTTGTTCTGTTGTAATCTGTGTTTAAGAAATGATTCGTAAATTTTAATTGCTAATGTAAATTTAGCATTATCAATCAGAACAGAATTTTTTAAATCAAATTTTTTACACAAAATATTCTTTAAAATTATTTCGATTCGAGGGTTGCCTATACGCGCCATTTAAATTTCCCGCTCGCGCCGCGCCGTTTAAATCTACCGCTCATTGTGTAATTTGCCACCCCGTCACCAGGGTGCAGCTTTGTGAAAAAAATGGTGGCGTGTTGCCAACGTTTAGCATGGGGGATTCGCTTCTATTAGTTATTGTTTTGTGGCTTTGTCCGAACCGTAAGAAACAATTACGGTAACAGTCGAGAGTCCACTGAACTAGTTTGGGAGTGCGTTATACGTAAAAATCCGATTGTGTAGAACCAGACAGTACTTGGTTGTGTTGGCTGGCACGTTCGCGGAAGTTTCAAACTCGATACATAAGATGTGTAATGATGCAGAGCATAATTGTTATATAAATTATAGTAAGGGACACGTTCGGTGTTGAGATAAACTCGGAAACGTGTAAGATTAATTTTGTCGAAATGGCCATTGTCCTTAGCGATTATTCCCGAACGCTCCGTTTGAAAACCTACGATGACGTGTCTGGGAGTCTGTAACTTAGTGCTTGTTGCAATAGCCTAAGAATGTTGAGTCACAGCATGAACACCTGGTACGATACGAAGTTGCCAGCAGCGAAATGCTACTTGTGTGTCAATATTTTTGTCAACGTATGTGGTTAGGAGCATTCTCGAACAAAACCTTTAGTAACATGTGAAACCTTTCAATACAGCTTGTTAATCGTAACTTTAGCCGTCTCCCCTGCGGTACCACTGAATACAGCATCGGCATCGATATTACTGCGAATTAAGACAAGTTCCTGTCGGATGTTAAGTATAACTTTTCCATAATCTTCGGCAAAGCCTAACATCATCCTCAGCGGTAGACAGGCACTAAAGTTACCCAATCCATCGGTAATATGAGTACTGGCAGCTTACAACAAGCAAGCATTTTCAAGCTTTTTAACGTCGTCAGAGCTGTAGAACACATCTGTACCTTAGAGCAAAAAGGGCTGCAGTCACAAAACTGGTTTTTACAGTATTACTGTTTCTTCACAATTTTGCGTCGTGGTGATTTTTCATTAATTTATTTTGTATATTTATAATATATTACCTCCTACATATTTTATTGAAGTATGTAGGTTTTTTGAGTTAGTTTATAATAATATGTACCATATTTGGTCTCCGTTATTTTTTCAGTATTTTGAAGGACATGTGGCTTTTTTACTTTATTATTTTGCTAAATAGTGCTATGGACAACAGTCTTTATTCCAGCCTTTAGGATCTTTCCTACGTTTTCGCGACTTCTGTTTTACATTTTCAAGCAAGTCACTATTTAAATTTTGGTCTTTCTCAAGTATGTTCTGACTATTCAGTTCCTGCACTTCCTCTTCATTTGTGGTATTACCGGTGTCACTGTAGTTGCTACCCTCTTGGTCTTCGGAAGGTTGATACTCACTGCCACTCTCAGTATATACTAATTGTTCACCTGGCGCACCCGTTATCAGAAAAACTAACACACGCATTTTCTAAAAATATAAAAGTAAGGATCATTCTATGTTTAATTTCCTGATTTACTAATAACATACCAGCTATGGTTTTACCTTGTTCTACATTTTCAAGATTGAGTATTCCATTCGTATAGGTATCTTCGGTTTGTAATAAAAACTCTGTATTATTTAAACTGTTTGAAGAAAAATCGGAATTCATGTCCCCAGAATACAAAATTTTAAGATTTTCTGAAACTATGAAAAGCTATGGATATTACAAATTTAATTTCTTTTTTCTTACTGATAATCTACCTTCAAAATTCTCCATTGGTACAACATTTTCAAGATTTGTTATACATTTGCTGGAATTTTTAAAAAAGAACTGTGTATCTAAAATACAATCCGTATTCAAACTGCTGCCATATTCTAAAAACAGGTACAAATAAAAACAATGCAATTTAAATTGTTTATTAATCGCCATCTCACCTTCAACAACTTCTACTAAATTTTCGTTTCTGTCATTTTTATTAGTAGTATCACATAGTACCGACGAAAGTACGTTCTGTATAATACCTTTGCCCAAGACATCATCTTCAGCAGGGTATAAAAAGTTTCTTTGATCTTTATTAGTAATGTCAGATGGTAACGACAAGGGTACATTCTGTATGTTACTTTTGTCCAAAGCATCATCTTCAGCAGGGTATAAAACGTTGTCATATTCTATAAAATGCATGCAGAACTAAGAATAATGCAATTCCCATCTAATTAATTAATTGCTTAATAATTTAGTAACCTTTGAAATATTAATTTGATGAAAACAAATATTATCATCTGTTTTAATGAAATTATTCTTAATGGTTTTTATAGGTTAGAACAGGTGGAAAATATATTTTGATTACTTACTGTTAGACCTTCTTGTAACTTTATTGTCAGGAGCTGTCTGGCACTTATTGCTTAATGCTAACTGCAAAATCCTTTTAGATCTGTCCATTTTTTAAACTAAATCTTAAACACAATCACTACACAACACTAGATTGGTAGACACCAGCCGTCTACCAAAAACTCTGGAGGAGGGCAGAGGGCAAAAGGCGGGTGTCCAATGACTGACTTACCATAGATACAAAAAGGCTGTTGTCCCACATACGCCCTTTTTTTCACTTGGTGCATAGGACTTCAGTCCTTTTAGAAACCAGTAACTTTTTAAATATATTAGACAGGACACCATGCTTTTTTATACGTACAGCTAAACACAGTGATGGACATCTGGCATCCAAAATCTCATTTTGACAAAAAATGGACACCCGTCCTTTTTGCTTTAAGGTACAGACAAATCACTTTACAGTATATATAGTATCATCAAAAATTATTTTAATTTAGTGTGGCTGTGGAATATTTCCTAATTTATGAATCCAACTATATGTCACTTAAAAATCAAGTCTCAAGTTTGCCGTTTAAGTATAAATGTAGTTACATTCATAAATTAGAAACTATTCCATACCCATACTAGATGAAAATAATTTTTGATCATACTTTATAATACATGGTTTAGTGACAGAATCGACAACGACACCATTGATTTCGTATCGGATTTCGCTAAAAAAGTGAGCCAGCCCATTTTTAAGAAATTTAGCCGTTGTAACGTCTCCGTTTTCTTTCCGAAATTTTCCCTCTATGTACAGATAGCTCAAACCTGAAAGAGTCGACCTGTGTTCGAGGATTGGAATTCGAATTTCATCATTATAGTCAAAACGGTTTGTGTACGGTTGATGCGTGGGCAATTAATTGCTAACGATGGAATTGTCAATGCGAACTCGTCCCCAATATTTAGAACAATCCCAGCACTATTGTAAAAGTCAAGAAATGTAAGAAATCTTTGCTTACCTTTGTTAACTGCGTGGCGGACGAAGCTGAACGCATTTTACGACGCTCTTATACGCACGGGGAGAGTATGGAGAAGCGTTGAATCGAAAGCCCATTATAATTTCTTTAAATGCAATGTTACTGTGAAGGGTTTCCTTATAAAAGCTGACGGGGGTATCTGACTGGTGCAGTATTTTAACAGTTAGGTTAGTGATGTTTCTCGTGCTTATATGTAGGCAAATTACTGCATTTGGAGTTTCCCAATGGTCTAGAAATAGTCGACAAATAGCTGCACCATTTTTGTACGTTTGTTCTTCTTTATACAGCTTATCGTTACTACACCTGCTACGTCCAAAAACGTATACGACTTCGTGTAACCGGTGAAAAGCTAAATCCTCTAACAAACAAACTAATCACTCAACAAAACTAAATACGTCTTTTGCTGCTGGTCGAGCGGCTTTAGCAGAACACATCCACATGACAACACTCCCAGCTGCCGACTAAGTTTTTCAACTTCTATGTCATATGTTATCATATTACTCGCGAACGTTAGCACTTCCAACATACACGCAGTCTTTTCATATTTTTCCTCCAGCTGTTTTACCACACGCCGCATATTGGATATAGAGTCCCCGGAAACGATTACTACTCCCTTAACTATTCTTTTATAGAAACTCTAACAGTTCAACGATTTTAATAATGCTAACCACAGTTCAACGAGCTTCTGCAAGCGCCACGGTTTCTCCACAGTTTCTTTTACTAAGCCACCTCTCTGACACCGGCCTCCTTCAATTTTATTATCTTCGTTGTCCGTACGTCCAGAGCACTCCAATATACGTCAATCTACATCGAAGTAATTAGCAATCACTTCTTGATTTGCAATTAGGGCTGTGCATGCCTACGCCTCTAACTGCTCGCAGTCATTTTTGTTACCCCCTATTCTAATAATTGTGGTAAATTGGAAACTATACTCCAACCTATACTTACACTGTAATTTTTAAAGGTTGAAAAAAGGTATAAATGAAATTGAGAGGTATTTTAACTTGCCTTCAGAGGTATAACACTTATTCGGAGGTGTAATAGAATGTCTTAAGGTACTTATTCCACCGTTTCAACCTCTTTTGGGTTAGTAAGGTATTTTGGTCTACTTCAAGACTGTAAGAAAGGTATAATAATATAACTTTCCCAGTTTTGTATTATACCTTGAGGTACCTTTAGGGTTTTCTATGTCAAGGTATAATTTTCTACCTTAGGGTATAATTATATTGGTTTCTACGAGGTAGAAAGTTTTGCTTCAAGGTGGTAAAAAAGGTATAATAATAGCCTCGTAAGTTATGTATTATATCTTGAGGTACCTTTAGGGCTTTCTATGTCAAGGTATAATTTTCTATCTTTCGGTATAATTTTATTGGTTTCTGCGAGGTAGAAAGTTTTGCTTCAAGGTGGTAAAAAAATATAATAATAGCCTTGTAAGTTATGTGTTATACCTTGCCGTAACTTTAGGGTTTTCTATGTCAAGGTATAATTTTCTATCTTTCGGTATAATTTTATTGGTTTTCGTGAGGTTGAAAGTTAATACTTCAAGGTGGTCAGAAAGGTATAATAATAGCCTTCTAAGTTTTTCATTATACTTTAAGGTACCAAGAAACTGGAAAACCCTAAGCGAGAAAGACGGTTAAGTTGGGACAACGCTATACATAATCGGACGCTTAATAATATGAGATCAAGAAATTTGAGTTTTTTTTGTTTCTGAAAATATCCGAAAAAACGAAATTTTATATTTTCATTTTTCTTGTTTTCTGGATTTATTATTAAAGATATTAAAAAACTTAGAGTACATTTTATTGCCACTTGTATTCTCTACAATCGTCAAATCATAATTATTTTACTATTTAGGGTACAGCTGTTGAAAAAAAATTATTCGGTTATCTGGATACAGATTTGTATTCGAGTTATCCGTTTTATACGTATGCGGATCGAACTTGAATTATTTAACTTGTACGTCCTACTATTCAGAAGTACTGGACAAGACAGGCTTTGTACCAGTACCACTAGCGGCCACCATTCCCTTCTTACTCTGGATTATATCGATAGCTTTATACCGCGTGATTATAAATGCCAAGTTGCCTTTGATATATTTGTTGTATGAATAATATGTTGGTGGTACAGTAAGTCTATGTCAAATTCGAGGTTAGCAAGTTAGGTTTTGCGTCAGCCTGTGTCAAAACATCCCCTTTCGACTTCAACAGAAAACTTTTATATTCGAAAATGTACAATTCTCTGTGAGCCAAACTTGCACACAGCTCAATTTTTCATGGCTTGGGTTGACAACTATACAAAATTAACGTCAGGTAACTTAGCAACTAATACATCAATTGTTCTGGAAGTAGGATTTGATACAATTATTTTACTTAGAAACTAAACTGTTTTCGATAACTGTCAATCGTAGCATTTTGTAACTTAAATCCCTGCTTTTAATCAATTTCGTTTTAATTACACTGTTTTCTCGGGTTTTGATTAGCACCGCACTATTGTTTATTTGTTCTAACTTAGGTCGCCTTATCATGCTCTTTGCATTCCATGCTTCCTTTAAATCGATTTTCACCTTTCAGGTGCGTTCGCGTTTTACTGACCTTATAAAATTTAACTCTTAACGCTTCATATAATCTTCGTAAGTCTCAAAACATCTCTGTATTATATTAAATTCAAAATCTTATATTGACGTTACCAAAATCAAATCTGTCAGTCACATAAATTCAGGTGCGTTTGCCATAACGAGCACCTTTTATGAAAATTAAGTTAAACGTAACCCTTCCGATACTGCTTTAATCTAATGCTAACCCCTGTCAATCAAATTATAGCTACTGCTAATCATATCCTGTGCATTTATTAGTGTATAACAATTGCTTTAATGTTGCAATAAACAAGATATCAATTACGTGCCTATTTATAGATTTATTTCATTTTCGTCTTAGTTATGCAACCAGCATTTCTGTAGGCATTAAACCTTTGCAATATAATTGTTATACTTATCAAGCGGAATTAATATTGAAAGTTTTTGAGGCTATAATAAGGAATATGAAGTAAGTGGACATAAAAACTCTATTTTTTGGGACACTTTATTACAGGATGCGGCTGTTTAGGTACAGTTCAACAAAAAGTGATTCAATTTATCCTTCAATTAGAGGACTACAAAATCAATACTATATAATCGGGTAAGTTATGACGATGTATACGTTAACAATACACACTTCATGTCCCTGAAATAAAAATTGTAGTTCTACCTTGTATCTTCCTTCTGGTATTAGTGGCGGAAATTTTTCCCCATCTATATTCCAGTTGCATATGACGTATTTTATATTCTACAAAGAGGGCGTTTTATTTTTTTAGTAGTTGAACTCACAACTAAATAAGAAGATAAAGCTAAATATATTATAAGATATTTCCAATGGACCGTGTTAATATAAAAAACTTCCTAAGGACTCTAACGAGTAAGAAAGCTTTTTGGTTTAAACCAGTTGCCTAAAAATTGATATTAAAATCTCATTTAGGACATTTGTTACATAAACCACATTTTTCAAATAGAAGCCATTTTTGCATAAGCACGTGCCAAAACGGTAATTACTTTGTTTTCAAGGAAACAAAATATTTGATAGATAAATTTAGCAGAAAATTAGTCAAACAAACGACATATTGTCCTGAAATATAGTTTAATTAAAGTTTGAAATTAAATTTTAAACAATTAGACGTTTCGCCATTTTTGATGGCTTCATCAGTAATATGAATGGATTGTTACACATTAGTTATTTAATACATTCTGAAATAAAAACAATGGGATTAGCGAACAATACTTTTTTTCCTTATAATTTATAAAATGAGTTTGAAAGTAGGAATACTTAGATCAGCAATTGATGAAGCATCCTGGTATGACTTACTTAGTTTTATTAAATTTATCAATATCAACACTAATACCATAGGCGAATAAATATATTTATTCGCTTATGCTAATACCCAACATGATATGTAGAGGGTTCAATCTCCGTTTGCTCTCTGACAGACCTTTCCGGTATAGGTTTTCTGAACTATATGCATGTATTCCTAACTCGGTCGATCTTTTAGAGAAAATTACATAGGATGAATTTAGGTGCAACATACCTTTTTAACTGAACATCCTTGAAAATTTCCGCATCTGATAAAGTTTCCAACTCCAATAGCATTGTGCTTTATAGCATCGCAGGCATTTATTTGAAAATGCAGAGGAAAGAATCGGTACTCATTGCTAAGGAATTTATAAGCTTGTACGATAAGCTAAAATAAAATGCGTGATTAAATAAAAGTACGTTCTTAAGCCTACACACTTCCACTTTATCGTCGAGATCCATTTTAAACGCCATTGTCATATTCAAAGCCGTAGTAGTTCTGTTGTATTTAAAGGTTACTGCCTCTGCGTCATTCATGTAAACCTTACTAAAGCGATGTATTTCAAATCTCTCAGCCGTAATTTTGGCGGTATGTTGCTGAAACTAACATTAACGTAATTGTAACAATTGAACTCCCCTCAACTAACTCACTTTAAAAAGGTTAAAGCCGCTCTCTTCCGCGAATGTTTTAAAGATCAAAACTGCAAGAACCAAGTACATTTTCATCATTGTAGTTCTTTCACTCTGACAACTCTGACTCTGGCAATAATCTAGTCGCATATATGTTTTATTTGAACTGAAAAATAACAGTGAGGTAATTTCCTGTCAACAAAACACATAACAATGATTGTGAATGTTAGTCAGGGGTGTATCGCAATGTTATTAACAATTGATAATTTACGAGTGCCGCTCGTAATAATTGTATTTGGGGGGCTCTTAATTTTTAACAATAAGTAAGCGAAATAAAATAATTAGTGACTCATCTACATTCCGTCCAGGCCTCAATCCAAATATAGCAATGTATTTTAATTTTAATAATTCAAACCGAAACATCATATGCACAAACCAAAAAGTATTCCAACACAACACGAGATGTACCTACAGTCGTGTTCAAATAAATCTGGGACAATGCTTTTTTTTCATATGTAGATTGAGTTGAAAATTGAAGAATATCTCCATTGATTTCCTGCCATCAGAAAGAGTTAGAGAGTTCATTTACCTGTAAAAGTTTAATTTAACACATAGTAAGCGTTGATAAAAACATAACACTCGTATCCTATATGTATATTTAGCCTAGTATTAAGTTTAGTTTTAATGAGATGTAATAGTAGAATTAATATACAAGTGTATCGAATACGTTCTTAGTCTATTAATCAAACCAAATGTCCAAATCTCAGCGAGCCCTTTGCTACTTGGCTACCGAAAAGGGCGTATGCCTCGCAAAAAGTAGCAAAGCAAAACTATGTATACCTCTTACGCAGCAAATATAACGGCAGCGAAACTAAAAGTACTACAGTACTAATTAACTTTTATAGACACTTTTTAAAAAGGACTTGAAGTTACTGGTTATATACCCAGGCCTTTACCAATGTGAGGGGAGCATATTCTACTTCAAGTGGGCTAAAAAAACAGCAGGAAGTCAATTTCCTGCCATTACATGACATGATGATTATTTTAATCTAATACAGCGGAGTGTACTGTATTATTATTTTTATCTTCGCTTGCTTTTACGAGATCGGTTGATCCATACCGGTCATGCTGGCAAAATATGTAATTAGTCGATATTACATTTGATGGTACTTGAAAAATCTGCGAATTGTAGCACAATTGCTCAAAATTACAAATGTTTGTATCTCCTTGACCAGGTGATAACTAATGCTGGGTGTTCTTCGACCATTTTTTTTTATTGTGGAATAATAATAATTATTAGTATTAGTAGTAGTCTAACAATAGTAAGCAGTTTCAATCAATGAGATTACTATAATTATACAAATACATTCGAAATCTTAGTATCTTCAAAGTCAATCACTGTTTAACATTATCCTTCAATAATTGTGTTTTAACCATAATAACGATTTTTGTTATGTCTCTCTCTGCAGTCGTTAACCTCTTAACAGAAGTGTCGTGATCATATGGTATCGTTTCGTAGGATTATTACTGTATTAACTATTTGTCTCCATTCCGTCCTACCAGTGACATCATGGGTGAGCTGGTGAAGAGGTTTTCCAGTAAGGATTTTTACTTGATCAATCCATCTCTTTGGCGACCTTCCGCGGGGTCTCTTTCCCTCGATTCGAGCTTGTACTATCAATTTTTCTAAACTGCTGCTATCTCTTCTTGGAATATGTCCAAGATATTGCAGCATTCTTTTGTATATTGTAAAGGAAAGACGTTGTTCTATATTGAGATTCTCTAAGATAGGAGCGTTTGTTCTTCTTTCGGTCCAGGAAATTCTCAACATGCGGCGCCAACACCACATCTCGAATGCTTCGATTCTTCTACGGTCGTACTCTTTTATCGTCCATGTTTTTGAAGCGTATAATAGGATTGAAAATACTGGTGATTTTACTATTTTTATTTTAGTTGCTTTGGTTATATGTCGATCATTCCATATTCGATTGAGTTTAGCCATGGGCATATTTACTCATTTGTATACGTTTTCTTATTTCGGAATCGAGTCTCCCTTATTACTTATATATGATCCAAGATAGATGTAGTGATCTACTATTTCATATTCTCCAATTTGGTTCACATTGGGTCTATTCTGACCAAAACTGTCTATGATCAGAATTTTGGTTTTGTTTCTATTAAGTTGGAGACCATATTCTTCGCTTATTAACGATATTCGTTGCATAAGTTAGAGTAGTTGTTCTTCTGAAGTTGCCAAGACAGCTGCGTCATCAGCATAAAGTAAATTATTAATTAGTTCACCGTTGATTCTGATACCTTCTGTACCTTTTTCTATAACTCTTCTCACAATATACTCTCCATATATGTGAAAAAAAGAGGTGACAATATACAACCCTGTCGAGCACCTTTTCGTATTCTAAAATTATCGGATAATTTTTGGTCAATATTTACCATTCGCGTGGCGTTGTCGTATAGATTTTGAATAATGTAAATCATGTGATCTGGTAATCCCTTTTGTAATATAGTTTACTGTTTAATTATTTTACTTCTCCACTTTGTGCGAAAACGTCGTTACGAAATGATGAACCAGACTACTCAACCGTCGGTTACCCGATCGAACGACACAAATCGGACAATTCTCGGATCCGTCGCCCCAATTACCTTACGATGGGTTATAACAAAGGCTGTCGGCTAGGACATCAGACGGAAAAGAGGGGCTCCTTACGACCTTAATTAGAGCTACGACCCGGAAAACGGAATAAAAATGTTAAATGCCAGACACTGCCACTTTACTAAATCGGGAAACACATAGGTGGGCTCATCGAGAAAGCGGAAGCAATGGCCCAACCTTTCTGATCCTACCTTGGCAGGGCTTAAGCGACGAATGAAGAACAGCTGTGGCAGACTTACCTTACTTGCATTTTCTTACAGCTTTCTGAATCGCTTTACATCGCAAAAGCACACATGCAAACGTCATGAATCTACTAAAGAAGAGCAAAATATGATGAAATGTGTGGTTAATTGCGCAACGTTTAATCTAAACAGGTGTGGTAAAGTTGACAAGAAATAATCTAAGTAACTCACAAACGGTAACAACTTTAATTACTCAATAATTAAACTAAATGAAAACATTAAAACCTAACAGTAAATACTCAAAATTGACTTAAGACAATGACAACAGTTCAAACGATCAATTTTAAAGCACGACAACGCTACGCAAAGTGGTGGCACTCCAGAAATAATTTTTCACTGCACAATGTGAGCTGTTAAAATGACTACAAACTAAACAGTACCTTTCCCTCGATTCGGCTGCTGGTGGAGCTCAGCAACTGCCCCAAAATACTTGAAGAACTGCGAAAAACGGCTTAGGGTGCAATGTGTCAAGTGATTCTAGACAGTATTAAATCCCCAGAGGACAGTAATGTAACTTCATTAACAACAATTAGCACTAAAAAGGTTCCCAATTAATAATCCGTCTCAAAGGCCTTACTTGGAGATGACAGCTCCACGGTACGGGAATTCTTCGACTAAGCACTTGCACTACACGGGTTGTCTATACAAATCATTTGAAAGTATACATCTAGGTTTACTTAGTTAATCATACAGTGTGAACCGGGTCTAGCACATCTCGGCGCCGCAACTTCGGCGCCGTCATCTCGGCACGGACCCATCTCGGAGTCAGCCAACTCGACGCAATGCCATCTCGGCGTCGAATTCAAATTCGCAAACTACAGCGTGGACTACGTAAGAAAATTATTATAAACAAATAATACATAAAGTGATCGCCAAAAAACTGGCATCAATTTCTTGGAAAATCAAACACTGACGACCAGAGGTGCTTGCAAAGTGATTACAAATGGGCCAAACAAAAGTTGTCACGTGACTTCCGTATCAGTAAAATTTTACATATTTTAGAAATAATCTATTATTTGTTTTAATAATCTTCTTACGTAGTGCACACTGTAGTTTGCGAATTTGCATTCGGCGCCGAGATGGCCTTGCGCCTAGTTGGCTGGCGCCGAGATGGCGGCGCCGAGATGTCCGGCTTCGATGTGAGCTTGTGTTGAGTAAAAACACTACCACGAATAAACTTATAAGTGTCCATGTACAACACATTTTTGAACACGACTGTACATTATCGAATGTCTTTTGTTGATCGATAAAGGCTATGTACAGGTGGTTGTTTTTATTTATCATTACCTCAATCGTCAGTCTGAGATCAAGGATCGCTTCTTTAGTTCCAAGTCTTCTTCTGAAGGCACACCGGTCATCCGTTAAGTTGTCTTCGATCTTTCTCTCTATTCTTCTATATATAACCAATTATGTTGAACACATGTGTAGTGATACTAATCGGCTTCACATTTCATAGATAACGATTTTGTAGGAATCGTATTATGATAGTTTTCGCAAAGGCTGTTGATATATCTCCACTTTCATATGTATCACAGGTACGTTCATATAATTACGGATTGCCACATTACAATACGTTTTTTATTATTTCGCTTGCTATTTTATCAGTAGATGGAATTTTATCAATCTTTAAGTCTAACTGACTTGTCAAATTCTGTGCGAATAATAGGTTCACCGATTTTATTGCTTTCGTCATACATGATATCGGTTATTTCTTAAGAATTATAGAGCTTCTCTAAACATTTTTGGTACCTGTCTGCTATTTTTTTCATATTGTTACGTTTTTACGCTCGGGCTATTTGAAAATTATACGACGCTTCTTGTATCAAACATTTATTTACAATTATTAATTACGATTACCAGAATTGTGAAGGCAGAACACAAATTACTTATAAACTACAGGCACTATTTCTAACAATAATACACTCATTAATAATTATTTATATACGGCTTAACAGTAATGATTTATATGCTAATACACTCTATTTATTTACACTGGATTAAACATCAATTATTTATATTTAATATTTTTGTGTTATAGCTGTTTTGGTATATAATTTAGTGCAAAATTTGGAGATAATATCAGCTATTTAGTATTATTTTAATTAAGCTACTAGGAGATTCTATATGAAAAATAAATTTCAATCTGTCTCTGTATTGTCAAGAACATATTAAAATTTTATTTAAAAAGTAACGTTTCGCTGGTTATACCAGCTTCATCAGACAAAAACAATTTTAAAATACAAAATAAGCCCTTTTTTTAAATAAAATAATCTGTAGAATCTAAAAATAACAATCATTAGGAAAATAGGTGAAAGAATAAGCCTCACATTTATATATACCATTAAAACATTTTTGTGTCATTATTGATAAGGTTTCTTCACGTTTTCATTTTTTAAAACTTTTTTTCCCAATCTTCAAATTATTTTGCTAAAAATCAAAAAACCAATTAATAGAAAAGTTATGTTGAAAGAACAAGTAATTACCCATTGTTGTATTTGTCGAAATGTTTTTTAATTTTGGATTTGATTTAATCTTCTTTATAAATTTCGTTGGTTTTATCTCTGATTGTCACATCAATTTTGTTATTGTAATTTGTCAATGCGCCTTTTGTCTTCTATTCGTATGTATCTCTTTAATTTTTTGACTTTTAGTCACTTTCTTAACATTTTGTTTACAATTCATCACCACCATATTGTGATCACTACCCGCCTCAGCATGACTTCAGCAGTCGTTTACCTGATTTATTTAGCGACTTTTGAGTAATATACAGATTGGTGGCGAAAAATGCAAACATAGGTAGTTCAATGTACTAGAATACAGTTTATGAGCTGTGTATGCTTTAGACAGAAATAGACATATCTGATTTAAAATCTAGTATCCTAAGATTCAGTGTTTTCTAAAATCAAAATACCTTGATTCTGCGAATACAAGATGTTAATCGCATTAGGTAGGTCTACTTCTGTCTAACGCACACAAAACCCATGAACTGTATTCTAGCACATTGAACTACCTATGTTCGCATTTTTCGCGACCAATCTGTATAGTCTAGTATAGCTAATATCGCCTTCTGTCTCCAGGCGTTTTCCATGTATATCTTCTTCTTGGATGGTAACGGACCATAGTGTTAGTTATTATTGAATTATTTCTTGCACAAAATTCTATTAAACGGCCTTCTTTCCCGTTCCTCCTTCCTAGTCGAAAATGCCCTACTACAGGTTCTTCCGCGCGTTCTCTTGCAACGGCATTCCAATCACCCATAGTTATAACGTTATCTTCTTCTTGTGTATAATTAGTAATTAATTGATTTATATTATCATATATTGCTTCCACTTCTTCATCATCATGTGCAGTTATTAGAATATGTGTTTGTATTATACTCGTATTTGTGGGTTTTGATCTTAGCTTTGTCAAGATTAGTCGTTTACTGAATTGTATATAACTTATTACTCTCTTGCCATACTTTCTTTCCAATATAATACCCACTCCCGCATTTTCTTCAACGATAGCGCCCGTATTTATAACCCGTAACACTCCACGTGGAAAGCACCTGGTGATAGTGAAGACCGAATAATACGAAATCAAATAGCTCCTTAATGGGGTGTCAGTGCTTCACCATTATTACTTCCTTTTACTATAAAGGAAGTATTGGATTCACCCCAAAAATTCGAAATTGAATTTTCAACGGATCTTCACGTTTTAGAGTCCCCTGATCCCAAAAAACATATTTTTTTTCATTGGTCTGTGTGTCTGTCTGTCTGTCTGTCTGTCTGTCTGTGAACAGAATATCTCAAAAACGAAAAGAGGTATGGCATTGAAACTTCATATATAAGTTTTGTGTACTATGTAGATGAGACAGCAAGCTTTTGAAGAAAATCGCATAACCGGAAGTAGGTGTTTACTCTTGTGATTTTTCAGTTTTTTTCGATTTTTTCAAAAACGGCTCTAACGATTTTTTTTAAACTTTACATTTTTATTACATTTTTAATGTGTATTGATGTGAGATAGGTGATTTTCCAGTTGAATACTTCTAAAGTGGGTTTCTTTTGTTTTTTTTTCTATTTTTTTTATTAACTCCTATTTTAAATAAAACACCCGGTATATTATTACATTTTCGAATGCACCTTAAAATTCTAGAGAAAATTTGTCTCTTCAAGTAACGCTCTATTTTGTACCGTTTTTGTAGAATTTGAAATTTTTGAAAATTTTTGAAAATTTTTTAAAAATTAAAAATGAAATTTTTGACTAATTATAAGATCACTGTAAAAGGAAGTTGTGTGAGTGTATCACACCAGATTTTTATTATTAAATTGACTTCATAATGGTAAACAAAAAAATCTGAAACAGCATAAAAGCAGTGAAAACATATCTGGGAGCAGACGTCGGCAGCGACCATAACCCTGTTGTTATGGATATGCGAATCAAACTAAAAATAAGACAGCAGCAAACGCAAAATAACAAGTCTGAAGGTGCTCGAAGTCTGCGAGGCGGTGACCAAGACTACAAATAGAAAATTCCACAAACTGCAACAGGAACACGCTGCTGGTCTGGACGAGGAGACAAAGTGCTCCAAAATCAAGGAAATAATAATATCAACTCAAAAAGAGACCATTGCGAAAGATAATAACAACAAGAAGAAAAAATGGATGACAGTGAAAATGTTGATTTTAATGGACGAAAGAAGGAAATATAAAAATATAGAAATTAGAAAAGACAATGACTTACAAAAGACAATTAAACGCAAAACAGAAACTTGGATGGCTGAAAGATGTGCAGAGATAGAAGATTTAGAGAGAAAGTACGAGAGTTTCAATCTACATAAAAAGATAAAAGAAGTCACCGGCAATACTAAACCTAGAAAAACAGATAGATATATTAAAAGATGATCAGGATAGAATAATTATTGATTTAAAAGAGAAGATGAACTTATGGCAACAATATATAACCGAACTATTTAAAGACCAAAGATCAGATCAATATAATATTATCAAATCAGAAGACGCACCAAAAATTACACGGGTTGAAGTGCAACATGCTATGAAGAACGCAAAATCTGGTAAGGCAGTAGGACCAGATGAGATACACTGCGAAGTCTTGAAATTGCTGGATGAACAGTCAATTACCGTTACAGTAGATTTTTTCAATGCCATCTACAGAGCACGACATATCCCTCAGGAATGGCTTATCTCTCCTTATTTTATACCCATACCAAAACAAACCCGTACAACTAAATGCGACCAACACAGACTCATAAGTCTAATCAACCATGTTCTTAAAGCATTCCTAAAGATCATACATGCCAGAATCCACAATAAATGCGAAGCAGAGACATCGGACACACAATTTGGGTTTCTTAACGAGATGGGTACCAGAGAGGCCATTTTTGCCTTAAATATTTTAGCACAAAGATGCCTATACATTAATCAGGACCTATACATATGTTTTATCGATTATAGTAAGGCTTTCGATAATGTGAAACATGAAAAACTTTTAGATATACTACAAAGCATTAACATCGACCACCACGACATATAGATTATAGCCAGTCTTTACTGGGGGCAGAACGCTAAAGTAAAATACAATAGCAACATGACAGATGTAATCAATATTCAAAAAGGAGTCAGGCAGGGGTGTGTTCTTTCTCCAATGTTGTTCAACATCTACTCAAAAGTTATATTTCGTGAAGTATTGGAAAATGAAGCAGCAGGTGTGGTAATCAATGGAAGTCCAATCAATAACATCAGATTTGCTGATGACACGGTCCTGATCGCGAGTAGCCTGGAAGATCTGCAGAGATTGGTAAATAAAGTAACAACAGTTAGCGAAACATATGGGTTAATACTAATAAAACGAAACTTATGGTGATTTCAAAAAATAACAACAATGCAGACGACCTAACCATTGATAATAGACCGGTGGAAAAGGTGCAACATTTTAAGTACCTTGGCACTATAATTAACCAAGATTTCACACATGAGCACGAAATATTGTCAAGAATTGAGCAAGCTAGACAAACATTTATTAAATTGAACAAACTACTAACAGCTCAAAATCTGTCATTAGGTTTGAGAGTAAGAATTGTTAGATGCTATGTGTTCTCAGTGCTACTATACGGGCTTGAAGGACGGACCTTGAACAAAGAAAGAACAAAGAGACTGGAATCTTGTGAGCTTTGAGTATATAGGCTAAAAATTTCCTGGGTGGAGCACACTACAAATCAACAAGTCCTAGAGAGAATGGGCAAAGAATTGGAGATTTTATTTAACATTAAAAAAAGAAAGTTAGAATTCCTTGGCAACATCACACGTAACGCTTATCATGCAGGGAAGAATAATTGGACGAAGAAGCGTCGGAGGACGAAGGATTTCCTAGTTGCGCAACCTACGAGAGTGGTCCGGGCTTTCATCGGTACAGCTATTTCGTACAGCTGCTTCAAAAATAAGAATCGCCATTTTGATCAGCAACCTCCGAGAGAGAAGCTGACATCAAGAAGACGAAGAACACTCCAAAAGTCGCGTAGCTATGACCACCTAACTTCGCTGAGCGCCAGACCTGGGCAAATTACTTTTAAAAAGTAACTAATTAGTAATTACCAATTACTGCACAATGCAGTAATTAGTTACCAGAGATTCAATTTCTCACAGGAAATAGTAATTCAATTACCAATTACTTAGTAATTATAATTGTACATCAATTACTTTTTCAATTAATTTCAATAGAAATTATTGTCATATAGTTGTATTTAGTAGAACTTTCTTGCAAGTTGCAACTATCATTCGTGTCGGTTCGATTCTTAATCTTAATCTAAAAATGCTTAATTTGTATGTTTTGTTAACTATAGTAACCTACATATTTTATCACTCTTGAAGGTGTGTCGATAATTAAATCTTGAAGCTACATGCACCGTTCACCAAAACCAAAAATTTTTAGTTTGTTTTAATGTAAACGATGTAAATAAGTAAATAAATTCAAGGATAACAATTATACAGCGTGTCCCACATAGACTATCACTGAAGTTGAGGTTTTTATCACGATTGTGGATTTAGTTGCCAAGGCCCGTAGGGCCAAAGCAAATAAACCACATGTGGGATAAAAAGGAACTTCCAGTGCCGAGAGGTACATTGTTTTTTTTTAAATCGAGAAATCGCGAAATGACGACATTTTAACCAACTTTTGTAGGTTATGTTCTCGTCGGTTGACGATGACCTATCTCCCAGCCGCCTACAAAAAGTCGTAAAACAATGGATTACTTCACTGCCGATTTCTCGTATTTTTTTCGAATATGAAGAAACGTCGAATTTCATTTTGGCTAGCTTTTCTAGTGGTATTAGAAAAAATAGCACGCTGAATTGTTATAAAAGTGATTTTTAAATGTTGGTAATAAATTAATCCACTCGCTTTGCATCGCTCGCACGTAACTTAAACGTTGAAAAACTCTCACTTTTCTTAACTTATAGAACAATCTACTAAATGACAAAAATATGTACTTAACTAACCTAAGTATACAGGTTGCAGCATTGGAGTTCTTAATTGTTTGACAGCAGAATTCTACTAAGATTTTGTAAAGAACACTAATTACATAGTGATCCAATTGGCGCAATTTGAGCAATTTTTGTTGGCTCACTTCGAAATACTTTTCTACCTCTTTATACGAAAGTGCCATTTTCTGTCGCCTGTTAGGAGTTTCCCTAAAATATACGTTTGGTTCCCTGGTCGGTTTCCAATGGCAGTGGGAGGGAATATAATAGATTGACTCTCGTTGCCATTAGAGACTGGAGACAATGTTAATAATAAATTAACTAGCCTCCTGATTTTCATATTTAAATATTTTTGAATGCAGCTGAATGCAAGAGATCGTCTCATCATAAAATGTAAAAGTATCATATGTATAACTCTAGACTAAAATGTCATTTACTTCCTTGCATGCTTACAATTGACTAGGTACTGTTTTCGCTAACGCTGGGGAATTAAACTACATCCGCGGGAGGGAATGATACACTTTCCTCCCTAGTAATACAAATAGCTATAAAAAATGTGTTACCTAACTTTTGAAATTTTAAAGCAAAATATCAAATTGGTGTTGATCAGGGACTGTTAAAAGTTGACAGGTGACTGATAAACCTATTTGAAAACGGCTGATTGAAATAAGAATTTCTACATCAGATATAAAAACAAAAGGCATTTGCTCAATCATGTAAGAATAAAGTAATTTTTACATTCAAGAGACCTTTACACCATGTGTTCAAAAAGAAATAGAATAAGGGTTGGCCATAGAAATTAAAACTAATGTCGACAGGAAGCTTTAGAGACAGCAATCTTTAGAATTTTTAATCACGATATCAGAGTATAATACAGTGCTTTCGTAAAGTAGTGGATAAATTCGTTAAACATTCAGGGAATAACTTTTGGATAAAACGCTGGGACCCGTCGATTTTTATTCTTATTTGTGCATTTTTTCAAATAAAATCTATACATACAGGGTGGCCCTCGTAGGAGGTATGATGCCATTGATGTTTCTTTTAAATACCAACTCCCGTTTTTATTACGGAATTGAAAAAACACGTTTTTTTACTTAAGCTAAGGTAATTTTTGCGTATAGGTTGCATAACCAAAAATTAAGACACAAATGTTTAATTTGCAAAATACTAAATTTTATTTTAAGAAGTATAAATTTACACTTTTATCAATGCCAGCAATCAATAAAAAATATGTCGGTCGTGTTAGTTACTGTCAGGCAGACAACGGTGCACAATTTGTACATTTAATTTGTTGTTTGCAATTATATTTAGTACATATTTTGCAATTTTTATTTTTTTTTTCATAATTTTTGATCATCTGACCTATACTCAAAAATCAGCTAAATGTAAATAAAAAGATGATTTCTTTAAAATTCTGTAATAAAAAAGGGGGTTGCTATTTAAAATAATATATTAATGACGTCACACCTCTTACACGGGTCACCCTATATGCATAGATTTTATTGGAAAAAATACGCAAATAAAAATAAAAACGGACTGGTCCGAGCGTTTTTTCCAAAAGTTACTCCTTAAGTTTTTAACAAATTTATCCACTACTTTACGAAAGCACTGTATAGACTTATGACGGCAGCAACAGTGATGACAGTTAATGAATTCTAAAGCTTGCTGTTGAAATTACTTTTATATTCCATGGCCAATCCTTATGTAATTTCTTTTGAACACACCGTATAAGATACGAGAGAAAATACGTATTTCATAAAATTACTGTCAATACTTAACAAATAAATTGCTCAGATTGCTCTCATATTTTTACTTCAAATTTCAAAATCTTAACATCTTTAATAATACCTATTAATTTTATCAAAATATTTAATGATACCTATTGATATTAAGTTTAGGGCAATAAAATACAATTACATTAATTGGATAACTATGGACTGTTCTATTAAACATGCTAAATGGAATTACAACCATGTGTAAAATCATTAAGAAGCCAATATTTGAATGTCTCGTAGTTAGCATGGGGGTTTTGTATGTTTCGTCCGTCACCGCAGAATCCTGTATAACGTAAAGAAGTAATGTTAGATGAGGTCTTCCGAATTATAAGAAAGTCACGATTTTTATAAGACACTATTCCAGATTTTTAATAATAATCGAAGCTAACATGCTGCAGCAGACCGTAGTAGTTATTTACTAAACAAGTGGAATAATTAATCTACGTGTGTGTAAGTTACAAACGACGTACGCAGCACGAGTTATGATGCACTCAAGTATCTTAATGATGCACTCAAGTATCTTAGTGATGCATTATTACACAAGTATTGTACAAAATTTTATCTACAACCGCCCAAAATTGAGAAAAGTGCATTATGACACTACTTTAGTTAGGTAATGAAGCCATTACACCAATACTGCTGTAATAGAAGTTTATTACACCACTAGTGGTTGTAATGAGCTGCATTACATGAGGAAAATAGTGTCAAATGAGTGGCATAATAAGTTACTTATCCCACTGGAGTAAAAAAAAATTGTTTCCTTAGCTGCCAGTATATAAAGCAACATATGAGCATTACAAGGCAAGTAAGCGACCAAGAATGGATAATTTACAAAATTTTCAATGCAAGAATGTTAATTCTATTAGTACCATACCCCATACTGCATTTTTGAGTCAACCAGGCACGAAATTTTGCAATTGGGTACATTTTATTTATGTGTCGTACGCTATTTAGGTGTTACCAGATTTTGGCGGTTTACTTCAATTCCTCACTCAAAAACGTAATTTTCTGGACCTAGCGCCTCTAACACTTGCACGGCAGTATCACCCTATGTTAGTACACCGTTTAAAACAAGCAAATTACAATGAATAAATCATTATTATGATCCAATATCGTCTAATGAAGCTAATTTAAATTATACTTTTAACGTAGGTATTGTAATCTGTAATGTACTTACCGCAAATATCGTTTTAACGGCTTACACAATATTACCTTCGCTATTACAACGTAGATGTCACATCTACATACTCGCACCAACTCACTCTTTGTGGACGCGCCGTATAAATACGAATGCTGCTGTTATTCGATTCGTCAGAGGATATCATAAATTATGCTTATATTGTACCGGGAACACCTTATTTTTTTGCTTAATATGTAACCTAATAGGAACTTATCGTATTTAGCACCACCCAATCGAGGTCAGTAATTTAGTAATTGAATTTACCATAAAGTAATTCAAATACCGCGAGTAATTTCAATTACCGCAGGTAATTCATATACTTGTAAAGTAATTTAATTACACAAAAGTAACTGAGTAATCGAATTTAGTAATTAATTACCTTCAAAAAGTAATTGTCAAGTACTTTTTATGAATAATGGCAATTCTCAATTACAAATAATTATTTTTGTAAAGTAATTCAATTCCAAGGCAAATAAACAGAAGGCAATTCATTAGTCATTAATTACAAAGTAATTAATTTTTGCCCAGCTCTGGCTGAGCCCTATGATATTGATATTTACTCTTTCCATTTTTATTTCAGGTTTCCAGTTTTCGGCTGTTTAACAAAGTTCTAGGTTCCGCGTTAATATTCTTTTAATAGACACATTTTCTTCTTTAGAACGCCTTCACGAATTAGAGACTATTTTACTTGCGGTATCTTATATGCAGCGTGATTCGCAATTTTAGAACACTTCCGTTTCTCCTTTGCTGAAGGTGGTCATGAAATAGGCAATTCCAATTGTGAAGTTTCTCGGCCTTAGAAATGATTTCATGTCGTTACGCATTTGTATGAAGATTTGGCACCAAGTAGACACTGCTCTTTATTTATCTGAGATGTTTTCTGGGTTAACCTCAAAAACGCCATGTGCTGGTAGATGAGGCAATTTTCACTGGTATTGATTCATCTGGAAAGCTCGCTTTCGCTATTTAATGCAAGCTCCAAATTCTTCGGTTTCTTTTGGCTATTTATCTTTTGGTAAACTCTACGATATCAATTTATCCCCAAAACGCTACTGGAGCCCGTTTGGATGTCGGTTTGACTGTGTGTCTATATAGCCAGGATTAGAGAGATTCTTGGCCCGGTAAACTTCCATGTAAGGGTTTTGGCAGTTCAGGGCAACAGTTCGTTCTTGCGAAGGATTTCAGGAGCTGTTATTCGAGGCTGATGCGTTTCACTTGTGTTGCATTTCTATTGCCTCAAGCTTAAATTATTTAGTAGCTTGTCAGATCAGGAAATCTTTAGGAGACGTTCCAATGGAAACCAATTAGTGTACGGTGATTTAAATTTCAACTTTCGAAAATACGTGAACTTCGACACTTTTTCAGTGTTAGTTGACGGCTTCTTTCTGAACATTGACGGCAATTATTAATGTAACAACGTCTACGAAAAACCTGAAAAGTCAATCGCATGATGCCACCTTCAGGTATTGCATGTTATTGAACTAGTTTGATTAAGTTAAGAAGCCTCATTGAAGGTCATCGTGTATTGAATATAAAATAACCAATTTAGACTGTACCAGCCGCGGAATTAAAAATCCAGGCGAGTCTTATACAGGACTTTTGCAATTTTTGGGTAATGTAAATTGGGCTTTGCGTTTCTAGGTTAGTAATTGACAGTTAAACAATGAGGCATGCTGTCATATACGAGTAATTATTTTGACTTTGACTAATTTCACCAGGTAACCGTGATAAGTAAAGTAAAGTAAGATATACACTGAATCATTTTAAGTGCCCGGATTTTTAATTCCGAGACTGTACATACAGTGACGTCACTTAGGGAATCGTTACTTTTCGGTTTATACTGCTCTGTGCGGCTTTCGGTTCTCAAAGCCATATGTCTCGGTTTTGAGTATCCTTCTCCTGGACTTGGTAGTTGGTCATCGTGTCTCTTATTCGTTGTTCCATGATCTTCTTGATTTTCCTTTTTTGCGTCTTCCAGGGAAAATCCATCTAAAAATTCGTTTTGGCATCGCTGGTCATCCATCCTGAGCAAGTGCCCAAACAATTTAAGGCGTATCTGTTATATAGCCCTCGTTCTGCATTGAATTCCATCGTTTGTGACATGTTAGATTCTGGATAATACGGCGCTTCTTCTGAGGTAATCCATTTCCAAGGCCTGCAGTTTTCTTTGTATTCGCTGTTAATTGTCCATGCTCATTGCGCTTACATCAACTTTCCATTTTTGCAAAGTTACCCCCTGAAAAGCAGGGGAGATAGCGTACAGCCTGGTCTGAGTCCTTTTGTACGCATAAACGGCTCTGAAAGTTCCTTACCGTTTTCTATATACGCCATATTATCTGTATATATTTCTTTTATGATGTTTATGAGATGTTGATTTATGTTCTTGGTGTTTTAAAGCTTTCCATAATTTACTTCGAGGTACCGAGTAATAAGCGTCTCTTAAGTCGATGAAGACTAAGTGAGTTTCTTCTCTTACTGCTATTCGCTTTTCTATTAGTGGTTGTAGCACGAATATATTGTCAATACACGATTTACCTGTTGTTAAACTGAAGCGTTGCTGTAGTTATAAAACTATTTTCTCCATATTTGAGCATTTCTAGTGGAACCTTCCCCGGGAATTGTCTCCGGTAATTATAATGTCTATTCCAGTACCGTTTAGTCCAACATCTTCATAGAGGTATTCTATTACTATATTCTTCTAATAGTTTTTTATAATGGTTCATCCAAGTAGGTATGTTTTGCTTATATTGCTGTAACCTTTTTTCAAGGCTTTTAAGTATTGCCATACATAGTAGATTGGGCTCCACCTATCATAGTATCAATTTCTATGCATTTCCATTCCCATGCAATATTTCTGCAACTAGGAATGTTTTCTCTCTTGTTTTCTGTTTAAATGTTTATATTTCTATAGTGTTGCGTGTGTTCTTAAACCTAACCATTTATGATACGCTTTGTTTTTTCGATGGATGTGCTTCTATACTTCTTCGTTCTACCAGAATGGTTTCCTTCTACCCACTTTTTCTATGTTTCATGAAGCGTCCTTAGTGGCTTGGTGAACTTATTTTTGTTAGTTTGACGTGTTCGGTTTCTATATCATTGTCTACTCATGCTGCTGTTGCTGTATAGTTGTCTAATACCTTCTTTCTTTAGTAAATGAAGGGTATACTTTATGTATTGCTGTGATGTATTCTTTGTATATGTTGGAGATGGTACTTTTTTCACACCTATAGGAGGTATTATAATGTTTGCTAAAACTAAAAAGTGGTCTAAATCACAGTTCGGTTCCCTTTTACATGTACATCTTGTAATAATAATAATAATAATAAACGTCTCTATTTCTTGCAACTAGAATTAATTACATTAGCATTATTTATAGAAACCTTTAAGTTAAGTAAGACTGTAATCTCAAGTTTGAGACAAAATTGCAACCACAAATAAAACGTGTTCGGCCCACATAACAAAATTTAAGAATAAAGTAGAGAGAAAGTGCCAGCGTACTTCATTCAAACAAGCAGACTATAGTTTTTTATGCAATCTTTGCAAAGTGATAGTAGGTAATGAGTTCTTGGTCGTTAGACTTGCATAAATTGAAAAATGTAAATATTCCAACCCAAAAGCATTGAACAGAAGAAATGCGTACTGGATAAAATGAAAAACTACGACGTAAATATCGAGATAACCTACTAATGGTTTAAAAAATTAAATTACGTGGTAGCGGACGAAATTCCTTTATGGATAGTGTTACCCATAGAAGTGAATAATTCTTGCCCACCGCAGTTCCAGGGGCTTTCTGACCAGGGACGCCCACACCCGCTTAGAGCCCTCTTACCCAGAGTTATGGGCGAAGTCGATACCGAGAGCAAAAGCGGAGAAGAGGAACTTCCATTCGACGAAGCTGGCGTAAGTCGCAAACCCCGCTTTTAGAGTTGGTATAAAAAGGTTGGGAAGCCATACAAGTCTGTAGTCCAGTGCCGCACAAAAGAAAGCTTGCAGATACTGGACAATTCAAGACAGGTGATAGTTGAAATTATAATAACTTGTCACACCAATCTCGTGCGACGAGATACTGTATTCACCTCCGTATAGGATAAATTTAGAAGAGGTGTGACCATACACCTTAAGGTAGTAGCGCTACTATTTTGCAGGAGGGTTTGGTGTCATTAGACCCGAGTTTATCAAGTACATCGAAAGGTAAGTTCCTGACTGAACAGGTACCTGCAATCCAGCTTTTTCGTAGGCTAATTTCTGTTTTGTAATTTGGGAAACTACGTAGGCATCATTAAACGGCGTGGCGCACTTTTGACGTTTATTTAGAGCTCTCATACCGTAGAGCACCTAAACAATTACTTAGTGCTGCATTTTCAGCTAAAGCAGTACAGTGTTTGAAATAACGGGTAGCTGTATTCTTAACTACAAAAATAGATTCAAACTAGGCTTTGTATTAAAAAAACTTTTTAACGAAGAACAAAAACCATCGTAGATAGAAAATATAAAAAAAGCACCAAATGGCGCAACCAGAGTTTACGAAGTTCATTTTAATTAAGATTGTAGGAAAAATACGCGTGTATGGCAAATATTTATATAACAATAAATTAAAAGAGAATTTTGTTCGCGAAGGAGAAAGGTTGTCTATCCGAGTTCAATATTTTGTTGAGAATATTTGCATTTAAATTGGTTTACGTGTGACGAATTGCAGGTCCGACGCCTCAACTCCCAACCTGAAGAACCAGGTGATTTGCATTAAGGTTTTCTTCCCTTGGACTAACTGTATCACAAGACTAAAAAGATCAACTTTCCTTGGATGTAGGAGCCATTAGTTCCCTCATTTGACAAATTATCTCTCGTGGTGCGAGCTTTGGTCCTCCCTAGACATTTCATTTCTCCTGTACCTACCATATCTGGTGGGCATCCTCTTATCAGTAATTTGGAGAGCTGAACGATGGGGCGATTTAGTAGGTAGACTCTTCGTAAAAATTTCCAAATGGGGATAGAGCAGCATGCTACAGGGGGATTTCTGCATATAAACACATAAATAATTTTCAGTATTGTTTAACTAAGTCACAATACGGTGGTTCAGGAATTGTCTTGTGATGTAGCAAACTTTGACAGTTAGTTTCTGAGCAGGATGGGGTAGGTGGTTCGGAAGCGCCATTGGTTCGAGACAGTTTAAACCAGAAAACCTACAGGTGTTGGTATACATTTTTAAAAACAACTAGCTGTAATGATTTAATAAAGGAAATAAAAACATGTACATACAAACCCACTGTTGAAAGCATCGCTACATGCAGAGCGTACATATGGGAAACAACGAAAAAAGATCGGGGCAAACTACTATTTTTAAAAGTATACTTCTGGAGATGAAGAAGCGGCACGTCAAGACTAAGTCATGTATGGAAGGACACAGTTATGGAAATTAAGGTAGTAGAGAAGATTATGTTAGATAAAGCAGTAGCTAATGTAATATGATGACCTCTAAAGAATTAAACAAACCAGATGTCCAAAACGAATGTGGTAGCGGCAACCACCTAAAAGAAAAAACGAGCAAATTCTCCCCAACCCCCAAATTGAAAAATAAATTTCAAGGAGCAATTGTTGTAAAAGATCTTTAAAATGGTGACTGGAAAGATAGGAAAAGGTAGAAGGTGAGATGCGAGAAAACGACAACAGCCGTAATACAGCTCATGATATACTGCTATGAACAAATTTTACGCCTTTATGATTATATAGCAATTAATAATATTATTTCATGCATATCAAATATTATTTTATAAAATGTTCCAGAAATGTTCTAGTTTAATTCTTGTAAATAATATAAAATAGCATTGGCCTTGATAATTATTTGTAGAACAGTATTAAAAAATAGTGTTAGCCTTGATTTGAACAACAAAACTTAATTAGAGCAGGCTTTAAAATAATGTAAAACAATGTAAGATCTTAAACAAACAATTGAGGAAAGGAAGCCAAGCTGTGAAGTAGTAATTTTGGCTTCCCCAATACATCATAGTTAATACATGAATAAACACGCTTTTCCCAATTCAGTGTGTTTGAAAATTAATTCCATATCTTTTAGGTGTGCTGTAGCAGGTGGGATTGATTCGTAGCTGCTCTACAGAGGTATAAAAAAGTGTTTAATTTGTGCATCGAGTGTTAGCTAATTTCGTGCACAGCAGTTTGAGCTTAAGTTGTTCAGCAGGAGCCGTCCGCGATTCGGCGATATTTCCTTTCTAGCTTTAATAAGATCACTTCCTAACCGTTTGCCCATGCTGCTATTACGCCCGTTCTTTGTAGACTATTAACTCTATACACCATTGGCGTATGTTCATACAGGTTGCCTAAAATTCTAAGAAACATGAGTTGGGGAAAAGATTCAAATAATATTCGCCATAAGAGTAAGCGAAATAAATATGCGGCAGCTAGGCAACAAGTAGCTATTTGTGGCCTAGCTACGAAAGTAATTTGAAGTATTTGAACCTTTTGCAACTCATGGAATTGCCATTTTTCGTAAAATTGTATGCCACCTGCATAGTAAGTTCACTGTCGAACCCTTTTCTATAATGGCCCTGGTTGATTTCGCTTTTTTTGTTGAGAACCAAAAATCCATTATAATTTTTCCAACAATAAGAACCTACACTTTTAAACGTGACGTGTAGTCGTGCCGGAATAAGATTATGATATTTGCATTATCTCCCACCAGTTGTTTTGGGACTGATGAGTAAGTTTGACAGAAGTTAAAACAATCTATATTTCGGTGACGGCCAAAACTAAAGTAATCTCTAATTATGCTTTGAGCATTGACAGAAAAGTTTATGACGCTAATATGTAACATGCAGGTGAACATGTAACGAAAATTTTGAACATCAACTCCATCCTTATTATACACAAAAAATGTAAATCTGCCGGATTAAATTCGTCCATTGACGTAAATGGTATAGTACACGTTGGGTCTTTAGAATTCAGAAAAATTGTGACAGAAAGAATACAATGTTTTTGATTTAACTCAAAATCAATACACCCTATGTTCGTAGATATGCAAAAATTACCAGTTGAAGAAAACCATTTTATGTAACCGGGGTTAACTATTAAAGGATAAGAAAAACGAGCTGCAAAATTGTCAAAAAAATTTTCAGCACTAATGTAGTTTACCTAGAGTTAGTTTCCAAACTAACTTCTAAGGCGTCATACAAACGATTTTTTAAGGTGGAGAAAACCAAGGCAAATTTATTTTGAAAATGACTTTAGTTTTGTTGTAGCCCACAGCGAACTTCAGTCGCTCGGACAATTTTTACTAACAATAAAAATAAGTACTTTATTTATGAACTAAAACGGTAACTGGCTGAATATCTGCTCACTTCCTTCATTTCGGAGGACTATGAGAAGCCGATATTAAATCCGCGAAACACCACCTAAATATGTTTGTTGGAGAAGCAGCATTATTATTAATATAAAATAGAGCCTATAGTATATTCCCGCTATTTAACCACTATGTCATCCGATCTCGAAAATATAGTTTTCTGTCTCCAGTCATTTTGTCATCGGACGGCCTATTAGTTCTGTGTTTGATCCGCATCTAAGCCGTCTTCCAAAATTACGATTGTTAAGCTTCCAACGTGTACAGCAATTTTTGTTCAACACAGACATCTTAAGCAGGCGACGCGACGGTGGGATGCCTTTCTATGGCGTTAACAGATGCTCTACCGAAGCGATAGATTCGACAAGACGTTGCTGTTCGGAGAGTTTATTACGAGGCGAGAGCTCTTAATATACGTGAATAATTCTTAATATTATCGAACAAGCCAGCAAGTAAAAATTACAGTCTACACAAGGTTTTATCCCCCAACAATAGCAATTGATAGTGAAGATAATACTTTTCACGTTGAACGCAAATGTCTTAAACAAAATTTGTGAATGAGTATACATACATTGCAATGACCCTCTCCTTTTTATGGGGCAAAGTAAATAAATGATTAGGGATAATCACCACAAATACAATTAATAGTTTTAATAATAGAATTCAAAGTTGTGTCAAATCTCAGGACTTATTAAAAAGATGTTTGTAATTATTAATTTGCATTGGCGTAACTAGCGGGGGGGCCATGGGGGCCAGGCCCTCCCCAGAGTACCGTTTGGCCCACCCCAGAAAAATAGAAGTTAAATAAATTTAAAAATCTGCTTTTTTTATTAACCCATTTAAACTAAGGGGTTGGTTATCGACCCTCACACATTCTTACATTTTCTGGTTTTATTACCTTTTTTTGGCTTAAAAACTTTATAGTATAAATACCATATGTTGGACGGATGACTCTAATGAATAATAATATACAAGAAAAAACGTTATTAGTTAGCTAATAATTACTATGAAGACACTGCTTTCGTCTGAATATTTTTTTTAGTTAAATTTACACCATTTTTGTTAGTTTCTCTCAAGTTTTCTACACATAAAGGATCAATTTATGTACACATTAAAATACAATTGCAATTATTTCATATGCGGGTAAGTAAAGGAGTTGAAAACTTGAGTGTATCGGTAACTACTCCCTGGGCACATACAGCTAGCTACCTATTATAGGCTCGTCCAGTTCAGATTTAAGGTGACTTGCTATTTAGATGTTTGCCTTACCTAAAGAGTTGAGTTTATAGCTTTAAAGAGTACGATCCAGAATTTTATGTTTAATAGTGTTTTATGTACCGCAAAGAACATTTTGTGGTGCTTGAATTTCCACAGTTGCTACCCCAAGATAGAAGAAAACATATGACATTAACAATTATGTAAGAGGATATTGATGTGTTCAAGAAAGTATTTGTTTCGGGGATACGGAGAAAAAAATAAAAATTGTTGCTCAAAAACGTGCAAATGGAAACCAAGTGATGTTTCTCCTGAAATAATATTTTTTACCGTCAACTTCATTGGGTTGCAAGAGGTAATCTATACATTTTTATGTTGTTTATGAACCGAGAAATAATTTATTGATATGCTCCTTAGAGATGTAGTATTACGAGAGTAGGTAGCACCCATAATTTCCGCAAACCAATAGATCAAGTGCACCATGGAAATGTAACTTGCCATAAACAAATGTTTGTTGTTTTCTAATTTAACAGTTCAAATTTAGTTACTATACAGTTAGTTTTGAAATAAGTGTTGTGCATCAAAAATGAACATAATAGGAGAAAATTTTAGAGCCATGATTTACTATGACTTTAAAAGTTCCCTATCTCTGAAAGAAAGATGACTTCGTGCTGCTTTTGGTGGCCAAGCGTATATTTCTGGTTTAATGAATTTAAATTTGAACGAGTTTCAGTTAGCGACGAAGGACAAATTTTAGCAGTTACTGATACGAACGTAGACGCTGTGCGAAGAATGCTTCAGTAGGACAATCGAGTCACATATAGAATTATTTCGAGTGCCTTGGGCACTGGCATGACTGCAATATACAAAATTTTACATACTCATTTGGGTGTAAGAAAAGTCTGTCTTGGGTGGATACCACACAGTTTAACAGACACACAGAAACACAACAACAGCATGTGGAACAGTATAAGAAATATGATGAAGGTAAATCTAAAGCAGTTTACATCATAACTGGTGACGAAAGCTGGATATATGCATTTGAACCCGAATCTAAGCTGCAGTCAGGATGTTTCCAACAAATCTTAATCCAGTTAAAATAAAGCCATCTTGATAATAATTGCTTGTTTCTTTTCAAAATCCGGACCTATCACAACTGTCGTGCTTAAAAATAAACGTAGCGTTACTGCAGAATGGTACACAACTATATGCCTACCAGACGTTATTCAAAAAGCTCGGCTTATGGCGCCCAAGGGATGAGATCGTCCTGCACCATGACAATGCTTCTAACTAGTCATACCGCACATCAAATAAAATAATTTTCAGAGACTTTCGAGTTAAAATTGCTAAGTTATCCCCCATTCAGTTCCGACCTAGCACCTTACGATTACTTTCTAGTTCCTCCATTAAAAGATAAAATGCGTGGTGGGCTATTTGCAACTCCCGAAGATGCTGTGGAAAGCTTCAAAAACCTTGTTTCTCAAGTGACTAAAAAATTGTGGAATTTATGTTTTGAAAATAATTGGTTTTACCGAATGCGTAAATGTTGAGTTAAAGGGGGAATATTTTGAAAAAATAATACAAACAAATTTTGGTTACTAAACTTTATTTTATAAGGCTGCAGAAATTTACGGGACTGCCCTCGTATAACGGCATCAAAGAACAAGCAGTCTTCATAAGTATACATAGGTATTGACGATGGTTTGTTGGGGGGCCTGGCCCTCCCCAGCCAAAAATCCTAGTTACGCCAATGTTAATTTGTAAAATAAATGGTTTATTGCCTGTACTATTTTATTTATTGACAACTCATCTAAATAATGCTCCGGCTATTGCATGAGAAAACTCTTATCTGCGAAGGTTAGGATTTAACACCCAGTATAGCATTTACTATTGAGTATAAATTTTATTCAAGATTGGCAAATACCCGACTTTCTTGCATCTAACAGTTTAAGCTATAACTTTACAACGTAAACAAACATAATCGATCGCAAAAATTAGAGTAATTTTAACTCAAAATACCAACAATCAACGAATTTCGCATAAGGTAAATATACAATGCAATTATGACGTAATCCGTGTAATCTGTTTTGTTGTTCTGACGCCAAAAGGACGTCGCCTTGGCAACTGTTTCAATTTTCGGTTCTGGTGTAAAAATCTGTTGCCATCCCCAAAATCAAGCGACGTAATAAAAATGTTCTGGAATGATCCTGAGGCTGGAAAACTCTCTCTGGACTTTGTAAATTGTCTATTCTTGAAGCAGCCCAAAGCTAAAGAGCCTCCGGATCTGCTTTCCCGTTAGAATTTACCTTATAAGATGGGCTTCCTACGCTGGATACAATTTTCACTGATGCCACGGTGATTGCACTAGTCTGATTTATTCCTGGCTTCTGCTCTATGGACGTAAATAGCAAGGACGGTCTGCTATACACGCTGGATACAAATTTCAGCCGACCTCTTCTCCGGAGCTCGTAGACAACGGCCTCGGTGTTGAACGCACTTGGTCAAATCTTGTAGCACAGATCCTTCTTCACTGGGATGTTTTAGCACAATGAATTTCTACACACAGAAGAACTGCACACTGAAGATAATTAAAAACAACTTATCGACTTCAACAGAATACTTTTATATTCGAAGGTTTACAATATTCTGTGAGGCAAACTTGCACACAGTTTAATGTCGCATGGCTTGGGTTGACAAAAATAAAAAATGAACATCAGGTAACTTAGCTAATACATCAGTTCTGGAAGTAAGATTTGATACAATTGTTTTACTTAGAAACTAAACTGTTTTCGATAACTGTCAATCGTAGCACTTTGTAACTTAAATCTCTGCTTTTAATCACTCTCGTTTTAATTGTACTGTTTTCAAGAGTTTTGATTAGCACTGCACTATTATTATTTGTTCTAACTTAGCTTGCCTTATCATGCGTTTTGCATTCTATGCTTTCTTTACATCGCTTTTCCCCTTTGAGTTGCGGTAGCGTTTTGCTGGCCCTATAAAATCTAACCCTTAAGGCTTCATATAATTTTCGTAAGTCTCAAAACATCTCTGTATTATATTAAATTTACAATCTTATATTGAGGTTAGCAAAATCAAATCTGTCAGTCTCATAAATTCAGGTGCGTTTGCCATAACGAGCGCCTTTTATGAAAATTAAGTTAAACGTAACCCTTCAGATTCTGTGTTAATCTAATTCTAACCTCTGTCAATCAAATTATAGCTACTGCTAACCACATCATGTGCATTTATTAGTGTATAACAATTAATTTAATGTTGCAATAAACAAAATATCAATTTTGTGCCTATTTGAAGCTTTATTTCACTTTCGCCTTAGTTATGCAATCTGAATTGCTGTGGGCATTAAACCATTGCAATATAATTGTTATGTTTATCAAGCGCAATTAATTTTGAGAGTTTGTTAGACTATAATAGGAAATATGAAGTAAGTGGACATAAAAACTTTATTTTTTGGGATACTTTATTAAAGGATACGGCTCTTTACGTACAGTTTAACAAAAAGTGAATCAATTTATCCATCAATTAGAGGACTACAAAATGGATACTATATATTCGGGTAAATTATGACGATGTATACGTTAAAAATACACACTTCATGTCCTTGAAATAAAAATTGTAGTTCTATCTTGTATCTTCCTTCTGGTATCAGTGGCGGAAATTTTTCCCCATCTATATTCCAGTTGCATATGACGTATTTTATATTCTACAAAGAGACCGTTTTATTTTTTTAGTAGCTGAACTCACAATTAGATAAAAAGATAAAGCTAAATATATTATAAAATATTTCCAACGGACCGTGTTAATACAAAAAAAACTTACTAAGGACTCTAACAAGTAAGAAAGTTTTTTGGTTTAAACCAGCTGCCTAAAAATTGATACATTTTTAAAATCTAATTTAGGACATTTGTTACATAAACCACATTTTTCAAATAGCAGCCATTTTTGCAGAAGCACCTGCTGTAACGGTAATTACCTTGGTTTTAATAAAACAAAATATTTATTTAAACTGTGTCGTATAATAAACGGTTTTTACCTGTTACTGTTAGCAGTAGAGGATGCCAATTTACAAAAGTTTGAAAGTATTAGTACTTAAAGCAGTAATTGGTGAAGCATCCTGGTATGACTCACTTAGTTTTATTAAATTTATCAATATCAACACTAATACCCAGCATGATATGTAGAGGGTTCAATCTCCGATTGCACTCTGACAATTCCTCCCTGAATAGGTTTTCTGAACTATATGCACATATTCCTAACTTGGTCGATCTTTTGATGAAAATTAAATAGGACGAATTTAGGTTCAACATACCTTTTTAACTAAACATCCTTGAAAATTTCCGCATCTGATAAAGTTTCCAACTCCAATAGCATTGTGCTTTATAGCGTCGCAGGCATTTATTTGAAAATGCGCAGGAAAAAATCGGTACTCATTGCTAAGGAATTTATAAAATTGTACGATGAGCTAAAATAAAATGCGTTACTAAATAAAAGTACGCTTTTAAGCCTACACACTTCCACTTTATTGTCGAGATCCATTTTGAAGGACATTGTCATATTCAAAGCTGTAGTAGTTCTGTTGTATTTAAAAGTTGCTGCCGTTGCGTCACTCATGTAAACCTTACTAAAGCGAACTAGTTCAAATCTCTCAGCCGTTATCCTGGCGGTATGTTGCTGAAACTAACGCTAATGTAATTTTAGCAATTGAATTTCGCTCAACTAGCGCACTTTAAATAGGTTAAAGCCACTCTCTTCAGCGAATGCTTTAAATATCAAAACTGCAAAAACCAAGTTCATTTTCATCATTGTAGTTTTACCACTCTGGCAACTCTGACTCTGGCACTAATCTAGTCGCATATGTTTTATTTGAACTGAAAAACAACAGTGAGGTAATTTCTTGTCGAGACAATACATAACAATGATTATGAATGTTTGTTAGCTGTGTATGGCATTGCTTTTATTTTTAACAATTCATGCTTTATCAGTGCCGCTCGAAAAAATTTATTTGGGGGGCTTTTTACAATAAGTAAGCAAAAAATAATAATTAGTGACTCATCTACATTCCGCCCAGGTTTCAATCCAAATATAGCAATGATTTTTAATTCTAATAATTCAAACCAAAACATCATATGAACAAAACAAAAAGTATTCCAACACAACACGAGATGTACAGTCGTGTTCAAATAAATCTGGGACAACGTTTTTAAATGTTTAAAAATTGAAGAATATCTCTATTGATTTCCTGCTTTCAGAAAGAGTTAGAGATTTTATTTACTTGTAAAAGTTTAATGTAACACATAGTAGCCGTTGATAAAAACGTAACACTTGTATCATATTAATATTAGAATTAAGAATGAAATATTTAATTATATTAATTGTGTAGTCTGGTTACAACTTCTCCCTGGTTACATACATTTGTGTGGCTAGAAGCATTCAGAAGCCATGTGATTAGAGTACGATTAGCAAAGAAAAACTATGTATACCTTTTATGGAACAAATATAACGGCAGCGAAATTAAAAGTACTACAGTACTGATTAACTTAACTGGACACTTTTTAAAAAAGGCTTTAAATTACTGGCTACCTGACTAGGCGTGATATGGGCATATTCTATTTCAACTGAACTAAAAAAATAACAGGAAGTTAATTTCCTGTTGTTACAGGATATGATGATTATCTGAATTAATTACAGCGGAGTGTCCTGTATTATTATCATTATTTTCGCTCGCTTTTATGAGGTCGGTTAATACTCATCCATTTCGGTCATGCTGGCAAAATAGGTGACGGGTCGATATTACATTTGATGGTAGTTGAAAAATTTGCGAACTGTAGCACAGGGGCTCTAAATTACGAATGTTTGTATCTCCTTTACCAGGTGATAGCTACTGCTGGGAGTTCTTAGACTATTTTTTAATTGTGGAGATAATAGAAAGTATTACTAGTAAGCAACTTAAATCAATGAGATTATTATAATTATACAAATACATTCGAAGTCTTGTCCCTTCAATAATTGTGTTTTAACCATAATAACGATTTTTGTAATGTAGTTTACTGCTTAATTATTTCATTTCTCCACTTTGCTGTACGACGAAAAAGTCGTTACGACATGATGAACCA
The DNA here is from genome assembly GCA_940337035.1 of Agriotes lineatus. Taxonomy (NCBI): domain Eukaryota; kingdom Metazoa; phylum Arthropoda; class Insecta; order Coleoptera; family Elateridae; genus Agriotes; species Agriotes lineatus. The sequence goes on from OW679203.1 coordinate 34,583,942, forward strand.
GACTACTTAACCGTCGGTTACCCGATAAAACGACACAAATCAGACAATTCTCGCATCCGTCGCCCCAATTACATTTCGATGGGTTGTAACAAAGGTTGGCGGCTAGGACATCAGATGGAAAAGGGGGGTTCTTTGCGACCTTAATTAGGGCTACGAATTGAAAATCGAAATCAAAATATGAAATGCCAGACGCCGCCACTTTACTAAATCGAGAAAAACACAGGTAGGCTCATCGAGATAGTGAAAGCAATGACCCAACCTTTCTGATCCAACCTTGGCAGGGCTTAGGCGAAGATCCACAAACAACTGTGACTTACCTTACTTGCATTTCCTTACAATTGTCGGAATCCCTTTACATTACAAAAACACACATGCAAACGTCATGAATCTACTAAACGAAAGCACGATTAATTAAAAATTAACTATATTAACGTAGAAGATATGTATGCGAACAATGAATATTAAATGAAATACTCAATAACGGTTAGTGTGGTTAATTGCGCAACGTTTAATCACTACACAGGCAGCAAACTTGACAGCAAACAATCTAACTGGCCCAAAAATGGTAACAACTTTAATTACACAACAATTAAACTAAATGCAAACGTTAAAACCTAACGGTAAATAATCAAAATTGGCTTAAGACACTGACAACCGTTCAAACGCTTTATTATAAATCACAGCAACGCTACGCAAACTAGCGACATTACATAAAAATCATTTTCACTGCACAATGCGCTGTTAAAATTACTACAAAATAACACAGTACTGTAGCGATCATCTAGTCACCTGGTTTGTGTTGTTAAGGTGACGATCGCAAACAATTTTTATTTAGTTCATTATATTGGTTCATGAAGCAACACGCGTTTTATTTCAACCTCTATATATGAACACATTTATGTAAGAAATAACGCCCCAAAAGCCACAATCTTACAATTGGTGATCCCGAACGTGTGATAGACATCATACCTCCACCTGAAGCTAGTCCTCTTCCACAGCTTCAGAACCCCCTCTGCCTCCTCCAGCCTGTTGTGAAGTCCCTGGAGTTCATCTAACAAAAGCTAAGTGTTATCATTTTACACGTTTCGCTTTTGACACCTCGCAATACCTGCACACAGTACAGCTGTCACGGCGTGGAATTGTGCATAGCGGTGCTGTCAACTTCTGCGACTACAATCCGGCCTGGAACCTGGGACTATCGTGCTCCCTGCAGCCTTCCTGCGAACTGCAAAGCCATCTACCAGCTCTAGCCCGGATACCCAAAGCAAACTTGCTCGCGGCGCACACCAAGAGCCCATCTCCACCCGCCGCGCCGGCCGAATCCATCTGTCAAAGCGAAATCGAGCCAGTTCGCTGCACACACCTATCGTCCGTCTTCGAGCACCAGTGCAGCCACACTATAAGTTAAGTCATCCTTTCATTTTATCAAAAAATGGAGAGTAAGCTGACTTTCCCACCGTTTATGCCTCACGATGTCACTTTATATTTTGTCCTTGTTGACCGTTATTTCACGCAGTTGGGCATAAACGATGAGGCCCAAAGATACAGCTTACTCTTGCTTAACTTGCCTTCTGATGTGATTCCAAAAGCGAGAGACTTGATAATAACACAACCACAGCGCCAACCGTTTACTAAAGTCAAGGAGCGTATTCAAAATTCTTATGTTGAACCAGTCAATTCTAAACTGTCCTTACTGTTTGACAACACTGTATACAATGGCAATCCTACAGATCTGTGGTCAGAAATATTAAAACTCACTATGGATCTCAATTACCCGCTGCAAATGGCACGTGACATATTTGTACACCGTCTACCCAATGAACTTAAATTATTTGCGTATTCCAACGAACGAATGGACATTGGAGAACTCGTTCGAAAACTGACTCAATTTTCTTCTTTGCCCAATGTTCAGTTCCCTGGCACGAGCTTTCCGTCGCCGCGTTGTAGTAATGACAACTCACGTTCGACATATGACACTTATCAAAACCGCGAACCTCACATTGCAAAACAGCCTGCTATTACTAACGCACCGAACCGTCCTCCTAAAAGCATATGTTACTACCACCACAAGTTTGGTTCAAAAGCATTCAGATGCACTACACCTTGTTCTTTTAATTCAAAAAACGCAAACTATGTTTAACGAGCTACCCTCCAGCTGCGTTAAACAACAATCCTTCAGGAGTGGCCAATTTCATTGTTTTATTTGATTCTTTAAATAATATTAATTTCGTTGTTGACACTGGAGCAAACGTTTCAGTTATACCAAGGCAACTCGTTACTAGTAAATTATTAGAATGTGTCAATACTGTCCCTAAAAGGAAAGTATTAATGGCAGATTCGTTCCCTTTACTTATAGAAGGAACAGTGACACTTAAACTGTCGTTTAACATATTTCCACGACCAATTGAGTGGACCTTTTATGTCCTAGATGTCGATTTGCCCCTTTTAGGATTAGATTTTCTTCAATTCTTTGAACTAGTTATTAATTTCAAAGATCGAACAGTTGCACCTCTGCCTGCACGGATGCCTCATCACTCAAAAGAGCACGGCAATCAACCCGTTCAGCAACATCAGATTCGCAACACACTCGATCCAATTTCTTATAACAATCCGACAAAATCCGATGTACACCCGCACCACGTAGATTTCTACCAGGTAGAGCCTATTCATCAAAGAGGGCCTCAATCATCCAAATTCGCAGTACAGACACGTGACATAAAACCAACAGCGGGCTATGTTCATCAAAGATGGCAACATCCATGGCCAACGACGGTCCATATACCTGATGCGTCGCACATTGCAAACGAATCGACACAGCGTGTTTTACCTCAGTCCACGTGCATTTCGACACCCGAGCTCATGCACCCGCAACGGTGCGGGCCGACTCGAATTGAACAACAACAATTCCGTCATCCATCGATTCCCTCGATGCAATCTGCATCTCAGCAGCCGCCTTGTCCACTTATTCAGCGCGCACCGTTACCGGTCGTACAGCAGCAGCAACTGTACCCAACCGATACACATGCACCGACTCCTTCGATGCAATCTGCATATCCCCAACCTCCTTGTCCAGTTATTCAGTGCTCACCGCTACCGGTCTTCCAGCAGCAGCAGCTTTACCCAACCGCCGCACATACACCGTCTTCAACATGCATGAACGGTCTTGCTTCGGTACAGTTCGCGCTACTGCAACCGTGGACTCACAAGCGGGCACAGTCATTGACACCCGTCCGTGCGCAGTTTCCGAACATGCTGCCACCAGTTGCAGTCATGCATCCTGCACATTCGCCCCCTACGTCGTGTAACACAGCCCCTTCATTACAGTGGGCATCGCACGATCATCGGCGAGTTTCAGACATGCTTGCTCCACCATCAACATACATGAGTGGACCAACTTCAAACAACCTCATTCATCTGCAACCTTCTTCAGGTATACCTCTTGTAGGTATACAGGTACCGATCGCTGCACAACAGCAAGTGTGCATACAACGAGGGGTACCGGTAACGCACACGCTTATATCGTACCCAACCACTCATCCACCGATTGCTGCGATTCCAACTGCACCAACTCAGCCTCAATTGTATACATCGGTCGCTTGTCTGCAAAAGGGGAAGCATGCGCAGCTGCCTCATCTGCACGCTTCTAGATCCGAACCATTTGATGTTTACCACCCAATACCGACTCAAACCGCCTATCATCCAGTGTCACCAAGTCATCATGTTGTTCCTATGAGCGGTTCGTGCAGTAACCATTCACAGATATGCAATCATCAACAATCCTCACCACACAACAATCAGCAAAGTATACAACCAGCATCTTCATCAAACAAAAATATCCCTGGTTCTATTGAACAAGAATATAAATGTCTATTGCGACAGTTTCCGGAATTACTTGACGATTTTAATATCAATGCACCTGTCAAACATAAGGTCATACATAGAATTATCACGACAGGACCTCCTCGTTTTACTAAATGCAGGCGTTTGAATCCTGAGCAATTGTCATTTTTGGAAAAGCATCTGCAAGAGTTGTTAAAATCAGGCATTATACAAAGAGCAACAAGCCCTTGGGCAGCAGCCATTCATTTGGTGAGGAAGGCGGACGGTAGCTACAGAGTGTGCGGTGATTATCGACCTTTAAACAGCGTCACAATCCCAGACATGTTCCCTATACCATTTATCCAAGATTTTACCTACAGAATTCATGGTTCAACGATCTTTTCAAAACTAGACTTAAAAAAAGCGTACTTTCAGATACCAATTGCTCCTGAGGATACAGATAAAACAGCCATAATAACACCGTTGGGTAGCTATAAATACCTACGAATGAACTTTGGATTACGGAACGCTCAGAGTAGCTGGTCGGCTCTCATGTCGGAAGTTTTTGAAGGGATGAGTTTTGTTTTTTGTTATTTAGACGACATCCTAGTTTTTAGCGCTAACAGATCGGAACATATTCAACATATCAAAAAAGTATTCGCCAAATTAGTAAACTATGGTTTGTTACTTAACATAAATAAATGTGTTTTTGGTGCCCCTAACTTAAATTTCTTGGGATACACTGTGTGTAAAGAGGGAATCAAACCTCAGGAGTCAAAGGTGGATGCAATCAATTCGTTTCCGCCCCCGACTACTCAACGTCAACTCCGAAATTTCATAGGAATGATCACTTATTACCATAAATTCATTCCCAATTGCTCAAGTCTAATCGCACCGTTAATTTCTCTAGTGATCGCTGGGAAAGCAACCGATAAACCGGTTCATTTAAACACTTCTCAGTTAGAAACGTTTAACTCAATCAAGTTAGCTCTGGCAAAGGCCACTTTATTAGTTCATCCTATACCAGACGCTGAAATCAGTTTATGGACTGATTCATCTTCCAATGCCATCGCAGGTGTTTTGCAACAATGGCAGGATCAGATGTGGAAACCACTCGCTTTTTGCTCGCGAAAATTAACCTCTGCAGAACAAAAATATAGCGTATTCTCACGAGAACTGCTAGCTATATATTTCGCAGTTAAAAAATTTCGATATTATACTGATGGTAAACAATATACTATCTTTACTGATCACAAACCTCTCACTTTCGCAATTACTAAATCAACAGGTGACCACTCACCTCGAGAATTAAGAATGTTACAATACATTTCCCAATTCTGTTCAAACATACAACACGTCAAAGGTACAGATAACGTACCAGCAGACGCTCTAACCAGGGTTTCTGTCGTTGGTCTTCAAAATACGATCGATTTCGATGATTTAGCAACAGCTCAACAAGACGATCCTGATTTGGAAGCCTTATTGTCAAACCCAAATTTATCTTTTGCCAAAACAAATTCGTTAAAAGGAACTCCTATTTGGGTTGAAACTTCTACGGGCACACAAAGACCGTTTGTTCCACGATCTTTCCGCCGTCAAATATTCGACTCAATCCACTCGTTATCTCATCCCGGAGTTCGCGCATCTAGGAAATTAATAACTAAACGTTATATCTGGCCATCCATGCACAAGGATGTGAAAACGTGGGTGGATACATGTCCTTCCTGTCAAGCAGTTAAAGTAACCAAAACTTCGAAACCTCCACTCTATCCATTTGGTGAACCGGATTTCCGCTTCCAGCACGTACACATCGATCTAATTCACCTTCCCCAATCGCAACAATACAAATACATTTTAACTATGATTGACCGTTTTACTCGCTGGCCTGAAGCGATTCCGTTAAAATACGCAACTGCGGATGAAATTATTTTAGCAATAACACAAGTTTGGATTGCCCGTTTTGGCATACCAAAATTCCTAACTAATGATAATGCTCCCGTTTTCCTTTCGAAATCATGGTTAGATTTCATGTCCGTTTTAGGAATTAGAAACATCCGTTCAAGCACATACCATCCAATCAGCCAGGGAATCATTGAACGATTCAATCGTACCTTAAAAAATGCAATCACCGCAACAGGCATTAATGCCTGGCCAGACAACATTCCGTGGATTTTACTTTCTTTACGCTCCAGCATCAAAGAAAACCTGCAAGCATCCCCAGCAGAAATGTTATACGGTACAATTCTTCGATTACCAAATGATTTCTTCGATGAGAATCACTTCACTCAACCATCAGATACAATAATGTCGTCATTTGTAATCAATCTAAAACAATCAATTGGAAAGCATAAATATTTCTTCACAAAAAACTACCCCTCTACCAGTACTCACATTAATAAAGATCTGGAAACATGCACACACGTGTATCTCAGAAACAGCACGCATACTAGGGGCATCAAACCCAATTATCTAGGCCCTTTCAAAATTGCACACCGTTCTGAAAAATACATGTCGCTGGAAGGTATCAGCGGAACAGTCAGCTATGACAGACTGAAACCTGCCTACTTTCTAGATTAACATATGCTTGCATGCTTTCGTATATTTTATTTTTGTTTTATTTTATTTTTATTGTTACGTTAATATTATTTTTATACACGCTTCCTTTTTTTTCATTTCTTCCAGCTTACATCTGTGAAGTAGATGGAATTCGACGCACAACAGAATATCTCCAGGGACGTGTGTAGTGTGTGTTATTGTTTATTGTTACCTTTATTTATTGTTATCATTTATTGTTATTAGTTTTTAAGGATAGTTGAAAAGATCCAGGAGGTTTTGTAGCTAAATATAATCCTGTTACTCTCCTACGGGATTATATTAGTTTTCCTACCTGGCCTCCCTCCCTCTTCTTTTGGGGGGGGGAGTAATGTAGCGATCATCTAGTCACCTGGTTTGTGTTGTTAAGGTGACGATCGCAAACAATTTTTATTTAGTTCATTATATTGGTTCATGAAGCAACACGCGTTTTATTTCAACCTCTATATATGAACACATTTATGTAAGAAATAACGCCCCAAAAGCCACAATCTTACAGTACCTTTGAGGTATTCAGCTTGTTGCGGTGATGATGTCCAACGGAGCCGTATATGGTGCTCAGCAACTGCCCCAAAATGCTTGAAGAACTGCGAGAAATGGTCTAGGCTGCAATATGTCAAGTAGGTCTAGACAGTATTAAGTCCCCAGTGGGCAGAACAAAAAATGTAATCAACAGGCAAGGGTTGCGGTACGGTACACGTAACTTCATTAACAACAATTAGCACTAAGGAGCTTCCCAATTAATGATCCGCCTCAAAGGCATTGGAGATACCAGCTCCACGGTACGGGAATACCTCGACTAATAACATGCACCACACGTCTTGTAGATGATGAAAACTTGACTGAAAACGCCCATTCAGTTTCACTTAATTTTAACTTCGCCCGGGGAAAGCACAGAGCCTCCCGCCGAGCGGAACCAACAAGCACTTGTTGCAGTCTTGAATTCAGGCGAGTGAATTCTGAAGCCAAAGGAACGCGCGCAAGCGTTACTTATCTAGTTCTCTCTCTAACTCATATAAAAGCGTAAGGATTGCGATATGTTGTTGCAACTTTCGCACCCAAAACAGGAAACCCCGGTAAACAAAAAAGGCGACGCTCCGCAGCTGAAAAGCAATTAAGATACAATAAATCAAGTTACGTCATTCGTGCGGCAAGCAAGCATATCTGTATTTAAATTTACGATCACAGAATGAGTCCAGAGACGCTAATATTTGAAATGAACAAAATTGAGTTTTAAAAACAGCCCTCAACAATCAGTTTGGACGTAAATGAAACGAAAAAGGTACTAATATTTGGAATACAAAAACGGAAAAGTACGGAAAAACGCTAAATACAAAAAATTGTCCCTATAGCTTTGATGGTGTTTTAGAGACTTGTTTGATTTGTATATGTTTATCTCTAAATTTTAACCTCACTTTTACTATGTGCAGCTTTACCTGTGATAAATCACATTAGTGATGACGCCTATTAGGTAGTATTACTCTTAATACTTCTTAGTTTTGATGTTATTCTCTTATCATTATACTTAGGTCTGTATATTTGTATAATATTTTATGGTTATGAATATTATTTTAGAATAATTATTAGAATTACTATGAGAGTTCTTTTAGGTAAATTTTTCTGTGCAGTGCAAACGCATTTCTTGCCGAATGTTTTGGGTTGAAACCGGGTCTTGTACTCTTGCAGGTGAGTTCGCATCTGCCTTCCACTTTGGGAATCTAAATTTAGACATTTAGTATTGTTTTCCATAGAATTGTCTACGTTTATTGAAACAATTGAATATTCCTGGTAGCTTTCACCTACATTGAACCTTGGTGATAACTTCTAATTAAAAAAGCGATGAATAACAACTTTAGGTGGAATCTATACATCCCTAATAGTATATTGTGTCACTTGTAAGCTTTTTCCGGACTAGGCCGAAAAGTTATTCCCGTACTGTTACTGTTTGTCGTTTAGCAATGTAGTGAACATGCCTAAATAGTAAAGATGTCGGAAGAGTATGATTTATCGTACGATTGGAAAAAAAATTAAGTACAAAAAGACGTGAAACAGATGCGCACAGATCAGGACAGGTCATTGTCAGATCAGAGCGAAGTTAAAACAATAAATTTCCTTATCATATTCGCGAAGAATAGCAAAACCAAGGCAGTATAACACAAAATCCTTGAAAAATGAAGAAACAATAAAGAAATTCGCTATCTTAGTTGTGAGCTACACATGAAAGCTATTCCGTTAATCGTTATTTATAAGAAAATACCTTTAGTGTTTTTCAAAATATTCCTTATTGGCTATAACACATTTGTTCATTTTGCAAAATCAGCAACCGCAGCGTATATGTTAGGAAAGTTTTTATCATGTAAGCCTTCTCGGAAACAAAAATAAATGACTGGGGAATGATTTGGACTGTCTGAAGTGTGAGTGACCAGCAGAACTCCAGATTCATATAAAAACTGTAATGCCATACGACTAAAACGTCCGTAAAATGGTTTAAAGACAACAATATCCAATTAGTAGAATAGGTATCGAGCAGCTTAGACTTAACGCATGCGAGACAATCTTACAAAGTCGCTCCCTGAAGTAAAGGCAAATTACAGATTACACATTATAATGAATATGGGATGTAGTTAATACAGGGTGTTATGGAAATCAGTGCAAATATTTTAACCTGTAATAGAACTCGCTAAACTGAACGACTTCTTCATTTATCATTTTTTCGAAAACGCCCCTAAAACTGAGTTAAAATTCAAAACAGTTTTACTCTAAAAATGCATTCTGGTCACCAACGTTCCTTATCAATTGAGGTAGGTAAGTTATTGACCAGATGTTTTTTGTGCAAGAACTTTGCAGTTTTAATATACCTTGTGTCGTTCACCTTTAACTTAGATTTGCTGACCAAGCGGCTCGTCAAATTTAGGGGAGATAAATTATTGAAATAATATTCGATTAAATTAAAAACGATAAATAGAAAAGTTGTTCATTTTGGTGAGCTCGATCACTGGTTAAAATATTTGCACTCATTTCCATAATACCCTGTATAATTATTTTAATATTTATTTTAAAATGTATACTTTTGCAGCTACTCCAAATGCTTATATAAATGTTATGTCCATATTTAACTGAATATATGCTGTTTATTTAATCGTTAAATATTTATATTAGTTGAATAGCATGGTAAAACACAAATAACTCAATCAGGGTTGGGTCTCTACACTTGGGCATCACAATAATTTAATTAAATTGCCATTAGATCCACTGCAATATTGGTTAAATGATATTTATGTGCAAAGACCGTCTACTCTTCGAAATAGCCTCAATTAGATGTTTACTATTGAACAAAGCAGGTAATTACAAAGTGTTTGTTCAGAAAAGTCTTATCTTCTTGTACTTTATTTGCATGTAATATAGAAATATTGTTTTTAGGTACCTTGTATTGCCTATTGACTTTTACAACATCAGTACTACAGAAGTCCTCCTGCTTAGGCGAAGTTACCTTTTACTGCATCGATAGGACATGCAGATGAAAATCAAGCACCTCGGTAAAGTACTGGCTCAGCAACAGCTCTTGTATTTTTATGTAGTCCTGCAGCTGACGTTTTCCAAGGCAGCTGGGTTTCGCAAATTGATGAAGCACTGCATTGCAGCTCACCCTCGCAGATTAACTCAACCATTGGCCCTTCTTAATTAAAACTTTATTCAAATCAATAATAGGTTTATTATGTTTTCTTTACACAAAACCAACTGTCAACAATATTTTTATACCTGTTGGAGCCCCAATTTTACAGCTTGGTGTTTCTTAATTAATTGATTATCTAGTAACTGACCACTCATATGTTTTTATATGTATTTACTAGTAGATTTTATTATAATTTCTAAAATGTCATAATTTAACAGTTCACTTAAAACATTTTATTGATTCTCCTCAGTTCACTCCTCCAATTTAATTTGGAATTACATTGTTTCTTATTACTTATATTCAGTTACATATTGTTTACGTTATTCGTATGCATATTTTCTTCTAATTATTTATATGCTTTATGTGATGATATTCACCTTCTTTTAAATAAACTGTAATTCAAAATTAATTTTAACAAGTATTAATAATTATAAGCACTAATTTTAAGGTCAATTTATATACCATATAGTTCTGCATACATTTTTGCGTTAGCATATTAAATGTGACATTGTCTTGTATTGATCCAAAAGCAAGCTGCGACCATTTCTATTCAGTTACTAGTCTCTCAATTTAAGTCAAGCATGTGCACCAAAGAACCAATTTAACTCTTATCCTGACAGATCATTCACCTTTTCATTAAACAGCTTCTTTATTTTAGGAAATATTAGATTTTTATCGATTAACCGATGACTAATTCTGTATTCATTTTCAATAAGTTATTTCTACAATGTCCGCCAAAAAGTCGGCATAATTAGGTAAACATTTTTATTTGTGCTTGTCTAAAAACCTATTTAGCCCCTATCATATATACCGAGTTATTTTTACTTATTTAGAAAATGGTGTTTTTTGAAATTGTCACAATCCAAAAAGTGATATTTTTCGGAAATTAAGTAAAATTTCAATGAGATATTTTTAGAGTGTGTTATCTTTAGCTAACTGAACAATCTCAAAGCCAGGAAACACCCAATTTTTTTAACTTTAGCTAAACATTATTTTTTCAATTTTTTAAATATTTTTCAAAATTTCACGTACCAAGACTTAATATTAAAATTCAATTTTTTTATGAGAAGACTTTAAAGAACTGTAATTTATTGTAAAAAATAATATAAAACGTTAATTGCTTCTTTAGATTTTTTATTATTTACCGCAAAGTAGTAGGTTTGCATAATTTTTACGTTTTCTATGTAAGGCGCTTTTTGGAGAAATATTTTTCAATTCTGATTAATATCAATTTAAATGGCTTCTAGAAACTTGAATTTAGCCCTGTTAATGAATTACTGTTACAAATCCTGTAAATGTTCTTTTGCAGTTCTCTAAATCGTTATCCAATTTAGATGTTCTTAAAAAGCTAGTTTGATTTTGAGATTTTTCGTTCATCAAACAGGTTTTTAATGTCTGGGACAACTAATATGGGATAGGACTCGTAGAATTCTGTTAGTCCTTTGTCTGCATACTTTATAAATTCTGCCAGTATTTGGTTTTCCCTAGGCTATTTTCATTTTTCAAGTTGGTCGTGATGTTTTCTATTTCCCCTCTTTTTGGTTCTGCCCTATTCCTTGCTTCTGTCGTTCTCTCCCCTCTTCTTGTCGGTTTTTCCTGTTTCAATGCGGTTTTGTTCCTTTTCTTCGCTTAACATTTCTTGGACTTTTTGCACTGTGTCACCTATCAGATGCCCTTATTTGCCTCTACAAAATTTTAACTTTTGTTGGTAGCCTGTTTAGCATGGTTTTCTTTCCTGGAAGAAGTTTTGTTTTCTTTGTTTTTATAGTACCTACTGTTCGCTTTTTGTAATTTTGCTTGATATTATTCCCGTTTTGCTCGTTCTGGTTTTTCTCATCTGTATTTCATATTTTTCTTCATCTTCTTTAGAATTACCCTGTAGCATCCTTTTTTTAGTCTTTATTTCATTTAATGTTGGATCTTTCTAGGTTCTCGTTAGCTGTTGATATTATTTGATATAACAGTTTTTTCCATTCTTTATTTATTCTTGTTTCTCTCTCTAGGTCATTGTACTCTTTGTTGATATGTTGCTGGTATTTTTTCTTGTAGGTCCTGTAGGGCTTCTGGGTTGCCTTTTAGTTCTTTTTGCTTTTTTATTTTGATTTCTACCAAAAAAGATTGAAGTTTGCTTCTGCCCCCTATATATTCTCATATTTTCTACTTATTTAGCATAAATTTCATAGATCAGTAAGTAATCAATCTGATTAGTAACTTTTGTACGTGGTATTACCCGCGTTTCTTTATGAACTTCTTTTCCTTAGAAATATGTGCTGATGATACTGCACTGCTTCCCTGCTGCAAATCCAATTCATATTAATCCATTGCTATTGGATGTTGTATGCTTGCTAAACCTACCGATAGGGAGGACGTTTCGTTTTATCTTAAAAATGAAATTTCCGACGCTTAATAATGTGGTTCTCTTTGGAACCTTATCATAAATTACTTCACAGAAGCCAACTTCAAACACAGTCTCCTTGTCCTACTGTTGAATACTATGAAATTTTCCACTTCTTCGAAGCTTTCTTTTTGCGTTGTTTCTTGGATACCTAGTATTTCAAACTTGTATTTGTATGCTTCTAATTCTAATTCCTTCAGTGCCCCTTTATATCCTTTCCTGTCACATTCTACGTACCTATATTCACCCTGTGCTCATTTTTTGTAGTTGCTCTATTTGTGTTAAAAGGGCATTAGAAACGAGTTTTCATAAAATTTCTACTAATTAAACTACTTTTATGTAGTAGAGAATTTAATCGAACATACTCGAGTCGATTATCATATATAATGCAACTAGTGGGTTGTTGATTATCAAATAATCATTTCTGTTTACACGAAATATATCGAGTGGAAACAGAAATGATTTGATAATCAAGAAGACACGAGTTGCATTCGGCTAGATTATTATCACGAGTCAATAAACAAAGTTTGAATAGAGCATTTTAAATATTAAAAATACAGTTAATGTGGTTGTTATGACAATTGTACTGACAGCAGGTAACGTGATGTTTGTAAAGGCGTGTGATTATCACATATTAATCAGGAAGGTATATGATTATCAGTTGCTAGGTACATTATCAAAAGTTAGTACATGCGTAACTATGCATTTTGTGGTTTTTCATTCGTTGATGTTAGAGGGAGTGGTATAATCTTTATAATTTAAAATTTCGTTTTGGTGCAAAGGTAGCTAGAAATGATTGTTTAACGATGTGAATAACTTTAAGTTTCTGCCTGAACTGAGTTCTTGTTTATCGAATATTGATGCAGCCCGTTATAGAATGGAAATTTTAAGAGCTGTACAAAACAGAAATAGCTTCCACATTATGCATGAACAAAACCTTGTCACTGTTTGTATTTGAAAAAGCAAGATTGCCATATTTAGGAATAACAGTACGAAGCAATAGACTTATGCTTTAAAGGCATCCTTTTTCGTTAGTTTTTGTGCGTTCAAACCAACGACCTGTATTCATGACGGTGGATGCTGCTATTTACGATGGTTCTGCTTTTTTAAGTTTTCTACTATACACAAAACGTATATTACAAAATGTCGTTTTACTGATTAATACAAAATCAAATATTCTTATACGTATAGTGATTTGGCACAGATATTTTAACACGGTGAGGGCGTCCTGTGACGATTCTGCGCTCTTAAAAGCTGATGTGGCGAACAAAGCATTTCACTTTAAACCTACACTGAAACATGATTTATTGAACGTTTAAATAATATATACGTGAAATTATGTCGATCTATAACTGCATTCCATGTCTTAACTAGTAATTATTTAAATAATTTAAATATACCACAAAAGACAACGACTTGAAAATTTGAAATATTCACATCAGATGCATGTCAATAAAGTTAAAACATAACTAAAATTTTGCAACACTTTTGAAACAAACTTCTACACGTTGTATTTAGAATTCCAAAAGACATACTGCCACAAACATTTTAAATTTAAATTCTTGCCAGATTATTATATTTCCCAAAACTTTTTAATAGAAGAAATTCGCCGAGGTATTACTTTCCGTGATTTGAAATATACCTATATGAAATATTTGAATGTATTTAACCTGATAATAATTGAAGGTAAAGGGAGATGCATCAGAGTTGTAGAATTATATCTTCTTGGCGTAGCGTTCTGACCTTGTCGTGACATTCAACCGAAGCACCCTTCAGGACTTAGGTGATGCTAAATTGGGTTTGATATTCATTTTGCGAATATCAGGTGCATTAACATTGAGAAATTAATGCACTTCTCAGTCAGTAATTTATATTTAACTTGTTTGACTTTTAATTACTTATTTAATTGTGTTAGGTACTAGTAGAAAATGCCATTTTGGGGGTGCGTCTTCCGTGCAAGTAACGACTTTATGACCTATTGTTCTGGCCATTATATGCAGCGTTTGCCTAATAAATTCAATGCACTGTTTATGTCATTTCTTGTGTCATTTCGTTACTGCCACCTCTTGTATTTCAGATATTGTACTATTGCCTGCTGCGATCATTTGACTTTATAAGTTCTCGACCCATCCGAGTATATTTCTTGTAAGTAAAGACACAATATTTGGTACTACCATCTTGTAAAGAACTGCATGCCGTCTTCCCTGTGTCTAGCTGGCGGGCCCTCAAGTATACTCATATATACAGGGTGTTCCAAAAAGAATGGGACACCGATTAGTCATAGATTCCTTACGTTATAATAAATGGATTAAACCTAATATACTTTAGTACAAAGTCCCTTCAGTAAGAAGTTATAGACCCTAGAAGTTCAATTTTTAATTTTTAATTTTTTTGTTAATTTCCACAAATGTAGATATATCGATTTGAATTTTGGTATATATGCTTACTATTATGTACTGCACTAATTAATTTTTTTCATAATTTAGACTTGACTGTAAGAGGCAGTTTACCCATCTTTCAGAACTTTTTTTAGCTCTAATTTCGTTATCTGTAACTTTTTCTAAAATTTTAGGTTATTATCTGAAAGAGAATTAAAAAGCACAAAAGTAATGTACTCTTAGTTCTTAAGCCTAAAAGCAACCGTTTACCTTAAAATGCCTATCAAAGGTTTTTGGTTGTCATTAAGACGTGCAATTATCAGGTAGTCATGATCACAAAAACAATGGTCATCTAGTAAAAGACAATGATAAATCAATTAATGACATTAGTGACGTAAGAATTTGTTCTTTTATGTTTAAGAAAATGCCGCTACATAACGAATTCTCTCATGCTGAAAGATTCGTTATGTCGCAGCATTTTCGTAAGCACAAAGACAAAAAACTGATGTCCCCAACGTCATTAATTGATTTCGTGTGGTTGTTTACGAGATTACAATAATTACCCATTGTTTTTTGTGATCATGGCTACTTGATAATTGCACGTCTTAATGACAACCAAAAACATTTGGTGGGCATTTTAAGGCAAACGGTTGCTTTTACACTTATAGACTTACTAGCATATTCTGTAAGCTTTTCGTTAGCTCTTAACGAATCGTTATATCCGAAATTTCGTAAAGTGAGCAAGTTTGTATTCAGTAAACCCCACTTCGTTAACAAATTCGTAATACCTTCGGTATATTGTTCGTTGCGGCTGAGGTTTCCGTACGATACTCTTTGCCCTGTCGTTATGAGTTTAACGAATTCGTAAAACGTGTATGCTTGCGTAGTTGGTGATTAGTTGACAGCAAAATATCAACATAACCTATAAATCGGACAAACAAACGTATTTATAAAGTAATAATTTTAATAGAATTTGACGATAATTTTATGCATTTGTTGATGGCTATTGGAGAAGAAGAGTGTGTAAACACGTATGTTATTTTATTGCTGTTGTGTTTGGTGCAAATTATATTTATAAGTATATTTTTTCAGAAAAAATCTGCATCTTCTAAGAGATCAGAGTGACCCCTTTAACCCACCTGAGCAAAATGGTATGCAAATGGTTTATACCAAAAATGTGTGGCTACAAGTTATTTGTTTGGTTTGAATCCGTCAAGTGTTAGCCGATGTATCAATCTCGTTATAAAAGCCACTTATGACCATTTGTTAAATATATGGGTGAAGTTTCCAACCACCGGAAAAGAGAAACGGAGAACAAGATTGAGATTTTATGGGAAATTTCAATTCAGTGGTGTAATTGACTGCACACATATAGCCATAGTAGCGCCTCCCGCTGAAGACGAATAGTTTCCAGGGCGAGTATATGTATATATATCGAAAAAACTGTAACCGCTTTAACGTGCAAGTCATATGCGATGCTGACCTAACATTGCTGGCAGTAAATGTGTGTTATCCAGAATCAGTTAACAATGCGGCATTATGGCCAACATCCATTATAGACCAGCACTTGCGACAGTTTGTGGAAGGTACATGCGTTATTTATAATTTATTAATATCAATAATTTCTCTTGCAGCAGCAAGTAAAATTATTTGAAATAAACATTTTATTTGAAGAAGTTTGTATTGTTGCAGGTGAAAGATCGTCATGATTGTTAGGTGAGTCAGGCTACCCCTTGCAACCCCAGCGGTTTACGTGTATTGTTGGTGCAGAACTTACTATACCACAGGGTCGCTACAAGACAAGATTTGTATCAACCGGAAATACAGTGGAAAGATTTATCGGCAAATTTATACTAGTGCAATTGCATTTATATAATACTTATAACTATGTACATAATATAATTAAAATATAACTATGCTATGAAGCAATAGAACCCTTAAGTCTTCTCCACGATTTTATTATTGTTGTGTGTAGCGACATCTTTTAAAATCAGATTGGTTTCAGCATCAGACTATAACAATCGTGCTTATTAACATATGAAGCAAATAATAAAAAGTGAGGTTAAAATTTAAAAATTGAACAAACGTGAGTAAAAAACTCATTAAAACACCAATCAGAAATAATTAACCAGTAAACTACATTATACAAATCGTTACACTGATTAAAACACAATAATGAAAATTTTCAAGATAAGTGTACGACATCCAGGATGGCATAACTTTTATTGCTTTCCAACTATAAGCATGACGGATCTCTCTCCTATAAATATACCACTCATAGTTAAAGAAAAGCTGCCACTCCTCCTTTTCGCTGTTTGTTTCGGGATTAATTTGTTTTTCACACACAACCAAAAACGTTTGAAACTGATCGTATTTTATTTAAAGTTGCCGCCGCCAAGCAAAATATTTGTAGCAACGGTAGTTAAAATGCAATAGATATACATCTACTTATAAATATGAAAGAGACAGATTGCACCTCACAACTACTTATAAAGCTGACCACTAGATGATCGGATTTAAGACGCATTGCTTTACCTCTACTATTCCCGTTAAAAACATTCCCTCTTTCGTTACGGCCTGTTTACGAACGAATTGTTACCGAATTCGTTGAGGCTCCCGTACTGAATACGAATTATAACGAAAATCGTATGACCCTTCTGTACGAACTCGTTCCTAACGAAAATCGTTTATATAACGAAGTAAGTTAGTGAATAGCACTGTAAGAGTACATTATTTTGTATATTTTCTTTCTCTTTCAGATAATAACCTAAATTTCAAAAGAAGTTACAGATAACGAAATTAGAGCTAAAAAAAGTTTTAAAAGATAGGTAAATTGCCCCTTACAGTCAAGGCTAGTTTATGAAATTTTTCGTATTAGTGCAGTATATAATAGTAAGCATGTACACCAAAATTCAAATCGATATAATTACATTTGTAAAAATTAACAAAAAAATAAAAAATAAAAAATTGAACTTCAAGGCCCTATAACTTCTTACTGAAACTACTTTGTACTAAGGTATATTGGGTTTAATCGATTTATTATGACGTAAGGAATCTATGACTAACCGGTGTCTCATTCTTTTTGAGACACCCTGTATACAGCTTGTTCAAAATTAAATGCGCACTATTGCTATCTCGGTTGCTATTATAGCTACGAAGTTGGTTAAATTAGTAAAATATTAGCATATTTCGTGCCGATTAAAATGGCGCAAACAAAAAAACAATTGAGCGTCGGGTTTTTGACATATGTAAAAAATGCATTTCTTTAATGGAACTCCCTGTATATTTTGACGTCAATCGATAGCCAATCTTCTGAACCAAAAACTTCTTATACCCTACTATTCTAAAGTTAATAACGATGGAGATATACGCCTGTTCAAAATTAAATGTGCACTATTGCTAACTTGTTTATTATAGGAGCTACAACGTCGGTTAAATGAGCGAAGTAGTAGTATTTTTTACGTAAATTACGGGGGTAATTATAAAAAACAATAGAACATCGCATTTTTGAGATATTTAGCAAAACTTTCTTTTTATTGGAATACCCTATACATTTTAACATATTTTGAAATAAAATTACATTCTCTACAAACACATTTAAATGAGTTGCTACCAAAAAATTAAAATTAAAAAAGTTAGTTAAATTTAAATGTATAAGGTGTTCCAAAAAAAAAAACATTTTGCTAAATATCCAAAAATGCGATGTTCAATTGTTTTTTTATAATTACCCCCGTAATTCACGTAAAAAATACTACTACTTCGCCCATTTACTCGACGTTGTAGCTCCCATAATAAACAAGTTAGCAATAGTGCACATTTAATTTTGAACAGTCGTATATTTCCATTGTTATTAACTTTAGGATAGTAGGGTATAAGAAGTTTTTTGTTCAGAAGAAGATTGGCTATCGATTGACGTCAAAATATACAGGGAGTTCCATTTAAAACAAAATGCAGTTTATGACATATGTCAAAAACTCGAAGCTCAATTGTTTTTTTGTTTGCGCTTTTTTAATCGTCACGAAATATGCTACTATTTCACTAATTTAACCAACTTCGTAGCTATAATATCAACCGAGATAGCAATAGTGCACACTTAATTTTGAACAGGCTATATATATATGTATAAAGGAGTTATTCCTTGTCAGTGTAGTCTTCTCCATTCGTTCCGGTCCTGGCTTATTTTCTTTAAGTTGAAGTAATTGCCGCATCCTGCCTTGTTTATAATTTGGCTCATGTATTGTAATCGGGGTCTACCTCTTGGTGGCTTGCCTTCAACCTTTCCTTCAATTAAGGTGGTTATAAATCGGTGGTGTCTTAGCAGATGTCCTATCCATTTTCTCCTTCTTATTTCTATGGTATCTATTATTCTTCTCTGGTCTTGTATTCTATGTAACACTTCTTCATTACTTATCATTTCTGTCCATTTTATTTTCAATATTCTTCGCCAGCACCACATTTCAAATGCCTGTACCCTCTTTCTGTTTTTTTTGTCGATGTCCAAGTTTTACAGGCATACAGACATATACTCCAAATATAGGTTTTCACAAACTTTTTTCTAACTTCTAGGCTGATTTTAGAGGTGAATAGCGTTTTTCAAATTGTATCCAATACGAAGGACTAATTCGAGAACAATACTCAACAAGATAATGAATGACTATATGCTAACTACAGGGAAGCCAGAAACAGTAGTATTAGACCATGGAACTCAGTTTACTAGCGAGTTGTGGAAGAAGGAACTTGGTGAAGTGGAAGTTCAGGTTAATTATTTAACAGTATACTACCCACAGTCAAACATTGTAGAGAGAATGATGCGTGAACTAGGGCGACTCTTTAGAACCTTTTGCCACAGAAAGCATTCTAGCTGACCTGCATATACAACCAAGATAGAAAACTAGATTAATTGTACTATCCATGGGTCCGCAGGGTTCACCCCGTATGAGCTAATGAAAGGAGAGTGATGTAGTCAGTTAATTGAATCACTTCTCGATTAATAGCAGGTTCTTCCGGGTTATGCCGTGGTCGTCGATTTGAACTTGACGTTCCGCTGCTCATGCTGTCAGCTTCTTCAGAAGTATTCTAAAGACCGATGTTGGTGCCTTTTGCTCCTGGTTATATACCGAGGAGCCGTTACGGTTTGCTGCTCATGTAGATCTAGTATGTTATTGGAACTTGTCGTTTTTCCGCTTGGTTGCTCACGTGAAACTTGTTTATGGATGGATTGGTTTTGCAGAGCTACCTTCCATGTGTTACTAAGGCGGTAGCCGTCTTCTCGGTTAAAATTGTTTGGATTTTTAATAATTTCTAGGGATTCACGAATAACACGATATATACGATAAATTGAAGAGTAAGACACAAAAGAGAAAAGAGACATGATGGGAAAGTCAGTCGACCAATAAAGTTTAATCCAGGAGATATGGTACTAGTGAAAACACATCACCACTGGTCGGCCATTAATCAAGAAATTTTTTCTATTATACCAGGGATCATATAAAGATATAGAGGCAACCTATCCAAATGCATATTTACTAAAGTATTCCAGTTCGAATACATACAAAACCACCCAAAATGTCATAAACCTCAAGTTGTATAAAACCGGGGAGATTGCCCTGGTCAATATGTTGATTAGTGACCAATAGCCAAGCGTTGGGAATCACAATGATGAGGGAATTAAACATAGGTTAGTTGTAAGTATAATCGAGAAGTAGGGTAATTTCTGTCGCAATATCACAATAATGAGATACCATTCAGAAATTTGGAGGGGGTACTGTAACCGGGCGTCGGTTAGAAAATTAGAATTTCGGTTCCCACGCGCGTGAAAGTGAACAACGGTCAAAACACCGGGGGGTTGCTTCTTGGAAGGTAAATTAGTCGGGTGCCTAGCAGGAAGGTGAGCGGTCGAGGCGTTGGGCTAGTTGACTCAATTTAAGCAGCTGCGAACTCGATGCCCTAAACTTTGTGCTTGCTAGTAATTACGTGCGGGCTCACATTAGTTTTGTGTGTTGTGCAGAACTAGTGTAAACCACTCGAAAGAACTAAAACGTGCAGGTTCGCCGTAAATGCATTTTGCGCGGATGCAACCAAGCCAAGGTAGCGTTTGCAACAGTCGTCGAGGACAATAGCGAAGGCGTAGGAATATCTCTTAGAACTCAACTGGCGGTTGTAGGAAATGCGCCTACGGGTCCACGAGAGAGAGATAGAGAGAGAGAGAGAGAGAGAGAAAGAGAGCGAGAGAGAGCGGTGGTAACATCACGTTTTGGCGGCAAGTCATTCTTTCTCGAGGGCATTCTCAGCGCCGAAAGATAACCCGCGTCGCATCTGGCCGATCCGGTAGTCCTTGCTTTGTTAGCCGCAATTACCCTCCAGGTAAGCAATTCAACCATCATTCAATAGCGACATACGGATTTGGAAAACCCTCGATAACGACGCGATTTGTGAGAGCTAGGTTACCTGTAGAAGGAAGTAAGAGCGCGACAAATTTAGTTAAAACTTAACATTTAAATAATTAATAGAATAGATTAATTTACGAACGATCTCAAGTTTAGAAACACTCTCGAGTTAGATGAACGCTCGAAGCCTTCAGCCACGGGAAATATAAACTGAGGGCGTTTCTCGCTAATAAAGGGAGCTTTCCCTATTTTGTTGTTTAGTAATAAACCATAGAGTAGAAATTAGGATTAAGATTAGGTTAGTGCATGTTAGGTTAGAAACTTTTAATTCCATGCGAGATATTGATAATTTATGTGTATTGCCATCCTGGGGCTATTATTAATCGGTCAATAGATCCCGAAGTAAGTCAGTGTGTTGTATTATTGCGCTCCGGTGCTAGCCCATTTTGTAGACATTTGTATAGGGTAACCCAAAGGTAAGGCCTGTCCACCTGCACCAAAGCGTTCACCGGAGGATACCGTCGCTAAGACGGCAAGAGATGAGCAATACATTCCAGTCAACCAGTACATTACTGATACAAAATTATAGGTTACGACTTCCGTTCTTTTAATCTGCAAGCCCTGAAAAAACCCACGAACCACATATACCCAAACCTTTTCAAAGCTAGTCGGGGCAAACATATATCGGCCGCAAACATACAAAAAGGGGTCAAGTTATAGAGGGTCCGGGAGGAGTAGCTAAGGCAGGTTCAGACGTGGTCCAGGTCATAGTTTACAGATGCCACAACTTAGTTCTTACTAACTAAATTACCGTCATTATAAAAGAGTTTTTAGGCAGCGTTGCCGCTAAGAAAAAAAAACACGCGCATAGGGCAACGCACAACAACAGAGTGGCACGCATGAACGGGAAAAAACACAACCGCACCCGCAGGTATCTTAACGCGACTGGAACGAGCACTTGTTCCTTAAGTGCGTCATGCGCGAATCCCTAAGTACAAACAATTCGCCAATGGCCAATAGAGGGTGCTACATTTTCCATTAGATGTTCCACTGGCATTTGACTAAGCTCTCAGCCATTTAGAATAGCGAACACAACATTTTTGGATTTTTTAACCAATTGTTGTATTACCAGAATCTTGTTATCTGACTTCCTAAGCTACGTACCATGGTGCGTCTAAAATGGGTCTCAACACATTGAATCGGAGTCTATTCAAAATATGAATATTGGAATTCTGCTGCTTGAATATATGGCAAAAGGCACTACAATCAATGGAGAGGTATACCCAAAGTCGATTCAGAGCTTGAAGGAAACTTTGAAATTGAAAAGGCTTTTATTGTGGCATAAAGAGAATCTGATTCTGTATGACAATTGCAGGGCCCATAAAAGCATGCAATGCACAGGCTGCAATTCAAGAATGTGAATTTAAGGAGCTGCGTCATACACCGTACAGACCCGACTTGGCTCGTTGCGGCTAATTCTATTCTGTAATTTCTAAAAAAATCTTATGTCCAGATGGTAGGAACGATAATCAGGTAAAGGCAGCTGTTGATGCCTATTTTGAGGAGCTCCCAAAATAATATTTTGTAGTGTATTAATGTTGAAGGTATAGTCATATAGATTCTATTCAAACTATATAGTGTTTGCCCATGAGATGAAACAATAATTAAGTGAAATTATGCGGACACCAAAGTGCATTCAATTAGAATATAAAAACTATTCCACAACGTGTACCAGTTACGATGTTCTTATACACAATCAAGTTCGGTGTCGGCTTACTGAGTCACGTTGCAATACTATAAGAAAGCTTTATGCAAACAGCGGCACTTCAATACTATTACTAGGTCAGATTTCACACACATTGTTTACGGTAGTATTTTTATACCAACGTCGTGTTTTGTGCTTATGCCAATCATAGGTTATCAGTTCAAAAACAGAAAACGCGACGCACATTCAATTATATATAAGTACTTGTAATTATTTAATATTTCATATACTTCTAAACTCTGAGGTGTATTCATTTGTAACCAGACGCAGGCCTGGCTACTCCAGTCACATCTTATCTCAAAATTGTTCATATGCTTTCATCAAGTGTAAACTCCTTCAGTAAAACAACCGGGTTATATAATAAACCAATTTGTGTTCCGAAGTGCATCCTAAACGAGTGCAAGAAATAATCCACCGAACTACGCAAATCGAAGGCTTGCATAAATTCAAGGAGCATCGCGGACAGGTTCTTTTACGTGATTTCTTTCAAGGCTAGGTAGATTACATAAAAACGCCTTAGTATTATGTATTCTGTTCAGCTAAATCAGTCACCAATGCTATACTCGCAGTATATTTTATATACAATAGGAGGCGTTATGTAATTGTAATACCCGGTGTCTTAAAAAGAATTACATCTAGTGGGTGTTGAATTTTTTTTGCATGTAAATTTTTATGTAAAGCTAGATTGTTATTGGTATTGCATTGTGGGAAAATCAAAGCATACTAGATGTATTTCTTTTTAAGACACCCGGTATAATAATAAATTCTACAACTCAAAAAAGGGCGGGCTGCATTTACTGCAGAAAGAAATCAACAATCAACATTTGCAACGGTGAACGGCAACCGCATGTAGGCAATCTTAACGAATAAATGCTAATTTTTTCAGGCCATTTTACATTTCTCAGTGATTTAATTAACTACATAAACCTGTAGAACAGTTTTGGTACGTATTTGACGAGTTCGCCTGTATTTCGAGTCCATTTTAGCCATAGTCCATCGAATAATACTGCAACATTTAGCATCAAACATAGCCATTCGCAAACTTTGTACATTCCTGGTATCGCTGTTTCTAATTCATCACTTTTATACACCTATCGCATCGTTGTTTTACGCAGCTGTTGATTTCATCGGATGCAAGAGCGTTCAGTTTCAACTTATTTAAAAATTTACTCAACGAGAGCAAGTGAGAAAGCATCTATCGATCCCTGTCGCTCCGAGACAGCTTGTCGTCTCCGGATGGACTCCCGGCCTTGCGATTGGCCACTCATTGTGGCGTAACGGCGCATTATTTTCGCGCGAAGTTTCGCTTGGCGTGGGTTAGTATCGAGGCAGTAGAGCCCAAGCCACGAACTAGAGAAGTTGTCATAACGTGCTGTTTTTTTCCGCCTCCCGCCCGTTTGGGTGCGGGGGAGGTGTGTTTTTGGCAGTCGGAGACAGACGCTGCTTGGTGACTTTGGTGTGCATTCGTGTGTGGGTTAGAGAAGTCCGTGGTGAGTCGTTGTGGGAATTCAATTCATATGTGGGCTTGTTAAAGCCATTTTTTCGTGGTCGTTTGGGAGGCGGGACCCTGTTCCTGAAATTACCTATACAACGGTTACACTGTTAGCTGTATAATGGTCGAGGTACCCCGTACACAATCCGCTCTTTTTAGAGGATTCTAGAGGACATCGTAGCCTTTCGGCTCTTGTCACACACCCAGGTGCGAGCGATATACCGACACTGCTTTGAATGCCACCGCCCGCTGCAAGATGAGCCCGCTAACAAAGTAAACATTGTGCAATAGACTAGTTTGTTTGCATGTTCTTGTAACTTTACCCTTTAGCAATAGTACATTGCAGTTTGCGTTTGATACATAACCATTGCAGAATACACTCTGATTAAAATATAATATTGTGATCTAACATTCTCTGCTGCAAGACAGTTTTGCTTCTGTAAATTAATTATTCAACTTTGCGTTCAAGACACATTCCGAATACAGAGTACACTTTGCGTAAAATCTAACGCTGTGTTCTAACATTTTGTGCTGCAAGACAGTTTCACGTTTGCGTTCGAGACAATACTAATGCAGAGAACACTCTGATTAAAATATAACGTTGTGATCTAACATTTTGTGCTGCAAGACAGTTCTGTTTCTGTAAAATTAAGTACTAATGCAGAGTACATTCTGAATAAAATTTTACATAGTGTTCTAACACTCAGTGCTGCAAGAAAACTGTGTTTTGTAAATTAGCCTTTTAAGTTTGCGTTTGACGTATAATTAATGAAAAGTACACTCAAGTACAACATTTTACGTTCGTGTTATAGCATTCAGTGCTGCTTGGTTTTGTAAATTAACTCTTTATAAGTTTGCACTTGACGCTTAAATAACGCACAGTACACTCTGGCACAAATGTAGCGATTGCTATTCTCAAATGTTTCACTGCAAGTCAGGGCGTTCTGGTAACTCGAACCCAAGTTCAGGTTTTACCCTCGCGCATGTCGCGCCTGTTGAGGCATAAGCCAACGTTATAACCTCATTTGGCCTGGATTTGTTGTTCGGTTCAGCTATGCAACGCAACCTTTAGTTAAAGCGCTTTCCAGCTGGGCGTATCCTTTAAGCCATTCTTATGACCCGGCATACTTGCAGAATATACCTGTACTTTTGTGTGATGTTTGGTAGGTCACATGGAGTGGACCAATAGATGTACCGTCTTATTATTTTTCTTTTTGTGTGTTGTGAATGTTTGTTTACAGGGTGACTGTGTCACTGTGTTACGACCATGGTAAGGTGAGGCTCGGACGTGGCAGATGAGCCAGTAGGTAGGTCGTTGTGTCTGTCGCTGCACTGTGGTTTCTATAAGTAGTCATTTGAGTAGTTTTCGAACCGTTTGATCCTCAAGGTCTCGTTGAACGTGGGTACCCAGATTTGGATCTTGTGGCGCCCATTTCTTTAGCAACACCCTATATACTTATAGATACGCTTGCCCTGTGGTGTACCGTTATGAACCACGCCCATCTCCCTGAGCGTATTTGAGCCGAGGCCTTTAGCCTGTTCTTGACGATTCTCAGGGTAAGCGTGCTTATTTCCCGGATTTGTTTAGCATTCGATACTCGCTCATCCGCGAATGTCGTAAGATCCATTTAATACCGTAACAACTTCCAAATGTCGAAATAAATATTTTCTGATTTTCATGTTATGGCTGCTACATGTGTATTTATAACTGCCTTCTTACCACGATTTTACCATTTACTTGTTGTATAATTAAGATAATTAAAAGTATGTAAATTTTACACCTTTTCTATTACCGGGAGATCAAGAAGGACTGACCGAAAAAAACTTTCTTCCGCGCATTTTTTACCAATATCTACATCAAGTTTCTGCAGTAAAGTTAATTGTTTATCAGCTGTCAGTTTCAGCTTGTTTGAATTTTGTAAATGTCAATTTTCCGTTCGTTTTTCTATTTTTCGCAATTTTTAACAACACTTTTTCAAAACTAACATTAACATCCACGTTTGTAACAAAAGTAAGTGAATTCTTCCTTTTTATTAATTATTGAAAAGTTTTACCAAATGTTTCTATTTTAGGTTAGAACTGTTGACTAATAATGGCATTTTCACTTGAGGACATATTCCTTTAACAATCGTATCTCCAAAATGGTAATAGAGATGAAAATGGAAGGTGGGTTCTAAGTTTATTGAAGCTTATTATAACAGAGTTATCGGAGGAAAGCGTTATCCGGCAGGGTCGCCAGATATTACTCCTCCGGATTACTTTATATTCTGTCATTTAAAAAATGTAATTTACCAAAATCGATTGCACACATTACAGGAATTAAAAGAAGCGATAGAAGGTGCTGTGCAAAGAATAACCGAAGAACAGCTACTATATGGAGTATTTGAAAGTTTGAAAAGAAGAGTAGATTCGTGTATAGCCAATGGTGGTGTACATTTCGAGCATAACTGTGATATATTTAAAGCTAGTGGTTTATTATAAATAAATAAATCTATTTAAATAACTTGTGTTGTTTGACTTGAAGTTAGGTACTATAGTTCAGGCGCAATCGGTGCAGGCCGGCGCATTTTTACTAAATGCATATTTTATGAGAGAGGACAAGTCAATCATTTTTTATTTCCCGGTATATATTGTAGTAGTCTTAAGCCCTACAACTCAATTCTGAGAGCATTGCCAAATTAATGGACATTTTACTAAAGCTCAGGGTGAGGTATTTTATATAACTGGAAAGCTAAAACTTGAATTTAATAGAATAAAGGCATTTGTAAAGAGATGCCATTAATAGAAGTATAATTAAACAAAGAACGCAGTAAGCAAAGCTCAATTCTCACAGGGATCTAAGTTGACTGTAAGATCAATTTAAAATGAGAAGTTTGTGCAAAGGTAATAGCCGCACTATTAATTACAAAATGGATTGCAAATGCAAGGAAATGAAGCGTTTAATTCAAGTTAAGTTAAACAGTGAAATATTTGTCAGGGTTTTAAAAGAAAGGTATGAGAAGCTAGATAAGCTAATGAACGTTGCAACGAGCAGCTAAGAAGGCAGGCATTAAAGCATTTAATGGAAATTGTAAGAATCAGCAAGCCTGGGTTGAAAATCAAAGAAAAGGACACAGCAGATGGACCAAAAATTGTGATGAAAAGGAGACAGGTGAATTCAAAGGACGCCTTGGTGCAGGATATACTCTAATAGAAATTAATCAGTTCGGTGACTTGTGTGATCAATTAAAAGCAATTTAAAAAACCTGCAGTGGCGAAAAAACACGGTTAACTAATTATACATGTAGACAATAATATTAAGAATAAGAATTTTGTAAATAATTTTAGTTATATACAAATTTAGTGTTATAAGTATTTATTTTGAACTTGGTTCATGTCCGTTTTTTATTTAATATTTAACTTGCAATTGTTTATAGTGGATATTAGAGAGAGAACAAAAGAAATTAATTATGAATTGACATGTTAAAAATGTACTCCTGTTTAAATCAAAGTTTCACTTAATAAATAAAATAATATCTACAGAAAAAGTATACCATTTCATTGAGTGCATGTTCGTGGTCGTGTGGGAGTATTTGTATTAATTTCCAACACAAAAAGCTGAAAAGTTCTCCGACCCCAGTGTACATAACCTAGAAGCTGCGGCAGACCAAGTCCGATCTCTGCGTGAAAGCGAGCAACCCGATACAGCCCAGAGAAAAAGCTTCCAGAGCATCGAGCAGCCCCGTGAGTACGTGTGCCAGGAGTTGCAACAGGATCCGGCCCATAGCAGCCCAAGAAACTACATCAGCGTGTCCTTCGAGCTCCCGGTACAAGATCGGTGGAGACCAGGTACTGTTTAGCCTAAAACTAGCCACGTCAGGCCCGCGAAAGTTATGCATGTGTAAGACGAGTTATACTCAAGTCAATCCAAGCGATTTCCGTTGTTGTAAAATTAGTGCAGCCTGCAAAGATAGGCCGAGTCCATAATTTGAGGTTAGGAGGAAACAGAATTCAAAGGTACGCCAAGAAAAACAATTGGAAAATTGGCGCGTGTACCTTCGGCGAACGCTAGAAAACAAATGACAATTAATGCCGCGAAAACCACCGAATTTAAATAATTACCGGTAGAACTTTGATGAGTTTTCACATTGTTTTAATTCACAGTCAGCTATCTTGTCAGAGGAATCCATTTTGGGATTAGCGTTTGACCTAATTTCGAGTATTTGCTTGTGCGTAGTAGAGAGAAGACGGAGTACAGATCCGTACTCAATTAATAAGAATTACACATTCAGCCAGGAACCTAACCGAGATTCAGTGATTGCTTTACCAAATTGAGCTAGCGATTAATTATCAATATTTGCAGATAAATAAAATATGATACAAGGCATATAATCATTAATTTCAACGAGTTAATAAAATGCAACTTACTTTTAATCTACCTAGAACTTTATCGTGTAAACAAATTATTTGCATGGTGGTTCTTAATCAATATTTATTTAATTAAATCAATTAAACAATCATATCATTGCAATATATATACACACCAGCTAATATTTTTCTGCAATTTACTTTATTTATTTATCGTATGGCTCGTTTGGCCCGGAGCCCCGGGTTTGCGACCCGAGATGTCCGGCCGCCAACTCTATGATTATTGTGATGTATTGATGTAGGTACTGATTGCAGCCAAGAAAATTACAGAATTCACCCATCGATGGAAGGGCATTCTGCTGCGGAACGTCAACAGGAACAGTTGCGAATATAATTATAACAATATATGTATGTGTAGATTGAGTGTTAGTTACAATTCTAAAACGTTTGAATAGAAGTGGTGTTTTATATTTAACTCCAAACACAATAATTATGATATCATATCATGTGTATATTGTGTGTAGCATGTATTGTGTGTAGTTAGGTTACTCTTCCCCATAGACCAGTCTTTCGGGAAGAGTCCCGTTAATTGTGTCCTAACGGTAAATAGTGTACCGTGCCGCATATCGATCCAATGGAGAACAGAAAAATTTGGCCTGGCTGTGGAGTTGAATCGAGGAGCCTCTTATTGCAAGTCTGGCGCTCATACCACTGCGCCACGAGATGGTATTTTCTGCAATGTTGTATTAAGTTCGATTATATTGGAATTTACCTTCTGCAGGCTGCGCTGGTTAACGTGTGGCTAATAAAGTACTAATCGGAATAATAATCGCATCCAGCAAATATAAACTTTACAAATCGTCCTATGATATGTGCATATTTGTATTTTTCACAGCCATGCGCCATTGCTTCATGTAGTTTTAATTTCTATATCTTACAGTTCTAATTGATATAATGATATTCCATTTAGTAAATGCAATATACAGAGGTGAACCATACATTAATAATGGCGAATGTATTGATCGTTATTTAGGTTTGAACTTGAAACCTCGACTCTCCGAACTCGTTCCGTGCATTGCAATATATACTTTGGTAGTTAGGCAACAAGTAGTTATGGTAGCTACTCGTTTCCTTATTTGAAAATGTATAAGTGCTTATTAACTTTGCTACTTCTAACGCAACCTGCAAGAGCATGCATTATTAATTTTTTATTTTTGAAATTCAGTTACTATGAGTGATTTATTATTACTAAATAGTATAATATTAACTTAAAATTTGTAAAAAATCACGTTGAGTGTTCAATATTTCTCTCAATTGTGAATATATAATAATTCTAATGTTATATACACAGCGGTAAAATAGCCTTTCATGTAGTATAATCTGATATAATAATATCAGATTATTATAATTTGCAAATATATGTCAATATTAAAAATAACCTTGAATTAGATTCTTTTATTGTAGATGCAATAGATTTAACAGTCGTTTAACATAGCTTTAGTGCGTAAGTAAATCTGTCTTGTGTCAATTGATTGGTTTTCTATTATACATAATTAAGTATTAAGTTGTACAACGAGCTTTTGGATCTGGGACAACCAAGTGAATTTCGTTTGATTACTGCAAGACTCGGCTCTTCCCCTCGTTTTGGCAATCAACCTCGTATCGTTAAGATGCTCATAACAAACTTGTATCGTTAATATTTACTAATGCTTGAACTAACAGCATAACAGCCTACTGCTAAAGTCAAAATTGAATAGCTGCTTTAATATTTTTTTAGATAAGAACAAGTTTCGGTAATGCCGTTGTAATTTTGGTTCTGATATTCATCTATTATTAGAAGTAAGAAGCCGCGTAGCGCAGTTAGGTAAGCGCTAGGCTTGCATTAAGCAAGTCCTCAGGAGGGCCGGATTTTTTCCGCAGCCTTGGCGATTGGAATCGGGCTCGGTGAGACCATTCACAGTTGGGCACCAAATTAAATGTGCTCACTCAGAACCACAGACCTAAAATATAGAGTAACAAGGTTAACACATCACCATGACACACACCTCACACAATGGTTGCTGCACAAGCACAAAAGGCGCGCTTCAACTTTGTATCCCAATCCGGGGCAAGCGCATAGCGCACCAACCTCTACACCGCAAGGTAAAATGAGGTTATCGATCATAGATACATACATACAATACATACATACGCATCTATTATGGAATTTTGATTGCCTTTTTCTGTTACGTCTAGGCAATATTGATTTGAATTAATTAATTTTAAACTTTGATTAAACATTTCTCTACATACTCTAACAAATAATAATGTTAACTTTTTGCCTTTAAAATAAACTCGGTATACTTTATTTGGTTTTATAATTTCTTTAACCATTTTTCCTAAATCTTATATTTCATCATTTTTGCTGATTATTAAACACAGTTACTTCTCTGGACCGGTCTTGTACATTAACATCATATTTATTGCTTATTCCAATTATTAACCTATTGTTAAATGTACTGTAGCTTCTGTTATATGGAGTATTTTGCCGTCGTCCTCTTTAAATATTGAATGTACAGTTAGGTTTAATTCAAGTGTTAAGTATTGAGGGTCGTTGGATTCTGTTAAAAAATCGTCTAGTTCTTCTACTTGTGCCGGTTCTTCTGAGTTTAATTGTAAAATTATTAATATTAAGCCAATATTTTCGTTATTATTAATTTCTATGTGCGAAAGGGCGTCGGCTACATAAGTTTCTTTACCTTTTTTTTATAATTAATATCAAAATCGCATTGTAGTACTTTTAATTTCCAACGTACGAGTCTCGAGTTTGACTCTTTGAGTTTGTTTAACCAAACTAAAGGATTGTGGCCTGTCTCTATGATGAATTTTCTTCCGTAAAGATAAGGTCTAAATGTTTGGTACAGTCCATAATAGCCAGTAATTCTTTTTCAATGGTGGAAAAATTCATTTCTGCACTATTTAATGTTCAATAGTAATATAACAAGGGCGAGACATACTTACCGATAATTTTGCACACACCAAGGGTCGAGTGCTGGTTGCAATGAAAACTGTCCCGAGGGCTTGTCCGAGGGCAGCTTTCTAAGGGCAACCAGCACGATGACTCTTGGCAAGGGCAAAATTATATGTAAGTATGTTGCCCGCGTTTATATTTTGAAGATTATTACACAAAACCCGTATACGAATTATGATTTAAAATTGATCTAATATATATATAAAATATATACCTATAAAAAATTCAAATTGCTTGTTTCTTGCATTTCTATTTCTAATTATGGCACCATCCACGGGGTCGATAATCATCCCTAGCGAGCTTATCGCTTGGTAAGCAGCCCACGGGCTCTTATCAGCTAATCAGTTCGGGATTGGTCGATTTTCAAAAAATGCATGATTCTCATTGGATGATATCAGTCATGTGACAGTTGTGAGTAATAATCCTGAATAATATACCAGTGAATTTGAATTTTGTGATAATACACCAATTGCAACATTCTAGGTATGCTAAAATGGGGGCGTTAATTAAAGATCCTTACAAAGAAAAAATGCATTTTTAAATTCTTCATTTTCGATGTCGAGCTTTGATACCCTTTTTAAGTATCACGCATCACAACCTTATGTTTTCACATAGTTTGAACGGCGCTGTTAGTGTATAATTAGCAGATAAATTACTCTTTAAGGGTTTAATGTTTTTTATCCATTGCTAATCATATTGCAATAGTTCCTATTCGAATGTTTGTTCAATGTGTTTGTGCGAAATGAGAGCCCTAGTCGGTTTTTTAGCAAGTATTCCATCTATAGCATTTCTTAGTAACAGACGAGTGATCGTATACTGCGTCAGCCAATCAAATACGGCCTCACCCAATGACAGCCAATTGGGCTATTGTTTACACAATGTGCGCATTAGAGCGGTCAGTCCTCAACGAAGTATATAAGGATTTTAACAACCGAAGAACGTTACTATAGAATTTTTTACTTTTTACTTTTTACTTTTGAACTTTCTACTTTACTTTTGTGATTTAATTCCAAACTTTTACGTCAAAACGTAACTTCTAATTTAGTTACTTTGATATTAGCATTTAAAAATTAATGTTGTGTAAACATGTGTTGAAAAATTTAAAATGTGTACGAGGTATAAAGAAGGGTCGATATTAAAAATCTTTTATTAAAGTAATTGCTTTCATTTACGCGAGTGAAATTTGCAATTGAACTTAAAGTTGTCTTAATAACCAAGCGTATAAAGCCTTTCTAATGACATCAGAGCACGTACACTTTACAGAACACTTCCATTAAATAGGCACCAGCACATCACTCACCTGTTACATTTCGTCAGTGGCAATCATAGTTTCGGAAGCTAGGGGAGCACCATCTTTTATTAGGCGCACTGCGTTTCAGAAACACAGTGCAAAACCATAAAAACGGATGGTAGGGATTTTGCTTTATTACTCTACCTTTTTGCATGTTACCTAGACCGCGGAATTGTTAAATTCCGTTGCACTAATGTAAAAGATGATTTAAGAGCTAAATTCTATCAGAATAAGAAAAGCAATTCTTCATTGATCCCATAACCCCTAGGAACCCGCGTTTCGAAAAAGTAAATTGTTGTTTATATATATATATATATATTTTTATAGAAAGCTCTACAGGCCGTGTAGGCCCAAGGCTTGTTGCACTATGGCTCTCCATCTCCCTCTATCTTGTGCCGTTTCTTTCCATCTTCCTATGCCCAAAGACCTTAAATCATCCTCAACCGCATCTAGCCATCTGTTCTTAGGCCGCCCTCTTCTTTTTACACCCAAGAGTCTTCCTTCCATCGCCTTCCTTGTAGTCCTGTTCTCTGGGAGCCTCACCACATGTCCTAGCCACCTGATACGTTGGGATCTGGCTATGTCGCTTATCAATGGTTCTCCATACAGTTCATAGATCTCCGCATTTGTCCTTCTTATCCACTCGTCCCCCACTTTCTTTCCCCCGTAAATCGCTCGCAACACCTTTCTTTCCCACACCTCTAAATTTTCTCTGTCTTTTTTACAGATTGTCCACACCTCGCTAGCATAGGTTACTACCGGCCGAATAACTGTTTTATACACTTTCAGTTTAACTTCACGTGACACACTTTTGCACCTGATTAAACCACTTAGCGCACCCATACTTTTATTACCCGCTGCTATTCTGGCATTTATTTCTTTGCTGTAGTCATTATTTCGAGTTATTATCGTTCCCAGGAAACAGAACTGCTCCACTTCTTCAAAATTATACTGCTTATCTCCCTGCCCTACAATATTCAGATATGTGTTAGGTCTAAAATCCGTTTCCCCGCTCATCTCCATATATTTCGTTTTATTTTCATTTATTTTTAGCCCTAAAATCTTTGATGTTGCTTCTATCTTTATCAGGATCCCTTTCAACTCCAGCTTTGTTCGTGTTAGGATGGTCAAATCATCTGCATAAGCGATAATTTGGTGGCCTTTATTATATACAGTTCCCTCCCTGTTTATTCCGCTTTTTCTTATCATCCATTCTTCCGCTAAGATGAAAAGCATCTCCGATAGGGGATCGCCTTGACGTAGCCCTTTATTTACATTGAACGATCTCGATACTTTTCCGTTTGCTGTAATTTTATTGCTTGTGTTTGTCAACGTCATCCTAGTTAATTTAATGAGCTTTGTTGGGATTCCTAACTCGAGCATTATTTTGTACAGTTGGTTTCTATTGATAGAGTCGTACGCCTGTTTGAAATCCACAAATGCGGCATAAATTCCAATCTTATATTCGTGGCATTTTTCTTGCACTTGCCTAAGGGTAAAAATTTGGTCCGTAACCGATCTATTGGGCCTGAAGCCGCATTGGTACTCTCCTATATTCTGTTCTACGTACATTATCAACCTATCCTTGATATGACTTGCTAGAATCTTGTAAACCACATTTAAAAGTGCTATACCCCGATAGTTTTCACACTTTGTTTTGTCCCCCTTCTTAAAAATTGGACATATTAGTGCATTTGACCATGCCTTGGGCATTTCTTCCTCCTGCCAAAAATTGTTGTTTAGGTTATGTAAACCAAACAATTTATTAAAATTTTAATGATAATGAGAAAGAAAGCATCCATTTCAACTTTTTTGTCACATGCAAGTTTAATACTCAAATACGTTGTTAAACAAAATTGTATCTGTTTGTGGCATTCCGAGCCTTGAAAAAGCCTACTTTAAAAGATTAGTTAATTAATCACAGTAAGACTAGTGTAGCCCTGAGTTATAGCCACATTTTGGTACAGTGGATTATTTTTTATTACTGGTATGGCGTAAAATTCAGATTACCCTGTTAAGCAATTTTGCGAATTTGTGATAAATAATTAGCTAGGATATGTAAGGGCATTATATATACATTGCTAGTCAACTACACCTTCTACTTCCTATTTATTATAAATAATAACTAATTTTGTTTATCTTATGAGTGAAATAGATAGGTGCCCTTGCACCTACAATTTATTTTTGGCACCTGCCTTTGCATTTAAATTAATTATTGCGGGCATGCGTAAACAGTTTTCCAATAGCACAAAGTATATGAGACCCTTGTTCTACACAAGTAGCAACTCAGGATTATAATTGATAAAATACAAGAATACATAGTTCGTTGGTGAATAGAAGTAAACGACAATAAATTATTTGATAATTGTAATGCTAGCTCTCTCATAGAGCTTATTTACAATCTTACACCTCGGATAGCTTAAAATCAGTCGAAGAATTATTTGGTTCTTTCAGATATGTATCACAGCGTAGCATAAATATCAACAACAGACTTTTAAAATGTTTATTCTACTTATCTATGCTTACAACAAATAGATGAAATGTATATAATTGACAAATTAAAAATCTTCTTGAATAACGGACGTCGCTTTCCTGGCACGTCGGCAACCAGCCTCACACGGTCGGAACACAGGATGGCCTACTTCACAGGGTTGTGTGTTTGAATTTTTAAACTCGTTCGGGTGCCGCCTCGCGCCTTCGGAGTTCGCCTCGAGAAAGTCCGTGTTTGTGGACAGCGGCTGTCAAGCGCCTCGTGTTGTTTTACGTTTTTACTGTGAATACAGAAGCCAAATTAATACAAATAATGCATTTTCTCACCTACACGGGCAGCTACGATTATCGCCTAGGCTTCGGTGTATGTTTCCACGGAGATCCGAGTCGGGCTTCGCGAGCTACAAGTTCGGTCCGTGTGAATCAACTTCCACGTACTTACGCCCTCTGAAGATGGTTCCCCAGGTGGTGCGGTTGCTTACAACGCCGTGGAAGACTTTGAGGTAGGTAACTGATTCTGTATTCAAAGTAATTAATAGCAAGTCACGTAATCGCCTATATTATTAACTGGAATTTGGGCTGTTAGCCGGGGGAATCGAATTTCAATGTTTTCGAACTAAAGCTCGGACCTAGTGACAGTTATTGACGAGGAATATGAGAGCTTCCTCTTAGGGCTGGTTAAATAGAAGTCTGGGCGGTCGGGTAGAGCATCTCGTGGAGTTGTTCCACTCGATCGGACTCGGGAAATATTAACAATTAATCTTAGTGAAAAGGATGCAAAAAAAATCAGCCACCAATTCAACCAAGTTTCAAGTTTAATTAATAATGGCTTTAACGATAAGGATGCAATGTCTTGCCACCAAATCAGCTAAAGCCTGGGGTAATTAGTAAGGTTATCAGTGAAGAGGATGCCGTAATTGGCCGTTAGTTCAACTAGATTTCAGGTTTTAATTGTTAATAGCTTTAACGATAAGGATGTAATGTCTTGCCACCAAATCAGCTAAAGCCTGGGATAATTAAATAACGGTAACAAGTCGGGATTCGGCTTTCAGGGAAATAAATGGGAGAATCTCATCATTTTTGGCGGGAACAAGGATACGGGCAGGTGGAACTGGGAACTGGAACTGGGATGGAAGTCTTCGCTGGGGAAGTAGATTCGGATCTCTGTGTCTCTCTGGGAAAATCTGCCTCAGAATCGGCTTCGCCGTTCGTTTTATGCGACTTCGAGCGCTTCTAAAAGTGGGGAGAAACAGCGCGCGACGCACTTTTGTACTTACGTGACGTCGGTCACTGCGCTCTGCTTATCGCCTCGTGCATTGACATTACGGAAATTACGATAACGTGAGGTCGGACAAGGATCAAATTTAAATATTATATTAATATTCGGAAATACAAATTTGATCTGCAGGCAAACGTTACATAATTACAAAAACTGTTTTATTAAGTAAAAACGACTTCCGAGGTTGGAACGTGTCATTATTGACGTCGAAGAATTCAACGTTTCGCCCACTTTTGTAAGGTTCTTCATAAGGAGGAAAAAGCAAAAAAATCAGGGTAACTCAACGTGTCAACAATTTAAATTTCTCGCCTTTCGCCTTCCCATAGTTAGTCAAGCTGGTGTAATACCGCAAGGTAGGGCACCGGCGCAATTATATTGCGGAATAAATAAATTGTAATCTGCTTTGTGCCTGTATGCGCAATTGCATGAGAACTGCCACATTAGCCAATTAATAATTCATTATGTAATTGTGCTCTTCTGTCCTGATTTATCAGACCAAGTAGAGCATTCGATGAGCTAAAAGGTCGGTGGTTACCCAAGAAAGATCAAGTATTTAATAACTGAGCTTCTATATCGCTTATCCCTGTAAAAATAAAACTTTTAACTTTGCAGTTCAATAGATTAAAAACAAAAAGTGCACTGTTAAAATTGCGATTGTCTATAAAACCTGAAAAAGGTTATTTGTCTGCATTCAATACTTGTGGATATACCATTATTTGCAGAACTTAAAATGACTAAGCAAACTTCTTCCTGGGATTTTCCATTATGGGTATGGAAGATTTTGAAACTGTACAATGGACAACAAACAAAAATTTCAACATTTACGGCTTTATACTGGGTACTGCTCATATTCAGCGACATTATTGTGCTGTTACAATTTAAGGATATGAAAGGCGATATTACAGATTTGATTGATAACGTGGAGGCGTTTGCTTTATTTACACATGTACGTACTGCTTTGATAACATCTAACGCACATTTTACCTAACATCCTATCATGTTTAATGAAGCACGGGTTCTTTTGCTTCTTTAAAAATTTATTTCGTTTCAATACTACCTATTATGTACCAATAATTCATAATTTAGTTATACTGCTCTCATTCAACTGCACGGTAGATGTTGATGCTAAAATCAAATGTTTTCAATAGCTCTATCCGTATTTCCAACAAAAAGTTGTCCGTTTAACTAAGTATATGACGTAAAAGGCGATGAAAATAAAATTTTGTTTCAAAGCCGTTTCAAATAGTAATTTTTGTATTAAGTGCGCGAAATGAGTGTTTTTTTATGGCGCGTGAGAATGTCAATTTTCGCCGAGACCTTAGGTCGAGGCAGAAAAGTCATTAAAACGCGCCATAAAAACACGAATTTTGCCACGAAATACAAACAACGTTTTTTCTACAGCCGTCAAAAAAAGAATTTCTATAAATAAAATACGAACATTAATTTGCTAACATAATATGTAGTCACCTAATGTGTTGTAACTAAGGAAATGGTGTAATTAACCGTTTTTTCACTGCTAGCCGTGAAGAAATATTGTTTTTTCAAGTGTTAAAAAAGTTAAACTTTGCGTATCTATAGCGATGCATAAATGTCACGTTTTTTTGACGGCTGTAGAAAATAGTAATTTTTGTATTAAGTGCGCGAAATGAGTGTTTTTTATGGCGCGTGAGAATGTCAATTTTCGCCGAGACCGTTAGGTCGAGGCAGAAAAGTCATTCAAACGCGCCATAAAAACACGAATTTTGCCACGAAATACAAAGAACGTTTTTTCTACAACCGTCAAAAAAATAATAAAAGAATAATTTCTAGAAATAAAATACGAACATTAATTTGCTAACATAATATGTAGTCACCTAATGTGTTGTAACTAAGAAAATGGTGTAATTAACCGTTTTTTCACTGCTAGCCGTGAAGAAATATTGTTTTTTCAAGTGTTAAAAAAAGTTAAACTTTGCGTATCTATAGCGATGCATAAATGTCACGTTTTTTTGACGGCTGTAGAAAATAGTAATTTTTGTATTAAGTGCGCGAAATGAGTGTTTTTTATGGCGCGTGAGAATGTCAATTTTCGCCGAGACCGTTAGGTCGAGGCAGAAAAGTCATTCAAACGCGCCATAAAAACACGAATTTTGCCACGAAATACAAAGAACGTTTTTTCGACAACCGTCAAAAAAATAATAAAAGAATAATTTCTAGAAATAAAATACGAACATTAATTTGCTAACATAATATGTAGTCACCTAATGTGTTGTAACTAAGGAAATGGTGTAATTAACCGTTGTTTCACTGCTAGCCGTGAAGAAATATTGTTTTTTCAAGTGTTAAAAAGTTAAACTTTGCGTATCTATAGCGATGCATAAATGTCACGTTTTTTTGACGGCTGTAGAAAATAGTAATTTTTGTATTAAGTGCGCGAAATGAGTGTTTTTTATGGCGCGTGAAAATGTCAATTTTCGCCGAGACCGTTAGGTCGAGGCAGAAAAGTCATTCAAACGCGCCATAAAAACACGAATTTTGCCACGAAATACAAAGAACGTTTTTTCTACAACCGTCAAAAAAATAATAAAAGAATAATTTCTAGAAATAAAATACGAACATTAATTTGCTAACATAATATGTAGTCACCTAATGTGTTGTAACTAAGGAAATGGTGTAATTAACCGTATTTTCACTGCTAGCCGTGAAGAAATATTGTTTTTTCCAGTGTTAAAAAAAGTTAAACTTTGCGTATCTATAGCGATGCATAAATGTCACGTTTTTTTGACGGCTGTAGAAAATAGTAATTTTTGTATTAAGTGCGCGAAATGAGTGTTTTTTATGGCGCGTGAGAATGTCAATTTTCGCCGAGACCGTTAGGTCGAGGCAGAAAAGTCATTCAAACGCGCCATAAAAACACGAATTTTGCCACGAAATACAAAGAACGTTTTTTTCTACAGCCGTCAAAAAAATAATAAAAGAATAATTTCTAGA
Organism: Agriotes lineatus; assembly: GCA_940337035.1. Taxonomy (NCBI): domain Eukaryota; kingdom Metazoa; phylum Arthropoda; class Insecta; order Coleoptera; family Elateridae; genus Agriotes; species Agriotes lineatus. The sequence goes on from OW679203.1 coordinate 34,623,829, forward strand.
AATAAAATACGAACATTAATTTGCTAACATAATATGTAGTCACCTAATGTGTTGTAACTAAGGAAATGGTGTAATTAACCGTTGTTTCACTGCTAGCCGTGAAGAAATATTGTTTTTTCAAGTGTTAAAAAGTTAAACTTTGCGTATCTATAGCGATGCATAAATGTCACGTTTTTTTGACGGCTGTAGAAAATAGTAATTTTTGTATTAAGTGCGCGAAATGAGTGTTTTTTATGGCGCGTGAAAATGTCAATTTTCGCCGAGACCGTTAGGTCGAGGCAGAAAAGTCATTCAAACGCGCCATAAAAACACGAATTTTGCCACGAAATACAAAGAACGTTTTTTCTACAACCGTCAAAAAAATAATAAAAGAATAATTTCTAGAAATAAAATACGAACATTAATTTGCTAACATAATATGTAGTCACCTAATGTGTTGTAACTAAGGAAATGGTGTAATTAACCGTATTTTCACTGCTAGCCGTGAAGAAATATTGTTTTTTCCAGTGTTAAAAAAAGTTAAACTTTGCGTATCTATAGCGATGCATAAATGTCACGTTTTTTTGACGGCTGTAGAAAATAGTAATTTTTGTATTAAGTGCGCGAAATGAGTGTTTTTTATGGCGCGTGAGAATGTCAATTTTCGCCGAGACCGTTAGGTCGAGGCAGAAAAGTCATTCAAACGCGCCATAAAAACACGAATTTTGCCACGAAATACAAAGAACGTTTTTTTCTACAGCCGTCAAAAAAATAATAAAAGAATAATTTCTAGAAATAAAATACGAACATTAATTTGCTAACATAATATGTAGTCACCTAATGTGTTGTAACTAAGGAAATGGTGTAATTAACCGTTGTTTCACTGCTAGCCGTGAAGAAATATTGTTTTTTCAAGTGTTAAAAAGTTAAACTTTGCGTATCTATAGCGATGCATAAATGTCACGTTTTTTTGACGGCTGTAGAAAATAGTAATTTTTGTATTAAGTGCGCGAAATGAGTGTTTTTTATGGCGCGTGAAAATGTCAATTTTCGCCGAGACCGTTAGGTCGAGGCAGAAAAGTCATTCAAACGCGCCATAAAAACACGAATTTTGCCACGAAATACAAAGAACGTTTTTTCTACAACCGTCAAAAAAATAATAAAAGAATAATTTCTAGAAATAAAATACGAACATTAATTTGCTAACATAATATGTAGTCACCTAATGTGTTGTAACTAAGGAAATGGTGTAATTAACCGTTTTTTCACTGCTAGCCGTGAAGAAATATTGTTTTTTCAAGTGTTAAAAAAAGTTAAACTTTGCGTATCTATAGCGATGCATAAATGTCACGTTTTTTTGACGGCTGTAGAAAATAGTAATTTTTGTATTAAGTGCGCGAAATGAGTATTTTTTATGGCGCGTGAGAATGTCAATTTTCGCCGAGACCGTTAGGTCGAGGCAGAAAAGTCATTCAAACGCGCCATAAAAACACGAATTTTGCCACGTTATTTGTTAGATAAATATTATTATCTACTAGCAACATAATATTGTACATTTTCGTCATAAAAACAAAATATGAAAAGCTACTCATAACTCCCAAGGGACTTGTCAAATTATTTCTCCCTCAAACTCATGGTAACAATGCAACTACAATTAACGTCTTAGCAACCATACAATGAGGCAATCCTTGATGTTACTTACATATTCTAATTTTAAATGTCATTATGACATTTTGAAATTTCATACCATTTTACGAATATGCTAGTAGATAAAATATTGTATGCACCACGAAATATATTCATGTTCTTTACCTTCTGTTGACTCACAGACCTTGGGCGAGAGGCCAGAGGCCCGAGGTCTGTAACACATATCAACCTCAGGGAAAAACATATTCATATCTCCTTTAATGCATACATATCTAATTGACGCTTTATGACACTCGCCTACGGCTCGTGGTCACTCGTGTGAAAAGTGCTATTTTTAACACTAGTTGTACAATATACTATTATAATTTTAAGCTTCGCGTGTCTTATTTGCAACAATATATTTTCTTACTATGTAGTAAAAGGTAGGTGGGGAAATAGATACTTGTACATAAAGTAATACAAAGTTGTCACTGCAGCTTTCTGTTTGTTGACTTATAAACGGTAGATTTTCAGGGTTGGGTAGGGGCAGAGGGCTGAGTAATTTTTGTTTGAAAAAAAAAGAGTAAATAGGGCGTTTAAATGCCCCAACTGCACAATTAAGCTAATACCTGCATGGCAAAGAAATTTACTACGTTCAAGCGTACATACCTATAAGATGCTTATGGTGGATACTAGGATTTTTTGTTAACGCTTCCTTCCAATTTGCTAAAATGGAAGCCCTTGTTGATTGTTAATTGTTCTTAGTTCATTTCTACTCAATGTCATAAATACTTGTCGTTAAACCGTGGTGTTTACTTCAACACATAATACGTTATTGAACATTTCAGGGTTTGCTAAAATTAGGAATAATTACATTCTACAGGAACAAGCTTTCCAGAATTTTAAATAATACGAAGCGTTTCTGGAAAATCAAAGAATGTCCAGAAGAACTCAGAATCAATTTGGAAAGACTTGGCAACGTCTCCCGACTATTGCAAATGCTTTTCGTTTATGGAAGTGTCGTATTGACCTTCGCAATTGATTTAGTATCCATTAGAAACCTATCGCTACCATTTGGTTACTGGAATATAAATAAACAACACAGCTTCATGCATCAGTTAGCTATTGTTGCTCAGCAGACCACTATCCCAATCGCAGGTTTCTTCGTATCCGCTTTTGATAGTCTCTTTCTGGCATTTCTGACGGAGACAGTAATGCAGTTCCGAATATTGTGCTATTACATTAGGAATTTAAAATATTCTAGCAGTTCTAAAAAGTCTCAAAAAGATTGTGGGGATAAACTAACATCGTGCATGCGACATCACATTTTTATGCTAAGGTAAGAATTGATCTTCAAAGTTTGTAACAAATTTGGTGTTTTCAAGTTTTGTAGATTCGCTGAAAGAATACTTCTCGCTCGCCTTACTTGCCGAATATTTGACCATAAGTCCATTGCTCTGTGTGGAAATGTATATGCTCTTCGAGAGGTAAGTCTGCAGTAGATTCGTATAATGTCAATTTATTTAGTGGTCTTTTGTAAAACGTGTTGACTGACTGCAAATTCTTTGAAGCAGTGCGATTTCATCCCTGACAAAGCACGGAGGACTCTTTTGGGCTCTAAATTTTCAGCTTGCTTTCTACTGCATAACTGCCGATTTTCTGTCGTCAGAGGTAATATCATTAAGTGTTGCCGGATAAAACTTTTCAGCTATATTTTTAGGCAGCTGCAGTGGCGAATGCAATATACGATTCTGACTGGTACACCGAATATAACCCAACCATGCGAAACTCCATTAGTTTAATAATTCAAAGATCCCAACAAGAAGTGGCGTTTACAGCTGCGGAATTTGTTGAAATTAACATTCGCACTTTAGTAAAAGTATGTATTTACCATTTTCAATAGGTACTTACTAAAGATTGAAAAAACCAAAACTGCATGAACGTGAACAAGGAGTTTACTTGTAGGCTCACACAAAATTTTTAGTTTTTTAATAGTTATTAACCACATAAAGACGTTAGTAAGCATCAAACAAATGATTATGAATTTGTGGCCGAAGCCGTCAGGCCGAGGCTAATAAATTTATCCTAGTTAGTTAGATACGATAACGGTCGTATGTCGTTAAATATTTTTCATAACACAAAAATTGAAATTTTAGAGCAATTTAAATGAAAGTTAAATAGTATAGTAACGGGTGTTAGAGAACTCGTCTTATCAGAGTCACCTATGGAAAAAAATTACGTTTGGCAATACTGAAATGTATTGTTGGTGACACTGTAAGTCTATGTCAAATTCGATGTTAGTAGGTTATGTTTTGCGTCAGTTTTGACACAGCCATGGGAGTTACACATTTAACAGCCTAGGTCGTTAATAAATAACAGAACAGTAACATTTTAACATTTGGCAATACTGCAATGTATAGTTGGTGACACTGTAAGTCTATGTCAAATTCGAAGTTAGCAGGTTAGATTTTGCGTTAGTCTGTGTCAAAACTGGCTCGCTTTTAGTACCTATGCGTATTGCTTTTATTAAACTCTATAGTGAGCTACACTTTAACTTGTTGTTGCAAATAGTTAATTTTATAGTTGTTTATTAGACGAGTGTGGAATGTTACACATTAGTCACGCAAGAAATATTAGCCACGGGACCGTTAGGTCGAGTGGCTAATTTTCTTAAGTGACTAATGTATAATTCCAAACGAGTTTAATACAAAATTTTATCCAACACCTCCATATATTGTTCATGTAGGTAATTATTTTGAAAATTTAATTGACAAATAAACGGGGCTGCACGCGCTATTGCGCGGTCTGCCCTATTCAATTTACCACCATATTTAGGCCTATTACGTTGGGCCATTCCGTTCTGTTACACACTACGCGCCTGCCTCTCCCTGCCGTCCACCTGAGCAAAGAAGGGGGCCCTCGGGGATCCGCCCTTCTCCAAGAGGGCTCTCGGGGATCCGCCCCTCTCCAAGGGGTCCTTGGGCTCCGCCCCTTTCCAAAGGGACCCTTGGGGCTCCGTCTCTCTTCAAGGGGGCCCTCGGGGCTCCGCCCCTCTCCAAAGGGACCCTTAGAGCCCCGCCCCTCTCCAAGCGGCCCTTGGGGCTCCGACCTTCTCTAAGGGGCTCTCGGGGCTCCGCCCCACTTCAAGGGGGCCCTTGGGGTTCCGCCCCTCTCCAAGGGGCAATCGAGACTTCCCCCTCATCATGGGGGCCGCCCTTGGGGCTCCGCCCCACACCAAGGGGGGCCTCGGGGCTCCGCCCTTCTCTAATGGGGCCCTCGGGGCGCCTTCCCTCTCCAAGGGGACCTCGGGGTTCCGCCCTTTTCCAAGGAAGCCCTCGGGGCTACGCCCCACTCTAAAGAGGCCCTCGGGGCTCCGCCCCTCTCCAAGGAGGCCCTGGGGGTTCCAAATATTAATTTGAATAAAAAATAATGTTGCATCTAATTTTATTATTCATGGTATCTTTCTACATTCTCTCACTAGTGACTTTTTGAATATTCTCTCACTAGTGAGTAATATATCACATTACTTATGCAAAATCAACATAATAATAGTGTTATTATATGGAGGTGTTGGATAAAATTATTTAATAGCTTTTATAGAGAATCTAAGTTAACAATGTTTATTTTCAATTTTAGGTACTCAATGTGTCATGGTCTGCCTGCAACGTAATAAGAGCTATGAAAAGTGACTCGTAAGTAGAATCACCACAGTTCTCATACGGCAGATAAGATAATTTTAATTTTTTGCTATTTAAATAATAGATATCATACGCGTTTTGCTGTAACACAAGTTTATTAATAGATACTTTTACAACAAGATTGAATTTTGACGATTAATTTGACAAATTATTTGGCATGAGTATAATATTTGTAGGTATGCTGATTTTATGATTTAATATAAAAAATTAAGTTGTTACTATGACATTTCAAAATAATAGAAGAAGATTGGCGAACCAAAACGTAATAGTCAAAATACTCAGTGACTTTAAGTTCTTCCAAACCGGACATGAATATAGCAAATTTGAATAACTCTATTGCTAATAAAAGTAAATATAAATAATTCAATTTTCTACTCTAGAACGGGAAATGGACATTCCTAGCACGTAAATTCCGTGCAGCAATAACTATTTCTACAGCAACTAAAGAAAGCGATACCTGTTTTATGAGTTTGAAGTTTTGCACGGCGGTGAAGCCGAAGTGAATCAATGCAGCGGAGTAATAGTTATATTATTTCCCGCAATATCAATTTTATGATTTACTGTGAAAACACTGAATTTTCTTAGCACTTTCACGAATTGTTTAATATTATATGCACATGTAGTGCACTTAGAAGAACTTTAAATATCTGTTACTGTTACTATTATGTATAGGTTTGATGTAACTTGCAATTAAAGTATTTAGTTAATGCTGGTAGAGCAACGTTAGATAATAGTTGACACTACAATTCTTGAACTGAATGTATAATTTCATGCATAACATAGCTGTAAGGTACTTTAGTTGATATCTTTAAATAAATAGTGTGCAAATTAAAAATAAATATATAATGTAAAATCAATCGCAGAATAAAAGCAGTATTGTATATGTTTGTTTCACTATGTATTTATGAGTACGAGTATAATTTAGCAAATACTTAGTCTTCCCTTTCGATAAAGTTTCGGCATGTTTTAATCACTTTCAAGTAAAATACAAAGCACAAATCGCAGAGCAATATTCAATAGCCAAACCCCAAGATAAAATTAAATCCCGTATAGAAAACAGTCGGAAAGTGTTAGGTTTCCTTAACTCAATATGGTGGAATAAAAGCATATCGCCAAAGACGACAATACATATATTTATATTTATATTGCACTCAAGAAGTGACGGGATATCAAGAATAGAACACGTAACAAATGAGGAGATACGACACAGAATGGATGCCCAAGACAGCGTGACAGATATGATCGACAGACAAAGACTCAAATGGTTCGGACATTTATTAAGAATGAATGATTAGAGAGGGCCACAAAGAATTTTTGGCTGTACTCCACCTGGTAAACGAAAAAGAGGCCAACCCACAAGATCCTGGAATAGCGGAATAAGATAATCAATGACTTCCTATCGCTTGCAAGAAGAAAATGCCTTTAATAGAGACGTTTAGTGTTTGAGAACCGGAAAACCACGCGTGGTAGTATAATACCGATTATATACAGAGAAAATTTATGAACTGCGAACACAACTAGATCAAGGCGAATTTCCGATTGCCTAAAAAGACACGAAGACCAATGGACAGTCGATCTAGGGCACTCTGATATTAATTATTTTAAGGCAGCCGGGCTCCATAGCTCATTGGTAAGCATTCTGGCTACTGATCTAAGGGTCAAGAGTTCGATCCTCGATCCCGGTGGGTTTTTAAGAAATTAAAAATGCCGATGAAAACCTCTACAGAATGCCATCATTCGGAAGTGATGTAAAGCCGTGAGTCCCATGTTACTACGATGTGTAGCATGTAAAAGATTCCTTACTAAGATTGGAACTCTTTGGTCTAGGCAAAATTCGAAATAGGACTAAGGTACCTGGTACTCTGCATGCCTAGACCTTGTCCACGGGGTTGGCAAAAATGGGCCTATAAAGACCTACTTGCTAGACAAGAGTCTCCCCGAAAATACTACTACTACTACTACGTATATTAAGCCAAGGGTGATCTGCGTTGATTGTTTAAGTAATTGCTCAGCGCACATGGCGTATAAACGCATAGTGTATTATTATTATAACATAGTTAAGTTGTATGAGTTACTGTGTTATTTCGTGATAAAATTCAGATGATAAATTCGAATTTGTAGAACAGAACAGGATTTTCAGACACACACACACACACACACACACACACAGAGAGAGAGAGAGAGAGAGAGAGAGAGAGAGAGAAGAGAGAGAGACCAATGAAAAAAATATGTTTTTTGAATTCAGGGGACTCTAAAACGTGAAGATCTGTTGAAAACCCAATTTAGAATTTTTGGGGTGAATCCAATACTTCCTTTATTGTAAAAGAAAGTAAACATTTATTCTGAACAAACTAAATCACAGTAGAAAAATATGCAAAGAATATTACAACTATTTTTATTTAAATCAAAAAATGCAAGAAGTTTAAATTAGTTCATGTTTGAAGAGTCCGCTTTCTTGAGCTCAACAGTAACCTAAGCGATTATAGAAACTTCTCCGCACATTAGCCAAAATATTAGAACTAATCCTCTGAAACGCCTCTTCAATTTTTAAAGGCAGTTTCCCCAAATCGCTGGTAATTTTATCCGGAAAACAATAATTTTTCGATTTTATGTAGTCCCATAAGAATAAACCATTGGGTGAGAGATCTGGAGATTTAGCTGGCCACAAACCAGTTCCTCGTTCAGTAAACAGTCTATTGGGAACGTATTGTTCAGATATTCTTGTAATACAGTAGTGTTGTGAGTGTGGCGCCATCCGGCTGGAATCAAAGTTAATTATATCTCTCACCCGCTATTCGTCCAATTCCTGGAATGATTTGCTGCTATAGTAGTTCAAGCTATTTAGGGCTGACTAGGGTTCCATCTATAAAAATAGACCAATCGTGTTCTTACTCAACATTCCTACCCAAACATTTAAATTTTGGGGTATTGGGTTCGCAATTCAAAACATCTATACAAGTTCTCTCACGGCCAATAGCCACATTTTATGGGTTAGGGCAACCATGCACTGTAAAATGTTAACTCATCAGTGAAAACGACTGTCCGGAGTAGTTTTCGCCATATCTGACATAGTTTCACAATATTCCATACGTCTGAAATTGTCATCGGAAAGAATTTCGTGTCTTTTGTAGTTTGTGGGATATACTGCAATAACTTCTGTGCACGAGATAATTAATGTAATTAAAAATGTGTAAATAAAATAAGTCACCACACAATATTTAGTCTTACTATTTACTATGATCAAACTGACTGATTAACTTATTTTGTTGGGTACGCCAAATTGAGAATTATTCTTATGGTAGTTTTCCCTTTATTTAATCCATTCTTCTGATACAATAACTTTGCTAGCTCATTTGAAAACAGAGACATGAAAAGAAAAACTCAAATTCTCGGGTCTGAGGTTCCTAAATTTGTAAGTTTAAAATTTTAACGGTACGCCACTGAAAAAGTGGACTGGGGATCTAAAAAGGAGCGTACTGCGCCGTCGCTATTCTGAAATTTCAAAATCTCGCACAAGAAGTTCAAGTTACCTGTCAGCTCGCGTGTAAACTGAATCATCAAGCAATTAAATAAACAGATTTTTTTACGGTAATATTTTTAATAATTGCGCCTTCAAGTAGCGTCGTATCGTTCTATTGTTTTTCAGGCAAATCTATCATGGGCCCATTATAAAAGGACGCTTAAAACTGCTTTTGTTTACTGGGACCTCCAACTGACGATTTATTTCGCAAATCCTGGGAAAACACCTCGCCATGCACAGGAACTTTTATGATTTTCTTGTTCTCCAGGTAGTAATTAAGGTATGATGTGATTTTCATTCCAATCGCGCGGATAAAAATTTCATAATAAACTAACCTCACATCCGTAGGAGTCGCAACCCCTTTATGGTGATCTTGGCTGAAATCTGCGCCCCCGGACTGCTTGGACTGCTGTGCTGTGTTGGGACCTGGTGTGCGGCGCTGCCGGAACAATCTTGACACCCTAGGCCTTCCCACGATGCTGCAAATTGGTTCTGCGGGAGCTGGTCTCGTAGCCGTTTCTGTCGAAGTCGCCTTGGAACGAAAAATAACTCAAGTGCGTGGAAAATCTTGCCTCCAATTGTGCTTATACACTGCAATTCGCTGATCACGATGGTGCTATTTTTATTTAAATATTTTTATGCCTTCTATTAAAATTCTTTATTTAAAGTCAGAGCAAAAATCAGGCAACTTTCACCAATTTATTCAAAACAATTGCTCTCTTCCGTCGTTTTTGACAAAACATTGTCTACAAATTTAACTTCAGGAAGTTCAACCATGTACAATTACACAACTTATAAACTAAATTAACATATTTGGTAATTTAATTACAATTTCTTACATACTAAAATTATTGTCTTTTGAATTGTTCATTTCTCATCGTTTTAATGCGCCACTCACTTGATTTTATAACACTTAAATGCCCATTGTTTATCACTACACTTAATCGTTTTTTAATACACCAATATTGTCTCATTTCCTGCTATTTGAATTCCATCTAATTTCTTGCCACTGCAATCTCTTCAAATTCCCAAGTCTTGTATTTGCATGTAATAAATGACTTGCCTGGCTTTTCTATGTTCTTTGCCTTATCATTCTGGTCATTCTTATTCTCACCTTTATTCTAAAAATATTCATTTCCTATTCATTCCCTAATGACTCTACTTTCTACGCTTCCTTTTTTAAGAGATGTCTAACTTGAACTTTCTGTGCCAGTTCTTAATTAATCTAGATTCGGCTTCTACTTTGTCCAAATCTATTATATTATGCTTAAAATTATATTGCTAAACTCAATACACGAAATTTGAGTTTCCATATTTCTGTGCCTATTCAAATACAATCAATGTCATTGGCCATTTGTACCAGTGTTATTATTATTTGGCAATTTATGTGAATTTTCTCAGATGCCTGCATTATTACAACTCTGTGCTTTAGTGATTTGATTTGTTATTTTCTTGTACTGCAATCAGAGCTGATTTGAGGGCTAAATACCAGTGCAATACAACCATTTTTTTTGTAAAATAATTCTAATAGTGGAAGCACCTAAATCTACTACTTCAGCGGGATGGTCATTAACGGTACTACAAACCGTTAGTTTCTTTAAATTCTTATCTTCGTTAGGAACACTAGGCCTTTTGTGCTTTTGGGGAGGATTACCATCAAATCTTGAAAAATTTGAGGTATATCTGTAACGTGGCTAATGATTGAGAACGGCGGTTTTAATATGTGTGAAAGAATTTTGAATTTACGGAAACGTTTGACCCTGATAATACCCTTTTACAATTTGCACTTTTCCGTTGCTTGCTATAGCAGATATTAGCTGTTGACAAAACTGTCAAAGTCAAATTTTCGGTATTTGTAAATTCGTCATATCGTCTGCCGTGTTCGTAGTAAAGAAAATCTCTCTCCATATATAATATTTATTTAGGCCTAGTCACCACACAATACAAATCGCTCGAAAAGTGTTGGCAAGTCTGAAAACCTTGATATTGTCTTTATAGCCTACCTCGTGTGTGGTTCGATCTATATGTGTGTGAGAGGTATGAGAGGATCCGGGCCGAGTAGGTAAGGCAATTTCACACTTAGTCCAGGCCGTAGTTTACAGATGCCTCGCACTTAGTTCTTACTTTGCCTAGACCTTGTCCACGGGCCTATAAAGGCCTACTTGCTAGACATGGGTCTCCCAACAAATACTGCTACTGCTAGTTCTTACTTACGCCTAACTAAGCTAACTTAATTATAAAGGAGTATTGCGGACTCGTTGCCGCAACAGAGTGGCACTAGCGGGGGAAGCAGGACTGCACCCGTAGGTGGGCGCTACGCACTCCCTCTCTAAGATTGGCCGGCGTACCGACGTCAGTCTTAATTCACTTTGCGCGGCCCTTCGCGCTTCTCTATGGGCACTATCGCCGTACTGTTCCGGTCTGGTTCCATTTACGGTGTCAGGATCGACACAAGGTAGTTTCTAAGTGCACTGTGAGGCCGATCCGCGGTCGCAACTTCGTAGCTCGTGGAGGAAACTTTTCGTATAAATACGTAAGGGCCATCGCTATAAGGATCCAGCTTGCAGAATCGCCCGACGCCTGCATCACTTCTAGTACTTACTCATACGCGATCTCCAGCCTGGTATTCCTGCCCAACGCTACGTTTTGTATCCGTATTCCCTGGACGTAGCTGCTCACGTTTTATGGTATCTCGTGCATCCTTGAGGAGTCTACCATTCGTATTAGGTGCAACTGATGTACAAAATTCTCTGTTCCGATTACTGTCCTCTTATCCCTGTCGACGTTCTCCGGCGTCCTTAGTTTACGCCTAAAGTTCAGATAGCACGGCATCTGTCCGGTGGTTTAACACCTGGCTGTATTCATGTTGAAGAGGATCGCGGGTAGTTGTTAGAGCACAGAGGTATGCTTAGACCACACAAGGATAGTTAATTGTACTTTTAGGTCGATCTACATGTATGTGAGAGGGTCCGGGCCGTGTAACTAAGACACATTCACACGTGGCCCAAGCTGTGGTTCAAAAAAGTCACGAACTCAGTTTTTACTTACGCCTAACTACACTAACTAACGGTAAGAAAATAACATGCACATAGCGCAAGGCACAACATAGTCGCACTCACGAGCGGGGGGAAGCACGACCGCACCCGTAGGTCTCTTAACACGAACTAGAACGAGCGCTTGTCTCTTAAGTGCATCATGCGCAAATTCCTAAATACAAATAATTGCGTCAATGGCCAATAGAGGGCGCTACATGTTCTATTAGATGTTCTAGAGCTCTCAGCGATTAGGGAAAGCAGAACAAAAATTTTTCGATTTTTTAATTAATTGTTGAATTACCAGAATCTTGTCACACCCGCACCACTGCAACAACTGGTGTCCGACAAGTTAAACCGCGACTTCTGTTGTCTAACTTGAGAATGCACCAGGTGATTTCTGAGGCGTGGGCGAGAAATACATGAAGAAGACGTCCATTTCCACGACGGTTTCTCCGAAGGGATGAGCATGTGTGACGTTGGCTCCAGTACAAATGTGTATTTTTCACATTAAATAATGCATTTAAATTGTCCATGGCTAATTTTCAGCGGTTACATCGTCCTAACGCTCGAACAGAGGATAAGAAGCTGTCTACCAGCGGTGCCCGAGTCTCGTACAAGCACGCTCTGCACCTCCCCCCCCCCCTTCCCACTTAATTATACCCAAAGCAACTCCAACGATAAGGAAGGCCAACAAAGGTAAAAGCAATTTCAGGATCCATTTTAAACATTTGAATCCCTGGACTTTCCTTCTCTTAATACCGTCCCGACCGAGTTCACATGTAACCGAGGAGAGCCGAATCGGTAAACTTCTATCTGAACCTGATATAAGCCCGTCCGTAACGGAGTTCCCGAATTGCTGTGGCGTATTTCTAATACCTTCCCGACTGAGGTCGCCTGTAACGAAAGCCCGAATCGGCCGACGCTTTTCTTAAAACTCGTAAAATATAGCATCCCCTAGCTCTCGGAGTCTCTGCTAAACCAGGTGACAAAAGGGAGGATTTCGCCCAAGGTGAACCTTGCCCATTTAAGTCATTAGGGCAACTCAAACGTAGGTACCAAGCAAGTGTTATAACCTGTCTGGCCTAATACACTATTTCCGACCGCCAATAACACCGTAATTCTTCTGATTACGTTAGATTTGTCCGCCCGTAAATTTGTAAACAAAACCCGCCATTATTCACCGGCGCAGATATAGTCTGTTTCAGATCTACCAATTTCCAGTGCAACGAGGGGGCTTTCTACCTCATTCCAGTTCTCGTGCCGTGCCTCCAGGGTCAGCAATCGAGACGAACAACAGCTTCGTGTGGGTTGCCTAGCGTTTCGTGAATAACAGAGCGTCGCACCAATACGCTGAATGAATCCTATTTTACAATGTTTTATGTATAGAATATTATGTTTCATTAATCTAGAATTATTATGTATTTAGTTAGAAAACCATTATACAATTATTTTCTATAAACTATTTACTCCTATATTTATACATTTGAGAAGTAACGAACCCATGGGCATCTGAGCATACCTGAGGTAAATTTTGAGAAGAAAGTGATCAAAGTAAATTTAAAATCTCCGGAAAGTTACGAAAAATTACAAAATTAACATAATTAAATGGTTCTTTTTTAAACTCTACTATCACAACAAGTATTATTATTGTTTACTCATAGTGTGTATACGCAAAGATATCAATAATGATTATACGACAACCTGCGACGTACCAGGTCTACGAATTAATGTATCGAAAACATTCGCCTTTTCCGGTTGCTAACTTGCTGAGAGAGCTCGTTCAGATTTGCTTTGAATATATTGAAAGAACACATCGGATAAAGTTGGATATTAGTTCAACTATTACCTCTCATTAAAACTAAAGTTAATACTAATCTAAATATACTGTAGTTGTTGCATATAAGATGAATTTAAGTATTAAAGAGGGATGTCATAATTATTAACATGTATTTGGTAAAATAATGGATAGAATTTGAATTCAGTTGAACAATGAAAAATGTGTAATTTGTAAAAGGCTGAAATTTTAAAATAAACCCTTTCATAATATGAATTTTTTAATCTATTTGATCTATGAAAGGGTAAATTAATATAAAATTGTCGAGAGGAGAATGGTTTTAAATTTTAAAATAAGATCATGTAATGAATATATGGAGAGGATGTGTATGGTAGGAGGCCCATAATTTGGAATACTACAGGCAATTGAAATAATTTCTAGAATTGGATGTTAAACTTAGTTTATTATTAATTAATTACATCATGTGAATTAGATAGCGTGAGCTGCCTTTACTGAAAGTAGGATACATCAAGTTTCTAGACTTAACAGCTTGAGAATTGGAAAAAGTTTGCAATCTAATAGTATTATACTTTGCTGAGCTTCTTATTGGAGTGACGCCTTGTGACTTGCACTTATTGGAGTGACCCATTGTACCAGATCGAGGTTCGCATTATTTGGGTTATCAACGTTTTATTTGGAAGGGACACATTGTATTTAATCCTGGAGGATCTTGTAGAGATTCGTGTTGCTGAGTTGGTATGCGTTTGGATAATTGAAAAGGCAGATGAAATTCTTTGGACGAGTTGCAGCTACAGGTATTTATCGAGCAAACTAAAATAAACAGTAAAAGAGTGAAGTGAAGTAGCTAAAAAGAAACTACTTACTATTTCATGTTTGTTGAACGACAGGTAGTGTAAAAAAGAGGTATTTATGATTGATATTCCACTTGCATAATTTGAAGTGTTACTGACGTTCATAGAAATTGCCACATAATTTTGAAGTAGGTTTTCATTACACAAACGATTTTTCAGGAGTAATAACAGTCTTGATATTGCGTGAACTGACCTTTTTTGAGAATAATCCTGTTCTGATGAGCTAGAAATATTTAATAATTTAATATAAATAATTCATATTAAAGGATATATGAATTACTTAGATTCATCTTAAAAAAGAATTTGTCTAAACCTAAATAGAAAGACAAAAGTCAAATATAACAGTAAATAAATGTTGTATTTGTACAATACATAAGCATAGAAAGTTAGGTGCCGCAACGTATAACACAGCAATATGTACAATTTCAAAAGAAAATAAAACAGAAATTCTATTAATTTAATTTACGACGACTGTATCCTAACGCGCATGGGTAACTTCGCAGTGCCGCTTACACGCTAGCGGAGTGGGAGCATAAATATTAGCAATTTTCTATTTCCTCGGCTTCGGTGTACGTGGCGGTCTGTGCTGTTGTTTTCCAATCCGGAACCAAGTGCAAGGGTTTTCGGGTTAATTACGCCCATAGAACCAAATCCCGCATGTAAACGTTTAGTTTGGAGGTTGTGGACGACGCCCCACAATAATTTGGGTGGCCCGGGGTGGCTCGTATAGAGCAAAACTACGTAAGTAGGACCTTTTTTATTTAAGGCAGAGGTTGTAGCCAAAATCCCCCTTCTTCGTCTTTCTCTTAGTATAGGCTGACAGCATGTTACTCCCACACCCTGAGTGCAGTTGTATAAGCCATGTTAAGCTCGGCTGGGGTAGGTGGTTAACTTAATCCCCTGAATTAAGGAAGAATTCCCTTTCATAGAGGCTATGACCACCAAAGGTGTTGGTATGATGGTCAGAGAGCGTAATATATAACCCCTGTTCAAGTGTGAGGTTCAAACTCACAACCTACCGACTACAAGCGCAAACACTTTACCAGCCCTACACACTCTCTTTATTACCTCAAAATAGTTTTGCTTGCAACGGATATAAGTGTTTAAGAGGTAGAGCATATGAAGCCCCGCTTTTCACGGAAAAACGGGCCATAGTGAGTTGAGTCCAGCTTCAGATAAAGAAGCGACCAGTCCTAAGCCCAGGAAGGCTTAAGGCCACGCAGCCTGCCTCCAAAGCAGACTTCAAGTCGAGCCCTTCTAGCCCGAAAACAAGCTTGCTTCGCTTTATTCTGCAGCCAGCAGTCGGTCAATGTAAAGCTTCTGTGTATCGAGCTTCGCCAGAAAAAACTGACTAGCACTCAAAAAATTGCCTGAGAAATCAGAACGTTCCTTAAACTAGAACCTCCACTGTCGAATCGATTTCCGTAGAAAAAACACACTGCTAGACTCGCAACGTCATCCTCTAAACCAGCATGATTGCCAAGCCAATTTACGATGGCAAAATCTGTTCTCTTAGACCTGCAAAAGCATTTCCAAAACTTGTACCACCATCGAACCAATTTTTGGCGACGAAACCCTTTCTCCTAGAGCTACAAAATTATCCCCCAAACCTTCACCTCCATTGGCCCAATATTCGGTGGTGAAACCCATCCTCATAAAGCTGCAGTCATTCCCTAAACCCGAACCTCCGTGTCGTTTAGCAGATGTATAGCAGTAAGCCGTCCAAAGCAGCGAGTTCCGTGGCCTGACTCAGAACGCAATATGAAAGTCCGAAATCCGAGGTAAGCTGCACCATTTTAAGGTGATATGGGGCATTTTGATCACAATATCCGTCTAAAGCCTTACTTACATGGTGCGCAGCTCTTCTCTCAACCACAAGGAAGCTCGTTCCAGAATTTCTTGGAAAACTACAGCCCATTGAACGAGCTCAAGGAACTTAACTGCAAATTGACGACGAAAATGGTTCCGCAAATTTTATTCCATAGGAAACGCTCCAGTCCGTCAAAATTATTGTGGGCTGTCGTTCGACTCCCAAACTATACCCTCACAAGCGGGATTTCGTTTCAGGGGCGCAATTTACCCCAAAGCAGTTGCACCTGGTTCCGACTTCGAAAGCAACAGCAAGAGCCGCTATTACTGTTGTTATTTACAGAATTTCCTGTGGTTCGACGGCGCGATTGCGCTTACAGCAAATCCGAGAAAGTTGTGAAGTCGAGCAAAAACCCGCGCGATGGCTATGCTCTTTGGTGGCTCGTGTTGTTTGAGTATCTTGATAACGAGGACACTTAAGCAGATTTGGCCGTTTTGCTGTTTGTGCATCCATATTCACTAACGTTTCGCAAGGAAGGCTTAGCATTTCTACCTTACGTTAAAGGCTTGACTGATAAGATAGGACGTGTCCTGCAACGATGCAACATCAAAACTGTATTCATGAGCAAGGAAACTTTGGGTAACGGCTTCAGATCGGTAAAGGACAAGATTCCAAGTTTAAAAACCGCTGGCGTATATCGCATTCCTTGTTCTTGCGGCTCGAGTTACATTGGACAGACTGGTCGTTCCGTTGATATAAGATTCCAAGAACATAAAGACGATTGCAAACACAAACGCATCACAAAATCAGCCGTAGCTGAGCATACTTTTACAAATGGGCACACTTTAGAATTTGAGCATGCCAGAGTACTTGCCAGAATACCTCATTACCTCCCGCGAGTGATACGTGAAGCCATAGAAATAGAAAAACATTAAAATAATATCAACAGGGAAGATGGATTTAAGCTTAGTAAAACGTGGACCCCTGTGATACACCATCTAAAGCATTACAACCACTATGCGTCATACGGCCACGCCCCACGGATTACGTTGCACTCGGATGACCAACCAGCGTTACGCCACTCTGCGCGCCTGGCACAGAGGACAATAAATAGCTCCACACCGACCTTCGGTTCTTAGTGCGACTTTCACTCTGATGATGCAAGCTGCAAGGTCTTGCGAAACGTTAGTGAATATGGATGCACCAACAGCAAAACGGCCAAATCTGCCTAAGTATCCTCGTTCTCAAGATACTCAAACAACACGAGCCACCAAAGAGCATGGCCATCGCAATGGTTTTTGCTCGACTTCACAAGGTGCAAGACACATTAAGCCAGAAAATGCTGGGTGTTCATATACAAATACTACTCGGTCTAAGCCGAAATTCTGCGCTAAGGAGAATAATTCGAGTAACCGCGAAAAACTCAAACAGTACATATAATTGGTATTTATGGGTCACATTAGTGGTTGTATGGACGACGATTTGAGGATTTGAAGGAAGGTTGTCACAATTAGTTGATAGATTTAGATAATTTTCTGGGTCTTGCTAGAGACATCGTACTATCTTCAAAAAGAACAAGGTTCGATTTAAATCACCACAATGTAACGACCCTTGCAACCTTAGACCCCAGGTGCAGACGCGTGACGCTAGCGCCCTTGAAGGCAGCTGCAGACACGTGACGTCAGCGACCTTGCTGGCTAACACGCGAATGAGTCATGCGGTTTCCAGAAAGGTCCAGCGAAATCTAGATGGATCTCGAAGGAATTATTTCACGAATATGAATACACGGCCGTCGGAGTTCTAAGTCAGTTCACTTTAGACTCGAAGCGCGCGTGATATAAACGAACCCTAGTGAATAATGTATCGTTATGTACTGTTTGAGGCTTTCGCGGTTACTCGAATTATTCTCCTTAGCATATAATTTCGGCTTAGACCGCGTAGTATTTGTATATGAACACCCAGCAGTGTCTGGCTTAATGTGCCTTGCACCTTGTAAAGTCGAGCAAAAACCCGCGCGATGGCCATGCTCTTTGGTGGCTCGTGTTGTTTGAGTATCTTGAGAACGAGGATACTTAGGCAGATTTGGCCGTTTTGCTGTTTGTGCATCCATATTCACTTACGTTTCGCAAGACCTTGCAGCTTGCATCATCAGAGTGAAAGTCGCACTAAGAACCGAAGGTCGGTGTGGAGCTATTTATAGTCCTCTGTGCCAGGCGCGCGGAGTGGCGTAACTCTGGTTGGTCATCCGAGTGTATTTATTTATTTATTTAAAAACAGAAACAAACAGGCTTTCGCCTAATTGCAAGTTTCTGAAAAATAATAATAATAGTAGCAGACTATACTAAACAAATAAAATCCTGAATGAGAAAGAATATTAGTATATAATCCTAAATTTGAATAAAAAAGAACCTAAAGGATAAGGACAAAACAAAATGAGCTGTTTATTGAAATTGTATACTATTTAACTGAATTCTCAGACTACGAAGGGTAATACCAAATAATTCGATAACATTGTAATACTGGTTTAACATTTTAACCATGTTAACAATAGGAGAATGCAAGCGAATGTTGGTACGAATGTGAGGTATGTAGAAAGCAAAAATCGGTCGCACTCCGTGAGGTGGTACCCTACTTGCAATGTGTGAGAGCAGCTGTGGACTATCAATTAGATCATTTAGTAATTTATAAGCAAATATAATAACATGGATAATTCTTCTGTGATGTAATTTACGTATATCAAAATATTCACGAATCGGTTGATAGGACTCAAAGTTAGGACTTATGCCAAATTGTTTGTAATGCAGAAATTTTAAAAATTTATTTTGAACTTTCTCCAGACACTGTTGAGTACTGTAAGTGCACGGAAACCAAACTGTACAAGCATATTCAAGACGAGATCTGATATAACAGTTGAATAAAATAATAAATGATTTTGTATTGTTAAAAGCATAGCTATGTCTAATTATGAAACCTAAGGTTTTCATACAAATGTTTGTAATTTTATCGACATGATATCTAAAATTAAGATTGGAAGTAAAGTAAACTCCCAGATCTTTATAATCGGTAACTCTATTCCGTTTTGTATCATTCATAAGATAATTATTAGTTGTAAAGTGTTTTTTTGATGTATAAGTCATAACAATACATTTCGATATGTTGAAATACAACTTCTTGTTAATACTCCAACGAAAAATGCTATTTATATCACTTTGCAACTGTAGGGCTTCCGCTGCACTGTTAATGGGCTTATACAGCTTTAAATCATCTGCATAAAGAAGGCACTTAGAATGCTCAACAACGTCTGGCAAGTCATTTATAAATAGTAAAAAGAGCAATGGTCCCAAATTTGAGCCCTGTGGAACTCCCGAAGTGGCATAGAAAACTGAAAATATTGTCCTTCAAAGAACACCAAAAGTTCTCGATTGACAAGATACGAATGTAAAAATCGGAGCAAATTTAAAGAGAATCCAAATTGTTCAAGTTTTTTAAGTAAAAGACCATGATGAACTTTATCAAATGCTTTAGCGAAATCTGTGTATACGAAATCTGTGTATACGACATCTACTTGATTACCTAAATCAAGTTCGCTGCTAATGTCATTAACAAATTCCGTAAAGTTAGTGACTGTCGATTTTTTCTTAAGAAATCCATGCTGCATACTCGAAATCATGTTATTAACATGGTAATATATTTTATCATAAAGTATCTGTTCGAAAATCTTTGCAGGTACAGGAAGTATGGCAATCGGTCTATAATTTTTTATGTTGTGTTTATCCCCATTTTTGAAATCGGTATGATTTTTGATCTCTTCCACGCGTTAGGAAATGTTGACTGTTTTAGTGCTAGATTAAAAATAACTAATAACAGAAATGCTAAACTATCTTGACAACCCTTAAAAATGTAACTTGGAATCCCATCAACACCAGAGCTTCTAGTCGGTTTTATATTTTTTATAGCAGTCTTAACCTCATCCAATTTCACTAAATTGATATTCAAATATTCATTTGAGTTTACATGTAACTGACCATCTTGTTGTGTAACGTAATCCGAGGGGCGTGGCCGTATGACGCACAGCGGTTGTTATGCTTTAAATCGTGTATCACAGGGGTCCACGTTTTACTAAGCTTAAAGCCATCTTCCCTGTTGATATTATTTGGATGTTTTTCTATTTCGATGGCTTCACGTATCACTCGCGGGAAGTAAGTAATGAGGTATTCTGGCAAGTACTCTGGCATGCTCAAATTTTAGAGTGTGCCCATTTGTAAAAACATACAATTCGAAGCCGGACAACTCGGCGCCGAATTCAAATTTGCAAACTACATTGTGCACTACGTAAGAAAATTATTATCAAAAAATAATAAATAAAGTGATCGCCATAAAGCTGTCATCAAATGAAAAAAAAAATTATCGAGAATTTCTTGGAAAATCAAACACTGACGACCAGAGGTGGTTGCAAAGTGATTACAAATAAGCCAAACAAAAGTTGTCACATGACTTCCGTTATTAGGAAAAATTTACGTTTTTTTTTAAATAATTACGAAGCATGCATTTACTAGTCAAGATAAAGACACATTTTACGAAAAACAGTTTTCTGGCCTTGAGATTGTTCAGTCAGCTAAAACTACCACACAATAAAAAATCTCATTGAAATCTTGATTAAATTCCGAAAAATCGCACTTTTTGGATTTACACAATTTTAAAAAAAGCCATTTTCTAAGTAAAGTGCTTTTTATATGACAAATATTTCTTTAATGTTTATTTTCCAAATCAAAGAATTTTATTTATAACATTTTTTTTTATTAAGAAATGAAAAACTTTTTGAAAAATGTTTGTTTTTCCATAGCCATCTTTGTTAAAAGTAAAATTCTTTGATATGGGACCTAAACATAAAAGATAATGTGAGAGATCAAAGTTGGCAGAGGATTTTGAAATTTGGTATAGGAACCTAAATGTTGATTCTAAACAACTTCTCTTAATAACTTTTTGTCGTATTTGCTACATAAAAGACGCTTTACTCTACAGTAATAGTTATTTCCCTAACAAGTTCGTAATTTTCCCGAATGAACACTTTGTTTGCAGCACGACCGAAGGGAGTGCTGCATGTAGTGCGAATTCGGGAAAATTCTTCCCGAAGGAGTTAGGTACAATGTTTTTTGTAACGAATAACTGAAAATATTTTAAAAAATTAAAAAATTATTATTTAGTGTTTTACTAATTTACTGAGTTGACAGCACAAATCACTAAACTTTTATACCTATCCTACGCGCCTGTTAGTTTTTGTTGACGTTTACAGCGCCTCTGGTGTTTGCAGGCGCAATTAAACCAACGAGGGACAATCCTCTATATAATAAAGGAGAACGATCCAGACGTGTGTGTCCCGAGGGCCCCCTTGGAGAAGGACAGAACCCCGAGGGCCCCCTTAGAGATGGGCGGAGCCCCGAGGGCCGCCTTGGAAAGGGGCGGAGCCCCGAGGGCACCCTTGAAGAGGGGCGGATCCCCGAGGGCTCCCTTGGAGAAGAGCTGAGCCCTGAAGGACCTCTTGGAGAGGGGCGGAGCCCCGAGGGCCCGCTTGAAAATGAGCGGAGCCCCGAGGGCCGCCTTGGAGAAGGGCGAAGCCCCTAGGGCACCCTTGAAGAGGGGCGGATCCCCGAGGGCTCCCTTGGAGAAGAGCTGAGCCCTGAAGGACCTCTTGGAGAGGGGCGGAGCCCCGAGGGCCCGCTTGAAAATGAGCGGAGCCCCGAGGGCCGCTTGGAGAGGGGCGGAGCTCCGAGGGCCGCTTGGAGAGGGGCGGAGCCCCGAGGGCCGCTTGGAGAGGGGCAAAGCCCCAAGAGCCCCTTTGTATATGGGCGAAGCCCCGAGGTCCCCTTTGGACAGGGGTGGAGCCCCAGAGGCCCCTTTAAAGATGGACGGAACCCCAAGAGCCCCCTTGGAGATGAGCCAACGTAATAGGCCTAAAAATGGTGGTAAATTGAATAGAATAGACCGCGCAATAGCGCGCGCAGCCCCATAAAAATTTACAAAAAACACAATTCCCCCATAGTCCAAGAGCCAGCAACGGGTTTGCTTACAGTATTTTTAACAAGCGTGTAACTATTATGGAAGGTCTCTTTGAATATACTGAGAAGGAAACCCGAAGTCTGGCAAGCCTGTGGTGGTGGTTTTGGCCCCCATGCTTCCTTGAAGTGTGGAAAAAATAATAAGAAAAAAGTATAATAACACGTCTGGCTCTTTGCTTTGTTAAAGGTAATCATATATTATGTAAGTAAAAAGATTGACAGACGCTTTCGCGGGTGGTAAGGTTACACCCGATTCACATAAAGTTGCATAATAAACTTAACCATTTACTGTAAAATATCGAGAGATCCAAAAAAACTGATCCTCAGCGGACTGTGGAAATTAAAACGTGTGAATAATAAGTTGGTGGCATTGTAAGTCTGTCAAATTGGAGGCTACCAGGTTAGGTTTTCCGTCAGTTTTGACACAGACTGACGCAAAATCTAACCTGCTAACCTCGAATTTGACATAGACTTACGCTTACAGTGTTACCAACATATTACTGCTAGGTTTTGTGTCAGTTTTGACACATTATTTTTTCCGCCTTTCGAGGACGCAAGGGGGCTAAGACCACCACCGCAGGCTTGCCAGACTTCGGGTTCCCTTCTCAGTATATTCAAAGGGACCTTCCATAACAGTTACAGACTTGTTAAAAATACTGTAAGAAATCTGTTGCTGGCTCTTGGGCTACCCAGTTTTTGTTGAAAAGTAAAAAACACCGCAGTGCGGGAAAAGTAACTTTCGGCGTATCGGGAATGACCGGGAAATATGAATTTTGAAGTCATGAGTACAAAATAGTATATTGTATGTTAAGAGCTGAAAGTGCATTCTTGCCGCTTGTGCATGAATATTGCTGGTTGAGGCGAAGCCGAAACCAGCAATCATGCAAAAGCGGCAACCGCACTTTAAGCTCGAAACATACATACTATTTTTTCGACGACTGAGCATATTATTAAAGAAAAATATCATATTTCATTTTATTGCCAAAATTAATAGACAATCAAGTTAACATTACTCGCGCAGTCTATGACGTGTGACGCGATTATTTCCTCAAATGACGGGCGTTGTCAAGGTAACATTCGAACGTGGCTATCTATTTTGTTCACGCGGAAAACCAAAACGCTCGGCGAGCGGCAAAGTAATGAAAACGCACGCTCAGCGGCAAATGTCAACTTTCTGTTGTCAAATGACAGTGAGAAAAATCAACTTTCGATGTCAATAGTCGAAAAAATAGTTTTTTTAAACTTTCAAGGCATATTTGATTTTTCAAAACTGAAATGCTGTTAGAAATTCGCCTTTAACCAAGCAGGGCTGAACCCCAAAAAATTAAAATTTAAATTTTACCTTTTACAAGAGTCGTTTCACCTATCCGGGGACACACTGTATATACAGGGTGATTTTTAAGTTGATTCTTTTCTTTTGCCAGGATATAAAGCTAAAAAAAGTAAGCCATTTACCACTTTTGCGAAATATCGAAACTAACGGAGGTACAAGGTGTTAAAGTTTCAAAGTATGAACTAGAATTACTTAACGAAAATTAAACTAAACTTAATCTAACTTAAATGATCAAAATTATCAGCATTCGCTTCTATACACACATTCCGCGTATAAGAGCGATGCGGCAGCGGCATTTTGACTCATTCATTATTTTCATAAACATGAGCCATTATTGCAGCAATAACATTAAGAAAATTAGAATGGAAAACTAGTTGACAGATCATTGCTTGACAACAGAGATAAACAAAAATAAAATTGTCCAGCCGCCTTTGCGCCAAAGTTTAATTTTTAATTTGAAACTTTAACACCCTGTATCTCTGTTAGTTTTGATATTTCGCAAAAGTGGTAAATAAAAAAAATACTTATTTTTTTAGTTTTATTTCCTGGTAAATGGAAAGAATCAACTTAAAAATCACCCTGTATATAAATATATATAAAAAAAAATATTGGTAATGTTTACATTTCACTTTATACAAGATGAGAGCTTGTCCGAAAACCTATTTAGCCCGTATTAGATATATTGAGTGATTTTTACTTAGTTAAAAGTGGCGTTTTTCAAAGTTGTGTAAATCCAAAAAGTACAATTTTTCGGAAATTAAGCATGATTTCCATACGATTTTTATTATGTGTTAGTTTTAGCTAACTCAACAATGTCAAGGCCAGAAAACAACTTTGTTTCGTAAATGTTGTCCGTATCTTGGGTAGTAAATTCATTTTTCGTAATTATTTTTTAAAAAATGTTGAATTTTACTGATAACGGAAGTCACGTGACAACTTTTGTTTATCCCATTTGTAATCACTTTGCAATTACCTCTGGCCGTTAGTGTTTGATTTTCCAAGAAATTCTAAATATTTTATTTTATTTGATGCCAGCTTTTTGGCGATCACTTTATTTATAATAATAATAATAATAATTTTCTTACGTAGTGCACACTGTAGTTTGCGAATTTAAATTTGGCGCCGAGATGGCTCCGCGCCGAGTTGTCCCGGCGCCGAGCTGGCTCCGCGCCGAGATGGCGGCGCCGAGTTGTCCTAGACCCCACACAATTCACAATGGAAGTAGAGGAAAATTGCAGTATTCCGTTTCTAGACGTCCTCGTGAAACGTAAATCAGATGGCAGTTTAGGACATGCAGTCTATAGAAAGAAAACACACACGGGCAGATATCTAAATGCTGACTCACGCCATCATCCAATGCAAAAAGCAACAGTTCTCCAGACTCTGGCGACAAGAGCTGTACGTATCTCAGACGAGGAAAATCTAGAGAGAGAAAAGCTACATCTGTTTGACTCTTTACAAAGGAACGGATACACAACTACCGCCATACGAAAAGCTCTAGACAAGACTATGACAAAAAAGGCTAAAGAAGAATCTCCACCTCTGGAAGGCTTAGCATTTCTACCTTACGTTAAAGGCTCGATTGATAAGATAGGACTTGTCCTGCAACGATGCAACATCAAAACTGTGTTCACGAGCAAGGAAACTTTGGGTAAGGCTTCAGATCGGTAAAAGACAAGATTCCAAGTTTAAAAACCGCTGGCGTATATCGCATTCCTTGTTCTTGCGGCCCGAGTTACATTAGACAGACTGGTCGTTCCGTTGATCTAAGATTCCAAGAACACAAAGGCGATTGCAAACACAAACGCATCACAAAATCAGCCGTAGCTGAGCATACATTTACAAATGGGCACACTCTAGAATTTGAGCATGCCAGAGTACTTGCCAGAATACCTCATTACTTCCCGCGAGTGATACGTGAAGCCATAGAAATAGAAAAACATCCAAATAATATCAACAGGGAAGATGGCTTTAAGCTTAGCAAAACGTGGACCCCTGTGATACACGATCTAAAGCATTACAGCCGCTGTGCGTCATACGGCCACGCCCCACGGATTACGTTACACTCGGATGACCAACCAGCGTTACGCCACTCCGCGCGCCTGACACAGACGAATATAAATAGCTCCACACCGACCTTCGGTTCTTAGTGCGACTTTCACTCTGATGATGGAAGCTGCAAGGTCTTGCGAAACGTTAGTGAATATGGATGCACAAACAGCAAAACGGCCAAATCTGGATAAGTATCCTCGTTCTCAAGATACTCAAACAACACGAGCCACCAAAGAGCATGGCCATCGCGCGGGTTTTTGCTCGACTTCACAAGGTGCAAGGCACATTAAGCCAGAAAATGCTGGGTGTTCATATACAAATACTACGCTGTCTAAGCCGAAATTCTATGGTAAGGAAAATGTATCGTTGTTAGAAATAGTGCCTATAGTTCGTAGTTTAAGTAATTTGTGTTCTGTATTATTAATCTGTGTGTTTGTAAATAATAATAATTAATAGTTGTAAATAAATGTTTAATACAGAAGCAGTGAATAATTTTTAAATAGCCCGAACGTTAAAAACGTAACAGTGGCGTCAGGTGTGCGGGTTTTGTACCGTGTTATACCAGGGGCTATAAAAAAATTATTGAACAAACATTAAATAAATGAATTGTTTAACAAGTTCCGATAAAACGACGGTCGGATAAATAAATTTAAGTGTATTGTGGATGCCGGTCACAAGATCCCAGAGCGGCAACATGGAGGCTCAATTATGCCAACTTTTCCAGCTGATGCAAGTTGGCCAAGAGAAGGCAGAAAAGGCCCAAGAGAAGGCAGAAAAAGCGCAAGAAGAGCTGAAAGCCGGGCAAGAAGTACTTAAAGAAGAGCTGAAAACCGGGCAGGAAGTACTTAAGGAAGAGCTGAAAGCCGCGCAAGAAGAACTCAACGTTTCGCCCACTTTCGTAAGGGGCAATCGAGTTTCGCCTCTGACGTGGTTCACACGTTGAGTTACCGTGCTCTTCTCTCCCTTCCCTTGCAGAGAGTTTCGCCTCTTTCGTGGTTAACACGTTGAGTTACCGTGCTCTTTTGATTTTTCCTCCTGATGAAGCCCCTTACGAAAGTGGGCGAAACTTTCAGTTCTTCGATCTCTATCATGACACGGTCCAATCACGGAAGTCGTTTGTTACTGAATAA
Source organism: Agriotes lineatus (assembly GCA_940337035.1). NCBI lineage: Eukaryota > Metazoa > Arthropoda > Insecta > Coleoptera > Elateridae > Agriotes > Agriotes lineatus. Next base: position 34,650,714 of record OW679203.1, read on the forward strand.
TAAAAAATCTTTTACTGTTATTGTACAAATTTGTAAAAAAACCTATATCCGTAAAGGTAGTTAGGTAATTGCAAAAAAATTGTTTGACCATGTCGAAGAATAAATGTTACGCTGCTACTAATTACGTTAAATTTCTCTGACACTGTAACGAAAATCTCTGAGTACCTGCAGAACTTCGTGTTCGAAAGTATGGTTGCTGCTTATCTTAATCACTTTACCCCCCGCTGTCAAAATTTAATTAGTGACACTCTCTTGGACCCTTAGACGTATGACGGGTTGCTTATTGCCACTGCATTTTTCCAGCGAGAAACGATTTCAGGAATGAGTAAACAATGACCTTAACTTCTGTTTCGTTTGGTACCTGATTTCCCAACCTTCGCCCTTAGAGTACTAAAACTTCATTCGCAAACCCCTGGTTGCTCCAGACCAACTCAAAGCTCGTTGTAGCTTTCCAAAATTCTATTATTGGTGTTTCGGCCAATGGGGCCAATAATAACAAACTTTAAAGTGGACTGTATATTTATTTTAAAATTCATTCCTTCTTCCCTCGTACATGGCAAAAACTCGACTCCTGGTCACAAGCAAGCGCCCTTAACCAAGCGCACTTACCCCCAACCCTCAAGTATTTACAGAGGCAGTCATGCGCAAACATACTCCCCGCTTTGAAAGGTTGCTTTCAAAACACACATAACAAATAATTAACGTCTTAAGTCTAATAACAATAATAACTTATCACTACTGAAACCAAATATTAATTAATTTAACCTAAATGTCCGTTCAGTCCATGTAATGTATAATGTTTTTTACTCAATCGGCAGAACACAAATCCGATTCACTGCTCGCTTTATTGTACCTCCTCGCACCTTTAACGACACTACCCTAACCACACCGTCACTTCCTGGATGTAGCGATAAAACTCTTCCTAGCTTCCAGTTGAGGGTAGGTGAGTTGTCGTCCTTTATAAGAACCAAGGAACCTGTTCTCAGTACCTCCTTAAAATTTTTCCTCCATTTGGTTCTGACTTGTAGTTCAGAAAGGTACTTCTTCTGCCACCTGGACCAGTAGTGTTGAACCATTGCTTGGATCCGTTTTTAAATGTTCAAATGGCTTTTCCTGGTGAGTTGGTTCTGGGATAGCTGTTAGCGACCTTCCTATCAGAAAGTATGCCAGCGTCAAGGCCGACAAGTCCTCCTACTCTGAGGATGTCGCACTTTGATTTCAGAAATTTATTCATATCTGACATGTATGGCAATTCGTTTTCATATTTATACGATTCCCAGTCGCGGCGTATAACTAAATAAAATTTATGGGTTACTATATATATATTATTAATCGATCCCAATGCTCTGTTTGTTCACCTAGCGTTTTTAAGGAACGTAACTGTTTAGTGATATTATCAAATAATTGCCTAAGTTCGATATGAGATTCCTTATTAATAACAGGATAGTCAAAAATGGCCTTAATGTAATTGTGAATCATTAATTGTTTATTCTCATATCTGTCTATTAAGAGCTGCCTTGCATTTTTATAATTGGCTGCAGATCCCTGAATAGTTTTAATTATTTCTGCCGCATCCCGTTCAAGAGAAGACCGTAAGTAATAAAACTTCTGAATTTCCGATAACGATTCATTGCTATCAAAAAGCCTTTAATGCATCCCTAAATTCCAACCAGCCATCATATTGACCATTAAAATTAGCTAATTTTATATGTGGCAATTGTATTCAATTATTATTATTAGATGCACCGAATCTGTTGATGCCACTATGAATTGACCCTGGACTTGAATTATGTGTTTTATTAGATTCGTAACGTGTACATAATGCTTTTATATCTCCTACAATACTAAAATATGCATTTTCAAACTGTTCCCGCTCAACCTCATGATTTTCTGACTGTTCAAGCAATTCAATTTGGTATTGAACTTCATTAAATTCATCCCATGAAGATTCAGTTTTTTCTAGCCTATGATTTAATTGAGCAATAATACTTTCAGATACTGAATCCTTATCAACATTGTCAAAATACGTTCTTAGGCGTGTTACATTGGCTTTAATTATACCGCGCCTAGCCCTTAATGAATTAATGGTAACCTCGTTTTCGGCCATTACTGAAGCAGATTGAGCACGAGTTATAAACAAATGGATAACTTTGAGGTAAAATTAGGAATGGATTATCAAACTTACGGACTGGAGGACCTTCGGACAGGACAGGAACACTGGACCCTAGTTTGCGATGATGGAACCCTGGTAGAATGGACAGACGCCTGTGGTTGCTGCCTCCGATGTTCCAAATTATTAATCTTCTTAACCCAGCGGCTGGTTCCTTATTATTGCACTAATGTCTTCTATCCGGTTCGATTGGACCAATGTTTCAGCCAATGGGGCCAATAATAACAAACTTTAAAGTGGACTGTATATTTATTTTAAAACTCATTCCTTCTTCCTTCGTACATGGCAAAAACTCGACTCCTGGTATCAAGCAAGCGCCCTTACCCTAGCGCACGTACCGGCAACCCTCAAGTATTTACAGAGGCAGTCATGCGCAAACAATTGGTAATAAACAACCAACCCAGCACACAAGAACACACACTTTGCACTGATTCTACTGTACAAATTGCACTCTATTACTTTTAAATAGATAATACAATTGCAAACCAATTGAATGACATTGAATTATATATTTAATATATAACAATTGTGATACTATAACGCGTTGGATCGTAGAGAAAACCATTTTGCTACTACAAATTCAAACTTGCAATCATTATAATTTCACAATTAAGGTAATTCAACCCTTAACGGGAATTTTATGGGAAAATTATTTCAATGTTATTCTTTATACTCTCATTTCCAATAGAAACCATTTGGTTTCTTTAATAACTACCACCTGTCATTCCTACAACTATTCAAATATATGTACTGTACTAACTTCCCGGATATTATATTTTAAAGTAAATTTAGCCTGCATACTGCATGCTGCATTAGATTAATTGAAACTATATTCAAATCAATAATAGGTTTATTATGTTTCCTTTACATAAAACCAGGTCTCAACAATATTTGTATACCTGTTGGAGGCCCAATTCTACAGCTTGCTGTTTCTTCAATTATAATTGATTACCTTTCAACCGACCTCTCATTTTTATATCCACTTACTACTATAGATTGCATTATAATTTTTAAAATGTCACAATTTAATAATTTAACTAACGCATTTTACTGATTCTCCTCAGTTCACGCTTCCAATCTAGTTTGGAAGTACATTGTTTCTTATTTCATATATTCAGTTACACATTGTTTATGTTATTCGTATGTAGGTTGTCTTGTAATCATCTACATTCTTTTAAATAACTTGTAATTCAAAATTAATTTTAACAGATATTAATAGTTATTGAGCATTAATTTTAATGCCAATTTACGTACAGTAAAATTCTGCATATATTTTTACGCTAGCATATTAAATGTGGCATTGCTTTGTATTGAACCAGAAGCAATCTACTAATATTTCTGTTCAGTTACTAGTCTCTCAAATGCTACCTACTCCCAATTTAAGTCAAACATGTTCAAAATTTAACCCTTATATTGACATATCATTCATATTCTCACTAAGCAGCTTCTTTATTTTAGCTAATACTAACATTTCTAGCTAAACGATAACAAATTCCGTGTTTATTTTGAATTAGTTATTTTTAAAACCTAACTGATGGATTAAACAGAACCGCTTGCAAGCACAATATCATTGCAATTATATATATTCCCAGGCATTAATAAATAATATGGCTAGGAGAAAAGAAACAGTAATTAAAAACAAATCTGGTGTTACCTAATGGTCACTTCTTTTCTTTTTTGTTTAGTTAAATAATTACAATGGCAATATTTAACTTGTTCTTTTCTGCAATATAGTTTAAAACTAAATAAATTTCTTTTTCTTATCTGAATTTCTTTTAATTTTGGCATTTTTCGTTCATCAAACAGGTTTTTAATGTCTGGGACAACTATCTCCTCGCTAACATTTCTTGGAAGCATCGTTACCATCTTTCGACCTTTTGCACTATGTCACTTATCAGATTCCCTTGTTTGTCTCCTTGTTTTGAGTTTTGTTGGTAGCCTGTTCGGCATGGTTTGCTTTCTTATAAGAAGTTTTGTTTTCTTTGTTTTTATAATAATATTTGATATTTTCTACTTTTGCTTTATATTATTCCCGTTTTCATAGCCTGTATGTAGTGCTGGTTTTCCTCCTCTGTATTTCATATCTTTCTTAATTTTTTTAGAATTATTCTGTAGCACCTTCGTTTTAGTCTCTATTTCATTTTTAATCCTGGTAATGCATTCTTTGTTAAAAAAAATTCGTTAGCTGTTGCTATTATTAGATAGAACATTATTCTTGTTTCTCTCGCTGGTTCATTTGACTCTTTGTTGACATATTGCTGGTATATTTTGTTGTAGGTTCTGTAAGCCTTCTGGGCTGCTTTTTAGTTCTTTTCGCTGTATTCCCTTGGGTTTTAGTATTTTCTCCATTTTTATTTTGATTCTTACCAAAAAATGGTTGGAAGTCACATCTGCTCCCATATATATTCTTATATTTTCTACTTGTTTAGCATAATTGTCATGGATCCGTAAGTAATCAGTTTTATTCGTACCTTTTGTACCTGGTATTACCCGAGTTCCTTTATGAATTTCTTTTCCTTGCATCCATGCTGCAAACCCAATTAATATTAATCCATTGCTATTCGATGTTATATGCTTCCTAAACCTCCCGATAGTTGAAAAATATGCTTCCTCTCGGCTTATCTTGAAAATGAAATCTCCGACGGTTAATGCTGTGTCTCTCCTTGGAATTCTATCATAAATTACTTCACAGAAGCCAACTCCATACACGGTCTCCTTCTCACCACTGTTGAATATACTATGAAATTTTCCACTTCTTTTTCGAAGCTTTCTTTCTGCTTTTATTCTTGGATACCTAATTTAAAATTGGTATCTGTATGCTTATATTTCTAATTCTTTTAGTGCACCTTCATATCTTGTCCTGTCACATTCCACGTATGTACCTACATTCATCCTGTGCTCATTATTGTGATTGCTATATTTACGTTAACAGGGCATTAGAAACCAGTTTCTATCAAATTTCTAAAAATGTCTACTAAAAAAGCTACTTGTATGTAGTGAGAAATTTAATGAAATATAATCGAGTAGAGCATCTTTATAATTTCAATTTGTTTTTTGGTGCAAAGGCAGCCAGAAATATTTGTAAAAATATGTGAATAACCTTAAGTTTCTCTCTGAACTGAGTTCTTGGTTATTGAATATTGACCGCAGACTATTGTGGAATAGAAATTATAAGAGCTCTTCAAATATGAAATCGCTGTCAAATTGTGCACAAACAAAACGATGTCACTGTTTGTATTTGTAACAGCAAGATTGCTATATTTACTAGGAATAACAGAACGAGGCAATAGACTTCTGCTTCAAAGTTATTCTTTTTCGTTAATTTTTGTGCGTACAAACCAACGACAGATATATTAACAAGGTGACGACGTTTTGTGACTATTCTGAATTTTTAGAGCTGATGCGACGAACAAAGCATTTCACCTTAAACCTAGACTGCAACATGATTTATTGAACGTTTAAATAATATATACGCGAAATTATGTCGACCTATAACTGCATTCCATGTCTTAACTAGTAATTATTTAGATAATTTAAATGTACCACAAAAGACGTCTCATGCGACAACGACGTTGAAAATTTGAAATATTTGCTTGCACCTGTCGATAAAGTTAAAACATAACTAAAATTTTACAACACTTTTGAAACTTCTACACATTGTATTTAGAATTCCAAAAGACATACTGCCACAAGCATTTTAAATTTAAATTCTTGCCAAATTATGATATTTCTCAAAACTTTTTGATAGAAGAAATTCGCTCAGGTATTATTTTCCGTGATTTGAAATATATTATATATTATATTTGAATGTATTTAACCTGATAATGATTGAAGGTAAAGGGAGATGCTTAACACGTGACTGCCACCACATGTGGTAATGAAATAGGTCGCCTGGGTTAATTTTTATTTCAAGATAATTTTTAAACCCTACATTATAAATCTAAATTAATATCTTAAGTGAAAATGTTTTCCTACATACATAGGTCAAGCAACCCAGATGCAGTGTTTCAAATTTTACTCTGAAATGTTGGAGACAGTTGCACAATATTCCTTTTACTCTTAATTATGGCCAGCAACAGCTAAATTTTCGAAATATTGTTAGATGAAGATACTTTTTTTACAATGGATATAACAAATAAGCTCGCAACGATTCTGTGGGATCCGCTGATGACGAACATCCGCTAAACAAACAAAAGAGAGGTGTCACTACTCGTTAATCGAATTTCATATAAAGATCGGCGCACTCGAAAGATGTTAAGAAAACAAATAGAGCTGTCACTTAAAACCTCAATTCAGAACGAGATTTACACAATTTCTTTTCATTAGGAAGCGACAATGGATCCACTTTGTTTTTTGTTTGTTATCATAACATGGTCGGTAGTTCGATGAAGCACCCAAGGCATGAACAAGCAGCAGTACGACCTAAAAGAAAAGGAAGGTTAATAAAGTACACTGTATTTAAGGAGCGGTTATGACTAAAGTAAATTGAAAGTAAAACTATAATTCAGGTAGTATAAATGTATAGTTTGGATAAAGAAGGGACATGGACATGAGTGCAGCTCTGGGATTTGGAATTCTAATGTAGCAAAGCGAACACAAATAAATACATTTCCAAACTGTCTTAAAAGTTGCAACTTCTAAAATCTGAAGTGACAGCTAGACTCGTTTAGAACAGTATTATAAAATTATTATTATTATAATGTAAAAGAAATTTGGGTTTGTGGTATGTAATACGTTAATTTAGGTGTTTAAAATATCAAATTTATATTTTAAAACCTCAATTTGATGCAGTTGCTAGGAAAATCGTGGTGACTATGCTGCTTAACTAGAGAAATGCAATATTTTTGCATATTAAACTGATATAATATTAATTAAAATATTGCCATTTGGCAGGATGTCAGGATCCTCGACTTGGTGCAGATAACTGGTGGAATTATTGAAGACGTGTAGGAGTTTGTCCCTTATAGCTATTATGAATCCAACGAAGTAAACGAAATCTTTACAAAAGGTTTGAACAATATTACATGTTGGAGACCGGATTAAAAACCATCTGAAAGGCAAGATTGATAATAAATAAATACACGCATATAATTTATAATAATAAATTACCTGAGAGAAGGTGAGAAAGATCCGTTGCAAATCTCATTTATTCATTCAAATACATATACGAACCTCAATAAGCGTTCCCACGTATTAAAGAAAATTACTGAGTTAGTATAAAAATAATTTATTGTTCATTGAAATGTTAAACAGTGTTTAACATGATCGCGTTCTCGAATGTTAAGATACATTTAACATGCATCCACTCATTTAACATGCATGCACTCGCGTCCTTGAATGTTAAGATACATTTAACATGCATCCACTCATTTAACATGCATGCACTATAGCAACATCACACATATTCATGGTAGTCCGATTTCGATTTAGCAGTTTTTAGTAATTATTATTGATTCAAAATGATTGCCTCAATGAACAATAAACTAATGAACGCATTTCGAGGGGTAACTGTCTTAACATTTCTCACATAAATTACCACTCTCGTTTCGCTGCGCTCGCTCGAGTGGTAAAAATATGCTCGAATGTTAAGACTGGGTTACCCCTCTTAATACGTTAATTACTATAACATAACGTAATTGATATATCAGGGAACTGAGTAAATCTAAAAGTCGACTATATTTGACTTTAGAGGTCAAGTCAATCTGACGTTTTAAGTTTTAGAATGGGCTAGGTTAGAGTTTCCAGAAGCCATTTAAATAGATATAAATTAGAATTGAAAAAAATTTCTCCTAAAAAACGCCTTGCATAATAAACGTAGAAATTATGCAAAAATACTACTTTTTGGTAAATAATAAAAAAATCTAAAGAAGTAATTAACATTTTATATAATTTTTTCCAATTATAAATCTTTTAAGTCTTCACATAAAAAAATGAACTTTAATATTAAGTCTTGGTCTGTAAAATTTTTAAAAATATTTAAAAAAATCTGGTGTGATACACGCACACAACTTCCTTTTACAGTGATCTTATAATTGGGCAAAAATTTGATTTTAAATTTTTAAGCATTTGTCAAAATTTTTAAAAAATTACAAATTCTACAAAAACGGTGCAAAATAGAGCGTTAGGTGAAGAGACAAATTTTCTTTATAATTCCAAGCTGAATTCAAAAATGTAATAATATATCGGGTGTTCTATTTAAAATAGGAGTTAATGAAAAAAATAGAAAAAAAAACAAAAGAAACCCAGTTTAGAAGTATTTAACTGGAAAATCACCTATCTCACATCAATACACATTAAAAATGTAATAAAAATGAGGAGTTTGAAAAAAATCGCTAGAGCCGTTTTTGAAAAAATCGAAAAAAACTGAAAAATCACAAGAGTAAACACCTACTTCCGGTTATGCGCTTTTCTTCAAAAGCTTGGTGTCTCATCTACATAGTACACAAAACTTATATATAAAGTTTCAACGCCATACCTCTTTTCGTTTTTGAGATATTCTGTTCACAGGCACACAGACAGACAGACAGACAGACACACAGACCAATGAAAAAAAATATGTTTTTTGGGATCAGGGGACTCTGAAACGTGAAGATCTGTTGAAAACTCAATTTCGAATTTTTGGGGTGAATCCAATACTTCCTTTATTGTAAAAGGAAGTAAAAATTAAATATAAATTTTTCCTAAAGTTAAAAAATTACTATTTTATGGCCTTGACAAAGTTCAATTAGCTAAAAGTAACACACTCTAAAAAATCTCATTGAAATATTACTGACTTTCGGAAAAATAGCACTTTTTGGATTTTAATAATTTCGAAAAACTCAATTTTCTAAATAAGTAAAAATCACTCGGTATATATGATAGGGGCTCAATAGGTTTTTATACAAGCACAAATTCTTGACGTAAAAAGTTTTTTGAAGTATCAAAAATATTTTTTCTCGTATTGTATCGACCTTTTGGCGGTCACTATATCTATATACAAGGTGGCGCAAAAAGAACGCATGGATTTCAAGAGAATGCAAACTTATTAATTTTCCATCTAAAACAAATGTATTACTACGAAAATAATCTGTGATATATCTAGTTTTTATTGGTATACAAGATTATTTAATTATTAAAGATTATATCAGAAAGATGACGTCCATTTTGCTGGACACACATATGGAGCCTCTCCTCAAAGTTAAGCATTACTCTCATCAACATTTCTTGGGGCACCGCCGCGGTTTCTTCACGAATGGCAAGTTTGAATTCGTCTAGCGTAGGAGATTTTCGAACGTAGACTTTCGATTTGAGATAACCCCACAAAAAAAGTCGCACGCCGACAAATCCGGTGACCGTGGAGGCCAGGAAACGTCGCCAAAACGCGAGATTACGTGGTTGGAAAACATTTGTCGGACAACTTTTATCGTAGCTCTTGCTGTATGGGCTGTGGCCATATCTTGTTGGAACCATATTTTTTTCATCGGAGCATTGTGATTCCATCAGAGATTGACCTACCAACCGGCATATAGAAATATCGACGGAAAAGACTTTGAACGGAAATTACAGAATTGTTATTTCAAAAAAACTGCTTAACGGCAAAAGTATGGTGTTCCACGTTCCACCGTTCTACGGCTACTGAGACTAGACTCTATGAACCACGTGGCAGACTGAGTGTAGAAGCCGCCAACCTCTCCCTTCCGAAATACTACACATTCTAAAAGCATGCGTTCTTTTTGCGCCACCTTGTATATATATACATAGCTATGCAATTACGCCTCGAAGTTCTTATTTATTATAAATAATAATTAATTTTCTATATTTGATGGCTGAAACAGATATCTTTGCACCTAAAATTTATTTTTGGTACCTGACTTTGCATTTAAATTAATTACTGTGGGCATACGTAGCAACTTTTAAATAGCACAAACTGTATGACACCCTTGTTTTACACAAATGGCAGCTCAGGGTTATAATTGACAACATACAACAACACATAGTTCGTGAGTTCAGGGAAGTAAATCATAATAAATTATTTGAGAATTAAAAAAATTGCTTTATTCCTGACTTTTTCAAACGCCCATTTTTGTTAGATTAATTATCATAGTAGAGCTCAACATTACAATAACTACGCGAGCTACAGAATCAAGACTAGCACAGAATATTTTGCTACCTTGTTTCCTCTAGAATCCGCAACGGCACAAAGCTGAATCCGAAATATCTCCAAGATGGCTGCTGGCTTGAACTCTAACAAACTCAGTTCTTGCCAAGTAATTGTATTGTTGCACTTGGTCTGATAAATCAGGATGGAGGAGCACAATTACGTAATGCATTATTAATTGACTAATGTATTTTAGGACACATAAAGTCTACGTCTATTAGGCGGATAATTGATTACAAGTTGTTAGCAGTCCTGGCCTTAAAAAACCTCTAATTCAGACTTTTTCCCGGAGGTTTGAAACTTCATGGATCCAGTCTACTTTGGAGGGCGTGCATTTCCTTCGTCCTGTAAACATCATCTGACTTTGAGCCACTTCTCCTGAGTGATCCGCTTGGCAGCCACATTTCGCTGGTGGTTTCTGCAAGCACCCTCAACCTGCTGCAGCATAGCTGGAAAAGCCCATTTTGGAAGCTATTTAATCAACCACTGTAGAAGCTCAGATAAGTAAATTACGACATAGTGAACCTTGTTACCGCAACTCCATCGGAATTATGCCTTCTTCGCGTAACGTTCTAACCTTCGCGTGGTACCGTTTAACCGACGCACCTAGCTGATTGATTCCCTTTGTAACGCTAGCTCCCGTTTGAATTTGATTAGTTCAATATTAAATAATATTTGAAAATTTAAACGTCGCCGGCCTTTCGCGTTATCAAGAATCCGGTGTGTTTCAGCAAGATAAGATAGCGCAGACCGAAATTCCGCCCGTGAAAACAGCGCGAACAAAGGCGAGACGCGCGCCGTTCCTCCCCACCTAATAGTTTTACAAAGCATATAAAAGCGCTTGCAGAACGCATTTCAAGGGAGATTTTCAAGAAATTCCTGATTCTCCTCCAGCATTCATTCCCGCAAACATCTAGTTCCCGATCCTTCGTCCTGTCCTGTCCAGAGAGATTATTACTGAGACTTTTCTTCTGATAGGTTGTCCTTCCAGAGAGTTCTTCCGTCGACTCTCCCAGTGCCTAGGGAACCGTTCCGAGGCTGAGTTCAATTTAGTGGTTCCGCAAGGAACGTCTGAAACGCCAGCTATATTTTCCCCTAAACCTCCTAATAGCTAGTTCAATTTAGTGGTTCGGCAAGGAACGTCTGAAACGCCAGCTATATTTTCCCTGTAAATATCCTACACCAAAACCGTTTGTAAATCAGTAATAACTAACGTAATATTTAAATCCCAGCTCCCTTGCATTTTAAATTTGGCGCCTTGCTATTCAAGCAGAATTAGAAGCTTCAAGCTACCTAATTAGAATTTACCTGAATTAATCCTTGAGAATTGCAGCGGCCGTCTTGCTTGGGAACTCTGCGGACCGCACTGACAGCTTCGCCAAAGATTTTACCTGGAGGCGCCGAGGTTGTTAACCTCAAAAATCACGCCGATTTGGAGTTTCGTTCTCCGAGCGGAGCCCCGTCGTGCGGCGAATTCCTCGGAGTATTTCACCAACAAACTGTAGTAACACGTATAGGGTGAGAACTCGCGTTAACAGTTTTAATTTGTGATTTGTTTACAGAAGCCAGAATCTGCAAACCGGAAAATTTTACAGACTGCACGGCGTCGCCAACAGCGCGCAGTTCAACGCCGATCGGGAAGCACCGACAATTCTCGACGCTTTCGAGGCGGAGCGCCTAGGACGTCGGCAGATACTCCCGGCACGGACGTGACGCGGGTTGCAGCAGCCGCAGGAACCAACAACATTATTTCAAGTCAAGAATGTTAATTTTGAGCAATATACATCTCACTTAGTTAATTACACGAATATTTAATTATGTACGATAGTTATATAAAATAAATTGTTATACAGGATACTCCGTTGGTGTTTGCTTATTTATGGTATATCTGAGCGAACGATTGAACCTAGCTCCGATTTATGAGCTATCCCGTGGTAAATAAATATTATAACCCTTATAAGCAGGGGAGAATATTACACCTTCAGGACTCAGCTGATGCTAAATTGGGTTAATGATACAATTTTTTGAGCTTCAGGTGGATTCACCTAAAGAAATTAAAGTGCTTCTCACTTTGTAATTTACGTTTGTTTTACCTTTAATTACTTATTTAATTGTGGTCAGGTACTAGTACAAAACGCTACTTTGGAGGTAAACCTTCCGTGCAAGTAACGACTTTAGTACCTGTTGTTCTGGCCATTATATGCAGCGTTTGTCTAATAAATTCAATGCACTGTTTATGTCATTCCTGCTACCTTTTGTATTTCTGATATTGTACTATCACCTGCAGCAATCTTTGAGTATATAAGTTCTTGACCTATCTGGGTACATTTGTTGTAAGTAAAGATTTGTTGGCGGTCACAATATTTAGTAGTAACATCTTGTAAGGAAGTGCAGGCTGTTTCTACTGAGTCTAGCTAGCGGGGCCTCAAGTTTATTCTCGTAGCGTGGAATATTTGAAGATTTAGGAAAAATATAGCTAACAATGTCTTTTAGTTGCTTTACGATTTGATGGTAAATGGAATTAACTTAAAATTACAATATTAAGCTACCTTGATTTCTATACGGAATTAAAAGGTTATGGAAAAATATGATAAATCTTAAACTAGTAATTTTTATTTTTACTCGTTCTTTTGATTGATCGAATTGATTATTACCACCGCTAAACCGCAAAACAATTGAAAAACAGTGTATTCCTAAAACTAGCTTTAATTGATGAACAGACTTACAATAAAGGGTTTTTTTTAGAAATCGATAATATAATCGTCTTCCATATGTTGCACGCTGTTTGCAATACAGTGTAGCTTTTTTATTATTTAATGCACAAAGTGAAAGGTGAAATAGTTAATGTTCTTCGAATAATCACCAAGCCAAAGTGAAGGTAAAGGTTACTTCACTGACGAATGCTGCTCTCATCCAACTGCACGTTTAGTTGTCGACCTAAAATCGAATGTTATCAATAGCTCTATCCGTATTTCCAACAAAGAGTTTGAATAACTATTCAGTCCGTTTAACCAAGTACATGATGTAGAAGGCGATAAAAATATTTTTTTATTTCAAAGCGATATTAATAATAATAAAAAAATGTTTATATTTCCAAATACATATGTTATATAATTATGTTCTTCTCTTCTGTCGGTTCCTATCCGTTCCGGATGTTGGCAACCATATTAGCTATTTTCACTTTATTAACTGCCGCCCTAAATAGCTGTGTAGTAGTCATAGAGAACCAGGTTCGAATATTCTTGAGCCAGGAGATTCTTCTCCTTCCCACACCTCTCCTTCCAAACACCTTACCCTTGTAATGCAGCATGCTGTGTGGATGCTTAATTAATTCAATAATAATATCCAGATATATAATGGGTATAATGTGATAACAGTTGTGTGTATATAACTGGTAGTGGTTGTAATAGGCAACGAGTGAGTTGTTTACTTCAAGTGAAAAAGTATCTTGAAAATAATAATCTACGTTTAAATAATCACGTTAAAGGGCTATATTTCCTTCAATTGTGAAAGTAATATTTGTATATTTGATACGTGATAGCAAGATAGCCTTCTTCACGATCAAATTTGACCAAAGGTCACAACTATTATTCAGAGTAGAACTTCAAGATTGTTTAAAGTCATTTGAAGGGGCAAATTATTGCTTCAACCAGTAAAAGGTAAAAGTGTTTGTGTTTGTGGCATGCTGTGCTACGATATAGCCAGATATTCAGGGGCAGAGAGCTTCAATGAGCTATTTTAGTCGTGAACAACCCAAAGGAGATGTTTACTGGCTGTCATTCAGTTAGGAGCTGATAGAAAATACACTAAGGTAGAAGCGATACTTCAAAGAAGGTTAGTGTGCATTTATTTTATTTCATTAAGAAATAAATAAAAAGTTTGGTACGGCAAAATTAGTGGAAATATTTGTAATTTAGATTTAGAATATAATTTAGAATATTAATTTTTCTAAATTTACATTGATTCGGGTACTCGACGTTTTCGGACATTATAATTAGAAATTGACCTATTTTGGATTAGGGTATCTGTAATTCACTTTAACATCAAGTTTGGAAATCTAAGAACATTTGATTAAATAATTTGACAACATTAGTTGATTGATTGTAATGTTAAACCAATCTTATACTATACTAACTAACTGAATAAGAAGTTTTATTTGAAGCATATATAATAATTTAATAATTCAGTCTTCAACAATAAGAAGATTAATAATTTTAACATTAACATTCAGCTGAGGAAGAAATAGAGTCTCTTTGCTTTAAAAACTGTCTAGCCGAGGTCATTTTTGAATAAGAACCAAATGACATAATTTCAAAAGTCATATTTTCATTAATGAAAGATGTCATTTGGAAATACTTCAATAAGTAGAGAAGTAAGTGTTTGATAAAGTATTCTTGATACTACTTCTTCTAAATAAGCAAGAGGGTAGATATATATTTAATTTTATTTGTAATAAACGCTCAAGGGAAAGAGTAGTATTACACCCTGCAGTATATTTTGCAGTAATTTGAACCTGTTCTCGTTCCTCATTACATGACCCAGGTACTGGAGCTTTCTCTCTTTAATTGTTACTAAAACTTCTCTTCTTTTGTGCATTCTTTGGAGAATATTTTGCTTCGTGACACGGTCCATCTACGACACCCTCAACATCCTACGATATAACCACATTCCAAAAACTTCCAATATTTTACTCGTTGCTTCCGTTAGATTCCATGTCTCTACACCATAAAATAAAACGTAGCAACACAAAAACCTTATTTTGGTGGTTATTGTTAAACTGTGGCTCTTGAATATTTTGTTCATTTTGTTGAAAACTGCTCTAGCTTTCTCGATACGGATTTTTATCTCTTGCGAGTGATCCCATTGGTCGTTGATGTTTGTGCCAAGATATTTGTATTTGCTCACTCGATCAATACGTTTATGGTTGATTGCGATATGACAGTTTTGAATATTGGATTTACTAATTACAGTTAATTTTTTTTTAGTTATATTGATATCAAGCCCGCATCGTTGACTACTTGCAGTCACTTTATCCATTAGAAGTTGCAAATCTTGAAGGTTGTCAGTGAATATGACCGTATCATCTGCATATCGAATGTTGTTTATCTTTGACCATTTAACAGAATACCCGATTCATTGTTCTCTAGAGCTTCTCTGAACATTTGTTCGGTGTAAATATTGAATATTAGCGGGGACAATATACATCCTTGTCGTACACGTCGGAAAATGTTAATGTCATCTGTATTTTTTCCTTCTAAGGACACACAGGCAGATTGGTTCCAATATAAGTTAGTAGTAATTCTTAGGTCTTTATCATCCAGTTTTATGTTTTTTAGAATCTCCACCATTTTTACTTCCTTCGCCTAAAAGACGAAGAAAGTATTGTAATCGCGAAAAAATCATCTTTCGAGATTCCTTCAGATCTTTACGTTTCAGGGCCCCTAGATGACAAAAAACATGTTTTCTCAGTTCTGTCTGCCTGTCTCTCTGTCTGTTGGCAGTATAACTCAAAAACTGTTTGTTGGGGGATGACCATATTTTGCATGTACATTATATATTTATCTGGCATGAACCGTGAAAATTTCAGACAAATATATACAGGGTAAGCACCTTAGAAATTTTAAATTTTGTTTATTTTTGAGTTAATTTTGAAATAGATGGAAGTAATAATTTTCACATAGGTCAGGATTTACATTTGCCGAAAATAGGACTCAACAGATACAGGATAATGTCACAAAAGAGTCGAAACGTTTCAACAATAAAACCGTTCTGTTCAATAGAGGCGCGGGCCGCACTCGTTTCAATAAGTGGCGCAATACGACAAATCGATGCGGTTGCAATCGCTACGCAGATGCGGCGGAGTTCATCCCCAGCGGGCTACATTTTTTTAAATTTTCAAATTGATCTCATTCACGCGAGGAAAGTTTCGTGTAAATCCCTTTACATATTTTTTGATGTTGTACTCTGTCAGACGCCTTTTGGTAATCGATAAAACAGGCGTAAATGTCTACGTTCATATCCCTACATCTCTGAAAAAGTACCTGGATACTAAAGAGAACCTCACCTGTACCAATAGCGTTAGTAGCAGGGCAAGGTGGGTTCTGGACCACTTTAAGGTCAGCGATTCGAATTTGTCAGACACCGAGGTAGAGCCCCAGCGCGTTTTGGTGTCTGTCAGACACCGGGGCAGAGCCAGCGCAGCAGATTGGTGTACACACGTTCACTGCATTACGTATTCGCGAATGCTAATTGATATTAATTAGATAATTTTGTTGCCGGCATGGGATTTAAATAAAATGTATCGCTTTTATCTAGTAGGTTTAGTTATCAAATATATGTAAATGGGCAATAATGTCAGTACCTTAACACGAATTTCTGGGTTTACCAATTTTATTATGGTTTGTTAGGTGCCCCAAAATATACAGCATGTCCGTAAAATATGTGGCCTACTTCGCTTCCTTCCCGCCCCGCGCCACGAGATAAGGGTTGAATGATTTAGGTTACGACAAATCAGCCTTAAATTTGCATTTTATTAAAAAATGTATTCGAAAAAAAATGCTCAGTACCTGTTATTCTAAACAAATATACAAAAATCTGATGTGACCTCGAACCTTTTTGCCCACCCCCAAATTTGCGCATGGGGGCCCTACAATATGGCGATTAGGGCTCTGCGTCGAAATCTGACAGACTCCAATCTAGGGCTCTGCCCTCCGCCCCGGAGTCTGACAGACACCAAAGCGCGCTGGGGCTCTACCTCGGTGTCTGACAAACTCCAATCGGTGACCTGGAAGTAATCCAAAACCCGCCTAGCCCTACTACTAGCGTTTCTGAACCTGAATTGAGTTGATGATGTAGGTTTCTCACAGAGTTTGTAGATTCTTTTGTGTATTACTTTTAAGAACAATCTCAGAAGGTGACTCACTAAGCTTATTGTTCTATAATCTCTACATAGTTTAGCTCTAGATTTCTTGGGAAAAGTGATGAACTCAGCTCTAAGTCACTGGCCAGGAATGTCTCCAGAGTCATATATTCGATTGAAAATTGCGGTCAACCATTTGATACTATCATCATCGAGAAGCTTTAGGAATTCTATCTCAGTGTTATCTGGGCGGAGTGCTTTACCTTCTTTCATGGTTTTTATTGCAATCTGGACCTCCTCTACCATGATACTCGGTTCTGTTAGACAATTTATTTGAGGAAGTTCTGGTCGGTTGTCGTGGAACGACTCTTCAACGTACCTTTTCCAGGTATCTTTAACTTCTTCAGTGCTGATAATTACAACCCCCTCATCATCAACCAATTTATTAATTCCCGTTTTCTTGTGTTGTCCAGTAATTTCTCTCACTTTTCGATGAGTGTTGAAACTGCCATATTTCTGTTGTAGAGTTTCTATTTCTATGCATTTTTCTTTTAGTTCATTGTCTTTTGCCTCTCTTATCTTCTTTTTAATGGTTTTATCGATGTTCTTATACTCATCTGGCTTGTTTTTAACAAGTTTTCTCGTTTCCATCAACCGGAGAATTTCATCAGTCATCTACGATTTCTTTTATATTATATCAGGTTTTAAAAGATCTTTTTTATATTTTGCACTGCTTTATTAAATTTCTTAATTTCCTGTTCAACATTCGAAACAGAAGTTATGTTATGCTCAGTTTTAAATTTCATTTCTGCTTTTTGTCTTATTATGGGCTCTTTTAGCTTTCTTACTTCGTATTTATTAGCAGATTTTTTTTTTATCTTCTTCAGTCTTATTTTGAAAGTACCCACTAAAGGAACATGGTCTGATTATAGGTCGGCTCCAGAATAAGTTGTCACTGAAGTGCAACTGTGTCTGTATCTTTTGTTTGCAAGAATATAGTCGATTTGGTTCCTTATTATATTATCGCATGAATCACTTGGTGATTTCAAAGTATACAGTCTTCGAGTTTCGAGTGTGAAGAATGTATTCAGAACACTGACAGTTTCATCAAACTCACCTAAAATTTTAGTTTTCAAAACTAGGCACCAAAAACTGAAGTTTTAAAAACTAAAATTTTAGGTAAGTTTGATGAATTGGAATGTATAATAACAATAATAGTCTTCGATTCAAACCTTGATTTTTTTAAATATTGGTAAATGGCTTATTTCAAAATGCATCTTCAGCTGTTAATATTTCAGAGGAATGATTGTAAAGATTTTTTTTGTTATTTTTCCCGTACTCCGCTAGTAGTCCTCAACAACTCTTCCAGAGGAAATGCGCCATTTTTGAATCACCCAGTGTATCTTAGCAGCTACGTAGCTGTAAGATCTATGAAACAAAGTTGTAGAGTCGTTTGAAAATTCTGTTCGTAGATATTTGTATTTTAAAATTGTCTTTATGAAATTGTGGGTAATATTATTCTACTACGAGACATATCAAAATTGTACAATAAAATTATATAGATTTTTAATTTATGTACGAGTAAACATTCTTTTTTAACAAATATGCATTTAAATAAAGTTAGTTGTGTGATTACCGAAATAGATTAAACATATTTTAGTTGCTGAGCAATCGACTATTTCATCCGTAGGATATTTACTCAGAAAAGGTATAGCCTAACAGATTTCCAATTTGGTCTTTAAAAACTTTGAAACCTTTTATCCAACTTCCTACTCCTAAAAATTTGCTGTTTATAATTATCAACTTTTCTAGAACTATCGTTTTGACAGGTAGTCTCAAAGAAAATTTCAGCATTTAGAGATAATCGAGTATTAGATGATAGATATATTAAAATGTCTCATGAATTGAACATCCATGTTTGGCATTTAAAGTTTGGATGCTGCACTCCTGGGAGAAGTTTGATGTAACGCCTTAATCAGTCACACTTTATTTCGAGCTACTCTCTTCTTTCTGAAAAGTAATTTTTGTAATACCTACTTGTTAAATATTTCTTTAAGGACTGTTTACTACTGCGTATGCAACCTCTTTACGGCCCGGCCGTAAAAAGTGTCCGTAAAGACCACGGCCTGCTAAATTGTGTGCCAAACGTCAAAGTGACGTTTGTCACACAAATCCAGCAGCAAGCAAGCCTTCAACTCCACATAGAAGAAGGCGCAAAAGACTGCTATAACTCCTGAACATACACAAAAATAACTTGCTCATTCAGAATCTTAACGTCTTTAGGAATATCTTTATCATTTTCTACAGATGTCATAAGTTACGAGCTGGTTACAACTTAAAACTGCTTACAACCATACACGAAATTGGAAATAACTGACATTTATAAACAACAGTTGCAACGTTCTACGCACTCTCAATCATTCTAAAAAGTCATTACACAAACCTAGCGTTTTGATGAAAATAAATTAGAAAAATATAGATATGACCGAATTGTATGTAGGTATTACAAAAACTATTGTACAATACACGTCCGTTAGGGCCTTTACTGCCGAGCCAGAGAATTTGTGAGACGAGCTCGAAGAGCGAGTCGAATAATACTGGCGAGGCAGTAAAGGCTATCCTAACTGTAAAATACTATTAACATGTCATTAAATTTAAGTGTAGTTAAAGGACATCAAACAGAACAATAATAATAATAATCTCACAATAACTTAAAACATTTAATTGCGTAAACTAATTGACAGTCACTAGAATTAATTTCTATAAACATTCCATTAAAGCCGAATCTAGGTCAAATTCAGACGCAAAAAAGTTGTTTAGGTATTTCAAAAACTTTTGAAAAACTGTTAATGTACTCTTATCTGATTTACTTAATAAACGTTTTAGTGTTAACCAGTGGTGCTCAAAAGTTTGCACCGGCTCTAATACTTTTTTCCATTAGCAATTAATTTTTAGTGCAATGTACACCTACTGAACGTCAGTGTACACCCACTTAATTTAACGAATATACTTATAAACTAACCTATAAGTTCGAGTAAAATTTAATAATAATAACAATTAGATAATTAAAAATAGCTAGAATACTTCCGACACATAATGAGGGGCGAGAGATACGAAGTGCTAAGACTGATAATGGAGTGAAAAAATACAAAATAAAAGAAACATAGGGAGAAGAAAAACGTCCTGGCTTCGAAATCTTAGAAAAGGGTTCGGGATAACATCAAAACAACTTTTCAGAGACGCTGTAAACAAGGTGAAGTTAGCCATGATGATCTCCAACCTCCGTTAGGAGACGGAACATCAAGAAGAAGAATTAAAAATAATTTTAAAGTAGCAACCGAGACGGCTTGCTATATAGAACTAAGAAGCCATGGCTCTACCATAACGAACCAATCAATCAAGAATTTCTATATTCTAAAGAAAACATTTTTGTCCTTATGTTTCATCATTCTTCCAATTTTGAACCATAATTGTACGCCAAGTGTTGCTTGCCTTCACGGGGGAGTTGGTGCTATATCGCAGCGGCTCTTTAGCTTTTTGACAGTTTATAGAATGCAGCGGGTGGCAGCGGCAAGAAGTAGGTCAAAAGATAAGGATATTTTAAGATTCACTGGAAGACACGTTCGAGAAACTACTCGAGCAATCTGGCCACAGCTGATAGAGCGGGGCTTGAGCTACGGATATAGATGCTTACATCTTTCGCACGTCCGTTGCGTTCATCGAGTGCAGACGTAGAAACGCGGCGTGATAAAATTTCATTCGTAAGTAAATTCGCAAGCTCGGGAAGTTTGTACAGGTCTCGCCAAGTAGATTGAATGGTTTTGATGGCTTGCTATGAAAATATTATTGATGTGACATTTGTCAAAAAACCATTTATTTGTTGGTTGGTATTGCAAATTATAACTACTACTATGCTAATTTGCCTGTTAATCAACGAGTATTCGTTGAATTTTTGTATATTCTGACTGAATCAATTGTGCTAACGCAGAGAAGTTTTCATAATTTTCTTCTTTGGGGCTTTTTAAAGTTTAAGGCTTACCAGGCACGCCCCCACACGATTCAAGAGCTAAAAACGTGATTCCGGAAGAAGGCTGATTCTACTCGCTTCGACAACTTGCACAAAATACTAGAATAATCAGGAATTAATGCTAACAAGATTCTGAGCGAAATAAGTTCCACACACTCCGCCGATTTCACTTTAATGCACCTCCGCTCATACGCAAGAACTATTTACTTAAAGCGAGAGGGCAGGTCTCTAACCACTAACAGTTAATGCGTTGACCCTACCCACTTAATGGCATAAGCATAGTCACTATCGATTTCTGAATGACTCACACGACGCGTCACTCAATAATTACGCAATGCTTCGCAATCACTTAAAACGTGATAACAGTTAACTCTGGATTACGTACTCGCTCACATAACTCGGTTCTACATTCAATAACCTGATTTCACAATCGTTGCTTGCAAAAACCCGGATTGGACTCCTAGAACGACGTCTCTCCAGTCGTCTTCTACGATGAAATTATATAGGTTTCGGTGTTGCTTTTAAGGTGCGCTATGCCCTCAAAGTCGTATCTCAGCTACAAGAACAACAAAGCATTCACTGCTATTAAAGCACGCCAACGCGTACACTCATAATTTCACTTTAATGCTCCACGCGGCGGTTTTCTCTTGGACCTCCACGCAGTGTCGCTAACTGCACGCGGCTTGTCGCTGTCGCCACTGGGTAGCGAATGCCATGTTCACGCGCCAAAGCCTGCGAAAGGAAGCGTTTTTCCGTTTTAGTAATAACCACATCCGTTCTGTCTGTCTCCACAATAAAAATAGCACACTTTTACTCTAACGTCTAAATATTAACTAGCTCTGTGGTGACACGAACCATGCCCGTTACAATATGTGTATGATTGGTAAGGCCATCGGCTGTATTTATAATCAATGTTAATTCCAACTATTCCAAGCGTGTATTTCTTGATATTTAATTTCGAAATGCAATTCGATTACACACTGCTATAAGTTGATTATTTGGACAATATAGCTAATAAACTTTTGCTGACCCATGTTAAAAATATGTCAATTTTCTAACTGCATGAGTCACAATTACTACACTACTAAGAAATAAATCGACTGCACATAACTAATCACCGTGATTTAGAAATGCTGCTCACAAACCGAATGTTAACAAATTCATGCATCTCAATAAAGACATTGTTAATGTTATTAATTGTTACGTGATTTTTATTTTTATATTATTTTTCTTTATCTTAACTTTCTGTGTGTAATACGAATGCTACTATGGCTAATTTCAGTAAATAATTTTGTAATTTTAGGCTTCAACGTGTCTTATTTGCAACCATGTGTTTTCTTACTATGTAGTAAAACGTAGGTAGAAATATAAATACTCGTACATAAAGTAATACAAAATTGTAACTGCAGCTTTCTATTTATTGACTTATAGAAGTTAGATTTTAAGGATTGCGAGGGGGGCTGAATAATTTCTTATCTGAAAAAAGAGCGAATTAGCAGAACAAAGTTGGCAACCTATGATTTCTGAGAATAAAATGGTTCAATTTTTTTAAATGTCCCAACAAGGAGTGGCATTTATTTACAGCTGCAGATTTGGTTGAAATTAACAATCCTACCTTAGTAAAGGTATGTATTTACCATATTTTCCACGCTGGGTCATGGCGGGTCTCTTCGTGAACGTGAGTAATATTTGAAAATCGGCCGGTGAATGTGAGCGAAAATTTCCAAGGCGTGATTCACGTTTCACGTTAAATATTTAGTAACGCATAAGAGACTGCAAGGTGCCCCGCTCTCCCGCTGCCCACCTATGTGAAAGATCTAGAGCTGGGGGGAGAAGTCGTTGTACTTCTGTGTGGCAGCTTGCAGCGACTCAGCTTCGAACCTGTGTTGTATTGTGAATGTTCTGTCTACTGTCAATCACATGTCTGCTTCTATAGGCAACCAAGTAGAACTTACGTTAAGTTCCTTAGGTGTAAAAGTACTTTTAAATCTAGGAATTAAAAGTGTTGCCCAGCAACATATACCTTCTTGTATCCGTATCAGTAAGGAAATCGTCGATTCCAATAACATTTTTTGGTATTAAAAGTGATGTTTTTAGGAGAGGTTTTTAGAGAAATCAGTATTTATCTCTTGTTGTAAGCTATTGTGGTCGATTTTTATTTATTTATTTTTCTGTCTACTAATCGGATTGCAACATATCACGTAAATTACGTGACGTGCAAAACATATTTTATTTTAGAGTTTGTAGTTCTGTCGCGGGTCTTTATTGGTTTTAAATTTGAACATGCTGTTTTATCAGAATTTGAATTTTTCTGCTGGTCAAGTCTTGAGTGTAGGGTCACGCCTTGAACGTGAGTCAACGTGAGCGTGCGTGAACGTCAGTATTTAAAGCAAGCTTGAAACGTACTTAACGTGAGTGCATACTCAATCCCGCGCCCATCTCTAATTTACCATTTCCAATAGGTACTTACTACAGATTGAAAAACTAAAACTGCATGCACCTCTTAAAACTATTAAAATTACAAAGAACTTTTCACCATGGCTAACTGATAATTTGCGTTTCCTCATTTCGCTTAGGAATAAGACTCGCAGTAGGTGGAAACGAACAAAAAGTGTAGTGCATCATAAATATTATAAACAATTGAGAAACTATACAACACTTGCATGTGAAACAAATCTTTAGCTCCTGCTATTTGTTTCGCCATTTAGTCACTTTCGGGCCAGCCTGTATATTTTCACTTAAGTTATAATTCGCTGTATTTCAATCGATATCAAATCTTGTTCGCGCAAAGTGCTGGTTTTGGTTTTTCCGAAATTCACTTGTTATCTCCCCGCACCAGCAAGCAGCTATTCCGTCGTTTAGCGGGCATTCTATTTCTGCATTCGGTTGAAGTAACTTGCTTCTACGAAGGCATTCCCGCGTGCTACTGCACCAATTATTTAATTTTGTTTGTGGGCTGATGACTAAAATCAATTATGTTTACGCTCCTTGGTTTGATATTCAAGTTTAGTAATTTCCCGTTTTTTTATTAGCTCTTTGACGTAATTTTTCAACGTCACTTTTAAACGCCACTCTTTGATGTCGTTTTCAGACGACTCCTTATTTGGGTTTCCTAATTAACACCCTAATCAATAACTTGGACCCGCAACTCCTTTCTGGAATGTCACCTTGAGCTTGCCAAGTGGTACAAGGAGCGTCTATTCCATTATCAAGTTCGGCCACGAGTTCGAGATTGCTGTCGGCTTACGTTAAGCTAATCCTGGACAATTCAGTGCCTGCCGGCAACGTTTTTTTACCACCACCCAGGTTAGTTTTGTTTCAACTTTTGTTGATAACCACGTCCGCCTATGAATTGTTGGCTGAATCGATTGTAACGACACTTCCGATTTACAATTTACAAATTTAAAACTACGCTTTACAAATTTAAAACGTAATGTATCAATTATTCATAAATCTATGCGTTACAAATTTAAAACATAATGTATTAATTGTTCCCAAATTTACAATTCACAAGTTTAAAGTTTTGCTAAATGAATACGTATTAAGAATTTTGTAAAAAGTGCCCTCACGCCATTTTACTATCATTACCGAGATAACGGTTAAAACATATGACAGTGGTAAGCTTACTCCTTCATTGAATTGCAATCACATTCAATCCAAGAGCCCAAAAGAGGTTCGCATATTTTTTGTGCGTGCTGCATTTTCAGTATTAATAATATACTGTATTATATACTGTATTTAAACTTTGTGATAAACAATTTACAGACCTAATTACGATGTTGCAAGCAACTATTATTTATTAATTAAATAAACCTAATTGTTGCTGTAATTTTATTTATTTCTTGAAATCTGTGATATCTGGCGTTCTGTGTTTTTTATTATTATTGAAAGAGCTTGCAGTAGTTCAGCTGATGATAGAAATCTGCGACCCAAGGCCACCGAATTTGAAGCTAGCTAGGTCATTGCGGTGAGTAAGAACATTTCAGAGCTACCGTAATGTATAAATGATAAGGAGGTTTATCTGCGATTATACTACCATTGATTATTATTAGTAATCGATCGCAGGTTGGCTTCTTTATTGTTTCACATGTAGAAATGAAAAGAGGGCGTACTTTAAACACATGCTTAGAGTAAACGGGGTGAATAAAATATGGCGGGATTTGGAGTTATTAAACCTTAAGAAAACTAAAAGCCTTATTCCTGATTATTTAAAGAATAATGTTGATAGTCTTAAAGATTATTATGTAAGCAGTATAACTCATGTGCCAGCAAATTAAACAATTGTAGATTATTATAAAAATATGAAAAATTCAGAAATAGAAACCTTTCATTTCAAAACTGTCTCTACATTTGATGTTCAAAAAATCCCTACAGCCCAGGGTTATCATGATCTCAATATTAAGCTAGTGTTAATGTGTTGTCCTCACGTAACCCATATTATAAATTTTTGTTCAGAAAATGGTACTTTTCCGGAGACTTGGAAACAAGCGCTTATTTACTATAATACTAACCCTGTTGAATTCAAGGACCTGCGGCCTATAAGCATCTTGCCTACGTTATCAAAGGTGCTAAAAAGGGTGGTAGAATCACAGCTTCGTGAGCATGTTGCAAGGTATAATATACTACCTGAAACACAATCAGGATTTCGTCCATTACACAGCTGTGAGACGGGGCTGTTAAATATATCTGATGACATACTGAAAGAGACAAACAATAAAAAGGCTACAGTACTTGTTCTTATCGATTTTACAAAAGCATTCGATAGAATAAACCATGAAATACTCTTAGCAATATTACAAGCTATAGGTCGAGGTAGCAAAGCTATTGACTTTTTTCAGTGTTATCTAACAAAAAGAACCCAAAGAGTAAAAATTGATGATAAAATGTCTGTCCCTGTCGGTGTGTCATCGGGGGTTTCGCAGGGATCAATAATAAGTCCCTTGTTATATACTCTTTATACCTCCCACTTTTGGAGGTTTATTGTACACTGTAATATGCACTGTTATGCCGACAATACACAGCTGTACTACTCTTTCTACCCACATAACTATGCAGATGCAGTTAACAAAATTAACCGACATATCAATACTTTAATCAAGAAATGTAAATTACATTCTCTAAATATTAACGCTTCTACAATCTCAGTTTTGTTATTTGGACAACCTAATGCCAGATCTGAACTTGCAAATAGACTACAGATAAAAGTAGAAGGTCATAATATAGCTCCTGTTGAAAAAGCCAAGAATTTAGGACTAATTTTTGACACTTCTTTAAAATTTAAGCCTCACATTAGTAATTGCTTCCGACTGTAAAGTCATCCTTTGAACCCCCACGATCATCAAGCCAATTTTCGATAGCAAAATCTGTTCTCTTAGACCTGCAGAATAATTTCCAACACTTGTACTACAGTCGAGCCAATTTCTGGTGACGAAACCCTTTCTCCTCGTCGTCTGAATTTCAAAGTGTAAGGTTGTGCTCGACCACGGCTGGAATCAGGCGACGCAAGATAAGCGCGTGACCCTGTGGTCGCGTATCGTAAGATTACTATATTTATTTATTTATTTATTCAATTTACGTACATTGTTGAAACATTCTCGTCCGAATTACTGGTATCAAACAACAAAGGCCTTATGGCCTACTACTACAATAACTCAGCCCCAGCGGCTCCTGGTGTCCAACAGTTTACTCCCATGCAAATAGACCAAGCACAACAGATGCAACAAATGCAATATTCTCAACAAAATTACCAATATGTTCTACCAAATGTTAGCAACACTTTATCGCAATTTCCCATTCAAGACGTCCGTCAACCACTATTTACCCAAACATATCACTCCAATCACCAAGTTATCAGCATAACGCCACAACATCCCAAGACCTAGATTGGCAAGTAGTCAACAATAAAAAACGCGGTTGGCATGACACTCAAGATAAACAAATGAACCAAACCAAACAATCTAAAACTACAAGTTGCTGGTTAAACCCCACCAACCGTTTTACTCCACTTCAAAATGAAAACTCAAACGAACAGGTGACGGACCAATCCACAAAAACCAAACCAAAACCCCCACCGATTTTTGTTTCGGGCGTCAAAACAATTGAACCTTTAATGGAATTTCTGGAAACAATAGCTAAAGACAACTACACAATTAAAGCCCTCCCAAATGACGAAATTAAAATACTCCCAAAAACACCAAAAACATACACGCAAATAACTAACGGCATAAAGGAAAAAAACAAGGAATTCCACACCTACAAGATTAAACAGGAACGAGGATTTCGCGTTTTCCTCAGAAACTTACACCCTTCCACCAACACAAATGAATTAAAAAAGGAACTGCAATTACTCAGTCATTTCGCAACCAACATATGGAACGTAAAGCAAGCTGGCACAAAAGTAGCACTACCTCTCTTTGTCGTGAACCATCAGATAATAACAAAGACATATACAAAATCGACAAACTTATGCACTCTATTGTAAAATTCGAACCACCACGTCCAAAAAAAAAACCATACCACAATGCTCTAGGTGCCAAAAACACGGCCACACGAAAAACTTCTGCAGTCGTACATCCAGATGTGTTAAATGCATTGGATTACACTCCACCGCACAATGCGAACACAAAACTAAGTACAAAGATGTAACTTGTGTAAATTGTAACAGGAACCATCCCGAAAACTACAAAGGGTGTCCAGTGCATAAAGAACTCTATCTGAAAATGTTCCCTTCACCAAGACCAAAAATGATCCCAACCGCAAATATATACCAACCGGGCCGTGCTCAAGGGTATGCTCAAGCAGCCTCCAACAACACGCAATACAATGTTAACAACGCAACTCACTCACTAAACTCGGGACAGCTACAACACTCTAACGACATAGCAGACTTAAAACAGATGATGAAACAATTGATGGAACAAATGAGCACCATGCTGAACCTGCTAACCACAATTGTAACTAAAACCCATAATGGTCCAACATATTAAAATCGCAGTATGGAACGCCAACGGGCTGATAAACCACAAAGAAGAACTCATCGCATTCATTAATAATCACAGCCTCCACATAGTACTGATTTCAGAAGCGCACTTTACCGAACGCAGCTACCTTAAAATACCAGGCTTTACTCTATACGTAAAACAACACCCAGACGGCACTGCCCACGCAGGTACCGCCATAATAAGTAAAAATACGATCAACCACCACGAACTCCTCAAATACAGTAAACCACAGCTACAAGCCAAATCTATAGTTGTCGAAGACTGGCTAGGACCACTTACTATATCAGCAGTATACTGCCCACCACTTTACAACAACAAACAACAAAACTACGAACAATATTTTCAAACACTAGGCAATAGATTCATTTCCGGAGGCGATTACAATGCAAAGCATACTCACTTGGGTTCTAGAATAAGCACTACGAAAGGCAGAGAAATGCAAAAATTAATAAATAACCTGGGAATACTACCCCTGACTACAGGCGAACCGACATATTGGCCTACAGACCCCAACAAGCTACCAGATCTTCTCGATCTTTGCTTTGTAAAAAATATAAACCTAAACCTCCTCAATATTAGATCCTGCCTTGACCTCTCAACAGACCATTCACCCATACTGGTAACACTAAGCACCAACATACTACTCAAGGAGAAGGCACCCACACTCACCAACAAGCATACGAACTGGAACCACTTCCGAGAAATAGTCCAAGAAACTCTGAATACTAATATCCCTCTAAAATCGACTAAAGATGTGGAAGCTGCAGTGACACACTTTAATCAGGTTATCCAAAATGCAGCTCGCCAGGTCACACCGGAATCGGCCAAATATATTAACTCAACAAACTGCCCGATCATTGTCAAGGAAAAAATTGCGCAAAAACGAAGACTAAGGAGGAGATGGCAGACAATAAGGCACCCGACTGACAAAATAAACCTAAACCGGGCTTCCGCTTCCGAAGCCAATGACTAATCGCTATGGAAAGCAACCAAATACTTAAAACAACCTCAACAACACAAGGCACCAATCCGAACTCCCAACAACACTTGGGCCAAAAGCGACAGTGAGAAGGCGAGGACCTTCGCCGAACATCTAGCTAACGTGTTCACACCATTCCCGACGGATGAAGATGAAATAGAAGAAATACAGCACCTACTAGATATGCCTTACCAAATGAGTCCACCAATTAAACCATTCAAAATGGCCCAAATAGAAAACACCATACATAAAAACGTGAATCCACATAAAGCCCCAGGCCAAGACCTAATTACAGGTAAAATCCTTCAAGAACTGCCGCATAAAGGCTATCAATTCATAAACTTCCTCTTCAATGGAATAATACGCCTCCGACACTTTCCTAAACAATGGAAAGTCGCAATGACAATCCTTATCCCTAAGCCAGGAAAACCCCCAGACCAACCGACATCATATCGACCTATCTGCTTACTACCAGTCCTATCGAAAGTGTTTGAAAAACTGATACTAGAGAACCTCTCTTCAATTATTTTGGAAAACCACATACTACCAGACCATCAATTTGGCTTCCGCAAACAACACGCAACAATAGAGCAAGTCCACAGGGTGGTAGCCAAAATTACCAATGACTTTGAAGAACGCAAATACTGTACAGCAACATTTCTCGACGTTAAACAAGCCTTCGATAAGTTCTGGCATGCGGGACTCATCTGCAAAATCAAACAAACCTTACCTACTGATTACTTCGAAATCTTACAATCTTACTTAACCAACAGGCAGTTCATTATCCGACACGGCGATGCTATAACAAATCCACACCCCTAAATTCAGGGGTCCCTCAGGGCAGTGTGCTAGGCCCATTACTGTACCTCATATTTACAGCAGATCTTCCGTCAATACCAGGCAACACGGTCGCTACTTTCGCCGACGATACGGCGATACTCTCATCCAACACGGATCCAATTCTAGCATCTCAACAACTGCAGCTACACCTTGACGAAATACAGCGCTGGTGCAACAAATGGCTTATTCAAATAAACGAAAGTAAATCTGTGCATGTAACATTCACCTTAAGAAGGGGCACATGCCCTCCGGTAACGCTTAATAACAAACAAATACCCCAATCTGACAGCGCAAAGTATCTCAGAATCCATCTAGACAAAAAACTGACCTGGAAAACTCACATATGGGCAAAGCGTAAGCAATTGGGCCTAAAACTTCAAAAAATGTACTGGCTGATTGGGAAAAAATCACAACTCTCTTTAAAAAGTAAGATACTGCTTTACAAAACGATGATAAAACCAATATGGACATACCTACGGTATCCAACTATGGGGTACAGCCAGTACATCTAACATTGAAATAATTCGACTCTTCCAATCCAAGACACTCAGAGCCTTTACAAACGCACCATGGTACGTCACCAATGCAACAATAACGCACGACCTCGCAATACCTACCATCAACGAAGAAATAAAAAATGTAGTGTGAATTATAGTGATAGAATCAGTGTTCATCCTAACATACTAGTGGAACGCATGATAGAAGATGACAATGATGTGCAACCGCGACTAAAAAGGTTTAAACCGCTCGACTTGCCACACAGATTTGAACATTAGTGATTCTATTCAAACTGCATATTAGTTAGTGTACATAAAACTAGTATTAAGATTAATATATAAGTGTTATCAATGGATTCACATCCTCCATGCTTGTCACCTATTATGTAAGTCAAAACAACTATTGATTGTCGCTTAGCGACAGATTGTAGTGTATAATAAACAAAAAACAAAAAAAAAATCCTGTATTTATACATTTGAAAGGGAATGAACTCATGGGCATCTGAACATACCTGAGGGAACTTTTGAGGAGGAAGTGATCAAAGTAAATTTGAAATCTCCGGTAAGTTATAAAAAATTACACAATTAACAAAACTACATTGTTCTTTTTTAAACTCGAACAATACGTGTTATTATTTACTCATAGTATGTATACGCGAAGTTATCAATAATGATTATAAGACAAACACTCTTATGCCGCACGACAACTTGCAACGTAACAGAGGTCTACGAATTAACGTATCCAAAACATTTGCTCTTTCCGGTCGTTGAGTTGCTGAGAGAGCTCGTTCAGATTTGCTTCGAATATATTGAAAAAACACATCGCATAATCTTGCATATCAATTCGACTGTTACATCTCATTCAAACTAAAGTTAATGCTAATCTAAATATAACTATGTACAATTTTACAAGAAAATAAAGCAGGTATTCTATAAATTTAATTTGCGCCGACACTATCCTAAAGCCCCTGGGTAAATTTGCTATGCCGCATACACGCCAGTGGAGTGGGAAGATGACTACATATTACCCAAGCGCCTTTATGGATTTATTTTCCTTAAAAGTATGTGCTGATGCTTCCAGGGCATTATTTAAAATATAATTGTGTGTCCAAATGGACACCCAATGGTTAAATTTGCACACCCAGTAAATCTTGAATTGGACAAGGTAAAAATAAAAAATACACACTAAAATGCACAAAATATTAATTTATAATTTAGAAAATAAACATTTACATTCAGCACATGAACAAAGAACAAATAAAATATTAAACATAAATATTAAGAAATATCAGTTTAAAAAAGATAAACAAAAATTCGAATCATGAGTTTTTATAGCGCCGGAGGTTTAACGACGTTACGACGTTAGCAGCGAACTAGTACTAGTACACTATACTAAATTTCAAATAAGAATGCAGTAGATGGATCTCCGAACTCAAACTCAATTTTACACTAGGAAAATATAAGTTTGTGTGACTGCCCATGTTTTACAATAAATACGTAATATATAATTCAAATAAACATTGTAGGACAGCTTCTTTTATCATCTATTTATCGGTTTTATTTTTATAGTTTTAGGATTCATTCTGAATGTCAAATTGACAATTTTGAAACAATATTTGATTTTCAGATGGTTGTAATGATGACTTTGTTTCGACCAATCACGGCCATAGTTATGATCTCTATTTAGTTCAAAGTACTGCATGCTTATTTGAAATTTAGTGTAGTAGGTACACTTTACACTAGCGAACAATCGAACATCTCCTGGTCGGTGACTACGCTGCCGACTCCTCACGAATGAACGACACGAATGTAGGGACACCAGAAAATAGAAAATTATCCAAGTTGCGCATGTGCAGACCACCCAACCAAACAATCATGTGATCAACTTGCAGCTGGCTTCAAACGCGTATACAGGACTGGTTGGACTGACTGGAGTCTTACGATGAATGATGTGGTATACCCTAGCTAATACAATTAAACATTTCATGAATGTTACACAGCAACAGCAAATAACTATTTTTATTTGTTGCACCCAGCGTGCAACGCCAAAGTTGTCTTCTTTAGTATGTGTCAAAGGGGCTAGGACACAACGCCCACTGGTCACAAACCCCAACTCAGAATTTGGTCATAACGCCCAACTTCGATTCTGGTCATAAAGCCCAACTGGGTCACAACGCCCAATTTTGATTTTGGCCACAACGCCCAACTTGGTCAGAACGCCCAAAAACGATATTGGTCACAACGCCCACCGACGCCTGTTATAGGAAAGAGCTATCGACGTCACTGAAACCACCTTTTTTGTCATAACGCCCAACTTCGATTTTGGTCACAACGCCCAACTTGGCCACAACGCCCAATTTCGATTTTGGTCACAACGCCCAACTTGGTCACAACGCCCAATTTCGATTTTGGTCACAACGCCCAACTTGGTCACAACGCCCACTTTTGATTCTGGTCACAACGCCCAATTTCGATTTTGGTCACAACGCCCAACTTGGTCACAAAGCCCAATTTCGATTTTGGTTACGACGCCCAACTTGGTCACAACGCCCACTTTTGATTCTGGTCACAACACCCAACTTGGTCATAACGCCCAAGTTTGATTTTGATCACAGTACCCAACTTTACTTAGTTGCTTGTCAGTTTGACATTGTCAATAAATGGTAAATTTATAGTTATTTACAAGTGAAGAACAAATACAATATTTAACAATACACGCACGGTAACGGGTTTTACTGGCTCCAAAAGGTGACTGGCTCGCCAGTCATATCCTTCTTTCCGCCACTAAAAATCCTTTTTCCATGCTAGTAATGTTAAATACTATAATTTATGATATTACAACTCACTAAAAGTATTACAGTTTCACGTTTCATTAAATATTTATAGAATGTACACTTAGTACACTGTAGTCACTGTACTAATCGAGCTATAAAAGTGAATAAATTCTTGGCTCCCGTGACGTGAACACGTACTACGTAGCCCGGGCTCATAACGTTATAGCTATGACTACGAGACTCTGTTCGTTAATGCTAGTACCTCACAAAAAAAAAATTTTACAGGTTGGACACCTAGTAGCAATTCCTTAAAAAATGCCCTGGATGTTTCTGCACTGCTTCCATGCTGCAAATCCAATTGATATTAAGCCTCTGCTATTGGATGCTAAATCTCCCGATAGTTGAAAAATATGTCTCGTCTCGTCTTATCTTGAAAATGAAATCTCCAGCGATTAATGATGTGTCTCTCCTTAGAACTCTATCATAAATTATTTCATAAAAGCTAACTCCAAACACACTCCCCTTCTCACCACTGTTTAATACTATGAAATGTTCACTTCTTTTTTTAAGCTTTCTTTCTACTTTGTTTCTTGGTTACCTAGTATTTCAGATTTCAATCTGTATTCTTCTATTTTTAGTCCCTTCAGTGCTTCTACATATCTTGTCTTGTCATATTCCACGTACCTATATTCATCCTGTGCTTATTATTGTGGTTACTATATTTAGGTTAACAGGGCATTAGAAACTAGCTTCTATAAAATAAAATATCTAATAATGTCTAGTAAAAAAGCTACTTTTATGTTGTAAGATGTGAATAAGCTTAAGTATCTGTCTGAACTGCGTTCTTGTTTATCGAATATTAACTGCAGTCCATTGTGGAATAGAAATTATAAGAGCTCTTCAAATGCAGAAATCGCTGCCACATTGTGCACAAACAAAACGATGCGATGTCACTGTTTGTATTTGTAAATGTAAGATTGCCATATTTACTAAGAATAACAGCGTTAGTTTTTGTGGGTGCAAACTAACGATCTTGATCCATGACAGAGAGTGCTGCCATTAACGCTGGTTCTACTTTTTCAAGTTTTCTACTGTACACTGAAATACAAAACGTATATTCCAAAATATATTTTTACTGGTTAATAGTGATTTGGCACAGACATCTTAAGGTGTCGACGTCATGTGACGATTCTGCGCTCTTAAAGCTGATGCAGCAAACGAAACATTTGACCTTTAACCTAGATTGAACCTGATTTATTCTACGTTTAAATAATATATACATGAACTTATGTCGATCTATAACTGCATTTATGCCTTAACTAGTAATTATTTGGATAATTTAAATGTACCACAAAAGACGCCTCAAGCGACGACGACGTGGAAAATTTTAAATATTCACATGCACTTGTCAATAAAGTTAAAACATAACTAAAATTGCGCAACACTTCTGAACTTCTGAACGTTGTATTTAGAGTTCTAAATCACATACTGCCACAAACATTTTATATTTACATTCTTGCCAGATTATTATACTTCTAAAAACTTTTTAATAGAAGAAATTCCTCGAGGTATTATTTTCCGTGATTTGAAATTTATATGGAATATTTGAATGTATTTAAATTAATAATGATTGAAGGTAAAGAGAGATGCTTAGCATGTGACTACTACCATATGCGGTAATAAGATAGGTCGCCTGGATTAATTTTTATCTCAAGATTATTTTTATTTCTTACATTATAAATCTTTATTAATATCCGAATGATTTTTTTATATAAATAAATCAAGCAACCCAGATGCTGTGTTTCAAATTTTATTGTTAAATGTTGCATACAGTTGCACAATATTCCATTTAAGGACTCTTTTAATTGTGGCCAACAACAACTAAAATTTCAAAATATTGTTAGATGCAGAGACTCCTTCCGACAATGGCTATAACAAATAATCTGCCATCGTTTCTGTGGCATCCGTTGATGACGGACATCCGCTAAAGAAACAAGAGAGTTGTCACTACTTGTTAATCTAATTTAATATCAAGATCGGCGCAATCGAAATATGTTAAGGAAACTTAATTACCGACAAAAAAATTGATTAATGTACTGCTAAGGTTCTCTGCTTTCGCGACCCATATTGATTTGGTATACAATAGAATATAGGGACAACCACCTGATATTTTCTACAACAAAAGGATCCATAGGTACCTCAAAATGGGGTTGTATATCACAGAAGAGATATTAAAAACACCAAACCTTCCTCATGCATCACATTTAATGAAAGCAAAGCTAGGTTAATACAGCAGCGACATGTTTCGACTAAAAAGTCATCATCAGGCTAAATGTTAAAACAGTAGTTAAAAGTTATGTAAAAGCATAATTAAGTAAATCAAAGTTTAAACCTTGAGGAGGAGCATGTGTTAAACCATATGTGCCAAATCACATGGAAAATTAAAGACCTAATCGGTCGTGAAGGCGTAAATTACATGGGGAAAATCTTAACAAACTAGTTAAAAATATTTAAAACATATTTTGAAAAAACCAAAGTAAAGCTACCATGCTTCCTGAGGCGAAGTAAGATAGAGCTGGTTGAACACATGCTCCTCCTCATGGTTTAAACTCTGATTTACTTAATTATGCTTTTACCTAACTTTTAACTACTGTTTTAACATTTAGCCTGATAATGACTTTTTAGTCGAAACATGTCGCTGCTGTATTAACCTAGCTTTGCTTTCATTAAATGTGATGGGAAAGGTTTGGTGTTTTCAATATATCTCCTGTGATATTTTCTAGTTCAATAGTACTACATTTGCATTAAGATTATGTTATTTGTTAAATAAACACTAAAACCTCAATCCACAATTTCTTTTCCTTGAAAAACATTACATGGAATAGGAGGTGTTGTTACGGTATAATCTTAATGAATCGACATTGCATGTATTCAACATCAAAGAGCGGGTTGGGTTAGGGTTAGAAGGGTTTGCCGGTTTCCTAAAAGACACAGATCTAAAAAATGTCTCGAAGCAGATGCTCGGCTTCTGTTACCCTCAACTAGCTTAATCGGGAAGGCGTGGTTCGACAAACTTAACGAAACCGACAGGGGTTATCCTATTCTAATCCCTAACAATTCAATTCATAAATGGGGAAAATGTTCGGAGCGCCACTTGTTTTTAAACAGAGAATTGCTAACGCAGCGAAAACAAGAAATACCACGTAGCAATGAAAAAGTCCTCCAGGTTGCTTTACACCACTCCAGCGTCACTCGTCAGCTCCACCGACGCCGGATGCAAACGTAGGGTGGCCACAAAAATCGAAGTCACTTACCTTCTATGGCCACCGCTCTGGAAGCTAATAACAAAATACAAAACACCCCGGATCTTAAGGGCTTACGCGTTCTATCGCATGCTCTGGTCTTTACATGAAATTACACTCGGCTAAAGCCGTCTTTAGTTGAAGACTCAATAGGTTCACACATTTAAATCAAACCAATAATTAATTTAACCAATAATGAAATTTAATGATTTAAATTTTAGTACATCAAGCCAAAAGTCGGCTATCAAAAAGGTTACACCCTAGCTGAGGACAAAAGGGGTCCCACGCAAGAACTAACTTAGTCTAAACAGAGTTACAAAGAATAAACAACTGAAATATTGGCAGGAGTAAAGCTTCCGCCTTCAATAATCAACTGACATAATTAAAATACAAAGACGTACGCAATGTTCGTAGCTCTGCACACTGCGCAACAACAAATGATAATAACACACCCGGCACTGGATAAGCGTAACAGTAATAGTTAACAATGTACAAATTTACCTTAGCCCAGGCATGGTAGTCTGTTGGAAGTCCAAGCCTCGGTGATGCTTCAAAGGACGCCGGGGTTGGTGCTGCTCCCTGCAGTGTAAAACAGGGTAGACTCAAGGGTTGTGCGGAAGCCGTGGCTCACGGCCCAAGAAGGGGTTGGAATTATTTAAGATGAATACAGCCGCTCCCCCCGGGAACGAAAAGATATTCGGATTTCGGCGCGACGTAACTGGATTTGCAAACAGCAGAAGTTTCCCACTCACTATGGGCACATTAAGTAAGCTTCATAGGGCGTCTTGTATTAAATGTGCAACAGGATGCAAAAGAACTCCGTTCCCGACTCTGGGGTTGAGTTAAACAAACATTAAGACGCCGCCCAAAAAAAAATACGTCCGCCGAACACACAACGTCCCGCGGGGAAAGAACAGAAATCTTTCACAAAACAATAATTTGACTGGATAGCACCGAAGTGGGTTAACACAAAAGGTCCCCCCGGCGAATCGCCGAGGCGACCCCCGAGGGTGCAAAACAAACACGTCTGTCTGAACTGAAGGCTGGCTACTAATTAATTTTAAAATCGCGGAGCTTAAAGATTGCCCCCTGAGTCCATCTCACTTTTACTAATCCACACTAAATCTTTCGTCTCCTTGTTGCAACATGAAAGGAAACACTGCATCATGAACTCGGGGAAACCCCGATTAAGACAAAGCACAAAGGAAGTCTCACATACTTGGAACTGCCAAGTCAGGAAAGTCCAGGCGTATCAAATGTCTTAAATTCAGAAGTTAGATTAATCGAAAAGAAGGTTTGGGCTTTACAGAACGTGACCCTATTACTTGGGCACAACAGATTAATCAAAACTGATTTCCAAAGAGCTTGAAGTGTGCTACAGAAGGCAAGGCGCTTAAGTTGGCTTATCGATAAACTAAAACAAAGCTGTCTTTGAAAAGGAGAGCAGTATTAAGGTCTGAAGTCAAAAATACGATAATGCACAGAATAACAGGAGCTCTACTAAAATTTTCTTCCTTTTGACAATTTGTTCGCGAGACCGACTAGTATCAAATGTCCCTAACGGCGTTAAGAATTCTACGAAAGAAAGCAGCTGAGCTGCTTGCGAATATAGATTACGTCACCCTGAACAGAAATAAGCTTAACCTGATACCAAAATTTCGACGGATATGTAGGTTGTAAATGATTTACCATGAATTGCAAGGTCCCAAAAAAACTAAATAGGCTCGTGAGAAACAATGCAATACAAACAAGCTCGGGCAATTCGCTGCCGCAGCTTGAATGACTTTAAATTACACAATCGGTTTTAAGGCAGGGCCGGTTTTAGGGCAGAACCGGCTTCAGAAATTAACGAGGTCGAAAATGATCTAACAGTGGTTATGGCTAAAGAAAATACAAAACTAGACTACAATTTGGCATTTGTCGTTTAGAAACTGCCATGATCCTCGATTTGGTGCAGATAACTGGTAGAATTACTGTAGACTTGTAGGAGTTCGACGCTTATAGCTGTTGCAAACCCTACAAAGTAAACGAAATCTTTACAAAAGGTTTGAACAATATTGTGTGTTGGAGACAAAAGTAATAATAAAATATACGGTACCCTCCACTTAAGAAAAGCGCCCTTCCGTGCTTTCCAAGAATACTTCGACACAAATTTTTTTGACAACGACCATACCTCAAAAGTTGATGTTGCCTTCATTTTCGGAGGATCTATCGTATGAAAACGATCCAAGACTTCAGGAAGGTTCCTGGCGACCGGAATCGTGTACACATACGAACATACATACACCGCACAGCACGTTTAGGCACCCCCCAATATGAGGGAGGGATCTAGTGGGCTGGAGTCTTCACCAAAAGGTCAGCACAGCCGAGACGGAGATTTGGTATAGTGGGTTCATTAGTTGGTCCGTTGGTCGACTCGTATTTTAGAGATATTTGACTCAGAGTGGTTTTCGATATAAAGGAATTTCAATACTTCGTACACTTCGTGTCGAAGTAATAAATTAACGCATATAATTTAGAATAATAAATTACCTAAGGGAAGGTGATAATTAATATCCAAAGGTGTTGTCGAATTCAGGGGCTTACTAAACTGCCAACTTACAATTCATATTAATAAAATCTACAGAAAGAATCGTTACTAATTTATTTCAGTCATACAAATACATATACCAACTTTAATAAGACCTCTAACTTTTTAAAGAGAATTACTGGGCTAGTATAAAAATAATTAACATAACGTAATTGATATACCAGGGAATTTATGAAATCTAAAAATCAAGTGTATTTGAATTTAGAGGTTAACTCAATCTGATGCTTAAGAGAGTAAATATTTGAGTAAAGGAAGGTTACTTTCAAACTAAACAATATTTAACTGAACAATTTCCATTCAAGCCCACAGATGATCTCAATATGTAAAAGTCTTAACGCAATTGCACGCATAGAAAAAAAAGTGTTGCTGCAGGTGTTTTCAAAGTCTTCAAAATTACCACATATTTGACTAGCTCTATCCTTGAACTTTTTTTAAGTCTAATATGCTTTATCGAATAATGTGTCTTCTTCAATTCTAGTTTTCAGTAATTTGGCGAAAACTGTTAGGCGATTTCTCCATTTATACACGAATGCCGTCTAATTTTTCTATGCCTCTAATGTTTAAAGACCGTTTTGCTTCAATATCAGCTTTTACCCTAAAAATGATTTCCACCTCTCCAATTTCTCTTTGTCGAATTTTAACGCCGTTAAATTTTTTCCACCAGAATTTTTCTATCGTATCAAACAAAATATGCCATTTTATAGCTAGACAGGCGTTTCTGTAACCCGAAACTTTCGATGAATCCAAAAAACCATACGGAAACTACCTCGTCGTTGAAGTACAGTTGCGTACTTGCCTTGGCTCTATCTGCTAATGTTTAATTTGCTCATGAGAACATCTGTATGCAGTTGTACAGAGTAGAGGCAAACATAATGTATGGAGTTATTATAAAGTTAGGGGTATACTTTAAATTCTTATATAATTTTAACAAATCAAGCCAACAACAAAAAGTAAGTGAAATCTAATTGCTTAAATAATGAATTGTATTGCATCTGTGAAAAACAAAAGTATTGTCATGAGAACTATTGACATAG
Organism: Agriotes lineatus; assembly: GCA_940337035.1. Classification (NCBI taxonomy): domain Eukaryota; kingdom Metazoa; phylum Arthropoda; class Insecta; order Coleoptera; family Elateridae; genus Agriotes; species Agriotes lineatus. The sequence continues at coordinate 34,690,924 of OW679203.1, forward strand.
AAGTCAAAACGAAATCATCTCAATTTTAAAGCAAACATTTTATGAATTTATAGCCACCAAGATCACCTGATCTTAACCCAGCGGATTACTGGCTGTGGAGTCATTTAAAAAATTGGATGACGGTCAACAACGCTGCAAGATTAAAAGACAAGGTTAGAGGGCAAAAGTATGCAATTTGACCTACCTTCTGGACTTTTCTTCGAGTTGAATTGCTTTTTCTGTAATTTGGCAAAACGGACTTGCTACCTGCAAGCTCCGACGGCTTGTTCCTACTGTCGTCAGCAACCCCTGTTGATTATGCTTTACGCACACACCATCAACATTTTCATTTGCTTACACCAAATTCTTCCAATGACCACATTTATTGTTAAAACACCTTGTATGAGCACGTAACAGTATTTATTATTATTTAAATTGAATTTTTATATAATTAGCTTCATTTTAAGCTGGTGTCATTCTAATGACAAATTTTACACACACATTTTGTCTAAAATATCAAAATCACAGATTCCTACTACGTTTTAACTAACATGTCATATTTTTGGGATATCTAGCTCTCAAATGTCACCGCTTCCATCCACTGTGCATCACCAATCCTCTTATACAACAAATTTGTAATAAACTAACTTATGTTTTATCTTTTCTGATATTTCGTTTACAGATAAAAGCTGACTATTAGAATAATATTAATATGTATTTCAAAATAGTTACAAAAGTAGATACAAAACAAAAGGAGTTGATGCAGAAATAAATGAGTTAGCCCACAGAAGTTAAGAACTTGTGCGTGGGCGAATATGTCAACATGTAGCTTTCTTTTGTAAAATTTTATTATTTTATTAAGAAAAGAGCATAAAATAAAATAAACATATAAGTAGGATTCAATATGAACCAATAAAGTTATCAGCAGTGAAGTAAATTACATATTCTTTTTGTCTACTAGGTTGTGTATATCAACTATTGGAGTTTCCTTTAACCACTTTTTAATTTTATTTTTAAAAGTATTGATACTTGGGAAATTTTTAATTTCTTACGAAAGGCAAGAGTACAGTCGAGGACTAAATAACTTTAGAAACGTTGTCCAAAGGTTTTTAATGCTTTTTCAAGCTGTATTTCTTTTTGCACTTTATAACGAGTCAGGTGCCCATGTTCAATATTTTTTAAATTACCTTTTGTTTTATACAGAAGACAGAGTATTCTGTAACAGAATAGTTGCCGCAAGTCGAACAGGCCACATTCTTTGAAAAGTAAATCACTTGAATGTACAACAATAATACAACATTTTATCATCTTTAACCAAATTGATTTACCCTTGCAACCAACAAATGGACAATTAAATGGTATCGGTTATAACTTCACATGTAAAGTAAATTAATAACTATGATTCTTTCCAATTTATATTTGTTTTAGCTAATTGACAGTCAAATTTACTGAAGAACTGCCGCTACTATTGTAGGAAATATACATTTTATTGATAAAACCGTGCTATTCTACTCAATGTCCATGTTATTTGCTTTATAATTAAGCTGCATGTTAGTTATAAGTCATTTAAAATGCTTTGCCATTTTTAGATAATATCAATATATTGATTTGTCTTTATCAGGCACAAATAATTGTTTACCTACAGCCTTTTAAAGTAGAACAAATTAATAAGAATAATTGATGTATAACAACGTAACTAGCAGAAGCCTTAATGTGAAAAAGAGTCTAAGAATAAAATTAAATGTTTGTAGACAAAAATAAATACAACAATTTAATAACAAGTCCAAAGGGTTAACCTATCATAAATTATTTGAAACATACTACACTGAGCTATATTATTAAATGAATCTTAAAGAACAACGAGAATTCGAATTGGACATATTTATATGCTTACAATATGGCAGAGTAACACATTGTGGTTAAGTGCGTGTATTTGAAAACACAGTAACCACGTTGGCAGTCAGAAATTATAAATCAAAGTCATATTTATCTGAATAGCCACATTTGGGTTAATTTTCGGCGGAAGTAGGTTACTGCATCAAGCTGGTGATTTCGATGACAGACCCTATTGACTTCAAGGATATGAAGCCTGAAGCCCATTGCGCTGGTGGCGGCGAACAGTAGTGCAAAGGTCAGCAAGTGAACTGCTCGATGGCATTCCAACGGTTTCAAGTCAAGAATGGGCCAAGGACATATACGTATATTAACTGAGCCTACCTGCAAGTATGTAAATTTTAGCATAATTATTGAGAAACTTACGCATAATATCTGAATTTTGTGTTTTTTGATATATTCCCGCCCTTTGTAAGCGTCCTACGCGGTTTCTTTTAGGGAATATTCCATCTAAAGCATTTTTTAATAACAGACGAGCGATCGTATGATGCGTCAGCCAATCAAATACGGCTTCACCCAATGGCATTTAATTGGGCTATTGTTGAATGTGCGTGTTAGAGCGGTCAACCCTCAAGGAAGTATATAAGGATTTTAACAGCCGAAGAGCATTACTATTTAAAAATTACTGTTGAGTAAACATGTATTGAAAATTTTTAAATGTGTACGAGGTATGAAGAAATGCCGATATTAAAAAGCTGTTATTAAAGTTATTGGTTTTATTTACGGGAGTGAAATTCTTGATTCAACTTGAACTTGCCTTAATAACCAAGTGTATAGCGCCTTTCTAATGAGCCCAGAGCACGTAAACTTTACAGAACACTTTCACTAAAAAGGTACCAATATAGTTCCCACCTGTTGCATTTCGTCAATGGCAGTCACAGTTCTAAAAGCTAAGGGAGCACCATTTTTTAATCGACGCACTACGTTCCAGGAATACCGTTAAAAAGCTTAGGACCGGAGGGTTAGAATTTTGCTTTATTGCTCTGCCTTTTGCATGTTACCTAGACCGCGGAATTATTAAATGCCGTTGGACTCATCTAAAAAATGATTTAAAACCTAAATTGCACCAGAATAAGAAAAGCAATTCTCGTTTAATCTTATAATTCTTAGAAAGCCGCGTTTCAAAAAAGTAAATTGTTGTCTAGGTTATGTAACCTAAACAATTTGTTTAAATTTTAATGACCCTAAGAAAGAAAGCATCCATTTCAACTTTTGAGTCACATGCAAGTTTAGTAGTGAAAAGTATGCTTTTAAACAAAATACTATCTGTTTGTGGTATTCCAAGTCCTAAAACCTCGTACTTTAACAGGTTAGTGAATTATTCATAGGTAAGACAAGTGTAGCCCTGAGTTATAGCAACATTTTGGTCCAGTTGATTATTTTTTATTATTGGTACTGCGTAAAAAATTTTGACTGGGAAAGGGTTTAGCCAACACCAATCTCAGTACTTGGGCAACGATTTCAAGAGCTATTAATGGTTTGTTGAAATAAAACCACTTGATGCTAAGGTCGACAGTTTCGATAATTTATTTTTATCATTCTCGAGACCTAAAGAGAGGTTTACAGATAAGAAGCGATGTTTGTACAATGTTATTAGTTAAGATCTTACCTAACAACTTGTGGTCAAGAACCAAAAAGGCACATGTAAATCACAAAACATGTGACCAGATTTCAAATTTAAAATCTACAAAAGCAGCATTGAACGAAGCAGGCATATCACACACTAACGTAAAGCTAGATTTCCTGTCACCAGGTTACATGTTAAAAATTCACATATACATTTAAAATTAATTGATTACTACAATTTTTATTGGTTTTAAGCCATAATGGCCGTCAAATTGATAAAATTGTTTAAACCCGACAAGGAATGTGAGAAAATTATAAACTTTGCAGATGTCAATGTTGGCCTTTATGAAATAACCCTCGGCTTCGCCTCGGGCTATTTCTAGGCAAGCACTTTCGGGTTGTTATTTGTCAAAATTATTGCGGGTAATTATCACTGCCCTTGGTAAATTATAGCTGATAATACAGACAGATAAAAAGAACAATTAGGGCAGGCTGTGATATGTGTTATACGTTTGGGAGTACTGAGGTGTATTGTCAGTCTATGTCAAATTCGAGATTAGTAGGTTAGGTTTTCTTTGTTGTTTGACACAGACTGACGTAAAACTTAACCTGCAAATCTCGAATTTGACATAGACTGACAATACACTTCAGTACTGACAAACGTATAACACATATTACAGCCTGCCCTAATTTTTTTTATTGATCTGTCTGTAGCACCATGTTTTCAATATACTCAATTACTAAAAGTAAGACGATATTTGAAAAAATATATATTTAAACACGACCACCAACGCGAAATGGAAATTATATTGCATTCAACAGATTTTCGTCTACAATTATATTATTAATACATTTCCTCTTAATAGCAGTAAGAAACTGTAAAGCTAGGGGAAAACAATTTCAAATTTTGTATCGTAGGGAAGCAAAATGTGCAGAAAAGTGAATATGTTCCGTTTTAAATCCAATGAGTATTAATTATTCTAGTAACTCTTTATTCTGAAGAAGATGCTGCATCTACGAATTCAGAATCACGTCATTTGGCATAGTTAAGATTTTTCAGGTCTTTTCGAGAACTTCATTTTATACGCATAAAGGAAAATATTTTTGGTCAATATCCTTAAATCATAATTGTAGGTGTTTCTAGCAATATTTTTAAGCTTTAGCAATAACTAATTACAAGAGTAATGGGAAAACATTAATTTAGAAATTAATAAATATACAATTTCATTTCATCTGACCTACATGACCAAAATAGTATGTTCACCGTAGAAGTAGTTTTGGTTGAAGCGAAACCATTTTGTGTAGCTGTTTGTTGTTAAATAGCATATTTACAGTCTGGTGTCGATATTATTTTTGCAAAAATGGTATATGGTAAAGCTATTGTCAATTTGTTTAATTCCGCTAATTAGTGAAGCTGCTCAGGTGAGAAAATTCTCGATCTCGTCTCGATATTCGAGATTGAGATTGGCATTTTTGCATCACAACACTTGAACGAATGAGTGTATACCTATAGCAAGCGTGTAAAATTATTATTTGTTAAATAGGGATATGGTGGAACTGCGCTTTCAAGTACAATGCCCCATAAATATCATCACGAGGTTATTTTAGGATTATGCTGAGACTGCATAACCCTAAAATAATGGCAGCATGAATTCTGTACCACAGCATATATTTAAAGTGCGGGAATTGAGATTCTAAGAACACTACGGTAATCCCTTTGGTAACATTTGTTAGAACTATTTGTCAAGCTTAGCTATTTCCTCAGATTTTTGTATCTTTTCTGAATCATGTAGTAAAAATTTGCAATTTAGAAATATATGCAATATGTATTTCCCATGCGAAAGTTGTTTCCGATTCATTTAAGTCCAAATCTTTAGCCTGGCAATGTTATTAAAACTTGACCTGCTACAAGCAGTACAGTTTCTTTGTTCGCAAATTTTCAGTAAGCCACTTGACAAAGAACCTTTGTTCGGCCGTTGAATTCTGCATGAATGATGTCATCTTGCCATTATCACGTATTAAGTGGTTCTTGACGCCGAACAGGCGGTTGTAATTTTACGTGTGAACCCCCTGGCTAAGTAGTTGTTTCATCATTTCGATCCGTCATATTCTTAAACCTAACGAGTGGAACAAGGACGGAGCGTAGTTACGCGCTTGCGTCAACGGAGTTGCATTTCGAATCTGTGACTTAAGCGTCACTTCCTACCGGTCCTTGAATTAGAACAAACGTATTTGATTTTTAGCCCTCGGTTCGCATCGCTTTGAGGCCGGGGGCAAACACTTGTAATGAGCCTTGTAATTCCGCTTTGAATAATTCTGTGGGTTTCGTGAACCATTAGTGCCCGTTTGAAGGAATAGAACTGTCTCGTAACGTGAGCAATCCTAGGCGTCCTTCCTGCTGTGAACATTAACCGTTTGGGGTGCAGTTGAAGCCAATTAAGTTAGTGTGGTCGAGAGTTCTTTTCGTGGGGTTCCGAGACTCCAAAATTATCGCTGTCGCGGATTTTAACGAGCTCTTCATAGAAGCAACGCTAATTTAAGTATGACGTCGTGTTGTTTAAATCTCGCACGTTGCCCTGTGGTTCCTGTATGGAAGTGTCGTTACGTCGTCTATTCATCCTTCGGGGGATTCTAATTCATCTGGTCAACCCCTTATCGCGTACACCATCGAGGTTGTGTTCTGCACCACGTCCACCCTTGTGATTTCGCCGTCGTTCCATTTCTTCGGGCACCTTGAGCCAGTCGTTTGGAAAGGTGATTACGTACAGTGCCGCACGTAATTATGCAGCCAGCTGATCTTCTTCAGGTAACAAGTTTTTGTAAATTAGTTTTACTGTGTATAACAAAAAGTGATCGATACGTCGTCGAGTGTTGAATAATTCAGCGCATTTATTGTTGTAACCATATATTTGCTGTTTGCTAAATTTACCGAGTTGTAACTTGTGGCAGTTTCATTTGCCTTGAGCCACATTAATATATTTGCCGTCAAGTTTGTTGTGTGTCATTTAAGTTAACGTGTTCGAATTCTTAACCAACTAACCTCTTTGATTATCTTAACTAGTCAATTTCATGTCCATTGTCACCTACATATATTTTATTTATTCCAATAGAGTTCATTGTCAAGTACTTATGTTTTTCATTTGTGTGTTCATGATACTTGCTTGCGTTTTTGTGTGTACTGTTTCAGTTGTAAGGAGTTGAACAGCTGCTTCATTAAGTTATTGTTGTAAGGTAAGTCGATACTGTATGTAATTCGCCAACCGAACTCTGCCAAGGAAAAGTAGCAAGGTGACCTTATGTACTTTCATTTTCAAAGTAATCTCACCTGTGTTGCGGTTGTTGTTTCCCGATTTAATCAAGAAAATGGTGGCGTACCTTTATGTAACATCATTTACCTTTCGTATCTGAGTACAGCCCTAACTCGAAGGTCATAAAGAACCGCCCACGCGGCTGAGTTTCTAGCTGGGGCAACCCTTCCTGTTGCCGCCATCTTAACAGGGTTGGGGCCTTGTATTCTCGGTGTATTTCCCGATCATGTCGTCTTATCGTGTCGTGGATAGCAAGTCCGGCTCTCGAGCGTATGATTTTGTTTTGCACGCTTATGGGGCTGGATTGCTATGTCGTTGTAACGTTTTCGTGCGGTAACAGATTTCAAACAATTGCAAAAACAACGGGATCAATAGCAAAAAAAAAGCAAAATTTGGAACCAACTTCAACACCATAACATTTAAGAGCTTCCCTTATCTGAGCCGAATGATCTGATTTCAGGCTCGTAATTGATCTGTGACATATTTCGGAAACAAAAATTAAATGTAGGCTAGATGAATTAATTTAGAAAACAATACGCATGCGAATAAATGCAGTTTGAAAAAACAAGTTTCCTTGTAAATTTAATTATGCTGAGGTTATTTAATATTTAAAGTTGCCCTTAACAATAATTATTTACATGTAGTTCGGGATCCGCTTGGTGTTTGATATCAAATTGACTTTTTGATTTATGTAAAAAGTCAATTTGATATTGGCCATGAAAAACCGAATTTTAAGAATAGCACACCCCTCTTTACAAAGAAAAAATTTAAATGGGTTATTTGAAATTATGTCTAACAATGGATATCCCAAAACACTGTTAACAAAATTAATATTCAGTACAGCTACCATTCAAGTAAATAATCAGTTAGGCGAGTTACCTGGGAATGGGAATTTTAAATAATGATCACATAAGAATTGGTAGATATAACCTAAAGAATGTAGGCAAACACTTTTCTAAACTTAAAGACAGAACTCCTGTGATGAATAATGCAAATGTAGTTTACTCCATTCCATGTGGGGATTGTAATAAAATATATATCGGACAGACGTCCAACTGGTTAAAAACCCATATTACTCAACACAGAAGTGACTGCAAGTTAAAAGGAAATAAATGTGCACTAGCTATTTACTGTAGAGAAACACATCTGATTAATTTTACAGAAGTCAAAATCCTAGAATCAGAACCCCATTACAAAAGCCGCCTTTTTCTTGAGATGGTCAGTATTTTCAAAAATAACAATACTTTAAAGTTAAAATCCGATATAGATAACTTAAGTAACATTTACTCATATATCTTAAGCTTTGATAACACTAACAACAATTGTAATAATCACATTAGTAGTATTAATACGTCAGTGTAATTCATGAATTTGATTCATTGTACATTTAAATATTCAAATTTCCCACCATACATTTTAGTTACCTTATTCACAGTACTAAAATCCCTACATCAGCCTGATTGTAAATGCCAACCTGTAACCTCATTGTTGTAATGTTTTAATTTTCTAAGTTAATTGTGGAAATCATCCATCGTAATTTGAATATGTAGTCTATTCGTCTTTACTGTATGTTGACCAGTTCATGTAAAACTAAGATTTTTGTTGTAAGTGCCATCCGAAAATAACATAACCTTAAATATCCATCAGATACTTTTGTAGATATCCCTGATGAAGAAATAAAATTAATTTCGAAAGCTTGGACATGACATAAACAAGTCTTTTCTTTGAATCACCAGACCGAGTAACCCACGACTCACCATCTTTTTCTCCTTATTATTGAGACGGTCGAAAATACCAAACGAATTGGATCTAAAATGGGTTTTTATCAAGAAATATACATATACCGGGTAACAATGAAACTACTACCTACGGCGGCATTTCGAAACGGCTTGAGATAAAAATATGCAATTTGGTATGTCGATAGGGTTGAAAATTGTTAATAATTTCAATATAAAAACAATTGAATGTTATTTCCGGTTTCACCGTAAATGACCATGACTTTGTTATTTTAAATGGGACACCCTATATATTTTTTCTTTTTATAACTGTCTGAACAATTATAAATAACTTTTATCTAACATACCCTATGTCTAAAACTAATAGTTTTTAAAATAGAGTCTCTTAGAGATATGCCGTAATTTCTATTTGTTTGTATTTTACGAAAAAACGGAGTAGGCCAAGATAAAAACAATCACGGTTACTTGTTCCTTATTCAAAGGGGTATCCAATAAATAATCAAAAAGAAGGATTAATGGAAGTTGAAAAAATGCATCCGTTTCGAAATGCCGCCTTGGGTAGTAGTTTCATTGTCACCCGGTATATATATATATACCGGGTGTCAACGAATTTATTAGACAAGTCATAATTTCTAGAGTATTAAGTGTATCAAAATGACATTTGCTATAGGTAAATGGTATAGGGAGGGGAGCGTTTTCGCATATTTTTCACTTTCCGGTCACTTCCGGTTTCACCGGAAATGGCTCCGATTTCGAATTTTTAAATGGAACACCCTGTATATTTTTGCATATTTGGATTTCTGAGACAATTTTGGATCAGAATGTGACGTTTTAAAAAGTTATCCATGGCACACTTGACAAAAGTAAATAAATTATTATCCAGTATTTTGCTTAGAAATATTTAACTTATGAGCTTATTTTTAATCCAATCGCAAATAAATTCGTATCGTTAGATTCGCCAAAAAATCCTCTTTTTGGAAAGTGCTTGTCAAAAAAGGGTCGCTATTTGAAAAAACATAGTTAGACAAGAAAACGTGATTTTGTCAACTTGTCTTATTCCTATCTATCATACTAATCACTAAAATTTTGCGATTGTAATTTTATGACATCACCTGAGGTCCTTAGATTAGTTTGCGTCCGATCATGGCCATCTAGATGCCATATTAAAAGTGGCTCTAAAAAATCAAGTAGGCTTAAAAACTTTTTAAAATGTCACATTCTGATCCAAAATTGCCTCAGAAATCCAAATATGCAAAAATATACAGGGTATTCCATTTAAAAATCCGAAATAGGAACCATTTCCGGTGAAACCGGAAGTGACCGGAAAGTGAAAAATATGCGAAAACTCTCCTCTCTCTATACCATTGACCTATACCAAATCTCATTTTGATATACCTAATACTCTAGAAGTTATGACTTGTCTAATAAATTCGTTGACACCCGGTATATATACAGTGTCCGCCAAAAAGTCGGCATAATATGGGAAATTTTTTTATTTTCGATTTTTCAAAAAACTTTTTACGTCAATAATTTGTGCTTGTCTAAAAACCTATTTAGCCCCTATCATATATACCGAGTGATTTTTACTTATTTAGAAAATATAGTTTTCGAAATTGTCAAAATCCAAAAAGTGATATTTTTCGGAAATTAAGCAATATTTCAATGAGATTTTTTTAGAGTGTGTTATTTTTAACTAACTAAGCAATCTCAAGGCCAGAAAAACCCCTAATTTTTTTTAACTTTAGCTAAAAACTTATTTTTCAATTTTTTTAAATATTTTTCAAAATTTCACATACAATGACTTAATATTCAAGTTCAATTTTTTTATGTGAACACTTTAAAGAATTATAATTGGTGAGTATAATATAAAATGTTAATTACTTCTTTAGATTTTTATTATTTACCGAAAAGTAGTATGTTTGCATAATTTTTACGTTTCCTATGTAAGGCGTTTTTTAGGAGAAATATTTTTCAATTCTAATTAATATCGATTTAAATGGCTTCAAGAAACTCTAATCTAACCTGTTAATGAATTACTGTTACAAAAATCCTGTAAATGTTCTTTACAGTTGTCTGAAAATTAATTTTTTAACTCAAGTTTAAAAATTGGGGGTTTTCTTTTTTTGAGATTGTTTAGTTAGCTAAAAATAACACACTAAAAAAAATCTCATTGAAATATTACTTTATTTCCGAAAAATAGCACTTTTTCGATTTTGACAATTTCGAAAAACTCAATTTTCTAAACAAGTAAAAATCACTCGGTATATATGATAGGGACTAAATAGGTTTTTAGACGAGCACAAATTATTGACGTAAAAATTTTTTGAAAAATCAAAAATTACAATTTTTCCCATATTATGCCGACTTTTTGGCGGACACGGTATACATTGCTACGCAACTACGCCTCCTATTTCTCATTTATTATGAGTAATAACTAATTTTGTATATTTGATGGCTAAAACAGATACCCTTGCACCTACAACTTATTTTTGGTACCTGACTTTGCATTTAAATTAATTACTGCGGTCACACGTGGAAAGTTTTCCAATAGCACAAACTCTATGAGACCCTCGTTCTACACAAGTGACAACTCAGGGTTATAATTGATAACATACAATAATGTACAGTTCGTAGGTTTATGGTAGTAAACGATAATAAATTATTTGAGAATTACAGAAACTGTTTTCTTCCCGACTTTTTCAAACGCTTATTTGCATCAGATTAATTATCATAATAGAGCTCAACATTACGCAAACTAAAGAATGAGCACTAGCACAAAATATTTCTATCCATCCTATGAACATCATCTGACTTTGAGCCACTGGTCTGTGTGATCCGCTTGTCAGCCAGATTTCGCTGGCGACCTGGTGGTTTCTGCAAGCACCTTCAACCTGCAGCACCATTGCTGTAATAGCCCGTTTTGGAGGCTATTTAATCAACCACTGCAGAAGTTCAGATAAGTATATTACGACGCAGCCCTATTGGAGTAGTGAAATTATATCTTCTTGGCGTAGCATTCTGATCTTCTTGTCGTGCCTTTCAACCGACGCACCTTGCTGGATTCCCTTCAAGACTCAGATGATGCTAAGTTGGGTTAATAATATTCATTGTGTGAGCTTCAGGTACATTTGCATAGAGAAGTTAAAGCACTTCTCAGTCTGTAATTTAAATTTATGAGTTACTTGTTTGACCTTTAATTACTTAACTAATTATGTTAGGTACCTACTAGTACAGGGGTGGCGAACCTTTATTGATCTACTTGGCATTTTTTTTAAAGAAATGGTTAATGAGGCAATGACGTGCCATCATATAATGCCAGGTATAAATAGGCTAAAAATACATATTGCTAGGTACATAACCGAGCTAAAAGGCGGGAGCTGAAGAAGAACAACCTGGAGGTGGCGGACAGCCTGGAGTGCCGTGCAAACAACGAAAGTGGGCCCCAAAATTCCGCAAGAGCGTAGTGAACGTAAGGATTGCAACCATAAACAATTACCCTAATGTTCAGTGGGCTTTCGTTACTTCCAAATTCTCCTTCACAAATGAACCAAGCTATAATTAAGCTGGTGAAGCACGAAGCCGAGGGGCAACCAACCTATTAAGCGAAGGCTGGGATGGAAAAGGTCGAGAAATACTACCACACGCAATTCAACTCAGGTTATCAAAATCTCCCAAAAATTGGAAAAGGACCACCAGAAAAACTATTGGAATGCAGAATGGTCTAAATTGATAGAAACATAGCTGTAATTTGCTGAAAAATGTTATCACAAGATGAAAATAGGGTTGCCTAGCTACGCAGGGAAAAATTTATTTAATATTTAAAAATAAATGTGAATAGGGCTGCCTATCCATCCAGGGGAGAAATTACAAAATAAATGCTTAAAGTAAAATCCAATTAGTTATTTCAAATACTGCATGCGAACTACAAACTAAGCTTAACAGCGCCCCTCTCGCCGTCCCTCCGCGTCGCCCGCGGTAGCTCACTCCGTAGCTCGCTTCCATCCGTTGGGTTAGAAGTTCGAGCGAAATTTACCTATCTCTGTCGCGCAGTCTGTTGCCGTTCCGGCACCGGTAGCCTTGTTCACGATAAACTTTGTTACTATGACCTCAAATGTAGACGAAAAAATAAATTGTTTCGATGAGGTACCTAAATTCTTTAATTAAGGCCGTGCCCAAATTATTTTGCCGCGTGTCATCAATGGCACGCGTGCCATTGGTTCTCCACCCCTGTACTAGTATAAAATGTTACTTTGGGGGTGCACCTTTCGTGCAAGTAACGACTTTTATAACGGCTATTATATGCAGCGTTTGCCTATAAATTTAATGCACTGTTTACGTCATTTGTTGTCTAATTTCGTTACTGCCACCTTTTATATTTCAGATATTGTACTATTGCCTGCTAGGATCATTTGAGTTTATACGTTCTTGACCTATCGGAGTATAGAGTAAAGACTAGTTGGCGCTCTCAATATTTGGTACTAACATCTTGTAAGGGAGTGCGCACCATCTTCACTGTGTTCAGCTGAAGGGCCCTCAAGTATACTCTCGTAGCTTGCGATATTTGAAGATTTAGGAAAAATATAGCTAACAATGTGTTTTCGTTGTTTTACGATTTGGCGGAAAATAAAATTAATTTAAAGTTATAAGATTAAGCTACCTTTATTTATATAAAACAATAAAATGCCATGGCAAAAATATGATTGTATTTAAATATTAAATTCAGATATAAAACTTATAATTTTTATTTTTACTCGTTCTTGTAACTGCAAAACTGTGACGTCAACGAAATTGATTATTTCCTCACTAAAAAAGTTTATAAAATACTCTATTCTCCTCTGTTCTTAGATCGTTGTTTAGTACTATGACTTGCCATTTTTCAATGAAAACATTACAAGATCTTAAATGCAGCAGGTAATGTGCTTTACATTATAGGGTCTTTGCTAATTGTGTACAATATTTCCACATATACATGACTGTATTTAAAAATAGTAAATAATAGGGTTTAATACAGGCTGAATGAAGGAAATAGTCAGATTTGTTGACATAACAATAATCTTAGTTAACAAAAAATTAAATTAAAAATTGCTATTTTGATTGAAACTTTTAATCTAATCTTAACTTTTAAATGCAATAATATTTTTCTCATAACTTTAAAAAAAATTATAAATAAAAGCAGTTTACTCTTGTCGTCATTCTAAATTAATTCTATTTACCCCCACCGTAAAACAATTGAAAACCATTATATTCTGAAAACTAGTTTTCAATGATGAACAGACCTATATAAAGAGTAATCCTTTTTAGAGATCAATAATAAAATAATTTCCCATATGTTGCATATGAAATAGTTAATCTTAATCTTAATAATCAACAAGTCTTTACTATCTCGAGTTCAATACTTTGTTGGACACAGTCGATAGAGTGGTCGAGTTACGGAAGCACAATTACAGAACAAAAAATTTATTAATAGACGTTGTAGTTTTAAGAGCAAAATATATTTAAAGTTACAAAGTTATTATGTCTTTAATTAGATCAATTGAAACAGTTAAAATCTTTTAAGCCTAACTTGGGGCGTCTTGAATACTAGTGATGAGTATCGTGAAGAATAAATTAGACACCTCAGAGAAGAGTGTAGCTTTTCAAAATTCTTCACCCAACAATAGCAATTCACACAATTTAAGAATTTTATTTTTTCCTTTAAGTTTTAAGGAAAACTTTAGCAATGACTGATATTTAGTTTCAAGTATAGTTATATGTAGTATGCGCGATTGCATGAGAACTGCCACGTCGGTCAATTAAGAATTCATTATGTAATTGTGCTCTTCCCTCTTGATTTATCAGACCAAGTAGAGCATTCGATGAGCTCAAAGGTCGGTGGTTACCCAAAAAAGATTAAGCGTTTAATAATTGAGCTTTTATACCGCTTATCCCTGTAAAAATAAAGCTCTTAACTTTGCAGTTTAAAAACTGCACTGTCCAAGTTGCGGTTGTCGATACAACCTGAAAAAGGTTGTTTGTCTGCGAAATCTTCTAATCCAACAATTTCTAGCATTGAGTACGAGTGGATATGCCGTTCTTTGAAGAACTTAAAATGACTAAGCAAACTTCTTCCTGGGAATTTCCATTATGGGTATGGAAGATTTTGAAACTGTACAATGGACAACAAACAAAAACTTCAACATTCACGGCTTTATACTGGGTACTGCTCATATTCACAAACATTATGGTGCTGTTACAATTTAAGGATATGAAAGGCGATATTACAGATTTGATTAATAATGTGGGGGCATTTTCTACTTATACACATGTACGTACTGCTTTGGTAATATCTAACGCACATTTTATCTAACATCCTGTCATGTTTAATGTAGCACAGGTTCTTTTGCATCTTTAAATATTTATTTCGTTTCAATACTACCTATTATGTACCAATAATTCATAATTTAGTTATACTGCTCTTATCCAACTGCACGTTAGATGTTGATGCTAAAATCAAATGTTATCAATAGCTCTATCTGTATATCCAACGAAGAGTTTGAGCAACTATGTTTTCCGTTTAACTAAGTATATGACGTAGAAGGAGATGAAAATAAAATGTTCTTTCAAAGCCGTTTAAAAATTCTATTTATAGATATTTTTATTTAATTTCTTTTAATTGTAGGAACTTAATCTACTACGAGTCACATTTAAATTTCACAAAAAAATTATGTAGATTTTTAATTCACGTACGAGTATTTAAAAAATGGTTAAGTAGAGCGTGCTTTTCAACAAATATGCTTTTAAATAAAGTTAGTTTTATGATTAACGAAATAGACTAAACTTATATTTAGTCAAAAATGGTATGGCCAAGTAGATTATGTAGTCGCTGCGTTTGCACTTTTCAATTGGTTCTTTAAAAACTTCAAAATCTTTTATCGAACTTTCAATTTTAAAAATATGCTAGTTATAATTCTCCACTTTTCTGGAAATGTGGTTTTGACAGGTAACTGAAAACTTGGTCTCGAAGAAAATTTCAGCATTTCGAGATAATCGATTATTTGGCAAAACTGAAATACATTTTCGCTTTCAACTATTAACCATTTAAGAAATTACTAGATGACGGATATATTAAACAGTCTCCCGAATTGAACATCTATGTGTGGCATTGAAAGTTTGGATTCTGTACTTTAGGAAGAATTTTGATGTAACGCCTTAATCAACCACACTTTATTTCGAGCTATTCTCTTCTTTCTGGAAAGTAACTTAACATGTAATAGAACAGGGCTGTCCAACTTCAAGGGGCCCAAGGGCCACTGTAAAAAATTTGAAGGTTATGAGGGCCGCATCATAAAATGTGTCGTATGCGACTTTGTGAGTGATTTGTAATAAATATAAAACGTGTATATTTCAATACTAATTTTAATTTATTCAAGAAGCTTAGGTTACATTACAAAAAGCATTGAAACATAAAAGAGATATACAGGGTGTTCCCTGAGGTAACCGACAAACTTACACCGTATGTTCTAGAAGTGATACTAAACAAAAAATCCATATTCACTTTAGGTTAATTCCTTTCCGTTCTTAAGATACCGACAAAGGAAAAAAATTACATCAATTAATGTAAATTTACGTATAGAGATGTGACGTTTCACCCCCTTACTAAGGACGTCAAAGATTTACCCCTCGGGTTAAGCTCAAATCGGAGAAATACGCTCACTCAAATATATATTCGATTAGGTAAAACACCAGATAATTAACAAAACAAAAATAATGTTTTTAGCTACTTACAATGATTAATTAAAAATAACTCTGCGTTGCACATTATTTAAAATTAACATGTTCTTCTGGAACGGTATCTGGTTTCGTGGGTCGAGCTGCAACCCAATGCACCGGCGAGTGTTGCGGGTCCCTATTGGTAGTCCGCCGGTACGTACGCCGACTCTTCGGGAAATGGGCTGAGTAGGTCTTTTGTTTCTGCAAACTTGACCTTCCACTCAGCAGTGATTTTAAGCTGTAATTTTCCGGTGAATTTAGCGATTTTAATGGTTAACTGGAGCGGGCGTTAGTGCCTAAATCCTGGTGGTTGTTGGTACCTTACGACGGCTAGGCGTCGTTCTTGGAGCGAACGCGGAGTCAAATCCTGCAGATGGAATTTTTTCGCCTTGAGTCGGAAAAATGATGTTGACATTTCCCCGGTAGGGAATTTGCGGGCTGCGGAATCAAACGTCGAAGTCCAGAAATTCGCCTTTTAATTACCAAAGAAGGGCCCTGAAGGTGAGGAGTATTTCACCTCTCAGGGCGCCGGGATTTGCGTTTAAAAATTAGGCGGTCGGAAATGGCTTTTAAGCAGTTAGCCCTGCAAGACAGTACAGCGTATTAAGACAGGGTTAAAGCCTCAGGGATTCGATTTTCCAAGAAAGTTTAACAATCAAGGTAAAATCGAACTCTAGCGGTCTTGCTCTTGCGGAAAATGTGAACTTCTCGGGCTGACAGTACAACACGTCATATCCCTTGAAGCCTGGCCTGGTAAAGGTTGGAGGCCTACTCCGTTAGACAGTTCAGCGTGTCAGACTGGAGGCCCCAGGTAGAAAAGGAGAGGACAGGATCAGGATTGGTGGACTCAAGAGGCAATTCAATCCGCGGGCCGCAAAAATATCCTGGCGGGCAGCATGCGGCCCGCGGGCCACATGTTGGACAGCCCTGTAATAGAAGATAGTAGACAATAGTATATTACATTACAGGGCATGAACGTGATACTTACGCTAAGCGTCCGCGTACTTCTTCAAAGCCTCCGAGTCAAGCATAGACAATTTCATGCTGTGGAATGTATGATATTTTTCTGAAATCACTCTTCAAAAATTTTAAAATAAAATTATATCGCATCAAGGTACGGTGAAGGTGACCGGTCACTTAGGTAAAGTAAAGTATGACTAGTCCTGCAAAGTGGCACTTTCAAGATCAAACAGAGTCTTGACATAACCCGCTTTCTTGACGATTTCAGGAAAAAGTAGTATTTGTATTGACCATTTAGTCCAGTCACTATGTCATTTTTGCTTGAAAGTGAACCGAAATTTGAAATTTCTTTTTTGATGTATTGGAGGGGGGGGGGGCAGCAAAGCTTAACTTCAAGCTGTCGACCAAGATATCCTATGTGCTATTTCCGACATCTTAAAAAAAATGCGTTAGATTTTTGGCGATAACTTGGTTCCCGATATTAGTCGAGATATAGAACGAGAAAGAAAACGTGAACAGGTCGAGATTTTTTTCGCGCTTCTACGCTTGTACTTTGTTTCTCGACCTATTTACCGAAAAAGTAGCTATTATAAAACGTGTAGAGCTTAAAAATACCTGCAGTTTAACCTATTATAAATTAAAATGTGACTAAAATTACGACCTGTAGAGCGGACCAAAGTCGTCAAGTCGGCGCGTAATTTTGATTTCGTGTATGATACTATTACTAAAGCTGATAATTATATGCACTCAAATGTACGAAAATATGGGCATATATATGCATACATTTTGTTGAGTATAAGCACCCAAAGTTATAATATATGCATGTAATATGCTCGCAGTTTATTTTAAATAAGTAGGAGTATTCTATATAATGTAAAAAAAATTAATTATTTTGTATGAGTATATTTATTTCTCTAATTTTTATTCAAAGACGTCATTCATTTTAACGTTTCACTATACAGTTAGAATAGTGTAACACTGTATGGCTGAATTATGCAAGATTATGCCATAGTGTTTGTAATAGTATATTACATACCGAGGTGGGAAGTGTTTCATATTACTGTCCAGAGATTAGGTAGTTTACCGAGACGCGTAGCGTCGAGGTTAACTTCATCTCGAGACAGGGATGAAACTTTCCACCGTGGAATGTATACTATTTTATTTGCAATCATCTAATTTTAAAAATAACTACAATTGAATTCGGAATAATAGATATCTTGATGTAGCTAATATTTTTGTTACCATGAAAACAACCCACTCAATGTTTTGTTACCATGGAAACACCCCACTCTTCAGGTATGTAATATTTTTCGGGGCATGTAATAATTTCCTGGCTAGTTGCAAGTAATCATCTAGTTCCCAGCTGTTGTCATGTCATGAAATTGACACATTACAATGTGATTGCGAATAAACAAAATAACAACACAGTGACTATAGAAACTAATTGAAACTGGATAATTTCATGGTAACTTCAAAACCGACGATTGTTACTAGCACCGGTAAATTCAGTGATGCTAAAATAAGTTTGTCAATGTATAGTCTTACATTATTCACACTGTATAAACATGGATAGCCAACGTCAACGTCACGTTGTAAGCAACCTAAAAATTAGATATCCCCTAACCCGCCAGACTATTATTCACGGAACACTCTTGAAATGGATTCTATGTTCGCTGATTCCTTATACATTGCTTCTATAGGAAAGGTGGGGGTTAGTGGTAGTCTATGTTTATATAGTCAAAGATTTTAACAGGGCTTCCTTTTTCCTCTGCTTATTTCGATACGCGCACTGCACTCCAGCGGCAGAAAGTGAAAATATACAGATTGTCCGAAATACATAGGAACATAGGAAATTAATGAGTGCGACAAAGAAGACATAAACAAAATGAATAGCAGGACAAAGATAAAATGTAATTATGGCTAGGTAAATTTGTAAACTAAACTGAAGTCAATGAAACAAACACTTCTGTCAAATATTTTATCTGTCCTTAAGAGTATAAAATGAGGTTTAAATAAATAAATAATTATGTGAATAGTAAACAATAGTAAATAAATTGCTGATTATATCTCAGTTGCACACAAAAATTTTATTAGTAAATTAAATAAAAAATCTGAAAAAGTTCATACATTACAAATTATTGCTAAATATAACCAAATATGCAAAATCCAAAAAGTATGCTCAAGAACGTATAAATATGCAAAATATGCAAAATGAAACTTGGCTTAAACGGTTTGTTTTCACATAATTAGTATACATATGCAAAAAGTTTCGTCTGCATATCAATTATACAAAATATGCATTTGCCATATAATATCAGCTTTAACTATTACATATATGACATAATAATAGTATATTATACATAAAGGTAGCGAAGCGCAGTATTATAACCTGAGCGCAGATTAAGCGCGAAGGTTATAAGGCGATTCGCTACCGTGGTATATATACTATTTTTTGCACTACCAAACGGCTTAATACCTAAATTCCCAACAAATTTCGAAAATATTTTAACTGTCAACCTGACAATACAGCTCTTTAAAACGTCAAAATTAAAATAGTCATATTTGGTAACTTAGCAATTTATTAGTTACCACGGTGAAAATTGTTTATTTTACTTTCTCCCCCTTGGCGGAGAAAATCAACTTCACGACCTAAAGATAGGCCAATAACGGTGCGTTCTGAGACTGGTAGTGCAAAAACATCATTATATTATTAGAATTTCATATAAAATCTTAGTGGAGAACTATTCTACTTTCTTGGACCTCCAACATCTCAAATAGAAAGTTTAAACTTTTGGTTCTTAAGAGTTGTTACTGTTAAACATTGTTCAAAGTACTACGTACACTTACAATACGAGCCGAGCCTCAAATTCATATGTGCCTTTTGCAAGATATAACATGTTATTTCATGAATTCTTACATTATTAGAATAAATATACTTCATTAAGTATGCGGTACATAACATTACATAATTGCATATTATTAAAAAATTTCTAATTACTTTAACTATTTAGAATGATAATTGAGCAATACATAAACTATCTTTTTTTCTCATTATTACATTATGATTGATGTGTTGTGGTCCATTAAGCATTCAGCATTTCAACCCATGGAAACTGAAGGTGATTCGTCTGTACCGCCCACGTGATATCAAGCCATCGTTTAGAGCAGGGGTGGCGAACCAATGGCACGCGTGCCATTGATGGCAAGCGAGAAAATAATTTAGGCACGGCATTAATTAAGGAATTTAGGTACCTAATCGAAACAATTTATATTTAACAATGAATAGAACATGAAGCTTCAAGGCTCAAATAAAACAATTATTGTCATGATAGATCTCATTCGAGTCTAAACTGCAAGTTTTCAGTAACGATATTGTTACCAAAAACTACAAATATTTCCCGAACTTGAAAAAAATCACCAGAGATTTGGATTTACACGAAAAACCAGACCAAACAAAAGTCACTTAAGAGTTTAATTTGGCAATTACTTCTTCAATCAAAGAATTTCCATCGAGATTTTCTCAGTTCAAAGAATTATCAGAAACACTCAAGTTTATTATGTATCCTGATTTGACTTCACTTGATAAACTGAACTTGGACAAATTTGATTGGTTGAAAATTAAAGAAATTGAAATGCAGCTGACTGATTTCCAATCTAGTTCAATATGGATTCAAAAATTTATCGAAACAAGGAAAGAGTTGGAATTTCATGAAATAGAAAGACTATCTGTATCGGGTAATAAAAGTAAAAGTGTCAATATCAAATTTATGGAAACGTAGAATTCAATTCCAGACACATTTAGCTGTCTGAAGAAGCTGGCTTTTGCTATCTTAACAATATTTTCATCTACCTATTCCTGCGAGTCATTATTTTCAGAATTTAAATTGTGAAAATTGACATTTAGAAATTTTACATTATAGTTTATGGAGATAAATTATGTCAATAAAATTTTGAAAATATGTGTTATATCATTAATGCATGATTTTCACTATTGGAATAATAAAAAATCAATAAGTCGTAACATGTTTAATATTTTAAAACTTTTAAAAGTTACAAAATGTTTCTCAACTTATGGTTGCATCATCAGTTGTTATTAAAAATGTATAGTTTAAAAATTGGGTTTACATTTATAACGATATTATATAGTTGAAATTTGACATTATGTTGAATTAATTACGACTTTTTTCTAATTATGAAGTTTTCATTTTTGTTTTTATGTTAAAATTGAAAATTTTTATATGGGTAACATGTTGATTAATTTAATTTGTTTTAATAAATGATCAAAAATAAATTAAATTAATCAACATGTTACCCATATCAAATTTTTTAATTTTAACAAAAAAACGAAAATGAAAACTTCATAATTAGAAAAAGGTCGTAATTAATTCAACACAATGTCAAATTTCAACTATATAATATCGTTATAAATGTAAACCCAATTTTTAAACTATACATTTTTAATAACAACTGATAATGCAACCATAAGTTGCTAAATATTTTGTAACTTTTAAAAGTTTTAAAATATTAAACATGTTACGACTTATTAATTCTTTATTATTCCAATAGTGAAAATCATGAATTAACAATATAACACATATTTTCAAAATTTTATTGACATAATTTATCTCCATAAACTATAATTATTTTCAGAAATGAATAACATTAAAGACTCGCTTAGAAGCCGTTTGTCAGGTGACCCCAGTTCAGCTTGCATTCTGCTTAAAGTAACAAAGTATGAAGCTAATATAAGTTATTTAGCATCTAATTTACAACAGCAAAAGTGGCACCATTGTTTTTTTCATTTAAATAAACATAACGTTACTATTGCTGTACAAAATGTATATTTTTGGTTGCAAATAAAGAGTTTTAAGTTGATAGTATTTAGTTTTATTTTTTCCCCATTAATCACTAAGTCAAGATTGTTTGATAGCATGTCATGGCCTCATTAAACATTTCTTTAGAAAAAATGGCACGTAGATGAATAAAGGTTTGCCACCCCTGGTATAAAGGATCTGCCTCTCCGTCTTTTGCCATATGGTTTACCTTGAACAATAGTTTTCTCTAGATTGTCAGTTCTACTGGCAATATGGCCCAAAAATTAAAGTATCTTTATGCAAACGATGTTTGAGAGGCGTTTGTTTGGCTTTGTTTTCTCTAAAACCACGGATGACCAAAAAGACACTGGAAAGACCAGCTTTAATCTGTAAGATCGCGGATGATGATGAATGATAAACTTTATCGGTTTTGTGTACAGAAGTGAAGCTAATTTTTTTTTTAATAAATCGTACTTTGCAACATTTTTACAATTCAGAAAACATAAAATAACGTGTTATATCCTGAAAAAGTCACATATGAACTTCAGGCTCGGATTGTAAGTGTACGTAATACTTTGAACAATATTTAATAGTCAAAATTCTTAAGAGCCAAAAGTTTCAACTTCGTATTTAAATGTTGGGGGTCCAGGAAAGTTAAATTTCAAGTTGTCCACTAAGATGTTCTATGAAATATAATGGTTCTAATAATGCAATTACGTTTATTGTGTCATTTATGTAAAAGTACGATACATGAAATCAAAATTACGCGCCGACTTGACGACTTTAGACCGCTCTACAAGTCGTAATTTTAGTCGAATTTCAATTTTTAATAAGTCAAACTACAGGTATTTTCAAGCTCTAGTTTTATGATAACTACTTTTTCTGTAAATAGGAAGAGAAACGAAGTACAAGCGAAGAAGCGCGAAGAAAAATCTCGACTCGTTCACGCTTATCTTTCGTGTTCGATATCTCGACTAATATTGCTCGTACGTAGAAAAGTTATTGTAAAGCACAAAAAACTTTAAATAAAAGTTTCACTTTATTTTCACGTACCGTTAACGGGAACAGAAAAATCAAACGCATCTTTTTTTTAAGATGGCAGAAATAGCACATAGGAAATCTTGGTCGTCAACTTGAAGTTAAGGTTTGCTGGACGCCCCAACACCCTAAAAAGGGAATTTCAAATTTCGGTTCACTTTCAAGCAAATGCCTTATTTTTGTACATAGTGACTGGACTAATTTGTTAGGAGGATGTGCAACTACTGGTTTGCTGAAAGTTCGTTCTCCACATTTCGTTCCCCACATTTCGTACCCCACATTTCGTTTCGTCCCGGGATATTTCGTCTTCACACATCTCGTACCCGGAAACTTCGTTCCCGAGCGAGCTCACTGTGTCTCCTAGATTATAGGGTGTTGAAAAACGAGTGCATCGATCGAAGTGCAGTTAGAAAAACGAAAGATATTATAATTAAATTATTTATTATAATAAACTTATAAGAACTATATACAGTATGACCCCAGATTGAGTTTACAAAAGAGAATTACATTTTATTTTTAGTTTTATATAAAAATGTTATAGCAATTATAATTCCTGCTCGGATTGTAGAGAATTCTAAGAA
This sequence comes from Agriotes lineatus, assembly GCA_940337035.1. Taxonomy (NCBI): domain Eukaryota; kingdom Metazoa; phylum Arthropoda; class Insecta; order Coleoptera; family Elateridae; genus Agriotes; species Agriotes lineatus. The sequence goes on from OW679203.1 coordinate 34,714,548, forward strand.
CATTTTCAGTTTTTTCAAGTCGGTCTTGACAGTTAAGCAAAAACTATTTTCTTTTCAGGTAAACTACCCTTTTTGTTTATGATACAGCAAAATATTACTAAGACAAGTTGTCCAGAATGAGAAATTATGGCCCTATACAAAATATCAGGAAGATACTTAGATTAAACCGTCATTTTTAATAAATACAATTTATTTTGTTCTTATAAGTTTATTATAATAAATAAATTTATTAAAATATATTTTATTTTTTAACTGTATTGCGATCGCTGCACTCGTTTTTCTGTAATCTAGGAGACAAATTGAACTCGGTCGGGAACGAAGTGGGGTACAAAATGTGGGGAACGAAATGTGGGGAACGAACTTTCCGTATCCCGCAACTACTACAGGGATATTTATAGGTATTTAGGTATGGTCATTAAATTTAAGTGTATTTAGATGACATCAAACTGAGCAATTGCATAACAAACTATACGTAAAATATTGTAAATAATCACTTATAATACCATGAGTAGTCAAAGTTATGTCGAGTATTTTTGCGGTGGTGTCACGAATGTCCATTACGCTTTGGTAAGATTAGGACGAGTGCGCTAGCACAAGTCCTAATCCCAAGCGCAATGAACATGAGCAGTGATACCACCGCAAAAATAATCTACTTAACTTTGACTAAGAATGGTATTCGAGGGACTATTTAATGAACCAAACTACTTTTTCAAATTAGTTTTCAGTAAATCTAGCAACAAACTACGCAATTTCTATAGTAACAGAACACTAATATTGACTGTTTCTAATAAAAATCGCATTTGTTAAAAATAGTACTTGAATACCTTCTAGGAAGATATATCCACTGATATTTTTTTGATTGGTCAAGAAACGTCAGAATTCTGGATTTTCATTGGTCAGTTTTTGACAGATGACAGGTGAATCGAATAGTCACACAATAACTTAATAGTTATTTAACAAACAAGTATGTTAATGAAAGCGATTAATAATCGAGACATGGATTTCTTAAAACAATACAATTACTTACTTACTTATCCCGACCTCTTCTACCGCCACCCAGTGTAGAGGTTTCAACGTCTATGAAATATACTTCTTCCAGTTTTTACGATCTTGCTAAATTCTTTGCTTCATTCCAGGTTTTACCCTTTTTCTTCAGAATTTTTGCTATGTCTGCACACCACAGAGTTTCTGGTCTTCCCACTGGTTTTTTACCCGCCACTCCCGATTCACTAATAACTTTTGGTAGTCTGAATTCGTTCATACGTCAGAGATGGCCCACCCATCGTAACTGTTTTGTTTCAATTTCTTTCATTAGAGAGTTTACTTTCAGATCATCTCTTATCATGTCATTTCGTATTCTGTCCCTTCGTGTTTTCCCTAAAATACATCGTAGAAAGCGCATTTCTGTTGTTTGTAGCCTAGATTTCTGTTTCAATGTGGGAGTCCATGATTCTGATCCGTACGTTATTGTGAGTATAACACCTGTTACATAAGTTTTGGGAAAAAATTATCATGCCCTCTGTGACATAGTAAAGCTAATACATCTAGTCAACTATGGAGAAACATGTTGCTAGAGGTTTTGTCAATTTGTTTCATATTTCACATTTTTATCATTTGAGAAATGGCTTATAAACTAGACATTAGAAAGTCCGTCTACAACCTGGTTGGACAGCTACTGAAACGAGATATAGTAAACATTCTTTGCGAGCAAAATATTTCAAAAACTAATGTATATCATACAATTCGGGAAGGCGAAGAGGGTATTCCATGTATAAACCTGCCAACAACAGGCCGTCCACGTAAATTAACTGAAGTTCAGGTCAATAGACTAGCCGAGCGTTCCAAAAACACCATCGGGGTGTCCATCCGTAAGCTATCCCGTTGTTTCCATGTTTCGAATGCTACAATTTCTAGATAGATAGCAAGAAAAGACTTAAAATACAGAAAAATCAAGTATACCGCCGCACAATTGGCTAGAGTCCCTGGTTGTTGCCGTGCTTTGAGACTTTACCATTTCGCTAACAACCGGATCATTGCCATGGACGACGAGAAATATTTTACCTTTAGCCATGTAGAGCCTCCTGGAAATACCCTCCAGGCAAGGGTAATTGACACTTTTTGGGTGTATTGGCAGGAAAGGTGTAGGTGTATAATAATAGGTGGAAAACCCGGAATCAACAACACTTGCCGCAAAGATTTTTTCAAAAATTAGGGAGGTGGACTTAGAAAGCGTCCAGACGCTGATGCGACACGTAAGGGAGAAACTTCGTCTTATTAAGGATAGAGGGCCCTTGGCAGCAATATAACAACCAGGTATTGAAGTTTAAGATCCATTAGTTATTGTTATGTTATGTTTACTTCATAAAGGTTTCTTAAATTTAAATAATATTTTTCTATAAGTTTTTCTCAAAACTTATGTAACCGGTGTTAAACAAAGTTTTGTACAGTGTTATTTTTGTCTTTTTACTTAGTTTCCTTTTCTTCCATGCACATTTAATTAGTGAGTAATACAGCTTGGTAGCATTCTCTTAATTCTGGTGTCTATTTCTTCATCAATATGCCCTTCTTCTTGTAGAACACAGCCGAGGTATTTAAAGCTTGTGACCTGTTCAACTGCTTCGTTATCAATTTGGATATTTATTTCCGTGTGCTTTTTTGCTATAAACATCACCCTAGTTTTACTCTTATTTATTTTTAAATTGCATGTTTGTAAATGTTTAAGGATTACATTTAAATTGTGTTGTAGATGTTTTCCATTCTCAGCCAGTAGGATCATATCATCTGCGTAGGCAAGGATGTTGGTATTTATGGGATGTAGGTTGTTTAGTCCCCAGTAAAATTTCTTTAGTTCGGACTGCGTTTCCTTTAGGATCTCATCCAGCACAATGTTGAATAGATAGGGGCTGATTACACCACCCTGTCCGACGCCTGAATTAGTTACGAAATGTTCCGAGTGTGCGTTGTTACTTCTTAAGGCTGGGGAATTTGGAGACAAAACGCAGCACTTTAAAATGTCATGTTTAGTTACCAAACCAATTAATATCTTCGGCTGCGCTTTTGGACAGTAGTTAATTAAAGATAAGTGATGAGATTGATATACATTTTCATATGCATTTCATTTTAAAAAGTGATTAGAAAAGCTCGCAAAAAATAAAGAAAAGTAACCCTACTACTTCATAATTTAAACTGCTCATTTTTAATTTGCATACAAAATAACCTATCTGAGTCTACTCTCTAAGTGCATTTAAAAGTATATAACTAAAATAAATTACAAATAAGCGATTTGTTAATTAGTAGTTCAGGACAATAGTTTACCCCATAAGGCCTGTAGAAATTTAAAAGGACCGCCATATTTAGCAACAGTTTCTGGTTACTTCGTAATGCAACCAATTTTACATAGATGGAGCCTCTGTAAACTGATAGAGAACTATAGCACAGATGTGTAATAACCATGGAGTGTCTCCATGGTAGTATTCAAAAACTAATGTGATACTTGGAAGCAGTTATATTATTGGTTTGTGCATTTTAACCTCAAAGTTTTGTGATATCCACAATAAGATTGTTTTGCCAGACTACATTTTTGCAATAGAAAAACTATTGATGGATTGTGCAGTTATAAATTATTAACTACTGAACGATTCCTTTTAGAATAGTATAGTAGCATTACTGTAGTTTCACTTACGCATTAGTATATTACGTTATAAGATGGGTAAGTGCCTTAGAACAGGCCGAAAAGAGTTAGAATGAAGCTCGAAGCGCTAAGCTCTGCTTTTTTCGAGGACTGTTCCTGTAAAGCACTTAACGATCAAGTCTCGTATAACATTTTTTGGGCTATCAACATAAAAAATACCGTTGAATATGACAAATATATTATTGTGTGTCTAAATAAAGTGCGTGATTGTTGTTTCTATAGTAACTAAATGAAAGTATAATCAAGCAATAATGATCGGTTGTACTGCTAAAGAATATTCTCGTATGCATTATTATTATTATTAATAATTATTATCCAGAACATGATATAAATACAAGGGTATGCTCGAGCGCATCTTTTCTCAACGACCAATGAGAAAGCGTGAACCAGACTACGTCGTCAATAGGTGGCAATTTGAAAGTTACGTTTTAAAAGACTCCCGGAAAAATCGTATTTTGCATTTGTAGTGGGTCAAGTTAATGGTAAAATGGAGGGAAATCGTACGCAATTGTAATAAATGCTATTTTTCGTGTGAATAATACGCGGTTTTATTGATTCTCGTACATTATAACTCTTTTCCGCACACAGGAGAAAAACCTTATAGTTGTTCTAACGCGATTTAGTTGGACATGCAAAAATCCACACAGGAGAGAAACCGTATAAATGAGGTTAAGGTTATCGACGGGCAATGCGTGCAACCATCGTCCAACATGCCGAAGCCCTCCTGATATACCCGAGACCATGATAATCATGCCCGAGACCTTACGAATGTGACGTCATGTGTTTCACGTGCGCAGTGGGTTACCATCTCTCGAGCATGCCCTTGTATTTATATCATGATCCAGAATAGAATAACACGATGGACTTTAAAACTGCCTGCACGAAACTGACGAGTGACGACTGAATTAATCCTTAATTCCTTACTAAAAAATGAAGTCTAATAAGCATTTCTCCCTGTATGGAGTGGGCCGAGAGTGTGCTGCGTGGACCTTTTACATACATTTCCGAGAAACCTATCAGCGTAAATTGCATCCGCAAAAATCGATAAGGAGGAAACTAAATATCAAATGACTGTGTTGATCTTTGGTTCGTTCGTGGCCTTTCAATTTTTAGAGTAAGTTACGATGTGTGTAGTGTGTTTTTAGATACACCGCTAAATACCGCCAGCATGTTTTCGTTAAAAAGCTAGATTTTCCGTTAGCCGCTGTTGGTCAAATTTACCCGCCGAAGCAAACTACAAAAAAGCTAGAGTTAGCGGTAAAACCGCTAAGATGCAACACTGACCGTTTCAGTGGTTTGATCCGCAAACAGCTCGTTTGCAATTTATTGAAAACAAAAATTTCCTAGTAGCGACCCCTTTCGGTTGAAGTTCAAACAAGTTTCGATGATATTACTTAGCTATGCAACCAAACAAGCATATTTCATTTTCAAGCATTTTGATACACCGACCGCCCTCTACAATTTATGTTGTGCGTAACAAGGAAATTCTCCAACCTTAAGTAATTTATACATGGTGTATAATATACTTTGTATAGCTTGTATTAGCTTCTGATTTACTTCTTTGTTCTCCAAAGCTTGCCATATTTTTTGTCTGTTCACTCGGTCGAAGGCCTGGGATAAATATATGAGGCAAAAGTACAATTTTCTGTTTTTAGTTGTTAGTTTTTCCGTTATTTGGCGTATTGTAAAGATGTGGTGCTGCGTCCCTCTGCCAGCCCTAAACCCAGCTTGTAGTTCTGTTATTTGTGTCTCCATATTATTAGCTATTTTCTGCAGTATGGCTTCGTACAGTTTTTCTGCGTCACATAACAAGTATATGGATATTTCAACAACATTTGGAAAACGATTAATGTACTCTTATCTGATTTACCTAATAAACGTTTTGGTGTTAACCAATGCTGCTCAAAAGTTTGCACAGGCTCTAATGCGATTAATTTCTAGTGCAGTGTACATTCGTGTTCAAATAAAGCTGGAACAGTTTTTTTAAATATAGTTTGGGTTAAATATTGAACAATATATCCATGGATATCTTTGAAAAATAGAATTATTTTGAAGTAAATAAAATCTGTGTCTTATCATAATAACAGGAAATCCATGGAGAAACCTTTCAATTTTAAACCCAAACTACATTTTAAAAAAATACTGTCCCACATTTATTTGAACACGACTGTACTTCTACTGAGGTCAGTGTACACCCACTTAATTTAATGAACATACTTATGAATTACCCTGTAGGTTCGAATGAAATTTAATAATAATAACGACTAGATAATTAAAAATAATTTTAAAATAGCAACCGTGGCGGCTTGCTATAAAGAGCTAAGAACCCATGACTCTATCATAACGAACCAATCAAAAATTTCTTTATGTTAAAGAAAACATTTCTTGTCCTTATATTTCAAAACTTAAACAAAGCACAAATAATTTTTATATCATGAATATAAAGTGTCAGATAAATGCTGCTTGCCTTCACGGGAGGATTGGTGCCATATCAAAGCGGCTCCTCAGCTTTTCGACATTTTATAGAATGCAGCGTGCGGCAGCGGCAAGAAGGAGGCCAAAAGATAAGGATATTTTAACATTCAATGGAAGCCACGTCCGCCAAATTACTCGAGCCATCTGGCCATACAGTGGCTATATAAGGACAGTGTGGTCAATTTTGGTCCTATTTCTGATTGGTTGTTTTAAAATCCGCCATTAAGAGTCGTTTTACGAAATTACACATAGTCACACAAAATTGCTTCTAAGTCCTTTATTATTGAAAGCAGCCCAATATGAAGTGGAATGAAATAATCCTAAGAAAATTCTACCGTGTTCTGTGTAAGCGAATGCAGAACTTTCGTTTGCATAAGTAAATGTCAACAAGTTAAAGTAAAATGCTTTTTGCGAAAATTGCGCGTTAGTTCAAATCAAAAACTATAATAAACTATATAAATGTTTTAATGCCAAAGATTATTGCATCAAATTAAAGAAATTTATGGGCTACGTAACAGTGAATATTCTATTCCTCTAAATTAACTGATGGAATAAATACAACGGTTTGATTATGAATATAATTTTTTTTTTAAGTTTTGTACGTAATCTCTGTGTCGATCAACGCAAAATGTTGTCAATTTTCGTTTTCTATATACAAAAACTCAATAAAGAAGATAAAAAAGAACACCTTGACTTATATTCCAATATTAGGTTGCTCGTTAACGAAGATTTTTAATCGCTGGCAGCGATTCCTTACGTTTCACATCGTCTCTTACAGTTTAATTCTATTTAAGTAATATTATTGACATTCTTGTAAAATTAATGTTACACTGCACATTTGACCACCTCATATTGCACAAATTTTCGCGATCGTGGGTATACAGCGCTCTGCAAAGTATCTCCGAACTTCACATATGTCCAGTGCGTATAAAATGACGTTTATGTCACAATTTAGCAGACTGACGTTTGTCTTACAATTTAGCAGGCCGTGCACAGAACAATATCTAAGGGCGTGGCTGGTTGTTGTAGAGACGACTCTTAATGGCCTTATAGCGGGTGACAACGAGACTAGGGCCATGCTTATATCTTCTTTATTTATGGATCGATTTGGATAAAATTTTATACCAAGATACTAGACATAATTTCTGATTGGCTGATAGATATAGTCAAAATGGCTGACTTCCTGTTTTACCGGAAATGATACCAACTTTTATTTTTTAAATGAAACACCCTGTATTTTTTATGTTTTTCTAATTCTATGAGTCAAATTACATATAGTAGTCTTGCAAAATTTCAATTTTTTTAAACAAAAAAATTATTTTTTTAATTTTTATTTTTTACCATAGAAGGTCTTGACTTGGAATTTTTTTTTCTAATTGACACTAGCAACTCTTAATAATAGCTATTTTATCAATAAGGTCAATAACAAACCTTTAATAAAAGAATATAGTTTGCTAAACTCGTTTTTTAAGAAAAACTCACTTTTTTAAATGGCACCTACTAAGGGCCATTTTGCCATTAGATAGAAAATGTCATTACCAATCTAACGATATGCATCATGCACTACTTTATCTTTATCTGAAACTGAAAATTAATAAAAAATAAATTTTTTCTTTAAAAAAATGAAATTTGGCAGGACTATTATATGTAATTTGACTCGTAGATGTAGAAAAATATAAAATATACAGGGTGTTCTATTTAAAAAAACAAAATTAGTATAATTTCCGGTAAAACCGGAAGTCAGCCATTTTGACTATATCTTTCAGCCAATCAGAAATTATGTCTAGTATCTTGGTATAAAATTTTATCCAAATCGATTCATAAACAAAGAAGATATAAGCATGGCCCTAGTCTCATTGTCACCCGGTATAGCCACTGTATCTGGCCGCAGCTGATAGCGCGGGGTTCGAGTTACGGATATAAATGCTTACAACTTTCACACTTCCGCTGCGTTCATTAAATGCAGATGTAAATACGCGGCGTGATAAAATTTCATTCGTAGGTAAGACCGGAAGTTCGAAAGCTCGGGCGATTTGTACAAGCTCCGGCAATTAGATGGAGCTTGTTATAAAAATATTATTGATGTGACATTTGTCAAAAAATGTCTTATTTGTTTGTTATTATTACAAGTTACACCTACTAAAGCTAATTCCCCTGGTAATCAACGAGTATTCGCCGTATTTCGTATATTCTGACTGAATCAATTGTGCTATAAACACAAAGAAGTTTTCGCAATTAGTCTTTCGGGCTTTTTAAAGTATAAAGTTTACCAGACACGCCCTCGGACAATTCAAGAGCTAAAAACGTAATTCCAGAAGAAAGAATCTAATTAAATGCTAACGAGAATTTACTTTAGAGTTTTATATAAGATTTCTAAAGCAGATAGCAGCAATGCATAGAAGAGGGTGGTGGACGTGTTACAAATGTTATATTTGAGCGCTAATAGTGTTCTTGTAGACTTTAGTTTCTTTTTCAAAATTGGTTCGCATACTGCATTTGTCCCTCTACAGCAAGTTATGAAAAGCCCTTCAATTCAATTGTCGGACCCTCTATTAATTAATAGTTGTCATTATAAGCCCCTTTCGCCGTATTCGCTCAAAGAAACGCTTGAAACAAAGCAGTTAGGTATATCTAGCTAAATTTATTTTTACCATTATAGAGGGTGTATCTGAATTGCTTAGCCAAACTTTAAGGGGTGATTCCTTGATCAATTCTAAGATAAAAAGTCTATACAAGCATGGGACCTAAACGGCTTCGTTTTAAATACAGGATGTTGAAGTTTAAACAAAAATTAATTTTTTTCTTCAAAAATCTGGAAAACACCTAGAGGTATTCTAATAAAACTTGGTGTAGATTAGTATTTCCTACAGTGGCATTGTAGGGTAAAAATAAATTTAATTTATTTCCACCAGTGGCGTGCATAGAGGCGACCTCAGTTACCTTATTTTAGAAAAATCTGGTACGCTACTGTTTTTTAGCCAAACGTTTTGTAGCTACTGTAAGATTGTTTGTCATTAAATCATATTTGTTAATAACTTCTTGAAACTGTATTTTGAAAACGAAGCCGTTTAGGTCTTATTAACGTCCAAGGAACGAAATTGCTGTTACAGATTTTTCCGTTTTTCTCGAAAGTTTTATTCTATAAAAAAAATTAAAAATACATTTTTTGTATAGTTTCAATGGATAAAGCTAAAAAAGTTGTAGCGTTGGCTAAAAAACAGTGTCGTACCAGCGTACCGGCAATTGAGCGAATTTAGATTTTACGCAGTTCCCGAACTGAGTATTTCATTTCGGCAATTGAGCGAATTTGGTATCTAAATCTAATATATACACGTTTTTTCTCACTATCCTACTCAAGCAGCAATCTTGTAAAAGTTTATTTTCTAAACTAAAATTATTAAAAACTCGTTTACGCAGCTGTAAGGACATTTGGTAACTCTACGCTGCTTATCAAGATCCATCAAAGCACTCTAATGCCAAATTTCTTTCTGTTACACAATAGACGTCAAACTTATAAACTCGATTCTTTTTGTTTCGATTTTAGTAGCCGAGCATAAAGCTTTATATACGACTAGTACATAATATGACTATTTCATTTTAGAATTATTATATTCTTGTTTATTGGCCTTCGACAGCGGGCGTAATATGGCTGTTATGGCTCTTCAGCTAAGTAGTATACCAAACACTAACAATGTAGTATAGCAACACCAAAAATCTACATGGAAACCATAGTACACCTAAAATTCACAGTGCCAGCACAACGATCACGCAGTAGTCTGTAGCCAAAATACTGAATCCTTCTATTGCGTCTTTTTTGAGAACCAAAATAAAATAGAATGTTGTATGTACCACGTGCGTAATCACGATTATAGCCAACGAGAAATTTGCTGCTCTTTGCTTCGCGCTTCAAACCTTTCCTCGTGCTATAATCTATTCATTCTGCCCTTAATACATTAATAACTATTGACTCGTCTTCTTTATTGACCTCGCTCTGCCATAAAATGTACTCGTCAAATTATATACTTGTTATATAAATAGCTATTATCCAACACCTACTCACATTAAGCATATTGAGGTCAAGAAGGCATTATAATTACGACAATTTTAGTTATGACACATTAAAAAGACGAGAAACAGGGGATGATAATCAACCCCACAGATTAAAATTTAAGACACGAACAAATTAACATTTTGCAAGCAAGCAAACGTACATGTGAGAATGCAAGGCTGTTTCTTATATGTTATCTGTAATGCGCAGAGTGTAAAATTTGGAAATGTTATTTGACATGTACAGGGTCGTATTTATTTAAAAATTATGAAATTTTGCAAAGTCAAACACAAATTAGCATTTATTATATATTAAGGATAAAAGCAGAACACAAATTATGAGAGAAACAATACATTTGTAAAGAGTTTTTAAATTAATTAAATAGGTTATGATAAATAGAGCTTAAGTTTTCAATATCAGTTTTATAATTTATAGCAGTAGGGCTTCGTTGTATTTCAATCATTTCCAAAACTAACCGTTTCTTTAAGTTACTCTCTTTATGTAATATTTTTGGTGTATTGAAATTAAATTTGTGGTGATTTTCAGTGGCATGATCAGTTAAAGCAGTTTTTTTGTTTGAGGGGGATACATTATTGATTCTTATTGAATATTTATGCTGGTTAATTCTGTTTTTTAGTAATTGTTTCGTCTGTCCAATATAAGTGGATGGACAATTGTTGCAGTTAATTTGATAAACAAGATTGGATTGCATATTAGTTTCAGTTTTGTCTTTTAAATTGGTAAAAAACATATTGCCGAAAGTGTTGTAATTTTTAAAAGCAGTATTTATATTATATTTTTTCAATTCTGTTTTAATTTTTTCAGATAATTCAGGAATATAATTTATAGATATGTATTTATTTTGAGGTGATGTATCAGTGATATTGAAATCGTTGCCAAAACAATTAGGTTGTAGATTTATTGAAAGGTTAATTTTCTTTTTGTTATTAATACAATTAATACGGTTTTTAATTTGTTTATTAATAAAATTAGTAGGGTAATTATTAATCGTTAACATATGTGTGATGATTTCTAAATTTTTTTTGTGGAATTGTTTGGAGGATAATTTTATGGCTCTGTCAACTAAACAATTTATGACACTTTTTTTATATTTAATGGTAGTGTTAGAGTTGAAGTTTAAATATCTGTTAGTTTTAATGTCTTTGCGGAACCAGTTAGTTAGGATGTTCCCATTAGTTTGTCGGAGTAAAGTTAAATCTAGAAAGTTTATTGAAGCTTTATTATTTTCATTTTCGAGAGTGAATTTAAGTCTAGGGTGTACGTTATTAAAAAGTTGAAGAAATAATTGTTTGTTTATAGAGTCAGAGGCCATTATGATATCATCTACATATCTTAAATAAAGAGAATAATTAGAATTATGTTTAAGAATTTTTGTTTCAATATCTTCTAATACCAGATTAGCGATAGTAGAAGATATGGGTGAACCCATTGCACATCCAAAAGTTTGAGTGTATATATTTTTATTGTATGAGAAATATGTAGTATTTAAAACAAATTCAACCAATTGGATAAATTCATCTAAGGGGATATTGGTGTGCTTTTTAATTCTATTCCAATTATTTTTAATGGTATTTAAGGCAAGGTCAATTGGAATGTTGGTGTATAAAGAAACAACGTCAAGTAAAAACAGTTTATGGTTTTCTTTAAGTTTTGTATTGTCGATTTGTTCTTTGAATTTCCATGAGTCTTGAATGCTGAACTTGTTAAGGGATGTAACGTTAGATAGAATTTTAGACAAGTATTTAGAAAGATTGTAAGTTGGGCTCATATATGAAGCTACAATTGGTCTTAAAGGAATATTATCTTTATGAAGTTTAGGCAGCCCATACATTTTTGGTGGAAGACCATTATGAGAAATTAAGTTTTTGTAAGTGAGATTATCAATGTAATTCCTTTCAAGTAAGTTTTTAACTAATTTGTTATTTTTATTTTGAATAGTTAAAGTGGGGTCTTTAATCTCATGTTTGTAAGTGTTTTCATCTCTTAACAAATCCATCATCCTACAATGGTAATCGGTTTTAGTCATAATTACTGTTTTTTGAGTTTTATCTGCAGACGTTATTATTAGGTTATTATTGTTTTTTAAAAAAGTTTTTGTTTCATTAATATTTTTGGCTAAAACATTGTTGTATTGTAATTGCTGAAAAGTTAAATTTTGACATTTGTTTTTATTATTTTTGAAATTAGTTAAAATATTAACAATATTAGCACGTATAGAATTTTGTTCATTAGATGGTAAAGTAGAGATGCCATTTTCTACATTAGAGATTATATTTTCAATTGGAAGTTTGTTTCTTGGATTGTAATGGTTAAATTTTGGCCCTAATTTTAAGATATTTTTAACGTTTTCAGGAATGTTTACGTTAGTCATATTGTAGATAAATTCGTTAGGGTTTTTAAAATCATTTATATTAAAGTTTTTTTGAGAAATTAAAACCTTGGAGTTCAATGGGTTGTCAGCTTTGGAAAGTTTTTTATTACTATTATTTATTAGTAAGTTGATTTTTTTATTAAGTCTTGTATGTATTATGTTTCTCAGGTTTAAGTTCTGCTTTAGTTTGGTTGCTAGAAAATTTATGATAAGAGTTTTATTAGGAAAATTATTCAAACAGTTTTGCATTCTCATAAGTTTTTGTTTCAAATTATTTAAGTAACTATAATTGTCTTTAATTAATAATGCTAAAGTTTTCATTGCAGTTGTATTTTGCATTTCTGAATATTGTATTTTATGATAGTAATTTTGGAAAACAATATGATAATTTTTAGTTTTTAGAAATTTTGGAATTAGTAAGTTTTTCTTACAAGTTTTAAGGAAATAAATGCGTTCGCTTACCTTTACAATTAAATTGTTTATTTTGCAAAAGTTTCGAAAAAGGTCCTCTTGATCCGGTCCATATTTAGCGTTAATAAATTTAAGGAATCCATTTGCAAGTAGCTGGTCATCCATTTTGAAAAACGGCTTGGGAAGGCAGATTAACAGCTGTAGTAGATAAAGGTGTGGCGTACTTGTGATGGATTAATCCTTGTTATGCGGGTAGTTGTTTATGTAAGGCATGGATTGTAGAATGCTGATCTCCAGAGCAGATTCGATTCAGTTTAAAGATATTTAGTAAATTGATAAAAGTTTGAAAAATTTGAAATGTTAATGGAGATAATTATATCAATTCAATAAGAGATAAGCCTGATTTTTATATAGTATAAATAAAAATCATATTGTCGTAATAATAGATTTAATGAAAATTTAAATAATATACGTTTCGCTAAATGTATTAGCTTCTTCAGTATTTGATTTATAATATAAAGAAATTGAAGTTTGCCATGCTGAAATTATAAAAGTCTAAAATTAGATGAGCGAACACAATATTAATCTTTCACTTGTTAACTTACTTGTATATGGAGGTCAAGAAGGCATTATAATTACGACAATTTTAGTTATGACACATTAAAAAGACGAGAAACAGGGGATGATAATCAACCCTACAGATTAAAATTTAAGACACGAACAAATTAACATTTTGCAAGCAAGCAAACGTACATGTGAGAATGCAAGGCTGTTTCTTATATGTTATCTGTAATGCGCAGAGTGTAAAATTTGGAAATGTTATTTGACATGTACAGGGTCGTATTTATTTAAAAATTATGAAATTTTGCAAAGTCAAACACAAATTAGCATTTATTATATATTAAGGATAAAAGCAGAACACAAATTATGAGAGAAACAATACATTTGTAAAGAGTTTTTAAATTAATTAAATAGGTTATGATAAATAGAGCTTAAGTTTTCAATATCAGTTTTATAATTTATAGCAGTAGGGCTTCGTTGTATTTCAATCATTTCCAAAACTAACCGTTTCTTTAAGTTACTCTCTTTATGTAATATTTTTGGTGTATTGAAATTAAATTTGTGGTGATTTTCAGTGGCATGATCAGTTAAAGCAGTTTTTTTGTTTGAGGGGGATACATTATTGATTCTTATTGAATATTTATGCTGGTTAATTCTGTTTTTTAGTAATTGTTTCGTCTGTCCAATATAAGTGGATGGACAATTGTTGCAGTTAATTTGATAAACAAGATTGGATTGCATATTAGTTTCAGTTTTGTCTTTTAAATTGGTAAAAAACATATTGCCGAAAGTGTTGTAATTTTTAAAAGCAGTATTTATATTATATTTTTTCAATTCTGTTTTAATTTTTTCAGATAATTCAGGAATATAATTTATAGATATGTATTTATTTTGAGGTGATGTATCAGTGATATTGAAATCGTTGCCAAAACAATTAGGTTGTAGATTTATTGAAAGGTTAATTTTCTTTTTGTTATTAATACAATTAATACGGTTTTTAATTTGTTTATTAATAAAATTAGTAGGGTAATTATTAATCGTTAACATATGTGTGATGATTTCTAAATTTTTTTTGTGGAATTGTTTGGAGGATAATTTTATGGCTCTGTCAACTAAACAATTTATGACACTTTTTTTATATTTAATGGTAGTGTTAGAGTTGAAGTTTAAATATCTGTTAGTTTTAATGTCTTTGCGGAACCAGTTAGTTAGGATGTTCCCATTAGTTTGTCGGAGTAAAGTTAAATCTAGAAAGTTTATTGAAGCTTTATTATTTTCATTTTCGAGAGTGAATTTAAGTCTAGGGTGTACGTTATTAAAAAGTTGAAGAAATAATTGTTTGTTTATAGAGTCAGAGGCCATTATGATATCATCTACATATCTTAAATAAAGAGAATAATTGGAATTATGTTTAAGAATTTTTGTTTCAATATCTTCTAATACCAGATTAGCGATAGTAGAAGATATGGGTGAACCCATTGCACATCCAAAAGTTTGAGTGTATATATTTTTATTGTATGAGAAATATGTAGTATTTAAAACAAATTCAACCAATTGGATAAATTCATCTAAGGGGATATTGGTGTGCTTTTTAATTCTATTCCAATTATTTTTAATGGTATTTAAGGCAAGGTCAATTGGAATGTTGGTGTATAAAGAAACAACGTCAAGTGAAAACAGTTTATGGTTTTCTTTAAGTTTTGTATTGTCGATTTGTTCTTTGAATTTCCATGAGTCTTGAATGCTGAACTTGTTAAGGGATGTAACGTTAGATAGAATTTTAGACAAGTATTTAGAAAGATTGTAAGTTGGGCTCATATATGAAGCTACAATTGGTCTTAAAGGAATATTATCTTTATGAAGTTTAGGCAGCCCATACATTTTTGGTGTAAGACCATTATGAGAAATTAAGTTTTTGTAAGTGAGATTATCAATGTAATTCTTTTCAAGTAAGTTTTTAACTAATTTGTTATTTTTATTTTGAATAGTTAAAGTGGGGTCTTTAATCTCATGTTTGTAAGTGTTTTCATCTCTTAACAAATCCATCATCCTACAATGGTAATCGGTTTTAGTCATAATTACTGTTTTTTGAGTTTTATCTGCAGACGTTTTTGTTTCATTAATATTTTTGGCTAAAACATTGTTGTATTGTAATTGCTGAAAAGTTAAATTTTGACATTTGTTTTTATTATTTTTGAAATTAGTTAAAATATTAACAATATTAGCACGTATAGAATTTTGTTCATTAGATGGTAAAGTAGAGATGCCATTTTCTACATTAGAGATTATATTTTCAATTGGAAGTTTGTTTCTTGGATTGTAATGGTTAAATTTTGGCCCTAATTTTAAGATATTTTTAACGTTTTCAGGAATGTTTACGTTAGTCATATTGTAGATAAATTCGTTAGGGTTTTTAAAATCATTTATATTAAAGTTTTTTTGAGAAATTAAAACCTTGGAGTTCAATGGGTTGTCAGCTTTGGAAAGTTTTTTATTACTATTATTTATTAGTAAGTTGATTTTTTTATTAAGTCTTGTATGTATTATGTTTCTCAGGTTTAAGTTCTGCTTTATTTTGGTTGCTAGAAAATTTATGATAAGCATATTGCTGTGGTTATTTCAAATAAAAAAAGTTCTTCATTAGTCAGTCACTATACTCGGGCCGCTGAACAGATAGAGTGGAGCAGGCAACCCAAATAACATATTACAAAGGTCACTTGATAATATTTTAATTATAATTACTAAAAGGATCGGAGATGCCGACCCTTACAATTAGAACTAATTTTAATAATTGTCATTAAATAACTTTTTGAGGTTATGATGCAAATAGAAATGTCGACCAACTTAAAAGTCAAGCCTGACATTTGTGCAGTTATAATTGAAAATGTTTAAGCATGTGGCCTGGCTCTTCCTAAATCTCATTATTGGCTGCGGCGTCGAAACCAAAACACGTTGCCCGTGATATGGTTAAGTTTGTAGCGTTTTTTCTTTGAAGTTCCTTTATTCAACCATTTACAAGGACTAAATTGTGCATCTCTACTGCTGTTTTCAGAGTTACATGCAACCGTAAGAAACTAATTCGTAGTCAAGGACGTGAAACAATCTATAGCGACTATTGCAATTTTTCTCAGTCGTTTTGCAAGAAAGAGTAACAAAAGCAACCGATGTTGGTCTAAATACAGTTAAACGAATTGTTAAAGGAGCCTAACAAAGTGGCGGAAGAAAATTTACTTCTCCAAGAAAACAAATTACTAAACTTACCCCAGGTAGTCTGTCGATCAATATAAAGAAAAAGTAATCCCAAGTGTGATCTATAACTTTGCCATAAAAAGAGACCTACAATGAAAGCTGTATTCGAAGTCGAACAAAATGAAGGGGGGGGGGCGTATTAATTTCACTGAGAAATTACATTCCTTTAGGCGATTGGTACATAAAATGGGTTTTTAATAGAGAAAATGTCAAGACAATAGGCACACGTTCTAATAGAGAAGAGAGAAATAACAAATTGTGTTGAATTCTTAAGATAAAATATAAAGCTGAATGCTGAAATATTGTGTACACTGATGGAACGTACTTGCATAGCTTCCATACTGTTCTAAATGTTGTGATGATGGTACCAACAATTGTTTAAAATCCCCTGTCAGTAAAAAGCAAGCATTGATTATTCTTCATGCCGGAGGTAGAAAAGGTTTCGTACCAAATTCATTACTGATGTTTAAATCAGGACTTAAGAGACAGATTATTGCCACTATGAAATAAACCATTAAAATTATGTGAATTGCCTGAAAGAAAAATTATTGGCCCATCTTCAAAAAAGTCGGTTTTGGTCATCGATAATGCATGGTACCATAATGTCTGTACTGAGCCGAATACAACATTTGTTTGGAAAAAGCAGACATGCAAAAGTGGTTATCAGTAAGAAACATTTATATTAAGTTGAATGAAACAAAACCAAATATATGGTACAAGAAAATTACATAAACCTACGCATAAAAGTTATATGATTGAGAAATTATTAGCGGAACATGGTCATACGTAGTTCTACGATTACCCCCTTTCTATCCAGAATTAAACCAGATTGGGAAAATATGGGTATCAGTAAAGAACTATGTTGCTACAAATAATACAACATTCAAATTAGACGAAGTTAACACTTCTGTAGAAAATAATTTTGGAAGTGTGAGTGTGCAAGAATGGAAGAATATATGTGCAGTATCGACAAACATAAGTGGGAATACATTATGGATAACAGAGAAGAAATAATTATTACAGTAGACAGCAGCGGTGAATCCGGTTCTAATCTATCATCTGAACAAGAAGATGATTTCGTTGAAGACAATTTAGGTTGTTAACCATTAGAGGAATCTAAATTGTATTATTTTACCATTTATTTGATTAATTGACTGTTATTTTTTTTTGTATTGTATTTTATGTATTTTTCTTTGCTTCACATATAAAAATAACTTCAGAAACTAGAAAGTCATCATTTTTAAGTTATTTAAATTTTTATATTTTGTGAATCTAAATAAAATATGTTCATTTTCAACACGTTTTGCCGGATATTCTCTCTTTTCTATTAGAACGTGCCTATTGTCTTGACATTTTCTATATTGAAAACCCATTTTATGTACCAATCTCCCAAAGGAATGTAATTTCTCAGTGAAATTAACACCTCCCCTTCATTTTGTTCGACTTCGAATACAGCTTTTATTGTAGGTCTCTTTTTATACCAAAGTTATAGATCACACTTGGGATTACTTCTTCTTTATATTGATCGACAGATGACCTGGGGTAAGTTTAGTAATTTGTTTTCTTGGAGAAGTAAATTTTCTTTCGCCACTTTGTTAGGCTCCTCTAACAATTCGCTTAACTGTGTTTAGGCCAACATCGGTTGCTTTAGTCACTCTTTCTTGCAAAACGACTGAGAAAAATTGCAATAGTCGCTATAGATTCTTTCACGTCCTTGACTACGAATTAGTTTCTTGCGGTTACCCATAATGCAGGCAGCTCTATGAATAATTAAAATTTCCTTAAGAGACTACTTTACAAGTCAATATTTTATACTTGCATGTAACTGTGAAAACAGCAGTAGAGATGCACAATTTAGTCCTTGTAAATGGTTGAATAAAGGAACTCCAAAGAAAAAACGCTTCAAACTTAACCATATCACGGGCAACGTGTTTTGGTTTCGGCGCCGCAGCCAATAATGAGATTTATGAAGAGCCAGGCCACATGCCTAAACATTTTCAATTATAAGTGCACAAATGTCAGGCTTGACTTTTAAGTTGGTCGACATTTCTATTTGCATCATAACCTCAAAAAGTTATTTAATGACAATTATTGAAATTAGTTCTAATTGTAAGGGTCGGCATCTCCGATCCTTGTGGTAATTATAATTAAAATATTATCAAGTGACCTTTGTAATATGTTATTTGGGTTGCCTGCTCCACTCTATCTGTTCGGCGGCCCGAGTATAGTGAGAGAAAATAGAAAAGTTGCGGAGAAATAATTATTATAGGTATATAACTAATTCAAGGCTGGTTTGTAATTTTCAAATGTTAATAATAGCATATCAAATGTCATGTTAGTGTCAAAAAAATCAAAAAAAAATGAGTTAGAGATTTAAGAAAGGTGTTAGATAAAAAATTGTATTGCGCTATCTCTAAGGTCGTCGTGGTTAAATTTTTTCTTTCATGACTAATATGCTACATTCTAATTCCACACTTATATAATACTATTAAATCACCCGAACTACGCTTCGCTTCGCTAAGTACAGGATGTGTCTTAATCCTAATGGGGACAAATAACCGGCAAAGCCATCTCGCCTGTGGTGGCCGCACTAAAGTGGAGTGTGGGCCTGCCAGTAGTTCCCTGTACGTTGGCGTGTTGTGCCTGGTGTGCGGTCACGACGGTAGGTGGCACTGGTGGTGCCCGAGCTACGCTTCGCTTAGCTAATTATACGATGTAATTAAAACTCTACTTTTTCGTTCTTTTTTAATAAAAACCGGCCTACGATCTAAGTCTAACAATTAGCAAAATTTTAAGCTATCATACAATTTAATAAGTCAAGTATCTTCGAAGGAGATAGCGAACAAAGACACATACATACATATAAAGAAAGAAAGACACCACCGATTTTATGGTATTGATTTGACTACATCGTATAACCTTGAAAAAGTTTTAAAAATTTCTGCGGGTATTTTTGAGGGGCCTTTCCCAAAATTGCAATGCCCGGGCCCTTTGTACGGTCCCAGCACGCGCCTGCATATAGGAAAAGTGGACTTCTTTTTAAGTTTCTTAGGAACAGCAGCATCAAAGTAAGAAAGAAGCACTGAATAAAAATCATGTAAGGCATCATTCACATCTGCGAGTTACGATACCAGAGTAGCCAAGCTGGCATAAGATAAGCTTATCTATTAGAGACGCAGCATCCGGAGTGCGAATGTTGCATTAGATTATAGTTTACCTTTGTAGAAGCGCATCAAGAGCGCTTCACTTTACGTTTAGACGGCTTCACCGCATAATGTAATTTCCGTCTGTGTTTCAATGGAAAATAAAGTTAGTTGTTAAAAACTTGTTTTCCTGGACGTAAAACAAAACTGGCGCAGTCTTGGTGGATTCTTGGAGAAGATATGACATTCCGACCATTGAATAGCCGTGTTTTTTTGGTATTTCAATACTTAACCGAAAATTCGACATCAACATCCCTTGGGGACCATATCCAGGCTTCCGAAAGAACAAAAATCGTCCGCTGGATTCCTGTGGCCTTTCCTCAACCTGCGACAACAGCGAGCCAACTTTGCCGATCATTGCGAGGGACACGCATCGCCCAGCGTTACCACCGCTGGCTTCTGTCCTGCTCTATTGGAGAGTCCTGCTCTATTGAAGAGCCCTAATCATCGAGATCACCAGGTCATCGAGACCACTACGATATAAAGTAAGAAATTTCAAGTTATTAAAGTGAATTAAACAAAATATTAAACCCCTACCAACATTAATATTAATATTTAGCTTTTAAGCGCAATTGATTACGAAATTGAGGCATCCGTCTTGATATTGATAGACAATTTAAGCCGTTGGGTTTTTTTGTAATCAAACATTGCACATTAGATTTTAAGATCAAGGAGGGCGTGGTAAGCGTGACCGTTAGCGTGTGCGATAGGCTCACTTAATTTTGCTAACGTACTCTCGCCTCTCTGTGTAGGTACCGTGAGTTAGGCCCTACTAATATTTAAAAACCGAATAAATCAAAGTGAAATTTAAATTTGAATGTCCACAGATCGATCGATATCACCGTTAGTTCTTGCAAGACCATCATTTTCAAGTAATTATATCGAATCTATAAACCTTAACGTGGTTGACCAAATTCAACAAACATCCGCAATGCAAAATGCACCACAAATTCAACAGGCAGCACCATTTGCCGGTTACCCGATAGGTTTTCATACCTCACTTTTAAATGAAATACCAAGGTACGAAGGCAACCCGGCATAACTATCAGAATATATAAGGGCTGTTGAGGACATTTTCAGTCAGTTCTGGCAAACAGAAACCCCAACAGCATATATTAACAAGTTATTGCTCTCATCTGCAAGAAATTGTCTCAAAGGCGCTGCACTCGAGGTAATAACAGGACAAATATTTAATTCATGGGATGCGCTAAAACAAACCCTTATAGACAATTTTGGAGATCAACGTTCCGAGTTAAATATACGGATAGATCTCACCAGGTTACATCAATTCCAGAAGGAATCCCCTGTAAATTCTTATAACAGAATTAGATCCTTATTGGCATTATTAAACTCAAAAATTGCTTTAGGCCCAGAAGATCAAATTATTAAAAACTTTAAAATAAAAGATGCTAAAGATCTAGCACTCAAAATTTTAGTGGGTGGACTACTCGAACCGTTAGGAAGCTTCATAAGAAGTAAATCTCCAGCTTCACTGGAAGTAGCTCTACAACACATTAAAGACGAATTAGACATACGATATTTCCAAAATTTAAATAAACCCCAAAATAGTCAATAAAAAGTTTCGATAACCCCTGAAACGTTTAACACGAAACCCAATTACCCTCGTCAAAACCACAATCAACACAATTATCAGTCCCGTTTTTCGAATCAAAATCAATTTTACAACCCCAGACCTACTCAGAATACAAATATGCAATCCCAATCAAAACCATTCCCATATTTTGGTGCAAAGACGCAGAATAATGATGTATTCGCCCTAAAAAGAAATTTCCAGCATAGCTTCAAGCCCGAACCAATGGATCTATCGACCATTAAAAAGCGACCAGCTTCACAACAAGCTACTCTCGCTACCATACCATCTATACCATTTAACCCGAATTTCAGACAAAATTATATCAGACAATCGAATCAGCCACCTAATTTTATATCTGAAAACTGCATCATACCCAATATTCAGTGTCTAATATTCCGAACAAACGAACCCATATCAATTCGAAAATTATTCTCCCGAAATGGACGAAAACTATCCGAATTACCCTACAGACGATACTTATCATCATCAACTTTCTGATGAATCCCCAGAATATTATGAAAACTTTGACGAATATGAAACAAATAACTTTCCTGAAGGAATTGTAAATTTTTAAGCACTAGCCTCGGAAAAATTGATTCTTTTTCTATTAACTCATCACCTTCCTTACCCTATATATTATTACCTAATTCAAACAAAAAACTACTTATTGACACAGGAAGCTCTAAAACTATTCTAAATCCAAATGTTGTATATGAAAATTTTCCGGACACTATTTATGAATCTCCTTTCGAAATTACGACCAGTCATGGCACTACTCAACACCAGTACGTAGCCGAAGTACCGATACTTGCTTTAGTTAACGAAGAAGGTACCCATCAGGTATATCTTTTCGACTTTAACCCTTCATTTATAGGCCTTATCGGATCAGATTTATTATCCCGTTTACCAGCTAATATAGACTACAAGTAGCAACACATTCAAACAGAAAAAACAGCCGTTCCCTTTTTCTATAACGAAACGTTAACCAAAGAACAACGACAAAAACTTAATTTTTGTAATTTTATAAAGCCTCAAATTCAAGACACAATACGACAGGTACACATTGAACCCCAAACCTAAAAATTTGTTAGACTTCCAGCAGTTGAAAGCAACGGAACCAAAATTGCCCCTAGAATTAAATTTATGAAAGATTTAATAATGCCCTCAGCAATTGTTAAACTTAATATAAGTAATTATTTTATTACTTCTATCATTAACATGTCCAGTGAACCACAGACACTGACTATTGACCCAACCCTTTTATCTTGACGATTTCGACAATTTAGAACAGGACCACGTACAAATCAATCACCATAACATTAATCAAACGACAATTAAACAGAAACTTTTAGAAAATCTTAATAATAATCTCAGACTAGACCACCTTAACACGGAAGAAAAATCCTTACTTACAAACTTGTGTCACGAATATAAAGATATTTTCTATCATCCTGAAATCCCTCTTTCCTCGACTAACTTAACTAAACATCATATCCGCACTAAAACGGATCAACCAATATTCACAAAAACTTATAGATACCCTCATTGCACCGAGAAGAAGTTCGAAACCAAATTAATAAAATGTTACACGAAAAAATCATTGAACGATCCGAAAGTCTGTACAACTTTCCCATATGGGTTGTACCCAAGAAATTAGACGCATCCGGTAAGCGAAAATTTCGAATAGTATCGATTACCGCAAGTTAAATGAACACACAATAGAAGACAAATTCTCCTTACCTAATATCGAAACTGTATTAGACCGCTTAGGTAGATCCAACTATTTTACTACCCTCGATCTAGCGAGCGGATTTTATCAAATTGAAATTGAACCCCAACACAGACAGAAAACTACTTTTTCTACGGAAGAAGGCCATTTTCAATTTCGCCGAATGGCAATGGGTTTAAAAAATAGTGCAGCTGCGTTTCAGCGAATGATTAATGCAGCCCTTACAGGGCTTACCCCGACGCAATGCATGGTACTTCTTTACAGGAGCACTTTCAAAGACTCAAAAATATTTTCCAAAGATGTCGCGATACAAACCTAAAGATACAATTAGATAAATCTGAGTTCCTTCAGAAGTATTTAGGTCATCTGATAACCCCGCAAGGAATTAAACCTGACCCAGCCAAAATTAAAGCGATACAAAAATTTCCTTTCCCAAAAACGAGAACCGAAATAAAGTCATTTTTAGGCTTACTAGGTTACTATAGGAAGTTCATCAGAGACTTCGCTAAACTTACAAAATTTTTGACCATATATTTAAAGAAAGATAACAAGATTATTCACAACCAAAATTTTATCGATTCCTTTGAGCATCTAAAAACCATCCTTACAAATCAACCGATTCTAGCATATCCAAATTTCAATCAACAATTTGAATTGACCACGGACGCTTCCAAATTTGCCCTCGGAGCCGTCCTATCCCAAAAGTCGAAACCCATTTGTTTCGCATCACGAACACTTAATGAAACCGAACAACGCTACCCACAATTGAAAGGGAGCTTTTAGCTATGGTTTTGGCAACAAAAAATTTTAGACCCTACCTTTTCGGAACCAAATTTACTCTATATACCGATCACCGACCACTAGTTTGGTTTAGGAACCTAAAAGAACCCAATTCAAAATTAACAAGATGGGCTCTTAAATGAGAAGAGTTCAACTTCGATATTAAATATTTGCTAGGAAAAAGTAATAAAGTTGCTGATGCACTCTCTCGTGTACAAATTTACCCTCTAACCGTATATGACGACATCATGAACGACATTGAAAATATTCTACAAGATGCAAATAGAATAACTACCCCAAATCCGAATTTAAAGCCGACCAACATGAGCATTGCTCCAGAAAGACCTGATTCACCCGATTTTGACGTCTTCAATGTACCAATACTTAACCCACCATCGAATAATCCTTCGATTTCTCAAAATACTCCTTGAATGACACGATTCACACACAATTAGAATCAACTCCCACTATAGATATATGCGAAAAACCGCTACAGTGTTTCCCTAGACAAATTGAATTTATTGAAGCGACCTTACCTAGACAAATTAAATTGACAACTTTTGATAACAATAAGCATTTAAGTGTTTTCCTCAACCAGTCTAATAAAAATTCTAAATTCTACGAATTACTCATCGAACATTGCGAACCAAAAACGCACTACTTCTGTTATTTTTCGACCGACAAAGTATATCAAGAATTTTCACAACATCTTATCTCAATTTCCAACGAAAATTCCCCCAAATTCCGTCGCTGGATGACTCAAATCACTTATGTTACCGACCCCGAAGCACGAAGCGAAATTATACAAAGTTACCATTTAGGCAAAACGAACCATCGTGGCATAAAAGAAACGTATGAACATCTTCTAAGAAAATATTATTGGAGATCCATGCAGAAAGACATTGAGCGATTTATAAACAATTGCAATATATGTAAACAACAGAAATACAACAGACACCCTCTTAAACAACCGTTACAAATGACTCCTACGTATAATCGACCTTTTTATATTCTCCATATGGACATCTTCCAAATTAATAACCAAAAATATTTAACCCTAATTGATGCTTTTTCTAAATATGCGCAAGCTTACTTTTTGAGATCCAGTAATATCATAGATGTTACCGATAGACTATTTTACTTTATCACTACGTATACTGCCCCTCGAATCCTCGTAGTAGATAACGAACTTAATAAGCAACCATTGAAAGATTTTGCACAGTTGCATCAGATTACACTTCATGCGACTACCCCCTACAATCACACATCAAATTCGCCCGTAGAGAGACTACACTCTACTCTGATCGAACAATATCGACTATTAGGCGATATACAAGAAAATCGTAAAATTCCCTATGCAATATTGGCATATACATTACATCCAAACCTAAATTATAGTCCTTTCGAAATATTATTCGGACACACCGAATGCAAAAACCCATTTGATTTGGATTACTCAAAAACATTTCTAGAAACTAACGTACATGACCACCAAAAAACTATGAAAGATGTTTATAATAATTTAGCTAATAAACAAGAACAGACTAATGACAAACGTAACGAAAAAATCAATAAATCCCGAAAAATAAATGTTTTCAAAATTAATGACAAAGTATATGTTAAGACCAATAAACGAAATAAGAAAAGCTCTAAATTCACTGGCCCATATATCATCACGAAAATACACGAACATGACACCTATGATCTAAGAAATGAACCAAACGGAACAACCCTAAAAATACATGCTAACGAGTGCTCCCTCTTTCAAGACACCACTCGTTATATTCCTCGCCTGGACCCTCATCCTCAACGAAGTAGCTATACATCCCTTAATAGACAACCCCGGACTATACCCCCTGGTCAAAGGAAAGGCACACCTTAAAGAAAGTGAATAGACCCTAATTAAAATATTAGATTATTCCCCTATATTAGATAACTATAACCTTTTTGGACAAAATCTTCTAGAAACCATTGCCAACCTTACTAATAAACACTACGTAACAAGATACGCGATCTTTGATTATGATAATCATTTACTAATCTTAAAACAATATTTATCAAAAACAGATCAATTAATCAAGCAATTATTTCCCACTACCAAATTACGTAAACGAAATTTATTCGACGGATTAGGTAGTGCAATTAAATTCATTACAGGCAACTTAGATGCCAATGATGGACAACGATATGAACAATTAATCGGCACATTATCCCAAAATTCTGAAAAGCAGAAAATGATCCTATTAGAACAGGCACAGATCCTTAATGACACCATAAATTTCTTCTCTGAAAACATTAAGCAATTATCCCGAAATCATGAAATGCTAAATATAAATCTCAATAAAATGTTTCAACAAATTAATAAAGATATGAATCTTATATTCGGAAAATCATCTACTCAAAATCTGTTAGACCAATCAACCTTTTCTTTACAACTTTTAATTAATACCCTAAAAGAATTGGAAACCGCTTTAACCTTTGCACAGAATCACCAAATTCACTTTTCGCTAATTAACAATGACGATTTAACAATGGCTCTAAGCAATATTTCCCAAAACCTACAAGCAAATCAATTTAGTACGAAAAAACAACTTCAGTTACCTTATCCAGTTACTCGCGAAAACTTGCACCTATATGAATCCTTAATTAAAGTCAAAGTTTACCAAAAATGCTCTATTTTCACCTTCATCTATGAAGTACTCCTAATTAAGAAAACTGAATATCAATTAATGCAGTTAATTCCATTTCCTGCGTTTATACAAGAAAAACAATTTCGAATGACAATTGCCACTTACAATTCTATTTTATTTCATGATCAATTTAGCGTACCAATTGAACTCGATAGCTGTACACCAATATCGACCCATTATCTCTGTAATCAGGAAAATCACTTTATTATCCCAAATATTAAGCTCTGTGAGACCCAGTTATTATCGCTTGCCAATAATCAAACTTGCAATCCATATCTTCTCGAGTTACAACATGTCAAAATAATACCCCTCACCAAAACTTCCTGGATCGTTAGCACGCCCACTAAAACAGTAGTCGATATAAAACGTAAAAGCTTTTTGACAAAGAGGTCACTTGAAGGATCAAATATTATTCATACTACCCCTGATTGCCTAGTGCAGATTGACCACGATGACGTATTGTTCACATTGGAATCAACAAGCAAAAAAGAAATCTCTATGGAACTGCCTTCCGTTGATCGAATTAAAAACTCCCCAAATTCAGCGAATCTATCAGTGATAGACATTACTCACGTAGATATGTATAAATTAGGAAGAGACCAACTTAGATTAAATAAACAAAAAGAACAATTGTTATATTACAATTCCCCAGTGGAACACGGTCTAAATGTTGGCTCTATAGTATTAACCATAATATTAATAGTAAGTATATGTTCTATAATTTTATATATGTATTGTAAGCGTAACTCGTTCCTCATTTCATTGCAAAAACATTTTACAAATACCAATCTTGCGAAAGCAATAGATCCTAAAGAACAAGTTAATTCAATACAATTAATTCAAGTAAGTTCATAAGTTTATTTCTAACTTGGACATTGATAAAAACTGTAATCAATATCCAAGATCTTAACGGCGGAGGAGTTACGATACCAGAGTAGCCAAGCTGGCATAAGATAAGCTTATCTATTAAGGTCGCAGCATCCGAAGTGCGAATGTTGCATTAGATTATAGTTTACCTTTGTAAAAACTCATCAAGAGCGCTTCACTTTACGTTTAGACGGCTTCACCGCATAATGTAATTTCCGTCTGTGTTTTAATGGAAAATAAAGTTAGTTTTTAAAAACTTGTTACATTAGCTTCAATGAATTTAAAGAAATCAACGTAAACATCTGGTTTCATATCGGGTTGTATGTAAACAGCTACGAAAGTACATATGTTTTTATTTATTATTACTTCGACAATTATTGCATCATATTGGACATTTCTAGTTATTTGAGTCATTTTTAAGACATTCAGCCTGGTTTTTGTGAGATCTTCTGTGATAACAATTCCAGAACCATTCAATTTTTTGCGATTGGCAATTATAGTGTGGCGATCATGGTAGTTGACGAATTTCACGATGAGGTGACATCCTCGACCTGTATTCATGCCCACCCTGTAGGTGCGATCCAGTGCAGAACGATCAAGTGGAATACCCAACTTATCTTTGAAGAGATTTAAAATAACATCATCTGTATTCTCCGATTTAATTTCCTGCATACCAAAGATACGACTGTCGTTTCTGCGCGAATACTGTTGTAGGTTATCGATATCAGCAGCAAGAGAAGTGTTCACTTTTATTAGCTGTTCATTTTGAAGTTCAAGTAAGTTCAGTTTAAGGTGGCGATTTACTCTTACGTATTTTAACTTAAAATTGCGGTTATCACGACTTCATACGAGAGCAGACAGTGCGATTAATACTGAACCAAATGAAAACTACAAAATACGAAAATAAGCAGAAATATTCAAGGAAGGTGGCCTCCGTATTTAAAATTTATTTTATAAATCACGGCTTTGACTAAAAAATATAAATAAAGTGCATTTTTGAACGTAAAATTCGACGATTTATTTCTGTAAGAAATACTCCTCAAACAGTAAAACAAAATGAGGGGCCATATTCTCTAGAGTTTTAACTATAACATACTAAAAATTCAAATAATTTGAACCAGAAGTTTAGCAGATGACCGAGAAGCAACACATACTTGTAATAGCTCATCGTCAGTAAATTTCGTGTTGGCAATTTGAGCTTTGATACGTGTTTCTCTGCTAAAAAAATAGTTCAGCGTCTGTAAGGTAGGTGGCACTACTACTAATGACGTAATTCAAACTCGAATTGAGATATACATAAACATGTAACATGAATATTTTTAGACAACCACAATCCTGGACCCAACTACGGCAACGGGGTGGAAAATAGTTGTAAAACTATGAGAGTTACATAAATATCACTTATATAAAAGTTGTAGGTAGGCTGACCAACACTGACATTTGACCCGAATACTTCGGGTTTGTCAATCATTATTCGGTCTTCAGGTTAACTAGAGATTCATATTTAAAAGTTCCAGAGCAAAAGTCGTTAGTAGAAAGTGGGTAAAGTTCCAAAATATAATTTTAGAAATTAGTTTAAATTTTCTCCACAATAATATAGTTTCTTCGCGGTTTACTTAACTTCTCAGATACATTGGATTGGATTTGTATAGTCTACCCAATTATAAATACTGAGAGCTGCTAAGATTTTAGTTTACATAATTAGTGTTAAGCAATAAATATTAATTATTAATTGCATGTCATGTACAAGTGTTCCAAACAAAGTTTTGACCTATGACTATTGAAGAGGCCGGATCCCTAGTAGCACAAAATGGTTGGGCCAACGTTGGCTCATTGAAGTGTCCCACAGTTGGCCAACGGTATGTAATGTCCTCTTTTACAGTCAAACCCCAACCATCGATTTCCCAACTGAGGGCCAACTATACACATTAAAGTATTCCCAACCAGCATCCAACAATTGAACAACCAAAAGCCAACAAATAGTCTAACTCAGCTTTCTGTATTAATCGGTAGGTAGGTATGAAAAGCCAAATAAACAAGTGTAAATAAAAATGCCATTTATTATACATAAAATAAAACATAAATACAATACTTACAAATCTTGTATAAAACAAGTAAGTTATAATATATTTGAAAAACGAATAATTTTCAGCAATATTAAAAATCACCAAGTATATCAACTTTGCAAGGTTCAGAAAATAAGGTTTATGTTATTTTATTTTATTTATTTCATCCCCACTATCATCACTGCTGTATAAAATTCTTCTCTCTGCTTTCCTTTTTCTCACCTTCGTTTCTTCCGATGCAGAAACTAGTTCTGATTCACTTTCGGTCTCCTTTAGCGTTTCTCTTGCTTTTAAAATATTTTCTGGAAATGCAAAGACAAAATTAATATTAAATCCACGTCATTTAAATTTGACCCGCTACAAATATAAATCGCACTTCAAAATACAAATATAATTATTATAGTTTAGGCAAGGTTTATAGATTTTAAAACTTTATATTGCTATTGCATTATCTAGTTTAAAGTAGAATTAAGGTTGTAGTGTGGGGTGCTAATAGTTATTAAAGTATCAAGGGCATTATGAGCAAAATAAGCCCCCAAAATTGTTAGTGTACAAACCAAGAGCCGTTGGCCCGAGGTGTGTACAACAATCGCGGCACTTAGTTCATAATGCTTTCAGCGTTGTATGTCATACCAGTTTTATTATCTAATTCAAGTCAAAGTGATTTCGAATTACATTTTCCTAGTTATCGCTTGTAATTTTCAATTTAAACAAATAGTGTTTATTTTATCCTATTATGTTACTATGATTATAAGCATTACTCCTTAGCAATAAGTTGCGTTAAGATGCATTTAACAACACTAGTGTCGTTGAGAAAAATAACATGCAATACTTTATTAGCATTTAATCACATGTTGGTAGTACTGACGTGTATTGTCAATCTATATCAAATTCGATGTTAGTAGGTTAGGTTTTGTTTGTTACTTGACACAGACTGACGCAAAACTTAACCTGCTAATCTAGAATTTAACATAACCTGACAGTGTTACCATCTTACCAGTGATACCACCACAGCCGATATATGTCTCGCTGTTGTAAGTGTCACTAATAACAATTTATCCTTTTTTAAAAAAATAGAATTTTAGGATAAAATAAACCGTGTTACGATATACGTAACGTCATCTGCTTTCTACATTACTCGAGAATTTTAAAGAACTCGCTCGTAACGTCGCTCGTTCATTCAAACTATTCTCTCGTAATGTAAAAAGCTTAATAACATTATTTGAATCGTAAATTACTATTACTTTTTCATAATAACATTATAAAAAAATAATTTCCCTGGAGCGTTATTTTGTTATAACATACCTTAAAATACAGTAATTATTATCAATTAATATACCTACTAGTATGATATAAACATTATAAATTACATATGAGATAAAGATCTGTTTGTATGTAGAAACAAATTTGTATTCTCGATTTTTCTTGAAAACTGCTATTATTTTAACCAAACTCAACAAAAATTTGTTTACATTTTCTTTACTACATGCAGACAAAACTAAGCTTTTTAATGGGTTCATTAACGATACTGAAAATAAAGAGCGCAGAAAACAATCCTGTATGAAAGAAATATTGCAACAATCTGTTTTTCAACTTGTGCTACTTTGAGACACGTGTTAATATAGATCCCAAAACTGGAAGATACTGTGTAACGTTCGTATACTGACCAGTACTAGAAAATATTCGCTTTACAGCGTACACCATCCACGTTTCACATACAGGATCTCCATTAACCAAACGGAGGCCAAAAACTTTCTTGCTTCCTCGATGTCAACCACTCATCATCTCGAACTAGTCCAAGCAGGCCTCCTTCGAACTCCACAACGTGAAACATGTTTGTGTATTCTTCTAAAAATTGGGAAAAACAAGTTATAATATTGAATATATAAGATACAAGAGTGATCACAAAGTACAAGATTTACAGAAATAAGTACTCATATCGGCCAAAATTGTTTATAGCTAATTTGTTAGGTTAGGTTGCACGTCCCTTTTCTATTTATCCATAATGTGGGTTATTTCAAAACATAAATAAGTTACAGTACATGAGTATCATATTATTGTTAATTTTACTTACCAAATCTTGGATATGTAGGAAGAAACGGACCCACAAGTACAACAACAAACAACGCAAGCTCGCATCGATAATGGCGCCGGGCGCGTTGCAGAGGGCAGAAGCCACGAACAGCGGGGTGGCGGTTGCTTGGCTCGCACAATGCGCAATACGTCATTAATAACATCACGGGGCATGCGTCAGCTGTTGTACAAAAACTGATTGATAAACGTAGTAGACAAATTTATTTTATGATCATACCAAAATTTGCCATAATTACTGATGGAATTAATAAATTGCCAATTGATGAATTGGCTTCAGTATTCACTCATTCAACTTCCCTGTTATAAATAACTAAAATTCACAACAAAATATTACAGTTGGGCCAACGCACGGTTTTTGTTAATAAATGCAACAACTATCTTCCTAGCACACTGATGATATCCCAACGCTGGGCCAACATATGATTATTGTTGACAAATTCAACATTTATTTCATTTTATACCAATGTTGGCCCAACGTAGGATATTAGTTGGCAAATCTACCAACCATTTACCAACCATGCCAACTATATCCCGACGTTGGCCCAACAATCTGTGCTACTAGGGGAATTATCCTCTGCGATTTCAGAAATATAAAATAATTTTTGGAATCATATTTATAATGTAACAAACTATTTCACCTTTATCTTTTTCATTGATTTTATCCCCCCCCCCCCCCACCCAAATTATTTTTTTTCGTATCAGCATCGGCGGAATGTAGGTAACCCTAGTTGTAGGTGCAAAGGTGGTGCACATTACTGAAATACTTTTGATTATACAGGGTGCCTCACAAAAGCGCGGCAAATAAAACTTTCTTTTTTTATGGAATTTCCTATATTTAGGCAGCTTGAAGGTTTTGAATTGACTCGTAATGAAATATACTATTCTTTATTTAATTGTAGTTTATATCTTTACACTTAATGCAAATAATGTAACAGCTTTAGTTTTTTGCATAGTGATCACAATAGTAGATTATGTAATTAGGAGTAAAAGTGATACTTTATGTGGCAAAGCTGAAGTTTATTTAGCCGAACGTTAGTGAGGCAAATAATTCAGCTAAGCCACATAAAGTCACTTTTACTCCGAATAACATATACTATTTTATCCGCAAACGTATTCAGGTAAATTTCATTAATATAAATTTACAAAAAAGGATGCATCGGCCGGGAATCGAACCCAGGCCACCCGCGTGACAGGCGAGCACTGTACCCCTACGCCAACCTCTGTTGTTCAAATAACGAGCTACTGTAATAATATATGAACATACTGAATCACCCGAGCTAATAGCACACGGCCACAACAGCTGTCACACCATAACCCTCGGCGACAGATGCTCTACTGCTTAAAAGATTTATTTAAATTAAAACTTTTTTGTACTCTTTTTAAAAATAAAAACCGGCCTACGATCTAAGTCTAAAAATTAGAAACATTTTAAGCCATTATACAATTTAATCGGTCCAGTATCTTCGACGGGATAGCGAACAAACGTAGAGAGAAAGAGAGCAACGATTTTATGTGCTTAGGCAGATAAAGTGACACTTTTACCTTGTCAATAAAGACACATAAGTTTTCACTTTTGTGACGTTTGCTGATAAAAGTGTTTTTTTAAAACGAAAAATCGTTAAGAAAGCATCACTTCTTTAAACATAAAATTATAAAGAAAAGTAAACTTTTTTAACTGTAAACAAAACTGCGTTTGAAAGACAAATATTGGCTGGTATCATCTGCCAATTTATAAATGGCAAAATGAATCATGTGCGTTGTAAAATTCGACGATTTTGTAGCCATTTATCATTTGTACTGACATTCAACCGCAAACCGGGATCGCTTTGCTAAATTAATACCTTACAAGAAAGCAGACACTGTTAACAAATTTTACTGCTATATATTGATAAATGTTATACCGTTTACAACCAAATTTACACCGAGTGATTTTTTAAAAACTCAATTGCGGCTGGCCCTGGATAGCCTGAATCAGTTGGCAATACTGAAATGTAGTGTTGGTGACACTGTAAGTCTATGTCAAATTCGAGGTTAACAGGTTAGGTTTTGCTTCAGTTTTGACACAGACTGACGCAAAACCTAACCTGCTAACCTCGAATTTGACATAGACTTACAGTGTCACCAACAATACATTTCAGTATTTCCAACTGATTCAGGAAATCCAGGGCCTGCTGCAATTGAGTTTTTAAAAAATCATTCCGTACTTCCTATATCTATATGTATATATAAAACTGAAAGTCCTGACTGACTCACTCACTCATCAATGCCCAGCCCAAACCCTTGGACCTACAATTTTGCACAGAGGTTTCCTTTATGATGTATACAAGGATATTTCGAAATTCAACCCCTAAAGGGGTAAAATGGGGGTTCCAATTTTGTATGGAGAAATAATATTAAATAGACATTTCGACTTGAAACTTCGTAGGAATACTTCTAAAAACAAATAAGCAAACACGTATTTCGTTATTTTCCGAAAATCAATCCCTTAGGGGGTGAAATGGGGTAAATAAGCCTAAAATACGATATGGGTGTCGTGATTGAAGTTTTTTAAGACGTTAATTGCGAAAATGGCATTTATTTTTAAGTCCAAGATGGTGGACATGACATAAGGGAAGGGACGAGACGGGACGGGGCGGGACGAAAAGGGAAGGGATAGGATGGGATGGAAAGGGAGAAAGAAAATAGACAAATTACAAAAACTACTCCTAGAAAATGTCAGACAGAAACAATAATAATTATTTTTGTTAGAAGGCGTAATAATAAATTGTATTACAAGTCTGTAAATAAGTATTTTTCCGTGCAGGCGTGACTAATTCCCGTGTGAGGCGAAGCCGAACATGAAAAGTCATGCAAGCACGGAAAAAAACCATTTCTGAACGTGTATTGAACGATATTTTTTTATTATACGTATTTATTTGAAAACAACGTAAAAACGGATAAGTAATAAATTTTATTTTCAAAGTAATAATAATACATCGTAAATATAGTAGCAAACACGATTAAGGTTTCCATAGCAACGATTTATTTTTTATTAGTTTAGTGCACAGAAAAAATCGGACATAGGGGAAAGTTTTCCGTGGGCTGTTCTAAAAATGCCACCTTTACGTCATTGCAAAAACAGATGAAAACAAGGTGTTTTCAGAGAAGTATAATGAAAATTAAATACTTATTTATAATGTTACTTTTCACTTTGTTAATAGTATGCAAAGCAATCATATTATCTGTTATATTCGTCCACAGATCCCCAGGTAAAATTATACTCATCTTTGTCATTTGCGTCTGGGGTTTCAGCTTCGCCATTGACAGATTGTGCACTATCTTCTGTACTATGGCTGGATTTATAAACAGAATTCAATATTTCCTGAAGAATGCCTTCACAATCATTGATGACCTAGAGTTGTAAAAACAATTTTTCCGAGGCAATTCATTTTAATGAAAACAGCGTAACTAAATGATGTTTTTTTCTTCTTATGAAAATGGTCAATTATTTAAGCTTTCCTGTCGTGTTTCAAAATATTAGCTATGAATTTTTTTAAATAAAAAAATGGTTTACGGAAGGCAACACTGTTTTCTTTATTTATAAGGGTCTGATTACCTGTGCACTATTTTCTGCTAACATTCGTCTTACTTTATTTAGTCTAACCATAGATTGTGCTCTTTTTGTTTTTTTGCGTTTTCCATAACATGGTCTTGCTTTGCCCATAATTGAAAACTAGAGATAATTAAGTGTGTTAGTGTTATAATCATTTATTAGGGTCACGTTAGGTAAATGTGCAAACACGTAACGATTAGGGTAAAAGGGAAAGACGGCTATATTTAATTAAAAATAAATTTATTGTAAAACTGTAGTTCTACGCGCTAGTATTTGACATGCAGTTTAGCTCAGAAAATATAGAAATACGAAAATATACGAAATTTTGTACTGTTCACGAATTATTTTCGGAATCGGTGTAAAAATTTGCAAATTGAATTTCACATTTTGTTGAGTAGCCATTTTATTACAACGGTTTTAGTCACCACTGAAATAACTCAACAAAACTAATGTCAAATTTTACTGATCTGCCAAATGTAGAACGAATACAGCTATTGCTAAAGTTATAATAGGTACAAAAGAATATGAATGTCATAACAACTACCCTATAATAAAATACTAAAACAACGTAAAATAAATAAATTAGTTTGGAATAAACTGTTATACTCCTTGCTAATTATATAAACTCAAACCACAAGTTCACCAGACTGCAACGATTCACATCGGGCGTGTGGTCTCTTAAATTTTTATCGATTGATAAGATACTAGCCAAAACAATGACATGTGCGATTAGCCGGCAACGTCCCGCTCCCCCGCCAAACCCCGTGCGCCCAGCGACCACCTGACCATCAGAAGTGTTTAAAATTATGCCACTGACCCATTTATTTAGACTGGTTGCAAACCTAACACCCTACATTTGAAGTGCATGCTTTTTAAGACGAGAGAGCACCACTTACTAAGTAAATTTTAACATCGTCGGATTTTCACGACTAAATCGCCACCTTAAGATTTAAATCTCGCACTTGGTTGTTTATACCAACAAAGGCTTTTTGTAGGTTGGTTTCAACAACCTTTGCTACAGCCACTGCAATAGCTGATATGAAATCACTATCCGCACACATTGTTTTCACATTTTTGTCTATCAAGGACTGAATGTCGTTTAACTGAGACTGCGTGAACACCATAATGTTAGTAATATTGACAATAAATTGCAATTAAAAACGCTTTTTTAATACACTAAGATGCCGAAAATTACTAGACGATTTAATCGAACCAGATACTGGGTGTTGACAACTTCTTTTATATAAATATTTACCCGTTTGCAGAGGAATTTATAAAATATTTCACAGCATTCACAACGTACTATTCAGTTGACGCCATGTTTTAACTTTATACTTATACTTAACTTTATACTTATATTCCTGAAAATAAACACTAAAACCCCGCTAGTAAAAAAGGCAGGTTGTTTAAATAAACATCCTATACTCTAGATAAAGATATACATACTGTCAACAATAAAGTATAGTTAAAATTAAATTTCCACGAGCTAAAGGCTGATTCTACTCGCTTTGACAAGTTGCACAAAATACTACAATAATATATCAGGAATCCGCACACTCCGCCGATTTCACTTTAATGCACAGTGGCTCATGCGTAACCATTACCTACTTAAAGCAAAAAGGCGAGTCTTTAATCACTAACAGTTATAACAGCTAACTAGATCACGTACTAGCTCACATATTTCGGTTCTACATTAACTAACCTGTTTTTACAATCGTTGCTTGCAAAAACCCAGATTGTACTCCTAGAACAGCGTCACTATAGTCGTCTTCTGCGACCAGTTATATAGCCTTTCTAGGTGCGCTACGATCTTAAAACCGTATCTCAGCTGCAAGAACAAAAAACGTTGACTGCTATTAAAGCACGCCAACGCGTACACTCAGAATTTCACTTTAATGCTCCACGCGTAGATTCTCTCTTGGACCTGCACGCTACTTTTTGCTCTCGCCACTAGGCGGCGAATGCCGACTTAACGCTCCAAAGCCCGCGAAAACAGGATTCTTTCCGTCTTAGTAATAATCGCATTCGGTCAATACAAATATGTTAACTGAGACTGCAAGTAACTAATCGCCGTGATTTAACAATGCTGCTGACAAGGATAGAGCCGAATGTTAACAAATGCATCCTACTCATTAAAATCATATACAATGTTATTAATTGTTATGTGATTTTTCTTTTTATATTATTCTTCTTTATCTCAACTTTCTGTGTGTAATACAAATGTTACTATGGTCGATTTCAGTAAATAATTTTATAATTTTAAGCTTCAACATGTCTTATTTGCAATAATCTATTTTCTTACCATGTAGTAAAATGTAGCTAGGAAAATAAATACTCGTACATAAAGTAATACAAAATTGTCACTTCAGCTTTCTGGTTGTTGACTTATAGAAGGTAGAGGTAGAAGTGGGGAGGAGGGGGCTGACTAGTCTTTTATTTGAAAAAAAAGAGCAAATAGACCGTTTAAATGCCCCAACTGGACAATTAAGCTGATACCTACATTGCAAAGAAATGTACTAGTTTCAAGCGTAAATACCTATAAAATGCTTATGATGGATAATAGGATTTTTTCTTAACGCTTCCTTCCAATTTGCTAAAATGGAAGTCTTGTTGGTTGGTAATTGCTCTTAGTTCATTTTTACTCAATGTCATAAATACTTGTTAAACCGTTGTGTTTACTTCAACACATAATAAGTTATTTGACATTTCAGAGTTTGCTAAAATTGGGAATAATTACGTTTTCCAAAAACAAGCTTTCCAGAATTTTAAATAATACGAAGCGTTTCTGGAAAATCAAAGAATGTCCAGAAGAACTTAGAAGCAATTTGGAAAGAATTGGCAACGTCTCCCGACTATTGCAAAATCTTTTAGTTTATGGAGGTATCGTATTGACCTTCGCAATTGATTTAGTTTCCATTAGGAGCCTATCGCTACCATTTGGTTACTGGAATATAAATAAACAACACAGCTTCATGCATCAGTTAGCTATTGTTGCTCAGCTGATCACTCTCCCAATCGCAGGTTTCTTTGTATCCGCTTTTGATAGTCTCTTTCTGGCATTTATGATGGAGACAGTAATGCAGTTCCGAATCCTGTGCTATTACATAAGGAATTTAAAATATTCTAGCGGTTCTAAAAAATCTCAAAAAGATTGTATCGATAAACTAACATCGTGCATTCGACATCACATTTTTATGCTAGGGTAAGAATTGATCTTCAAAGTTTGTAACAAATTTGGTGTTTTCAAGTTTTGTAGATTCGCTGAAAGAATACTTCTCGCTCGGATTACTTTTCGAATATTTGACCATAAGTCCAATGCTCTGTGCGGAAATGTATATGCTCTTCGAGAGGTAAGTCTGTAGTAGATTCGTATAATGTCAATTTATTTAGTGGTCTGTTGTAAAACGTATTGACTGACTGGAAATTCTTTGAAGAAGTGCGATTTCATCTCTGACAAAACACGGAGCAGTCTTTTGGATTCTAAATCTTCAACTTGCTTTCTACTGCATAACTGCCGATTTTCTGTCGACAGAGGTAATATCATCAAGTGCTGCTGAGTAAAACTTTTCAGGTATATTTTTAGGCAGCTGCAGTGGCAGATGCCATATACGATTCGGACTGGTACACCGAATATAACCCAACCATGCGAAGCTCCATTCGTTTAATAATTCAAAGATCCCAACAAGGAGTGGCTTTTGCAGCTGCAGGATTGGTTGAAATTAACATTCGCACGTTAGTAAAAGTATGTATTTACAATTTCCAATAGGTACTTACTAAAGATTAAAACATCCAAAACTGCTGAACGTGAACAGGGAAGTAGTAGGGCGGCACTTAAACTGGAGCAAACCGCGAATTAATCCGCGATTCCGCGAATTAATTTCGCGGTTTGACCTAATTAATTTCGCTGCTTGATCTAATTAATTTTCACATGTGCTACTGATTAAATTACGCATTAGCTTCCGATTAAATTACGCGGCGTCCATTTTTTAATTTGCTTCTGGAATTACGCGGCGGCCATCTTGGATTTCTGGCGCGAATATTTGAATTTTAAACTTTTCAGATTTCAGAACATAAACCTGAATAAAACACACAATTTCGTTGAAAAATTTACAAATGTTTTACAGATTTTATAAAAAAGTGTAAAACAATTGCAAAATTATGCATAGTTTATGTAACATGATGGCGATTTTGTAAAAATTTATGTGAGAGGCTGTGTAATTGAGTGATTTTTGTTCAATTTTCGTCGTATGTTAAGTAAAAATTTCGTTTTTTTGTATAATTTCAAGTGACATGATGTCAGTTTTTGTAAAAATGTATGTGAGATGATGTGGGCCAGAACATTTTTCAGCGAAATTGTGTGTTTTTATTCAAATTTTACTAAAACTGCGACAAGTTAGAGCAAATTTATGTTAATTTGTTGTCAACATGCATATATTTTCATCAAAAGTATAAGAATTTCTGTAATAAAATGCTCAGCGAATCTAAGTTACGGCAATTTTGCTTTTCGAAATGATTGTAGTAGAATATTTTTCAATTAAATTGCTGTTTTTTATTCAAATCTTACTAAAATTGCAACAAGTTAGAGAAAAAAGTGTAAAACATTTGCAAAATTATGCGTCGAAATAACTCTAAAAACTGCTTTTACATCATTTTCGTTTTACAAAACGATTTATAAAACGAATTGCGATCATTTTTTAAGTGAAATAATGTGAGATGGTGTATTTTTTTTATCGCTTATTGGATAAAAATGTCGTTTTTTGTATAATTTCAAGTGACATGATGTCAGTTTTGTAAAATTTTAAGTGAAACAGAACATTTTTTCAACAAAATTGTGTGTTTTTATTCAAAATTATGTTACTTTGTGGCCAATTGCCTTTTTATTTTCGTCCGTTTGCATTTATACTGGATTTTTAAAACTAAAATACAGTTTTGATCGATATAATGACACAATTTCAGACGCTTACTTATAAAATAAAAACCAAACATGTCAATCTCGGTGTTACAAATTAAAAAGACTGTTGTTCCATCAAACCTGCACTGATTTGTTGGAAAACAAGACGCAAATCGCACAACGGTCGACACCGACCAAAAATGCAACGGTTAAAGCTTAAGGCTATAAACAGTCAGTGAATTCCTAGAACTTGCTTCTTTGTTTTTCAAAATACACCGAGGTCATGACGTCACACCAGGTTCTCGCTCTAAATAAACAACTTGTAGCCTGTCTAAAAGCTATATTATAATGATAATGCTTCCATGAAATACCATTTACAAAATTCAAACGACTCCTACATAAACACACCGATTAGCTTAATTAAAATTTTGTCTGTAACCTAACGGTACATGAGCGTAATTATTTCAAATTCGAGTACATTTAATTCAATGGTTCGATAATGAAATATCAGATCAATGCCTTGTTAGAAGCTGTACGCATATTAAAAATACACAAAAAATCAAACAGCGTATGCGCAATTAAATGCATCAGACAGCCACATCTATTAAACGGTTTTAAATTGGCCTCTTTTTGAAATTTCTTCGAGAG
Source organism: Agriotes lineatus (assembly GCA_940337035.1). Lineage (NCBI taxonomy): Eukaryota > Metazoa > Arthropoda > Insecta > Coleoptera > Elateridae > Agriotes > Agriotes lineatus. The sequence continues at coordinate 34,755,529 of OW679203.1, forward strand.
ACGATATGTAATTGCAAGTACCCTTTTAATAACATACACAATATAACAGAGCTATAATATTACAAAAGGGCTACGATCTGGCGACTAAATTCAATCGAAAATAACATTTAAAATGTATTTAATATTCTTGCTACGCAAGTGATTATGTTTAATTCCTTTAACCTCGAAGCCTCGGTAGCTCTGATGTAAGGACTCTGCCTATCAATACAAAAGTACTCGGTTCGAACCCGAGCGGGTGTCCGTGACAAAAAGCTTTTTTAAATTAAATAAATGCGAGAAAGCCAAGATGGCCAACACCCCGGGAAGTTTAAATTCAAAAAATTGAACTTAGAAAAATTGCAAATTAAAAGGGCAGCCGTGAGAAGTGCGCACGCAGGAAACAAAGATGGCCGACACCCGGGAAGTTTAAATTCAAAAAATTGAAAAAAATCTGAATAATTCAAATAATTAAAATGGCCGCCGTGCATGAGAGAGAGAGAGCAGGTTCGGTGAGAGGTGCAGGAAGATTTAACAGTTTGAAGTTCAAATATTTCAGCGAGAAGGGCGCGCGCAGAAAACGCGCAGGAAAGTTTAAATTCAAAAAATCTGAAAAATTTAAAATTCAAATATTCGCCCCAGAAATCCAAGATGGCCTAAGCGTAATTTCAGAAGCAAATTAAAAAATGGCCGCCGCGTAATTTAATCGGAAGCTAATGCGTAATTTAATCAGTAGCACATGTAAAAATTAATTAGATCAAACCGCGAAATTAATTAGGTTAAACCGCGGAATTAATTTGCAGAATCGCGGATTAATTCGCGGAATCGCGGATTTAATTCGCGGTTTGCTCCAGTTTAGGTGCCGCCCTACTACTCAGAGAGCTTGCTTGTGGGGTGACACAAAATTTTTAGTGTTTTAGATACTATTAATAGCGAATTTGTGTCCGTACTATAAAGAGCAGTAGGTGTCTGTTAACCACGAGTTATCTTATCATGCATGCACTATCGAAAAGTTGCGACCATGCTAAATAATGCACTTCAAATTTGAAACAACATGATTCAGAAACAAGTTAACTAAATGAGAAATGTATCTCATACAAACATCAGTTTCGATACGACTAAGTATTAAACGTAACTGTACCCTCAATAGCAACTAACAATACAACAGATAGCAAATACTTCGAATCCTGACACGAAATCAGTTTTTTCCCTATTTCCTTCCTCCAATTTCCAACCAAAACTCAGCTAAAGATATAAAATTTCGCACAGTTAATATGGTAAATATAAAAATTACGCAACAGAATATAATAATGATTGGCCACTTAGTAATTTGGGAAAATGTCGAAGAAATACATAGAAAACACTGCCCGTACACTATTTTGATGAGAATAGTATCTCCCTAGACAGTGTTCCATACATTGTGGATCATTCTGCATATTAGCCAAAGATGAGAGCGCGTATAGGGCAGCCGTGAGTTTATTTGAGTCCCATCATATAGGGTGCATTGATGTCAAATTGACGTATTTGTCCTTACCAGGCTACAGACAGATCGTTGTCCTTTCTCACTCTAAAGTACTTTAGAGTGAGAGGGAACAACGATCTGTCTGTACATATTGACATCAATGCACCCAACCATCATATATCCATGATACACCCGCTTTCTCCTTTTTATTGTAAAACTAGCTTTTACCCGCGACTTCGTTCGCGCGAGGTTCGTTATTTGTGTATTAAATAATGACTAATTATTTTCTGTCATCCCATCCCATCCTATCCCCGTCCATGTCCCTTTTTCCGTCCCCGTCTCCGTACCGTCCCATTCCGTCCCGTCCCGTCCTCTCCCCTTCCATCCCATTCTTTCCCTTTCCTTTCCGTATCATCCCGTTCCGCCCCGCCCCGCCCCGTTTCGACCCTTCCCGTCCCGTCCCGTCCCGCCCCTTTCCCTCCTGTCCAGTCCCGTCCCTTCCCGCCCCTCCCCTTCCATCCCATCCCCTCCCTTTCCATCCCATCCTTTTCCTTCCCTTTCCGTCCCGTCCGTCCCGCCCCGCCCAGACCCGTCCCGCCCCGCCCCGCCCCGACCCGTCCCGCCCCGCCCCGTTCCGCTTTGCCCCGTCCCTTCCCGTCCAGTCCCGTCCCGCTCAGTCCCGTCCCGTCCAGTCCGTCCCGTTCCGTCCAGTCTAGTCCCGTCCCGTCCCGTTTCTTCCCTTATGTCATGTTCACCGTCTTGGACTTAAAAATAAATGCCATTTTCGCAATCAACGTCCCAATAAACCTCAATAACGACACCCATATCGATTTTTAGGCTTACTTACCCCATTTCACCCCCTATAAGGGGTTGATTTTCGGAAAATCACGAAATACTTGTTTGCTTATTTGTGTTTAGGAGTACTCCTACGAAGTTTCAAGTCGAAATGTCTATTTAATATTATTTTTCCATACAAAATTGGAACCCCCATTTTACCCCTTTAGAGGTTGAATTTAGAAATATCCTTCCTTATTCCTTGTATACATCATAAAGGGAACCTCTGTGCAAAATTTCAGCTTTCTAGGTCCAAGGGTTTGGGCTGGGCGTTGATGAGTCAGTCAGTCAGGACTTTTAGAAATATATATAAGACTAGTTTCACAGTTTATCTTCATTCTGCTTAACGTCGTTGTTTGTAACCTTATGCATTTAGGGTATTATGTGGAACCTCCAATACATCAGGAATGCCTCGATATTATTCATATTATGTTGTTATAACGTGCAAGACTCGACACCAACAGGGCGGAGAAGATATTATAACGTAACATGTCCATTCTCAAATCAACGTTGGTGTCACGGTCACAGAGATTTTTTTTTCATCTTTCAAATCCAGATCTTGCTATTTCTACCATGGCTGCGATTTCTTTCTTTGGATCTCGAATCTGATAAAGCCATGCACCCATATACTTATATGAATAGGTTCCTAGATCTGGTTATCACTAAAGACCGGATTCTAAGCACTTCTGCTTACGTTCAATTTTAAAAACAGCAACAAACTGTTTTGAAATCTTCACAAATCTGATAAAAAGAAGCAATTTGAGTAATATTTGTTCCTGATTTTTTTGCTTATTTGCTGTTACCAATGCTTATTTTTCAATTTAGTGCTTATTTCGGACTTATTTTTGGGTCACTTACATTTTCTAAACAAACTGTTTGCAAATTTGTAAATAGGTAGTTTTTCATGAAATAACGCGTTAATTACCTAATGCCGTAAAATTAATATGCTACAACACTACATGACTGCTGCATTTTGCAACTTTTCATTAATGCATTGCCTTGAGACTGTATCGTATCGCAGAGGCGATAAGGGTGCAGTTTCCATTAGTTAATAAAATAATAAGTAAACTTAAAAAATATTTATCAAAGCTTCCTTGCGAGTGAAGATGTTTAAAGATAAATTGCCAAATGTTTCGCTGCCCCCAGAACATATTTTGGCTAGATGGGGAACTTGGCTAGACGCTAATAATTTAAACTTTAACAATTAGTTTGTGAGTATCCAGAAAACATAAGTAAATCAGTACAACACTGCCAAAATGTTCTTAAACAACATGAACTACAAAATCATTTGGCATATGTTAAAAACAATATTAATTTTTTAAGCAAAACCATGAAATCGCTGGAGAAGCAACAAATTCCATTGTCTGAATCAATTAAAATTATTGACAATTTTAAGAATGCCATTTATGATGTTCCAGAACCCATTGGAGAGTTAATTAAAACAAAAATGGAACATATTTTGCAAAGAATACGGGATACCAAGAACCAAAAAATATTTCTTCTATTTTGAGTGGTGAAAATGTTCCTGATTTGAACATGGATCCCTCTAATATAGCTGCATTTAAATACGCACCTATCACTAGTGTGGACGTAGAGAGAAGTTTTTCGACATACAAGCACATTTGAAACGATCAAAAACACAATTTAACAATGGAACATTTGGAACAATATTTAATTGTCAATTCTTTTCGGCATGAATAGAGCTGTTTAATATGTTGATTTTTTTATTTGAAATATCACATTTATTATGTTTTTATATCTCATAAATTAAGTTGGATTTGTATTTTCTTTAAATAAAATAATACGTATTATCGCATTATTTCTTCAGCTTTTTTCATGTTGATTTTAAGTTATATTTTTACTGTAATTATATAAAGTTGCATAAAAATTGCTGTCTATTATTTTAAATTATTGGTTTTTTGGAGCTTTTTTTTGGCACAAATTGAGCTTTTTTCGTAAAATAATGTGGTTTTTAAGCACTTTTTTTTAATTAAAGGGGTGCTTATTTATTCGGTCTTTAGTTATCACTATCAATTTATTTTTCTCTAGATTCATTATCGGTCCAAAATCATTGCAGTATTGATTTGTTTGTTCAATTAACTGCTGATGATCCGACATTTCAAGCGCTAATATCAATGCGCCATTCGCTTATCTGTCATTATTAACGGCTGTGCAATTTACGCTGGCCCTTGATTTTTTCCTAGATATACAGGTTGAATAGAAGAGGATATAAAAATGTTACGAATATTTTCTGTCAACTCAGCATCTAGCTTTCCAAATGCAGTTTAAGTGCAGTATGATAGGTTATTATTCTAATGCCTTTGGAGTCGATGTTACTGGCTTTGAAAGGTTGCAGCAATTCTTCATGGCATACTTTATAAATAGTACGGTTACATTAGGGGTTTCATTTCGGAATGAGAGGTAATAAGCTGAAAATTTGTATAAACCTTTGTTTTGGCATGCTAAATGATGTGTCAAAAGTCTCATATAATCTCGTGTACGCGTCTTAAAATATTAAAGGTCAAAGATCACAAAAATCAGTTTTTTGAAAATATCTCGCTTTCTATGCGTTAAATGGTATTATCATTTATTATAAAAGTTTTAGGTTATAAAATTATCTACAATCTTTGTTTCAAACATTTTTTTATACGATTAACCGTTTTTGAGATAGAGCGCGGAGAGCTCACAGCGCTCACCCATATATGGCGTAATGCAAGGTCAACCGCGAATCCCAGTCGATAATACGTTGTATAAAGCTAATCATTCATTAAAAAAATTATAATTATGAAAAAACTCTATTTTCGCTTGATAATAATTACTTATTTCATGTAATTAAAAAGTAATTAAGTGAAATACTTGAAGTATATTAATTATATTGTAATGATCTTAATTACATTTTAAGTAGAAAAAAAATCGAGGAAATATATTTTAACTAGCGGACCCGACAGACGTTGTTCTGCCCGAACGTTGGTTTGCCTGCTATTAGCGGGTTCAGCAAACGTTTTTTCGATTTTTTTTTTATTTTAAAAAATATAGGTGTGTGGTGGGGGGTGAAATTTTAAGGTTATATGTTCTAATAAGCGAGAAATCTTAAAAAAGTTAAAAAAAATTAATCAAAAAATTTAAAAAAAATTATAGAACCCCGATTGCAGCGCTACCTACCGGGTTCAATTGTGAATTTAAACCATCCAGGGACCCACTCAAACACACACACAAAATTCATCAAAATCGTTCCAGCCGTTTAGGAGGAGTTCAGTCACATACACACGTACAGAAGAATTATATATATAAAGATTCTGCTGTACGTGTGTGTCACTGAACTCCTCCTAAACCGCTGGACCGATTTTGATAAAATTTTGTGTGTGTGTTTGAGTGGGTCCCTAGATAGTTTAGATTCACAATTAAACCCGGTAGGTAGCTCTGCAATTGGGGTTCTAGAATTTCTTTAAAAATTTTTTGATGATTTTTTTTTTTACATTTTTAAGATTTTTCACTTATTAGAACATATAACCCCTAAATTTCACCTCCACCACCCCCCAATATTTTTTAAAATAAAAAAAATCGAAAATTCGGATATCGAAAAAACGTTTGCTGAACCCGCTAGTTAAAATATATTTCCTCAATTTCTTTTCTACCTAAATGTAATTAAGATATATTACAATATAATTAAAATATACATACTTCAAGTATTTCACTTAATTACTTTTTAATTACATGAAATAAGTAATTATTATCAAACAAAAATAGAGTTTTTTTATAATTATAATTTTTTTAATGAATGATTAACTTTATACGACGTATTACCGACTGGGATTCGCGGTTGACCTTGCATTACACCATATATGGGTGAGCGCTGTGCGCTCTTTGCGTTCTATCTCAAAAACGGTTAATCGTATAAAAGATGTTTAAAACAAAAATTGTAGATAATTTTATGATCTACAATTTTTATAATAAACGCTAATACTATTTAACGCCTAGTAAGCGAGACATTTGCAAAAAACTGATTTTTGTGACCTTTGACCTTTAATATCTTAAGACGCGGATACGCGATTGTATGAGACTTTTGACACATCATTTAGAATGCCAAAACAAAGGTTTATACGAATTTTCAGCTTATTACCTCTCATTCCGAAGTTGACTCCTTTTTTTGGCTTGTGACTGCACTAAAATTGCTTTCTTAAAGTCTATGTTCAAACATATTTGGAATAAAACATTAATATCAAAGAGCACCTTTCATGTCCCGAAATCATTCCGGAATCCAAGCTGTTTCTCACTTACACCATCTTCAAGTTCAATTAAGATATTGCTAAGGATGATCATTAAAAACGCATTTAGTGAATTCTACATAAAGTAAACGTTCTATAGAGGACACATTCTCCTGCATTAGCTTTCTGTTAGGACAAAATTTTATTAAAGCCATTTCAACTTTATGTCCCGTCGACTCTGGGTTCTATTCTATAACTGGTTGTGTCTCATTGTAAAAGGTTTTCTTTCGTAGTCTTTTCAACGTTATAATTCTGATGAGCGCTCCCTTGTATACCATTAATTTTTCATACTTTAATTCACGAAGCAACCGACTGCAAAAGACGTTTTACACTTACCAACGGGGATTCACTCAAAACTTATGTCCGCTAAAACTCTGAATTCGTAGATATTTCACGGTATCCATTATCTAACTTAATCTAACAAAATCAAAACTGGCGTTGATTCACTACATGCTTCATTAAACTAATAAAAGAAGTTCAACTTAGCTAGATATTTAGCTGCGGCACCAGATCTAGGAATCGAAGTGGATCATGGTATGAGCTGGGATTTTGCCCGTGCATTGGACTTGATACTTTTTGGACAGTGGACCGGCCTTCGACGGGAAGGCGATTTTCCAGGCCTTCGTTAGGCTCTACAGCTGCTTTACAATAGGAGCGAGACTACCTAAGTGCTTATAGAGATTCTACTAGAGATAGAAATATAATTCCACTGCACAATAACCAGGCGGCAACGGTATTTATAAATGATGGACTACTTTTAGAAGCTATTAAATGCTGCTTCCAACACAGTGATTATATCGCATGGAACAATATACTCGAAAACGCACACCATGCTCACTTAACGGTCTCTCTTTATTTTTTACCGAAGAAAATTAAATTGTATATCTCTATCGAATGTCCTCCTGCATAATAATCAATGTAACGTACTATATTGCATAGATTTTCTTCTTTCAAATGTTCGCTTCTAGTACCTGTGCGTATTGCTTTTATTAAACTCTCTACTGAGCTACACTTTAACTAGTTCGGCCAGTACTTGATTTTAAATTATTGTAATAGCCTTGAAACGATAAAGAAGCCGACTTGCGATTGACTAATTAAAATAATCGATGGTAGTAAAAAATCGCAGATCAACCCCCCTGCAGTTTATACACCACGGCAGCTCTGAAAACTCTTTACTTACCGCGATGGCCGAGCCAGCTCAATTTCGGAGGCCTTGGATCGTAGGTTCAAATCATCAGCTGTGTACCGTCGAATGTCTTCAAAAAAAAAAGGAAAGGAAATGGGAGCCAGAAATCAAAATATTTCAAAGAATTAAAATGAACTACAAGTGACTAGAGTTTAATTAATAAGTAATAAAAAGTATTGAAGTGTCAGTAACAAATAATCAGGATAATTAAAATGCAAATAATGTGATAACAAAGTTGTGTACGTGAACTGAAGGTTGCGACACGCATAAAATCAAAAAACCCCTTTCGGGTTATTCTAATATCTGTAAATTCAAATCATTCATGAGATATGCATACCTCATTTATTTAATAATTCCTTCTGTTTAAGCTATTGAAATAAAAAAGCGTGACTGTACCTTTTACAGAGTGTCAATACACATCAAAATTGTAGCTTTAAATACTGAGCATAATTAAATATAGGCATAAGAATTTAAATGTAAAAACAAGAGGATGTATGAAATTGAACATTATATGTTAATCATTGCAAAAAGTATGAATTTAAATTCCAAATACTGACGGGTTTAAAATGCACAGATGTGAATTCCTGGTATAGAAGATAAGTTGATATTTAATCCTGAAGTAGCACTAACTAACCTCGAAACATATACTGGACGTGAACGGCTACACACATTGTTGAAATCGCTGTGGATGCACCGGTGATTGCAGCGGAAGCACCCTCAAATGGCAGCAAATACCAGAACGCCAGCAAGTGTCGAAAATGCGATTAGGCTAATAACTTGGCCTCCGAGATAAACTCGTGGATGAAACTGTTAATAAAGAGCTAAGAAGAAAAATTTAATTACTATGCGAATAACAAAACAAAAAAGCGCCATCGTACCTAATCATAATCAGCCCTTAGAAACACAATGCTCATAGAAATTGGTTGAGCGCAGGTAATTTGGCTTAATTAAAATCAAGCCTTAGCCGCGCCGGTGGCGGCGGGCTCAGGTTAAGACAACAAGTGCTTCGGCGAAAAATTCGCTTCCCAAAAGAAAGCTCGCATTACAACGGCCTGCGAAACGAGATAGCACAGGTCAAAAGTGCATCGCGCGAACGAACTCAATCCAGGTACAAAATGCGCTGGTTTGAAAAAATTACGAATTCGAAATGTAAAGGATTTATAATTCAAATAAAAATATACAGGTTAGGCCTGAAATAATTGGATAACTGGCGAAACAATTAAGCGAAACCAAAAAATTGTTTCAGCCTTCATAGAAAATCTAATTTAACAATGTTTATTTTCAATTTTAGGTACTCAATGCTTCATGGTCTGCCTGCAACTTAATGAGAGCTATGAAAAGTGACTCTTAAGTAGAATCACCATCACTTTGATGATTTATTGTGAAAATATTGAATGTTTTAGCACTGTCACAAATTGTTCAATATTATATGCAGATGTAGTATACCTACTTAGAAAAACTTTAAATATTTATTACTGCTTCGTATTATATATAGATTTGATGTAACTTGCGATTATAATATTTAGTTAATGCTGATAGAGCAACGTTGAATGATACGACAATATTTGAACTCGATGTATAATTGCATGCATTACGTAGAAGGTACTTTAGTTACTATCTTTAAATAAATAGTGTGCATCATTAAAAATTAAAATATAGTGTAAAAATCAATCGCAAGATAAAAACAGTGTTGTATATATTTGTTTCACTATTTACTTATGAATAGGAGTATAATTTAGCAAAGACTTATAGTTTTTCCTTTCGCCAAAGCACAAATCGCATACCTGTATTCAGTAATTATTTTTGGAAACGACTAAAAATTACGTTTAAAATTATACACTAACATTTTCTGCTTAACTATTAAAGGTTTGATACGATATTTAGGTATAGTCCCCACACAATACAAATCACTCGAAAAGTGTTTTCAAATATGTAAACTTAAATCCTTCGATATTGTTTTTGTAGCTAACCTCGTGTGGTTCGATCTACGTGTAAATTAATTAAAATAATAAACGAAAATATTATAAAAAATTATTTTCTACTCTTGAATACTTTTTTATTCAAAATTCCAGGCAAACACATTTCAACAACTCTTCTATCAGTCATTTTCTCTCGCCTCCTCTCTATTTTTTTTTATTTTAGATATATTCACATCATTAAAATTAAATTATGACAAACAATTTATAAATGTACCTACTTCAAATATCTTAAATTATCTATTTAATTGTAATAATGTAATGATTTCTTACAATACATGTCAATATATATTGCAATGGTTATATGGCTTTAATATAATTAAGATTAATATTTAAAATAAAATTAGCTAGAGCCTCCAATGCTAATATTTTATTTTGGGTTCGGCAAATATTATTACAAATTTATGAAACGATCAGGGATAATAGTTGTGAGTTGTTTTATGTATTACTTGACTTGATGTTCGTATGCCCCTACTTTTTAGATAGAATTTAATTGCAAATTATATTTATGTTGACTAGCTCAGGTAAGCATAGATCTTATCAAAAGGTGTGGGTCCACAATTACTTTATTGAAAATTTTACCGTACCCCCATGTGCGCAGTTAAAATACACGCTAATGTGCTACCACAGATCTAACTGACAAATTACGTTTATGAAAGTTTATCAAGTGGTTGTCGTTTTGGTGTTTTCAGATAATGAAATGCAACTCAATGAGCAAATCTCACAGGTAAATTCATATTTTCCCGCTTTCTAGTAGCGTCAGTAGCTTTCTTTTGTTTTTTTTTAGGCAAAAACCGGAACTTGATTGTTTCTACCCAAGCCAAGGATCCTAGCCTCACTTCTGGGCTTGGATTTTTCAACTTTAATTTACACAAGGAAATAATTCGCCTGGGCTCTGTTATGCAGCGACGTTTAAGCAGCCTCCCAATAGGTACACAATGGTATAAATTAAATTGGCTTCACAACTAACCTGTGAAACTTTTCCTGCATGCCCGTTTCGAAGCTCGGCCGCAGCAAGAATGTGCCCAGATCTTTTTTGCCGGTGCTTGGATCGCTGTGCTGTCCTCGCAGAAGCTGGATGGGCTGGCGGTTGACGTCCTCTCGTTCTCTGGAAGCTCTCTGATGGCTACAGATGCTGTAGGAAGCACGTCTTGTCTTCTCCGGAGCTGGTCGTTAGCACTCACTCGGGCCGATAATGGAAAATAATTTTCACGGCACGGATTTCTTTTAATTTTCTCACACAGGTGCAGGGGTAAGTTATATGCACCCTGCCGAAGTTTTGTTATGAAATAATAACTTTAAACGTATAAAATTGTAAATTTTCGGGAGCAAATAAAACTGATGCTAATTCAAGAATTTTATTCGATTGTCTGCCAAGAAAGTTATTAAAAACAAATGCATAACAATATTAAACAAGTCAAATCAATTACTTATAACAATTAAAAACCTTAAATCTAACATTTTTACAAACTTTTACTTATACAATAAATTGTTCCATTAATTTAGTCAATTGTGTCTTTCACTGTGTCCCGCACTTATTAACAGTCCTTTTTCACAATGTTCGCACTGATCAATTCTTCCTTTCGTGAACTTCCACAAAAAACACTTTAGAGTTCAAATAAAAGTCCATTTCATTTTTCCACTTCTGCATCAATATAATGTTCGAATTTCAATTAATCTTGCATGTTAATTATTCATTTTCTTCCCTTTATTTGCCTTCAGATCTATTCCTATGTGCTCTTTGCACTCTGTTTTGCCTTCTGCATTTTTTTACCTTTTAAGAATATGCTCAAAGAGAAATTTATACAACGATTTCTGACTTGCAATTTACCTCGACAAGCATGTGACCATTCTATTCATAATCGAATTACTAATACATGCATTGGCTTTTGCATTTACCATCCCCTTTTAATATTCTAAACTAATTAAATATTGTGGTCCCATTCCTATTAGGTTTAGAACTCTGCCTTTCCTTTTATGTTACGATTTTAATACTTATTACAGGCATTGCTTTGCCAATATTATTGCTAATTCAAATTTGATTTTATTTTATTTGTTGCCATTAAATCCTAACTCCCATTCTGAGCTTTTATAACCTATTCATTAGTTTGCTGTGCTCTAGATGTGCGATTCAGGGCTTAAGATCATCTCAATATATACAGTGTGTTCCAGGATTGAGGTAAAATAGACTAAAAAATTTTGAATTTTATTTTAAGGTTCTGGGATTTGGTCCTGCTTAGTTTGAAAAGAATTTTAAGAATATTTTCAGTTTTTGAAAAACAAGTAGCCCTTGACAGGGAAGCGAATTTTTTATTTTTAGGTAAACTATCCTTTTTGTTCATAATACGGCAAAAATTTATTAAGAAAAGTTGTTCAGAATGATAAACTATGACCTTATACAAAGTTTCAGAGATATATATCTACTTACAAAAACCGTTATTTTTTAGATTAAACCATTAAAATTGTATGTAATTAAAAATTACGGTTTGATCTAAGGAGGTAGATCTTCCTGAAATTTTGTATAAGGCCATAATTTCTCATTATGAACAACTTTTCTTAACAAGATTTTGAGGTATCATAAACAAAAATAAAATACAATTTATATTGCTCTGTGAATGTCATTTTTTGGCAGTGGTCTATTATGATGTGTTTTATCGGACTTTTTCTACTGTCTAGGGTGTATGTTACACTTACCACTAGGCCACTGAGCTGGTGGCCTAGTGGTAAGAGTGACAGACAAGTAATCACAGCGATCAGCGGTTCCGGGTTCAAACTCCAGGGGAGGCAAAAATTTGCGAATAAAAGCGTACAATATCAGTTCTTCTCAGGACTAACTAGGAACATCTAGAAACGGGAGTAGATCAAAACTCCCGAAACGTTGTGTGATATACACTCTAGACAGTGGAAAAAGGCCGATAAGATACAATTTATATTGTTTAATCTAAAAAATAACGGTTTTTTCTAAGTAGACAGATCTTTCTCAAATTTTGTATAGAGCCATAATTTATCATTGTAAACAACTTTTCCTTATAAAATTTTACATTATCATGAACTAAAAGGGTAGTTTACCTGAAAATAAAATAGTTTTCGCTTCCCTGTCAAGGCCTACTTGTTTTTCAAAAACTGAAAGTATTCTTAAAATTCTTTTCAAACCAAGCAGGACCAAATACCAAAACCTTAAAATAAAATTCAAAAAATTTTAGTCATTTCACCTCTTGCATATATATACTGCTGTGTTATTTACAGGCCACGAATTATTACAGCCTTTGAAGGTCAAACATTTCAATTTTGTTAGCAAATAGTACTAGGTTAAAACGATATGTTTTAAATTAAATAATGAATATAAACACTGCTGGCATGTGACTCAATGTGAAAGGATTATAACAGTAATTTAAACGTCAGTGGTCATAAACAAATACAATTTAATAGTTCTTAGCAAGGCCAAAGGGTTAGATTGTCATTAACTAACACAAAATAATGCAAATATAGTCTCAAATCAATCCATTTAAACGAGCATTCAATTACACCAAAATTATAATTGGGCAAGTGCACGCAGGAGGTGCGAAACACCTGTGATATAGTGCGACAAGTGTATTTCCGGTGAACGGGTAATGCAGTGTGTGTGCGCGGTAATCCCACGTCGACAACAAGCTGGAAGAACCACCTGCACAGGTTTCAGGCACTGTAGCAGGCAGTAACATGGAGCAGTTCCAATCAAGGGCGAATTCTCCTGAAATAACAATAGCCACGTGTAATAGCTGGAAACATCAACAAAAGTTAATCATACCTGTGGCAACACTTGAGTTAAACTGGGATCTCAACGCCAAGGACAAATAAGGCCGGAATGTCGTTGCAGGTAGCGTTCCTCCAAAGCAATATAACAGGATCACCAGGTGCAGGTGCTCGCCAGGAATCCAAACGCATCCGAAACGGGGTGTTTGTTAGCGGTCCTCCAACAAGATATGGTCCAAAAAGTGTGCCAAGGGTGCATATTAATTAGAGCGATCTGTACATATAATTAAATTAGCTAAATGGATAGATTTAAGTTTGTATTTAATTAGTTACTAGGTTAATTTTTCCCGCTCTATTTTTGTGAGCGTGGCGTGCATAGAAAAGCCCGCGAAATTACACAATAGATACAGTATTTGTTAATGGGGGTTATTTCCTGCCATATATTCTAGTGACAAGCAATATTTCAAGTATGCAGACAGTGACGAATCTTTGTCAAAATTTCCCGCCAATTTAGACGTGTTTGTAACGGCCATTTAACGCAAAACTGAACCTAATTGACCCAACGGAAAAAATTTGCGCCATGTGGCATGTTACAGTCCAATTAGAGAGGATTAGCCGAGTATGGGGGTTTCAACCCTTCTATATAAGCCTTTTCGCGCCCTTGAGGAGGGGCTTCGCTTGGCTTATCTGCTGATATGCGGGTTGTTATGTCATAAGCCGATGAATTTGTATCACGTTGTTGTTACTTGACAAGCGTTTAAAATAAAACGAGTGTTTTTTCTAAGTGTTGTTTGGTTTCTACACGAGTACTACTAGTCAAATCACCTTACCTGGTCGACGAGGGGTTCTAGCATCCTTAGGTGGACAGCATAACACGAGGGGAACACTAAAGAAGCACCAAACCGTTGCCGACACGCACCTAACACCTGTTGATTGACATCTCGACCACGGCGCACAGCAGGGAGTCCAGGTCCGTACTTCGCATTTGGTAACGTTCTCTGAGTTATTCTGCTGCATGAATTGCCCGAAAAATTTGGTTTTAATGCCGTTATAAAAGTGTAAGGAATGATTTGAGAAGTAGGATTAAATCAAAGCAATCGTCTCTTTGACCATCAACCCCTAGGAACCCGCGAAATAAGAATTAATCTGTATAAATTTCTATAACCCTGAGTATTGCATTTTAAATTGAGTCACATGCAGATTATTTACTAAACAAATAAGAGCTGTTTGTGGTATCCCAAGGCTATGCTTCGTAAGCTAAAATAAAAGTACAGGTAAGGTGTAAATTTCACTTAGGCATCCCCTTTTGTGCGAGGGCTTAATAAGCAATTAAGTAATTAGCGATTAAAAAAGGGGGGGGTGTAAATTTAAGGGGTATCACGGCAATACATATACATTTATGTATGTATGTACACGATACGGGCACATATGATCATCTATGAAGCTCCAAAATTATGTTGAAGGGAAAAAATTTTATGCTCCGAAAAAATGCGATTTAATTTTTTACCGTAACTGCCATAATTTTGAAGCTACAAGTCCATTCAAAAACCATTTTACAGGTAATTTGAAGGGGTACACGATCATATACATTTCAACATCCCCAAACCTTGCATATTTAACAAGTAAAAGGTTGAAGGGCTCGGGAGGGGTGGTCCGCTCACTATAATGCAAACTTCTAACATTTATATCTCCGTTATTTTTTATCCTACCGAAATTTAAAAAACTAAAATTTTCGTTGAAAAAAATCCCACATTTTTGTACTATATCTTTTTTTGCGTTTTTCTAAGTTTTATTTTTTTGTTGAAAATAATGTATTTTTTTAAGAAATTTGAAAAATATATTTTTTATTTTCATCATATTTTTTTCGAAAAATAAGCATTTTAACCCGGCCAAAGTTTTGGATTATATGAGTAATACTAAAATAGTAGCACTGTTCATTAGATTATAGTGCCTTGATAGAGACAGTGGCGACAATAGGCACAATTTGCCACAAAATGGCGGCCAATGGCCTACTAACTTTAATAAATTGAATGTTATTGAATGGTCATGGTTACACAACTTATAAATAATATGTTGGTGGCACTGTAAGTCTATGTCCAATTCGAGGTTATCAGGTTAGATTTTGCGTCAGTTTGTGTCAAAACTGACGCAAAATCTAACTTGCTAACCTCGAATTTGACACAAACTGACGCAAAACCTAACCTGCTAACCTCGATTTGGTATAAACAAACCAAAGCATCAACAAAGTTTGCCTCTTAATGGCCGCCGATTCGAGCCACCAATAAAAAAGAATACACTCTATTGTCGCCACTGTCTCATGTAAAGTCACTGTACATACATTAGATTAGAGTCCCTGTATATAATTATATACAGAGACTCTAGATTAGATCAGAGCCAGTGTATATAGGAGAATACCGCCACGTCCGGCGTTTTTATTCCTCTGACATATGCGTCACTTTGAGGTTTGTAGCACAATTCCGTCAACGTGACGTTTGTTGGCAATCCAAAACATTACTTCAAATTTTAGACATAACTCAATCAGTTATTGCTGATGGGAATAAAAATGGCGGCGATGACGGCATTTTCACGGATCAAAGAAGAGCGGTACTCTTCTATATACACTGGCTCTGCATTAGATTAGTGTACCTGTATAATGCTTAAGTAAGAGTAGAGCAAACAGTGAAAAATTTTGGATCATTTTTTCATGGCTACCAAGATTTAATGATATGTTGAAAAACAAGGTTGGTAAAACTGACACACGAGTTGTCAGTTTCATCAAATTAAAGGTTAGCAGGTTAGGTTTTGTGTCAGTCTGTGTCAAAAGTGACGCACAACCTAACCTGAATTAAATTTACGAACTGTGATATAAAAAATTTATTTCATATCAATACACAGACGGAGTTACAATTTTAAAATACATGTGAAAGGTACAGATTCTAAATTAAAACTACTTGCATCCTGCGATGTACTCGATTTGGTTTTTCTTACAATCTAAAGCATCTTCGCATATTGGGATGCTAGGTGCTGAATCATCTTGTGAATGGACAGTTGCTGTTAAATCTTCGTTAAATCTGTCAGGTACATTCTCGATTAGTTTTTCAAGGCTTCGAATCGGATCTTCGGGTAAATGTTCGTTTATAGGGCTAGTTATAGGGTCAAGTGGAAAACATCTGGTGTTAATGCTCGCATTGTTGGTGGCTGTAAGATCGGTTCCGGTGTTTGTAAATCATCTTGTCTGCGACTTATTTCGTCCAGTAGTTGGTCTAATTCTGAGTGTACTTCGATGTTAAGTTTCAAGTTGATATGGCAACTGCGCCTTGCGCGTTCTTTGAGCGCACTCAAACTGACAATGTGTTGTTAATAACGACAGTAGCATTCTAGCTCTCAACTGAACAACAGCGTCCAGCGTGACGCTATGTGTAGCTAATAAATAAAGCAATTACAATTTACCACGGCGGTGGTTTAAATGATTCCTTCAAGAGGATGACTACCCGCAAAATATCCATGGTCCTTTGAGCAGGATTAGCCAGGAAATCGACGCTGGGTTACGTACACGCATTTGAAGATTATAATTCAAGGTTAGTCCTTTACCACATTTAAACCTATTTCCTATATCGTATACCTATCTCCTCGCATGTAAGATTGTCACGATGATATAAATAAACTCGATAATCTATATTATATATATAAAGGAAAGTCACAACCCTGACTAATCAACGCAGAGCCGAAATCACTGGTACTAGAAACTTGAAATTTGGGTGACAGGTTCAATTTGTTACGTAAGGTAGTGCTAAGAAGGGATTTTTTGAAATTCGACTCCCAAGGGAGTGAAAAGGGGTAAAATGTGTTTTCACGAATTCCTCAATATCTCTTACACCCGATAAGATATCTATTTGGTGTTTGCTTGCAAAGATTACTAATGCCAATACCTAGAAATATATTTTAGGATTTTGCCCTAATCAACCCCTAAAGGTGCAAATCTGGATTAGGGGTCAATTAAAGAACCCTACGTAACTCCTATGTTTATTGAGTTAGAACATTATTTTTTGGCATATAGATGTATTTTTAAAATATTTAGAAACGGGTGTAAGGGAATTTGAAAATTTTAACCCTAAAGGGGTAAAAGGAGGAAAACTGAAAAGGGGTAGGGGGCTTAAAATTATTATTTTTTTTCGCTGAGTTCCATTTCACAATAAAATAAATTTAAATTTTTTTTTTGAAATTCAACCCCTTTGGGG
Organism: Agriotes lineatus; assembly: GCA_940337035.1. Taxonomy (NCBI): domain Eukaryota; kingdom Metazoa; phylum Arthropoda; class Insecta; order Coleoptera; family Elateridae; genus Agriotes; species Agriotes lineatus. The sequence goes on from OW679203.1 coordinate 34,773,198, forward strand.
TTCAAAAGGGGTAAAATGTGTTTTCACGAATTCCACAATATCTCTTACACCCGATAACATATCGATTTGATGTTTGCTTGCAAAGATTATCATTGCAAATACCTAGAAACGCATTTTAGGATTTGGCCCTAATCAACCCCTAAAGGTGCAAATCTGCATTGGAGGTCAATTAAAGAATCCTACGTATCTCCTATGTTTATTGAGATAGAACATTATTTTTTGGCATATAGATGTATTTTTTAAATATTAGAAAGAGGTGTAAGAGAACTTGAAAATGTTAACCCTAAAGGGGTAAAAGGAGAAAAAACTGAAAAGGGGTAGGGTGGTTAAAATTATTAATTTTTTTCGCTGCGAGTTCCATTTCACAATAAAATGGGTTAAAAGGAATTTTTTTGAAATGTAACCCCTACGGGGGTGAAAACGGGTAAAATGTGTTTTTACGAGTTCCTCAATATCTCTAAGACCCGATGAGATAGCGACTTGGTGTTTACTTCCAAAGATTGTAAATGAAAATACCTAGAAAAGTATTTCAGGATTTTGCCCTAATCAACCCTTAAAGGTGCAAATCTGGATTCGGGGTGAATTAAAGAACCATTCGTATTTCCTATGTTTATTTACTTAGAACATTCTTTTTTGCATATAGATGTATTTTTAAAATTTTTTCAAAAGCGTTTAAGGATGTTTTATATATTACCCCTAAAGGTGCAAAAAAGAGGCAAAACTGAAAAGGGGTAGGGGGTTAAAATTATTGTTTTTTTTTCTTATGGGTGCATTTTAGACTAAAATGAGGTAGAAAAATTTTTTAGAAATTTCACCTACAAGGGGATGAAACGGGTATTCCGCTATAATATATATATGTATCAAAGATAAAGCACCAACTCTACAATACGGATCGGTAGTAATCCTTGGTACCAGGAACCTAATATTTGACAAGAAGGGTCCTTTAGTTAAGTAGCGAAGTGCTAGGAAAGGCGTTTTCAAAATTCCGCCCCTAAAGGGAAAGAAAGAGGTAATATGTCTTTTCACGAATTTCTCTAAATCTTTTAAGGTCCTATAATATATCGATTTGGTTTTTACTTAGAAATGTTACTTATACAAGTTCCTAAAAACGTAATTCAGGATTGTGCATAGTTCAACTCTTAAAGGTGCGAATTTGGATTCAGGGGTGAATTATAGAACCTTTCGTATTTCCTGTAGTTCCTGATGACCATAATTTTTGGGCATATGTGTGTTTATTAAATCTTTAAAAAGTGGTTTAAAGTTTTTATTCTAAATTTCATTGTGAAATGAGTAAAAAAGGAGTAAAAGTAAAAAGAAGTTAAAAAAAGGTTAAAGTTATTGATTTTTGTGTGTGTTCAGTTTAGAATAAAATAGAAGGATTTCCGAAATTCCACCTTCAAGTGATGGACACTGGTATGTTGCTACAATTTATGAATACAACATTTAATAAATACATTTATTATTATTCTTATACTAAACCTATAGTTTTATCAATCTATACAAGGAGAACGACAATTGCATACACATTTCTACGGCATACGTGAAGCATAAAAGGCTTATGGAGAACTTTTTTCGGAAGAATATTGTTTTCTTTTTACCTACAATATTGTTTTGCAGCGTTTGTTAGTTTAGAGTATTGAGTGAGGGAGGAGGGGAGCATTCTAGAATTAATTTAAGATTTAGAAGAAAAAACATTTGTAGTCCGTACGAAGAACGGGCATCTTGCTAGTTCTCGTATAAAAATACAAATCGCGCTAATATTCAAATAAGATTATTACTCGGTTTCTCGTAAAGTTAACTATCGCACGAAAATAATCACGTTTAAGTGGTTTACACGATTTTCTCAAGTTTATTCTCGTTTAAAAATAAAATCACGATGTCTGAAAGCGAACGTATAACCGCAGAACTCGATTTAAAACGCATAAAAAATGCAAGAGCTCAAATTAAGAGCCAATTAACACGATTTCAAACCTTTTTGAGTAAATACGATGCCTCGGTACACCCAATCGAACTGTTGCAAGTACGTTATGAAAACATAAAGCGCGTCTTAGAAAATTTTAATGCGGTACAAGCGGAATACGAGAAATTGCTCTTAAATGAGTTTCCTGATAATTATAACGAAGCGGAAGCCAATCAAGAACGAGATGCAATGGAAAATAAATATTACGAAGCCATGGCGACCGCCCAAACAATTTTGGATCGACGGCTTGCAGGTGCGAACGCGAGCTCGCAATCGGCGGCGTCGGCAAACGTTACTCATCACACAGGTGTTAGCCCAGACGCTGCGTTGCCAAACCTCTCAGCGAAATTACCGCTCCTAACATTACCCGAATTTCACGGATTGTATAGTGACTGGCAACGATTTCGCGATATGTTTCAAGCAATCGTACATAATAATAAAGCACTTTCGGATGTGCAACGTTTTTATTATTTCGAGCCCAAAAATATAATCACATCTTTAGCGCCGACGGATGCTAATTATCGCATAGCATGGGAGCTTCTAGAAAGAAGATATCAAAATAAAAAGATAATGGTCACCGCGCATTTAAAGGAAATTATGGATATGCCGATCGTATCCAAATAATCGCATGTTGCGCTAAGACAATTGTCGAACACGTTCTTTAAAAATTATAGGTCTCTCGAGGCGCTCGGTGAAAACGTAAAGGGGTGGAATACCATTTTAATTTATATTCTCGTAGCAAAATTAGACATAAATTCGAAACGCGAGTGGGAGATATTTATCAAGGATAAGGATTCTTTTAGTATCGATGAGTTTAATAACTTTTTTATGCAACGATGCCAAATTTTAGAGGCGATAGACACGAAAACGTCTTTAAATAATTTGAACGGCAAAAAATACAACGAACCAAGATCGCTGGTCACGACAAATAACTCGAATTCTAATACAAATTATCGGAATAGGTGTCCTTATTGCAAGGACGGACATTTTATTTACTTTTGCGAAAAATTTAAGGCTGATCGTTTAAATCAAACAAGAAAATTAAATCTATGCACAAATTGCCTTCGGTATGGGCACAAAAATTCAAATTGTAATTCGCAAGGGTGCAAAATATGTAAACAAAAGCACGCGACTTTATTGCACGATTCTCGAGAAAATTCAAATCATACGGATGTTAATGGATCTAATAAAGACCAACATATACAAACACAAACGCTTGACAATGCCAAGTTACAAAATACTCAAACCAATCATGCCGCTATGGATAATTATTTGGTAAATACCGAGCCGTTTGTTTTATTATCAACAGCAATCGTTACAGTTTATAATGCAAACAATCAACCCATATTTTGCCGCGTATTACTCGATAACGGGTCTCAGTCAAATTTCGTTACCCAAAATATCGTAAATAAACTAGGCTTGCGTACGAAGAAAATAAGTTTGCCAGTATCTGGTCTAGGTCAAATTAAAACAAACATAACCGAACAAGTTTTCATCGAATTATCATCGAATCAAAATTCGTTTAAAACAAAACTATCGTTTTTCGTTATCGATAAAATCACGGGCTTGGTTCCTCAGAACTTTTGCAATGTATCGAAGTTAAATATTCCTGAAGAATTTTCTTTGGCCGATCCGGAATACAATGTTCCCTCAAAAATAGATATGCTTCTAGGAGCTTCGATATTTTTTGAATTACTTTCTGTCGGCCAGGTTAAACTCGGAAAAAATTTACCCATTCTACAAAAAACTATTTTGGGTTGGATCATTTCTGGTCGAATACCGACTAATCTCATTCAAGCGAATAGCTTCGTTTCGCAATGCCTATCATCAAACTACGCGCTGGAAGAGCAAGTCGAAAAATTCTGGCGCTTAGAAGAAGTAGAGCACGAGTTAAATAGAAACAAGTTTTCCGTCGAAGAAGAGCGAAGAGCATTTTGTAAACAACGTTTCAAGAAATAAGGAAGGTCGATTTATCGTAAGGTTACCATTGAAAGGCGATTATTTAAAGTTAGGCGACACGGAGAATACAGCGTTAAATCGTTTATACGCGATAGAGAAAAGGTTAAATAACCGTCCCGAATTAAAACAAGCCTATCAATCCTTTATGCTCGAATATGAGTAGCTAGGGCATATGACACAAATTCCACGCGACTTGAAGCCAAACGGTCCTACTTACTATATACCCCACCATAGCGTAGAACGACCCGACAGCTTGACTACGAAGGTCAGAGTTGTTTTCGATGCTTCTTGTAAAAGTACAACAAATACCTCGCTTAACGATGTCTTAAAAATCGGTCCTGTAATACAATTCGATCTGTTCACTATTCTTTTACGCTTTAGAAGGCACAACTTTGTCTTAATCGGAGATCTAACAAAGATGTACCGAAACATTTTGATACACGACGAACATAAGGATTTGCAGCGCATAGTTTGGCGCAACAATCCAAACTACTCAGTAAAATACTTTCAGTTAAACACGATAACTTATGGTACGTCCTCGGCTAGTTACTTAGCTACTCGTTGCTTAAAACAAATTGCGATCGAGAAAGGTGAAGCAAATCCAGTTGAAAGCAAATTTATCGAATGCGATTTTTATATGGACGACCTGCTTTCCGGGTCTCATTCTAGCAAAGAATTAAAAAAAATACGCGAAAATATAACCAACATTTTTTTTCGGAATACGGGTTCGAAATTCGCAAATTTCAGTCAAATGATCCAAATTTAGTGAGGGTTTTAAAGCAATCCAGGGACTCGCAATATTTAATCACAGATGATCATAGCACGAAAACTCTCGGCGTGTCATGGATTCCTTCCTTAGATTCATTTGAATACAAGGGACAACAACTCTTACCCAACTCGGATAGGGTTACAAAACGAACTGTCTTATCTTTTATAGCAAAAATATTTGACCCGTTAGGGCTTTTAGGTCCTATGGTAATTCGCGCAAAATTAATACTCCAGAAACTATGGCAATTAAAAATTAACTGGGACGAATCGATTCCCCTAGAACTGCATTCCAGTTGGCAGGAATTTACAAAACAAATTTCAAAAATAAATTTGATTCGCATACCACTTCACGTGCTAGCTAGAAACCCAATTAACATGTTTGTGAAGCCAGTGAAAATTCATATGGGTGTTGCGTGTATTTAAGATCGGTTGATATAGGAGGCGCGGTCAAATGTTGCTTGTTATGTGCCAAATCGCGAGTAGCTCCTTTAAAGGCGGTGACACTCCCGAGGTTGGAGCTGCTAGGAGCCCTGCTGGTATCTGGATTATTAAATAAATGTCTACGTCGCTTAAAATTAGAAATCGATGCTGTTTTTCTCTACACGGATTCAACTATCGTTTTATCATGGCTTTTAAGCGAACCGCGAACTTGGCAGACCTTCATAGCCAACCGTGTAGCCGAAATACAACAATTAACGCGTACACAAGATTGGCACTATATCGCTACCACGCAAAACCCTGCTGATATTATTTCTCGGGGCGCAACGTTATCGGATTTAAGAGATGGAAAATTATGGTGGCACGGGCCGTCTTTCTTGTTAGAACCCCCTGATTCTTGGCCTGAAAATACAAATATTGCCAACTTCGCTCGTACTCCGTCACAAACCATAGAATTTAAAAAACCGAAAACTAATTTATCTTTTCTTTGCGAAAATATAAGAAGCAATGACTTTAACATTTTCGAGCGTTATTCAAGTTTCTCCAAATTAAGCAGAATTACAGCATTATGCTTTAGGTTTATAAAAAATATCAAGGTCAATTTAGAATTTAAAAAAATCGGACAGATAACAAACGAGAAAGAAATCGCATATTTAACGAATAAAGAAATTTCATTTAGTACCGAACGTCTGGCTAAAATAGCACAGCGCCAAGCATTTCCTGAAGAAGTAAAGTGTTTAGAACAGGGCAAGGAAATAAATCATAAAAGTAAACTTAAATCACTCTCGCCGTTTTTAGATGACAATAAATTAATACGCGTTGGAGGTAGACTCAAAAACTCGAACCTAACTTATTCAAGGAAGCATCCGATAGTTCTCCCAGCTAAACACGTTTTCACTCAGTTAGTGATTGACTATGAACACAAACGTACACTTCATTTCGGTGCTCAATGCACATTATCGCACGTAAAACAAATTTACTGGCCGCTTAACGGTAAACAAATAGTAAGATCGCACATAAGAAAATTCGTGCCATGTTTTAAGGCCAGTCCGTATGATAACATCGTTCCTAAAATGGGTGAGTTGCCCGATGCTCGCGTTATTCCGTCTCGACCGTTCATGTCGGTATCTGTCGATTATGCAGGCCCATTCGAGCTGAAAGATGGTAAAACTCGCACAAATAAAATGATAAAGGGTTACATTTGCATGTTTGTATGTCAAGCTACAAAGGCTGTTCACATTGAAGTCGTAACGGACTTAACTAGCGATGGTTTTTTGAGTGTGCTGAAGAGATTTGCGTCTCGGAGAGGTTTTTGTACGAATATATACTCAGACAACGCTACAAATTTCGTAGGTAGCAACAACGAACTTATTTCTATACAAAACTTAGCTAATAACGCCAGCTTTCAGAATTATATTGTGAACTTAAATATTAAGTGGCATTTTATGCCCGCAAGGTCACCACATTTTGGTGGATTGCATGAAGCCGCAATAAAATCGTGTAAACACAATTTAAAACGTGTCTTAAATCAGACTCGCTTACATTATGAAAAGTTTTATACTTTAACGACTCAAATCGAGCCAATCTTAAACTCGAGGCCTTTGATCCCTCTCTCATCCGATCCTAATGACCACGAAGTTATCACGCCGGCCCATTTCCTGATTGGGCAACCACTCACTGCTGTACCAGAACGAAATTGGACGAATTCAAGGGTTAATTTTGTAAAACGATACCGCCACCTTCAGCTGATTGGTCAACACTTTTGGTCTCGATGGAGACAGGAATATCTAAATCACCTCCAGCAAAGGACAAAATGGCAGTTTGATGCTGATCCGAAAATCCACATCGGTTCCTTGGTGCTCATGAAGGAAGACAACGTCCCGTCGGCGTCGATGTGCTGGCCTTTGGGTCGAATCTTGGAAATCCATCCGGGAAAGGACAATGTGACACGAGTAGTGACGGTTAAGACTCAAAGTGGTGTGTTTAAACGCGCTATCACGAGGTTATGTTTATTACCGGTTGACAGTGGAATAACTGTTTGACATTCGAGGCGGCGGCTGATAGTTCGCGAAATTACGCTGCTATCGATTTAGTTTTAATGCTATGCTTTTATTTAAATATGTATGTCTTAGTATTAAGAAAATATTTGTTTGTGTTTATATTGAAGGTCCAATCCTTCAAGGGGGCGACTTATGTTAAGTTTCAAGTTGATATGGCAACTGCGCCTTGCGCGTTCTTTGAGCGCACTCAAACTGACAATGTGTTGTTAATAACGACAGTAGCATTCTATCTCTCAACACAACAACAGCGTCCAGCGTGACGCTAGGTGTAGCTAATAAATAAAGCATTTACAATTACCACGGCGGTGTTTTAAATGATTCCTTCAAGACGATGTCTACCCGCAAAATATCCATTCGACTTGCATAGATTGCGTATCAATCGGTTTATTTTTATTCTAGATAATGCGTCTGCGTTCGTATTGTATTTTCCTTTTTTGTAAATCACATCGTAGTCGAATTCTTCTAGCCATAATCTCCATCTTGATAATTTTGAGTTTGGCTCCTTTAAGGAATGCAACCATTGCAGAGGTTTATTATCCGTTACTAGTTTAAATTTTCTTCCGTATAAGTATGGTCTAAAATACTTTGTAGCCCATACGATAACCAAAAGTTTTTTTTTAATTGTGCTATATCTTTCTCCTGATTTATTGAGAGTTCTCGATGCATAAGCGATAGGTAGATCCTTTCCCATTGGTCCTTGAGATAGGATTGCTCCTACAGCAACATTTGATGCATCTGTTGTCAAAATAAATTCTCTCGAGAAATCGGGATACTGAAGGATTGGTTTGTTTATAAGTAAGTTTTTGCATTTTAGAAAAGCTTCTTTAAATTCGTTGGAGTGAATCACTTGCGAGCTTTTCTTTAAGCACTTTGTCATAGGCTTTGTAAGTTTTGCAAATTCCTTTATAAATTTCCGGTAGTAGCCTAGTAGTCCTAAAGGTCCTTTAATTTCTTTTGGTGTTTTTGGAATTGGTTAGTTTTTTATTGCTCTAATTTTATCGGGATTGGGTCGAACTGCTTCTGGTGTTATTACGGGTCCTAGATATTGCACTTCATTCTTTAAAAATTCGCTCTTGCGTAGCTGAACTTTGAAATTAGTTTGTCTTAGCCTTGTAAATACCTCTTTTAGTCTTACTATGTGTTCTTGCAGGAATGTGGAGAAGATAATAGTGTCATCCAAATATACAAAACATTTTTCGTTTTGTATGCCCCTGAGGATGTTGTCCATGACGCGTTAGAAGGTGGACGCCGCGTTTTTCAAGCCAAATGGCATGCGTTGCAACTCATAGTAACAATTTTCAGTGCTAAACGCTGTTTTCGGTATGTCTTTTTCTTCAACTTGGACTTGATGAAAACCAGATGTTAGATCGAGCTTTGAAAAATATTGACATTTTCCTAATTTATCCAATAGATCGGAAATATTTGGTAATGGGTACTTGTCATCAATGGTCTTCTCACTAAGCTTACGATAGTCGATCACGATCCTCCATTTTGGTCTTCGGAAGCGTCTGCTTTCTTTGGCACTACCCATACAGGTGAACTCCAGGGGGACGTGCTGAGTCTTATAATCTTAACCTTGAGCATCTTGTTGATTTGTTTATTTACTTCGTCACGATGTACTTGGGGATATCGATAATTTTTTGAGTAAACAGGCGTTTCGTCAGAAGTTTTAATTACGTTTTTAATTTGGTTGTTAAAACTGAGTGAAATGTCTTCACAAAAAAATACATCTCGAAAATCTTCGCATAATGTTCTAATAAGTGTTGCTTCTTCGTTGTTGAGTTGTTGTAGCCGTAATTTTTGTAAATTTTTAAGTTCGATTTGTTTGAGATTTTTGTTTACTGGTTCGGGTTGGTAATGTAAGGTTTCTGGCTTCGGATTTTCTTCGACCATTTCGTTGTGTAGTGGTTGGGTCATAATAGACGTTTTTCCTTCGTCACTGCTATTAATAATAGTGGTTATTGCTTGATAATTATTTACAGTAACGTAGGATGCTGATATCTCTACACTATCAATAATTTTTTGATGTTCGATTATTCCTTGCTTGATGTTTTTCGTAACTGAAATCTTAATTACTTTTTCAGTTCTTGCTTCGATCGTAATATGGTAGTTCAGATCTGGGTTTCTGTCTTTGATGGAATATAATGAAATTTAGACTTTTTCGGTTTCTAAAGTGATGTTTGTACAATCGATTCTGGCTTTTAATTTCTTTAATAAATCGGTTCTTATAAGACCGTCGTATTTGGGGTAGAAATCGAATAGGTGAAATTTGTGAACTTTGTTTGTCTTAAAGATGGCTGTAATTGAATTACAGCAACTTTATTATGTGTTGACGTCTGATGTGCAGTTTGTATTTGAAAAATTTGAGGTTCAATTAATTCTGGAAAATATTTCTGAGCTATTTCTGGTTTAACTAGCGTCCTAGAAGCTCCAGTATCTATAAAAAAATTCGCTTTTAGCTGTGGGATGTATATACATGGTAGGTGTGATGATGGTTGATTATTGATTTGTATTAATTCGGGCTGTTGGTAAGCTTGTTCAGGTGGTGGATCTTCGTCTACGTATGCTCGTTGGGTGAGGCTGTTTTCGTAAAATCTTGTTCTTCGTACTCATACTACTCATTTTCTAAGTCTTCAAATTCTTGCTGTAGATATTGATCTGTTTCAAATGGTGTATCGATTATGTCTTCTGGTTCCTCTTGGTAATGACGTTCCTCGGATATCAAATTTCGGGGTTGGTTTGACTGTTGAATAAATTGTCTTGGTTAAGTAAAACGCTGGGTGTTTGACGAATTAAATCGTTGAGGCAAATTAGTTGTTCTTCTCGTAGCGCCTGATGATGTGTCCATTGGCGTGGGACGTGGTTGAGCACAATTTTGGGGTGCAAATACATTTCTTACTTATGCACTTGATTGCGATTGTTGAAAACGGGTTGGCCATTGTTGTCCAGTAAAATTTGTTAGTCTTAAATTATTCTGGAACGTTGGAAGTTGTATTCGTGTTTGTTGATTTCCAAACGATTAATATGTAGGGTAACGATTGTAAAAGTTGGGGTTGTTCACGCCAGTAGTCATTCGTAGTTCTGGTGGTGGTCTTTTCTGAGTAAATGTGGAAGAATGAAGTCCTTTTCAATGCTCGGTTTTATGTCTTCTGGAATATTGCACATTTTCCTCTTCGATTACATATTTAATTGCGTCTTCTAATGTGGCTGGCCGCATACTTCTTAGGAAGTTACCTAGTGGTTCCTTGAGTCCACTAAGAAAAGCTTTTAGTGTTAATTCATTATACTGTAATTGTTTGACTGCTCGTGTGCCCTGATTTGGTTTATTAAGTTGAATATTCGAATATAGAAGGCTTTTTGTTTGTTGGAAAATTTCGAAATATTCTTGGGCCGTTTCGTGTTCTTGTCGTAAAAGCATCAACTCTCGTAAAAGTGAGCTCTCTGATCTTCGATCAGCAAATGATCTTCTTAAAATGTTTCTTAATTCATTCCAGGTGGCAATTTCTTGTCCGCTGGTTACTAAAAGTGCTCTTCCGGTTAATTTTGTCCGTAAGGCAGAAAGAATTAAGGACTGTAGAAAGGCGTTGGCATTGCCACTGTAGTGTGCGAGTATCACCTCGGCAGATCTAATATATTCAATTTGTATGGAGTACTATCAAATTCCGGAACTATTCTTAAATATTCCAGGTGGATAGCTTATACTGCTAATGCTGCTTGTCCTCCTTGTGCCATGTCTGGTTGATTGGCTTCTACTTGTTGTTCTTCGGGTGCTACCTCCAGTAATAAATTTTCGAATAAAGCTACTAAATCGTCGTTACCTTGTAGCATAAGAATTTGTTTATGTTTTATTTTTAAATTGGTTTAAATAGCGGGGCAAATGATTTTTATTTGTTTAAGAGTTCCTTCCTAGTGTTGTAACGCTAGCCTCCGCGTAAATTATAATTACACAATAAAGATGTGTTTAATTTACGCATCGCCCAGTCTCGCGTTATCTCAAGTTACATTTTGCCCGTGATGATAAGCGCACAGCGACCGATGTCACGTCCAGAGATAATAAGGAAGTACCGAGTCGAGTCTCTCGCCGCTATCCCCACTTGCTATCCCCACTTGAGAACTTTTCCAGGGCACATAAAAGGAGCTGCACAGTTCAATCGCCACGAGATTCCCCAGAGATTCCCCAAATAGATTACCAGCAAACACCTAATTCCCGATTATTCCCCAGTCCTTCATCCTGTCCTGTCCAGAGAGTTCCTCCGTCGACTCTACCAGTACCTGAAAAATTCTGATAGCTAGTTTAATTTAGTGGTTCTAAAAGAACGTCTGAAACGCCAGCTAAATTTCCCTGTAAACATCCTGTTAGCTAGTTCAATTTAGTGGTTCTGAAAGAACGTCTGAAACGCCAGCAAATATTCCCTGTGAAAATCCTGTACCGAAAACCGTTTATAAATTAGCAATAAATAGCGAAATGTCCAAATCCCAATTTTCCGATTAATTGAAATTTGATACTTCGCTAAGCCGGCGCAATTATTAAAACTGTAAATTGGGCGAGCCCTTTCACTGCTATTAATTACTAGAATTACAGTTAGCAACTCACCCAGGTGTCCTCTGAGACCTAGAGAATATTAGCCGCAAAGATCTCATCCACAGAGCTCCGCAAACACGTAAACAATTGGAGGTTATCCAGCTGATCGAGGCGCCACGACCACTGGTTGGATTTCGGCCGCAATATAGAGTTTCCCCGCTCCGAGGCAAAACCCCGGGGAGTGTATTAAACGACAAATCGTAGCCGCACAAACCAGGTGAGAAATAAGATAGTCGAACTAATTGTTGTTAATAATTCCCAGTAGCAAAACAACTAAGCTGTCAAACTGCGCTGCGCCGTCGCGCTTGTCCCGAAGAGCTACGAAATAGCGGCCCGGCCGTCCGCCCGTCCCCGAACGAATCGCGCACGAGGTCACGCCCAGCACGAGCACAGAAGTGGCTGCCGTCTCCGTACCAGAATACCGTCTCCGCCAGAACCAGGAAGCCGCGGTTTTATACGATTGTCAATCTTGTTCAACATACATCTCATTTATTTAATTACACGAATATTTAATTGTGTATCATAGTTACACAAAATAAATTGTTATACAGGATCCACCGTTGGTGTTTGCTTATTTTTGGTATATCTGAGGAACGATTGAACTCTTCTCTGATTTATGAGCTATCCCGTGGTAAATAAATTTTACAACCCTCTATAAGCAGGGGCAAGTATTACAGTGTAACGTTTTAACAAACCATTGCAGTTATGGCGTGTATAAAAACTTACGAAGGCTGATACAAAGTTTATTATTAAGGTTTAATTATTTCATTTTAATTGTTGCGTTTTATTTAATATCAAGCTTAAAACTAAATTGTTTTTGTGCTGCAACAAATTTTGTTAGCCACTTACAGTAGTAGCGCTGTAATTTTCATTCTTCGGTCTCCTCGATGGAGTGTTTACTTCTAAACCAAGCGTCGGCGATGCTGTCCTAGCTTGGGGTTGTGGCGATTCTTGTCCACGTCTGGTGAAGGTCGACACTGTTTGGTTGCCCACGGAGATGTTGTCCAGGTGTAGCTACTGGTGCCGCTTCTGCTGCAGTTCGTCACTAGAATGGTATTCTTCGCGTGACCATTTGGCGATACTTGTCCTCCAGGCTCCGTTCCGAATACTGTTTCTTGGGACGACGTTGGTTGTTTGGTTTTGGCCAAAGTATTAAAATACACTTTTTTCGGCGATTTTTGCCCAAAAAACTGCCAAAATATTCGTCACTACTGCGCCAATTAAATTTCCGAACTGTCATTGATATAAAAAAAATGTATTTCATATCAATACGCAGACGGAATTACAATGTTAAAATGCATGTGAAAGGTACAGATTCTAAATTACAACTACTGGCATCCTGCGATGTACTCGAGCAGGTTACCTAAGCTGCATCAGCAAAGATAAGATAACACTTGTGCCCCTCGGGAATGCCGTGATATGTAATACGCGACTGCATTATCTTATCATATATAATGCAACTAGTTGGTTCTTGATGATCAAATAATCATTTCTGTTTACACGAGATATATTGTTTGGCAATTACGCGAGTCCGGAGGACGAGCGTGATTGCCTAAAACAATATATCAAGTGGAAACAGAAATGATTTGATAATCAAGAAGACACGAGTTGCATTCGGCTAGATTATATCACGAGTCAATAAACAACGTTTGAATAGTATATTTTAAATATTAAAAGTACAGTTAATGTGGTTGTTATGACAATTGTACTGACAGCAGGTAACGTGATGTTTGTGAAGGCGTGTGATTATCAGGAAGGTATGTGATTGTCAGTTGCTATGTACATTATCAAAAGTTAGTACATGCGTAACTATGCATTTTGCCGTTTTTCATTGGTTGATGTTAGAGGGAGTGGTATAATCTTCTATCTAATAGACTTGTCTATCCGGGACGCTGTTTTGTCTGTCCGGGACGCTGTTTCAGCAGCCAAACCGTAAGAGATACAGAAAAAAGTTATTAAAGCTATATGTTTGGAATGGTCATGTCAGGTAAGGAACCGAATTTCAGTCACGTGACGCTTCCGGTTTTCGAGAAATCGCATGATTTCCGTCCGTCCGGGACGCTGGTCCGTCCGGGACGCTGTTCTATTTGAAAAACGGTATTTTTTGTTTTATTAAATGAGACATTTGTCTCACTGGCTGCTAGTCATAACTAATATTCGTTCTATCTATCTGGGAACGTAACATAATTCCTGCTAACCTCGAATTTGATAAAACTGACAACTCGTCTGTCAGTTTTACCAACCTTGTTTTTCAATATATTATTAAATCTTGGTAGCCATGAAAAAATGATCCAAAATTTTTCGCTGTTTGCTCTACTCTTACTAAAGTATTATACAAGTACATTACTACTTTAGATTACAGTGGCTATATACAAGACAGTGTGGCCATACGATCGTTGGTCGCCATTTTCAGGCAAATTTGAGCCTAGCGATATACAGTGCCTTTAGAAATAATCGCACGTTTTTGAGTGGTCATTATTTTGGCGCTAGTTATTTTAACTAGTTGATGTTAGCTACACATGCAGTTTTATATTTGTACATTGACATTTTTCATTGGAGTTCGATTGTGGTGCTTTAAGGTGTTGCAGCTAAATGTCGTCTTCCTGTTCCTGTCTCCAAACCTCCCTGTCCTGTGCTTGGTTTTCTTCCAGGTTCCTCTCTTCCATGGCTCTCCGAATACCCTCATTCCACGATTTGCTTGGTCTACCTCTTTTTTTCTTACCCGGCGACTACCATTTAAAGATCTTTTTAGGCCACGTCGTCTCCTCCATTCTCATCAGATAATGAAACCATTTTAACGCTTTCCGTTCAATTCTGTCCACAACTGTTTCTGGTGCCTCCATTATGCGTCTTATTTTCTCGTTCGTCACTATATCTCGTCTCGATACAATTGCGCTTTTTCGTTCATTTGAACTCTGTTTAGTCTACGTTTCATTTTTTTTTCATTCCGCTGTTACAGTCCATACCTCACTGCCATAACGTATCGCCGACTCTACCATTACTTCACCTATTCTTTTTTGTTTTTGTTAGAGATAGTATTATCCCATCAAATTGATTTCAAGCATCCGACTATCTTCTTACTTTGTACTATTCGAGTTTTAATCTCTTCTGTTTCCAAACCTTTTTCATCGATTGTATTGTAGCACCCAGGCATTTAAACCTTTCTATTTGTCTTACTGCAACATCTTCATTTATTAAGATTTCATATTGTGCTTCCGAGTTGACTACCAAATACTCCGTTTTCTCTAAACTTATGCTAAGGCCCCATTCATCGTAGCACCGATGTAATCTCTTTATCATAGATTCCAAGTCGAACGCATCTTGTGCTATTGGTACAACAATAGCACAATTTTAAATTGTCACATTTAAATACTGTGCAGAATATCAGTTTTTTAGCGCAATAGATGATAAAATGTCACCGGCTTGCGACGCTAATAAATTATTTGGCACTGACCATTTACAATTATCAGAGTTGAGAGGTTTCATTTTTTTGCATAACCCAATGAACAGGTTCTACCAGCCGCGTTGGGAACAACTTAGAAGTAACTAAATATTTTGCCTGTTTATGGAGAATATTCGCATCAACCAATAGCGTCAAAGACATCCCAATGGCCACACTGTCTTGTATATAGCCACTGTACATTAGATTAGAGTCTCTGTATATAAAAAGATAAGAGTGGGACATGTGGATTTAAGGTCAAAACCACTTGATTTTTCATCAAAGGTTTTTCGCTTGTTAACCTTCAGTTTTGTTTGATTTGACAAATAATCCTTGCGTAACAAGAGGCATGTCATTCTCCTTAGCATAGAATTTCGGCTTAGACCGCGTAGTATTTGTATATGAACACCCAGCATTTTCTGGCTTAATGTGCCTTGCACCTTGTGAAGTCGGGCAAAAACCCGCGCGATGGCCATGCTCTTTGGTGGCTCGTGTTGTTTGAGTATCTTGAGAACGAGGATACTTAGGCAGATTTGGCCGTTTTGCTGTTTGTGCATCCATATTCACTAACGTTTCGCAAGACCTTGCAGCTTGCATCATCAGAGTGAAAGTCGCACTAAGAACCGAAAGTCGGTGTGGAGCCATTTATAGTCCTCTGTGCCAGGCGCGCAGAGTGGCGTAATGCTGGTTGGTCATCCGAGTGCAACGTAATCCGTGTGGCGTGGCCGTATGACGCACAGTGGTTGTAATGCTTTAGATCGTGTATCACAGGGGTCCACGTTTTGCTAAGCTTAAAGCCATCTTCCCTGTTGATATTATTTGGATGTTTTTCTATTTCTATGGCTTCAAGTATCACTCGCGGGAAGTAATAAGGTATTCTGGCAAGTACTCTGGCATGCTCAAATTCTAGGGTGTGTCCATTTGTAAATGTATGCTCAGCTACGGCTGATTTTGTGATGCGTTTGTTTTTGCAATCGCCTTTGTGTTCTTGGAGTCTTAGATCAACGGAACGACCAGTCTGTCCAATGTAACTCGAGCCGCAAGAACAAGGAATGCGATATACGCCAGCGGTTTTTAAACTAGGAATCTTGTCTTTTACCGATCTGAAGCCGTTACTCAAAGTTTCCTTGCTGGTGAACACAGTTTTGATGTTGCATCGTTGCAGGACACGTCCTATCTTATCAGTCGAGCCTTTAACGTAAGGTAGAAGTGCTAAGCCTTCCAGAGGTGGAGATTCTTCTTTAGCCTTTTTTGTCATAGTCTTGTCTAGAGCTTTTCGTATGGCGGTAGTTGTGTATCCGTTCCTTTGTAAAGAGTCAAACAGATGTAGCTTTTCTCTCTCTAGATTTTCCTTGACTGAGATACAAACAGCTCTTGTCGCCAGAGTCTGGAGAACTGTTGCTTTTTGCATTGGATGATGGTGTGAGTCAGCATTTAGATATCTGTCGGTGTGTGTCGTCTTTCTATAGACTGCATGTCCTAAACTGCCATCTGATTTACGTTTCACCAGGACGTCTAGAAACGGAATACTGCAATTTTCCTCTACTTCCATTGTGAATTGTATGTTGGGATGTACAGCATTCAGGTGTTTTAGAAACAGATTCAATGTCTGGCGTCCATGTGACCAGATGGCAAAGGTATCATCTACATATCTCAACCAGCAAGTCGGTTTTAGCTGCGCTTGTTCGAGAGCCTTGGTTTCAAAAGCTGCCATGTAGATATTAGCGATAACAGGTGATAGCGGTGAACCCATGGCCGCTCCTTCGACTTGTTCGTATATTTTATTGTTCCAACTGAAGTAAGTGTTTTTCAGACAAATTTCGACAAGTTCAACTTGGTCTGTAGGCAAGAGATCTTTGAGCATTACTAGCACCTCATCAACCGGCACTTTCGTGAAGAGTGATACTACGTCAAAACTGACTAAGAGATCATCTTTGTTTAACTTTATGTTCTTTAGTTTCTGGACAAAATCTGCTGAATCCTTGACAAAGGAGTCTGTTTTACCAGTTAGAGGCAGTAGTATACTGGTTAAATGTCTTGCCAAAGCATGTGTAGGAGAATTGATCGCGCTGACAATTGGTCTCAACGGCACGCCCTCCTTATGTATCTTAGGTAGGCCATACATGCGAGGAGTTATGGCATTTCTAGGAATCAACCGGTGCTTTAAGGTGGGGTCGATACTATCGGAGCATTTTATGGCAGAGGTTATCTTTGTTTTGAGAGAGGTAGTGGGATTGCGGTTTAGACTTTTGTAAGTTGTATCAGATGGGAATGGGACGTTTCTACGCCGCCGGTTCGTCGCCGCCAGTTCATCGCCGCCGTTTCTACGCCTGCCGGTTCTCCACCGGCTGTTTCTACTCTGGCCGTTTCTACGCCAGATATATTATTATTATGTACCATAAACTTTTCATAAGACATTTTTGGTGATTAGGTACCTCGTTAATAGGAAATGTTAATCCTTCATTATTACTTAATAATCCTACTGTCGATCTTAATAATTGTTTACTACAATGTTTTACAATACGTTGAGCGCATTAGAAGAATTGTGTTTAGGTTATGGCAACAGGGAATCTTTGAACTATTTACGTGGCCTGGCACACAATTATGAAATGATTTAATTATTTTTTCTGTGTAATGGTAGGAAAAGATATATTTACAAATTGTAATAGTATTTTTAAGCTATTGTGCGGTTTTAATGTAAATATAACAATAAACTTTTAATATTGTTATTATTTCGTTAATGTAGATAATGTAATAATAAATTGAAATAATGTTTTTTAGTCAATGTGTTGATCAACGCTTGTTTCTTTCTTTAAATTTATGTACCGGCGTAGAAACGGCCAGTGTAGAATCGGCTGGCGTAGAAACGTACTGGCGTAGAAACGGCGGCGATGAACTGGCGGCGAAGAACCGGCGGCGTAGAAACGTCCTAGACCCGTATCAGATAGTAAGACTTCCATCTTCGCATTATAATCTTCAGTGTTCATTACCACAGTAGCATTTCCTTTGTCAGCTTTGAGAACGACAATGTCTTTGTTCTTCTTTAATGCTTTAGCTGCCTCTCTCTCTGCTTTACTGATGTTGGAGCGGGGCGGTGTCGCTCTTCTTAAAATACAAGACACATCTTGTCGGATGATTTCTGCATCTTTTCTGGGAAGTTTTTGGATTGCTGCTTCCACTCCACATATTATCTCCTCCACAGGTATTTGCTTAGAGGCTACGGCGAAGTTAAAACCTTTCTTTAGTAAGGATGTGGTCTGTTTATCCAGTTGTATGTTGCTAAGGTTTACGATTACTTTGTCCGTAGCCAATTGTTTCGAAGACTGCTTAGGAGCTAGGTTATCATATTTGGCAGATTGTTTAGCTGTTGCTTGTTCCAGTGTATTGTGTGCTTGTCTCGTAGTGATAGCGTCGATTTTCTCCCACAATGTTGGTACCAGCGTGTTCTCCAGTTTTATGTGTAGGGTGTACAGCCTTGATCCTGTGCAGTCTAATTCCTGTCTAACTCTTTGTATTTCGGATCTTAATAAGCCCAGACTGGCATTGTTGTGAATTCTGTTGTTATGACGATTTCTTAGATGGTGTTTAATGTGGACAGAGTTAGGTACTACCTTACTGTCACGGCAACGTTTTAGAAAGGCTAGGTCCGCTAATAATTTCGCCTTCTTCTGCCTTAGTTGGTCTAATGTTCTGGTTTGGTTGTAAACTTCCTCGCCGTAGAGGCACATTAAGCCAGAAAATGCTGGGTGTTCATATACAAATACTACGCGGTCTAAGCCAAAATTCTATGCTAAGGAGAATAATTCGAGTAACCGCGAAAGCCTCAAACAGTACATAAACTCCTTATCACCACCTGTCAACGAGGTGCAAAAGCGATACATGTAGTCACCTCCAAATTTATTAACGGAAAATAAATATTATTTACCACCTCAACTAGAAGCTAATCTTAATGGCAATCAAATTGCTAAATCAACCAGTGCATCAAACACTACAGTAACGAAACCAAAAATTCCACCTCTTTATCTCCACAATGCAGTCAATCACACAGCGCTCACAGCTGACGTTAAAAGTATGATAACTGGCGAGTTCACTACGCCTACAATAATAGCACATTACAATTAAATTTAACAAAAGAAGAGGATTACAGAACAATAACAAAGCATTTTAAAGATAATAGCATACCATTTCACACATTTCAGAATCCAAATAATACGCCACTCAATATCCTAATTAAGAACGTCCCAATCTCTTTAACAGAACAGGAAATAAAACAAGAACTCAAAGATCTACCAATCATTAAGATAACGCGATTACTAAACAAAAATAAACAACCACTAACAACATGCGCTGTTGACCTAACAGACAGCGACGCTGCAAAAAAAATTTTTCTCACTGAACAGATTGTGCTATTCCATTGTAACTGTTGAATTAAGAAAAAAATCACCAAATATACCTCAATGTTATGGCTGTCAAAGATATGGGCACACGAGGAATTATTGCACAGTGGATCCACGATGTGTCAAATGCGCCTGAAACTACTCCCACAATCAATGCTCAAAAACTCCTACAGAACCACCAAAATGCATAAATTGTGGTGGAGATCATACTGAAAATTTCCGAGGATGCAGTCATCACATTGAATTAGTACAAAGACTTAAAAAAACCAACCAAACTACCGAGGTCAAACTTATGCTAAAATCGTACAGAACAAGCAGCCAAATACATCACAAGTACCAGATAATATCACCAACATCCTATCTCCTAACCTTAACCCCAATAGTCAACCACAATCAAGCACCACCACAGCAGAGTCGCCCCTGGCAAATACCTTAATCAAACTGCTACTCGACTTTATTACCTCATTTCTCCCACAAATAAAAACCTTTATCACAACCACCCTCCTCCCTCTGCTCCTTAATGGCCCATAATAATCAGCCGAGAACAGTAGAAAGATCAACAATCCTAAATTGGAATTCCAACGGCATCAAAACCCAACGATCCTTATTAATTTCCTTTCTGGCTAGACATAACGTGGACATTGCCTGCATATCCGAGACTCATCTGTCTAACATCGATATTTTCAAAATACCTGGCTACCAAATATATCGCAACGACCGAAACTCAGACAAAGCTGCAGGCGGTGTGGCAATAATCATCAAAAAGCAGATCCTTCACCATAGTATCCCTAATTTACCACTACACAGTATAGAAACCACAAGCATACAAATCATGTTAAATAATCAACGTCACACAATAACAAGCATATACAAACAACCAAATAAAAAACTAAGTGAAGCAGATATTCAAGCAGTATTCAATACAACTGAACCATTATTGGTAATAGGTGATCCAAAATGTAAAAATACAATATGGGGATGTAGAGCGCCTAACCCAAATCGAATCAAACTGGAAAACCTAGCAATTGAAAATGGCTTCCAAATTATAGCACCCACAGTGTACACCTATTACCCCTACAGATATGATCACAATCCAGACATACTGGACATAGTGCTACATAAGTACTTCTCAAAACAGATTCACCAAGAAGTAATCAATGAGCTCGACTCCTACCATCTTCCGGTTCTCATATCATTCATTAGCACCACACAAACAAGACAACCTATTCCTCGACTAATCACTGGTCCTATTCAGTGGAATAAATTCCAAACCAGCTTAGATCAAAACCGACAATGTTCCACAGACTTGAAGTCAGCAAAAGACATAGATAACGCCGTAACCAAATTAACAACTGCAATTGTAGGTAGCGTACAGCAAGCGATAATACAAACTAAATTAACTCAACACCCTAGGAATTTTAATACCCCAAACTACATAATTGACCTCATAAAAATGAAGAGTAGAGTACGTCGGGAATGGCAGAGAACAAGATCAGTAGAACTCAAGAGATCCTTAAATAACCTAATTCATCGAATTAAAAATGAACTGGATGCATTCAGGATAACTACATATCAAAACTGCATCGAAGAACTAGAACCAGGCGACCCTAACATGTGGAGGGCGACAAAGAGAATCTTAAAAACAAAGGAGGAGATACCAACTTTAACCTCAGAAACAAGCAACTATAGCACGGATGCTGAAAAAGCCACAGCATTTGCTGAACATCTTGAACTCGTCTTTACACCTGAAATTACTTGCGGCCCCACCCATAGAACGAACATAACAAACCACATAGAAAGGAACTTACCATGTATCACACAGCCTATTAAGCCCACATCACCCGCTGAACTAAAATCCATAATCAAGAAACTCCCCAAACGAAAGTCGCCGGGACACGACTTAATAACAAACGCAGTGATTGCACAACTAACCATGAAGACTCTGGCATATCTCTCCACAACCTTTAATGCATGCCCTAGAATAGGATACTTTCCTAAAACTTGGAAGCATGCCCACATTCTTATGTTTCCAAAACCGCACAAAAATAAAAAACAGATTGAAAGCTACAGACCTATCAGTCTACTAACAACAATGTCAAAACTATTGGAAAAGGTCATCTATTCTCGATTAAATACCGAAGCGATCTCCCATAACGTCCTTCCACCGCACCAGTTCGGTTTCCGAAAAACGTATTCCACTAACCTTTCCATTTATTGTTACCTAAATATCAGATAACCTGTGCCCCTCCTTGCGGCACATCAGCTGCAACGAATCACTGAAGTCATAGAAACTGGCTATGAAAACAAATGCTACACAACAGCACTATTCCTCGACGTAGTACAGGCCTTCGAAAAAGTCTGGATTGAAGGCCTGAAGAGCAAAATACTCAGGCTAAACATATCGACTTACCTCAAAGCAATAATCTTCTCCTTCCTCGAAGACAGAACGTTTGCTGTAAAAATTTATCTTACCCTTTCTTAACCAAAAAACATACGTGCAGGAGTTCCACAAGGTAGTATATTGGGTCCACTACTATTTAATATATACACCTCAGACATACCAACAATTAACGACACCATAGCAACTTTTGCCGACGACACCGCCATTATAACACAAAGCACTGATCACCTACAAGCCATCTCCAAACTACAACGAGCAACTGATCAAATCTGCAACTGGTTCAACAAGTGGAACATACGAATCAACTCAGAGAAATGCCAAACTAAAGTGTTTACCCTAAAACGCATACCAAACCTACCTAACATCCACATCAGTAATAATAGTATCGAATGGAACCCATCCGATAAAGCAGTCAAATATCTGGGAGTGCTTCTTGACACGCGACTGTCATGGAAACTACACGTTAACGAAAAGCTCAATCAGAGTTATTCACGACTGGCGCAACTATATCCTCTAATTAATAGAAAGTCAACACTAAAAATTCAGTGTGCAACCCTGATGTACAAATCTTTAATTAGACCGCTGGCACTGTACGCATCACCCATCTGGAGCAACGCCGCAAAAACGAATTTAACCAAACTCCAAAAGCTTCAAAACAAAGTGCTTCGCATCGCCGTAAATGCACCATGGTAGATAAGAAATAAACAATTACACTATGAACTGGGTATCTTAACAATATAAGAGTACATCGGTGCCAGAGCGAAGAAATTCTATACCAACATAAACTCCTGCGAGGCATCGGCACACTATCATCTTAGCAGTCGAAATATCCACACCCGACTGAAGCGAAAGCTACATCAGGACCTACTAACCGATGACTCTACCGACTGATCACAATCCAATTAGAGATTCCAATATATCTCAAATGCTATTTTACTCAGTTATTTGTACATAGTTCAACCCTACCATGTATAACATGTATGTTGTTGATAAATTTTAAAAAAAGTCATTAGGTGAACCCAAACGTGGGTACCAAGCCAGTGACACAACCTGCCTGGCGTAATACCCTATTTACGACCGTTACTGGCACCGTATTCTTCTGATTACGTTAGATTTGGCCGCCCGTGAATTTGTAAACAAAACCCGCCATTATCCTCCGGCGCCGGCGCAGATATAGCCTGTTTGAGATCTACCAATTTCCAGCGCAACGAGAAGGCTTTCTACCACATTCCAGCTTTTTTGCCGTGCCTCCAGGGTCCGCAACCGAGACGAACAGCAGCGTCGTGCGGGTTGCCTAGCGTCCCATGGATAACAGTGCGTTGCACCAATACGCCAAATGAATCTTATTTTACAATATTTTATATACAGAATATTACGAGTAGGTTTCCTTAATCTAGAATTATTATGTATTTAGTTGAAAAACCATTATAAAATTATTTTCTATAAACTGTTTATTTTTCTATTTATACATTTGAAAGATTATGAACTCATGGGCATCTGAGCATACCTAAGCAAATTTTGAGAAGAAAGTGATCAAAGTAAATTTGAAATCTTAGGAAAGTTACAAAAAACTACAAAATTAACATAATTTATGTCCTACCAGTACATTAATTAAAATTAATGACTCTATTTTAAGGTATCTTAGATACAAAATAACGCTCCAGGGCAATTATTTTCTTCATAAGAACACTAGGGTTATTATGAAAAATTAACAGTATTTGTTTCCATAGATATAACCTTTATTTCAAAAATTATGCACCACTGTCACAATGAAAATTAATGACAGCTCATCTAATGTCACAAATCTAACTTAGATCAGCTAACTAGATCAATCTTAAATACCATAGCATAGTATTTATATGAATTGAATATGAATATGAATTAGGTAAGAAAATTGGTAGGACATAAAACCTTGAAGGCACCACAGGCATTATGAGCTAAGAGCCCGCGATTGTTGTACACACCTCTAACCAAAGGCCCTCGGTTAGTACACTAACAATCTTGGGCTCTTATTTTACTCATAATGCCCCTTGGTACCTTAATAACTATAAATGGTTCCTTTTTTACTTCCTTTTACTACTATAAAGGAAGTATTGGATTCACCCCAAAAATTCGAAATTGAGTTTTCAACAGATCTTCACGTTTTAGAGTCCCCTGATCCCAAAAAACATATTTTTTTTCATTGGTCTGTCTGTCTGTCTGTCTGTCTGTGTGTCTGTCTGTGAACAGAATATCTCAAAAACGAAAAGAGGTATGGCATTGAAACTTCATATATAAGTTTTGTGTACTATGTAGATGAGACAGCAAGCTTTTGAAGAAAATCGCATAACCGGAAGTAGGTGTTTACTCTTGTGATTTTTCAGTTTTTTTCGTTTTTTTCAAAAACGGCTCTAACGATTTTTTTTAAATTTTACATTTTTCTTACATTTTTAATGTGTATTGATGTGAGATAGGTGATTTTCCAGTTGAATACTTCTAAAGTGGGTTTCTTTTGTTTTTTTAAATATTTTTTTTATTAACTCCTATTTTAAATAAAACACCCGGTATATTATTACATTTTTGAATTCACCTTAAAATTTTAGAGAAAATTTGTCTCTTCAACTAACACTCGATTTTGTACCGTTTTTGTAGAATTTGTAATTTTTGAAAATTTTTAACAAATGGTTAAAAATTAAAAATGAAATGTTTGACTAATTATAAAATCACTGTAAAAGGAAGTTGTGTGAGTGTATCACACCAGATTTTTAAACTCTAATATTACAACACTTGTTATTATTTATTCATAGTGGGTATAAGCGAAGGTATCAATAATGATTTGTTACCCCTGTTACCGTCGCTCTGATAGTAAGGGTGGTAAGCAAAGACAGCCGGCTTCTTAGCCGGAGGAGGTCGTGGATTGTAGAAGAGACTCAAAAGCTTCAGCTAAAAAATAGAAATATGGGCGCCAAGTAGCAGATAACCCAGCTCTTTGCTAATCGCACAAAAGGGCATACAATAAAATGCGCTACCAAACACTTTCTGAAAAGAGAGATAACGGCAAAAGCATAAATAAGATTCGCTGGCCTAGGTAACGATTCAGTATAATGAGCGATACTAAAAAGGGGGTGTGTTAGGGAAGATAGACGGTCGGCCTTACCTTTTGGCGAAAGTTATATTAGTTATTTTGCCGGCTGGTAACTATCGGCCTAATTGGGCTAGCTCGCCGCGAGGGTCGCAGGGTTCCAGCTATGCTAAAAGAGAATACAAAAAAAAGGAGTGGGCGCCAGGTCCTAGTCTCAGATCCAATTCCTCGTGCCGGACCTTACACAAGGTCGAAGATAAAAACCAGCAAGTCAAAAATAAACAAATCAACCAATGAATAGATCACAGCTTTATTCTAAATATATTGGTACGTACTATAGTGCCAGAAATACCCACACACAAAAGCAAGTACAACAATAAATATATATCAAGGCAAGCTACGACAAAACAAACACTTTAAAATAATTAGTTGGGTGCGGCATAAGTAATTAAAATTGTATCACCCTGTAACGGCGTTTCGCGAATAAAAAAAAACATTAACAATAATCTAGCTAAATAAATAAATCGTCTGCACGCATCCCGTGAGGCAGGGCGTGGCAGGAGAGAGCTATCCAAGCAATCAGCTGACGTCTAACCCCGAGTGCCAGCTCAAAATGACTAAATTAGTACTCAAAATTTCTACGAAGCGAAAACACTGACGAGTATATATGGCCATATAAATTCTAGGTTGTTTTCTATTGCAAAGACATCAAGTAAGTCAATGAACGCTCCAAAATCTACTTGAATATGCCCCTTTACATTGTTAAACATATTTAAAATCGCGCAAACAAATCACGGAAGCTTGAAATTGAACAAAAGGGTCCCGCGTTCGGTTCCCTAGACACAGCCGTTAATTTAATACTAATAAGATTAAGTTTACGTACAAGCAAATGGCAGATACTAAACTACGTAATTTAAGGGTGAGTTTACCGCAGCCCCGGCCGGCTAACACGTCAAGAACGTACTACCGGGTAAGTAAATCAATCTAAACAAATAGCTAATTACGCAAATAAAGCACACAGAGCATAATACACAAAATACCATAATCGAAATTCTAAAAAGGCATATCTACAAACCAAATCGACAAACAATACATAAGTAACTAAATTGCTCTAAAAACCTCTCAGGTACCCACGGCACGTGGTGCAGAGCTGGTGGACGAAGCAACCAGGAGGTGGCCTCTCAACGAGCAGCAGACGAGCTTCGATAGTTGCAATGAGGCGACCGCAGGGGATGAGCGGCACGCCGGTTTGGCGTGGCTCCAGCAGTCCCAGGTAGAATAAACCACACCAAAACTCCAAGCGATAACACCCAGTTCGCAGGACGCAGAGGTAAAATCCAATTTCCATGGCGTACAAATAAAGCCCATTTTCATGGCATAGAAAAGTTAACGCATTTCCAAGGCGTAGAATAGTTAACGCATTTCCAAGGCGTAGAATAGTTAACGCATTTCCAAGGCGTAGAATAGTTGGCTATAAATTACAAATTTCCAGATAAGCAACCACGCTGACGAAAAGAAATCGTAACAAACCTGCGAATGGTGACGAACAGCCTAACGCTCCATTTGATCAATAAGAGCCCATCCCAAAACCGCAACAAAAGCGAACGAACGCTGGCAGCAACTCCCAACGGCTTCCAGAACGTTCCAAAGGGCGCCTTGCCTCCAAAAATCCCTCAAAACGACGAGGACGGCTATAACCAAAGCCAGAGAAGCAAAAGGTTCCCAGGGCACAAACTTCAACGATCGAAGCAATGGAAAAGAATGGAATGCAAATTGGCCAGAGCAATTCACGATCCCAGGTTATCAATGTCAAAGTCAAATTCGAAAAAAGAAAGAAAAACTATAGGTGCTGATTGTATGTGCAGAACTGATAACAAAGTGTTCCTTTTAATTCAAAATTGAGGCTGAAGGTATTTGGGTTGCCTAACTATGGATAAAGTACTGTATATTTAGAGAATAAAAGTAAATTGCCAAATCTGACTAATTATTTCAATTAATAAGTAGGAAAATGTCAAAATGAGCGTAACAGGTGCTCCACAATAAACACGTAACATATAATACAGTAATCCAGCACAAAATCTCAATAGTAAAGCGTCCTATTAAACCTCTCCAAAATGTTGGCATATAATTTAAATAATCATTACCCGCTATGTAAGAGCAGTCTTAAGGTTTGCCTTAATTTACAATAACGCCCACACAGAATCCAAGATCTTGTTTCCTATCATAGCGCTTTACGAACCGATAGGTGACTAAAATAGATTTCCAATCTTTGTCAAAATATCGCAAGCTAATCTTACACGAAATTACTTGCAGTGCGAGGTTTATACTGAGACTGGATTCAACCTAAAGCTATGTCACTATCGTGACGTGACGATCGAAACGGATCAAATTTTATCATGCAAATGCCGTACAAGGTTAGATAGTATAATCACTTGGACGGAGCTTGAGACGCAACCATCCTACTAAATTTTAACCTAAAAAACTATTAAATATGAACTACCGCAATAGATTTGTTACAAGATAACTTTAGTGAATTATTGTATCAACCACTTCAAATGGGTGACAAACACGTTTAAAATACGTAATAAGGGCATTCTAATATTCGCTGGATAGACCGTAGCACAATCACAGGAACGCATTAAAACGGATGCCAAAGTTCGAGTGGCCGAAATCAGAATAAATATCAACCGACCTTGCGATAGTACTCCAGGTTTCAGCAAGCGTAAAGGCGGGTCCGATAAACGGCAGAGCGGCCGGGCTTGGCCAAGGTTAGCGCAGCATTAACGACCTGCAGCTAAACGTGTCGCTCTCTCTATTGTAGGCGAGGGGCTTCATGCTTGCCGAGCTCAAGGCGATAGCTGGAGGCCGTCTTCGTCGGTTAACCAGGGAGCAGATTTGCTCACACGGGGCACGTTATCCGGCAGCCACCGAAGGGGCCTTCGGTATCACTCGGGGACCTCAAAAAAGATCACCAAAAGGAGTCTTCGAAAGGAAACGCCACCAAACAAAAGGACTTCATCCAACAAAACGAACGTCACCAACCAAAAAGACGTCACCAAACAATAGGAGCTAAAAGAGCATCAAACCATAGAATCTAGCCAATTATTCATCAAGAAAACGTACCCTCAAGTGTTCTCGGCTCCGTTTCGCCAAAAGG
Source organism: Agriotes lineatus (assembly GCA_940337035.1). NCBI lineage: Eukaryota > Metazoa > Arthropoda > Insecta > Coleoptera > Elateridae > Agriotes > Agriotes lineatus. The sequence continues at coordinate 34,801,420 of OW679203.1, forward strand.
AAACATGTGCTTGCCCAGATGGAATCTAAACTAAGTTTGAGCTTGGGAAATTACAAAATAATCTTTACGGGGACTGCATTAGCACCTCCGAAACATTCAAAATACAGCAAAAATCACTTCCCATGCAAGATTCCCGCGGAATAACCCAATTAAGGTACGTTTCAAAACGTAAATTCACAAGGCAGATATTCTGTAGCAACACAACATGGCGAATGACCCAAAAAGGCTGATCAGGTAAAACCCAATTCGAAAATTGGAAGGAGCTTTGAAAGAAACTTGACATATGCAACCTAAAAAGCTTTATGCGAGGAGTGACACCTAATCTCTAAGAATTCTTATGCATTGTAATTTTGGGAAACGGCTTACGTTAGATGAAAATATAACTTACAAAAGGTCTGAATGCTCAGTTTTATTGTAGGCAAAAATTAGACTTAATAAAAGATAAGGCAAAAAATTAGCTTTAACGAAAAATAGAACAATTAAATGAATAACTGTAAATGACTTTTGAACCGTAACAGATTATACGACAAATTATGCAGCGCCAACTTGAGACGTACCAGGTCTACGAATTAACGTATCCAAAACATTCGCTTTTTCCGGTCGCTCAGTTGCTGAGAGCGCTCGTTCAGATTTGCTTTAAATACAGGGTGTTATGAAAATGAGTGCAAATATTTTAATCCGTACTACAACAGGGCGCCTGGTGAAGACCAAGTAGTAATTGAGGCTATCAAATTCAGTGGAAAACCTATGCTATGTGCTCTTCAAAAGCTATTTAACGCTTGCATTTCTAAAGACACACCTACCCAATGGAACAATGCAATCATTATTCTTGTTCATAAGAAAGGAGATATTGCCAATCTTGCCAACTACCGGCCTATAAGCCTCTTATCGCATATCTACAAGTTACTAATGAAGATCGTTACACAACGATTGACATCAAAGTTTGATTTCTGTCAGCCAAGAGAACAGGCGGGTTTCAGAAGAAGCTACGGAACAAATGACCATTTGCTGGTCTCAAAGGTTCTTATTGAGAGGTTTATAAAGTACAATAAGCCGCTTATCCTAATTTTCAATGATTTTCAAAAGGCTTTTGATTCCATCAGCCAGAAGGCCATGCTGCAGGCATTATCAGAGTGTAGCAACATCATGTGTCAGGCTCCACCAAAATACATACAAATTTCCTATGAAGCGAGGAGTTGGCCAAGGCGATAATATATCACTAAAACTCTTCACTACGCTGGTAGAGTTTGCTTTCAAAAAACACAATTGGGATGGCTTAAGAGTTAACATATATGGAGAATACCTCAACCACCTCCATTCGCGAATGACATCATACTCATCGCGGATCGTCTTTATAATGCACAAAAAATGCTAGATGACTTAAATAAAGCTACTAGACAAGTCGGACTAAACATCAATCTTTCAAAATCCCAATTTATGACAAACCTAGTACCCAGCTCAGGTATATTGGCAGAAGGTGTCCTAATAGAACAGGTGTCATCCTATAGATACCTAGGTCACGAAGTTAAGATTAGTAGAGATAACCAAACCCACAAAATAACCAGAAGAATAAGACTGACATGGGCAGTTTTGGTAAATTGGGCTACATATATAGGTCAAATATTCCTGTATGTCTGAAAAGGAAGGTTTTTAACTTGTGCATCCTTCCGGTCTTAACCTATGGAGCAGAAACACTTACATTGACAAAGAATACCGTTTCCAAGATAGAGGTCGCCCAAAGACGTATGGAGCGGTCAATGCTGGATATATCTTTAAGAGATATGGTACCGAATACCGAAATACGACGCAGAACAGAAGTGGAAAATGCCATCAAAAAAATTACCAAACGTAAGTGGAACTGGGCGGGCTACATTGCGAGACTAACAGACCATGGATAGACCAAAAAACTATTGAAATGGCGACCAAGAGCAGGCGCCTACCGAAGCAGAGGTCGCCCTCCCTCACGATGGACTGACGATATAAGGCGCATTCGGGGAAACTGGATGCAGCGGCCAAAGATCGCGATAATTGGACTACAATACGGGAGGCCTACGTTTAGCAGTGGAGAAATATATAGGTTGAATGATGATGATGATGATGATGAATAGAACTCGCTAAAATGAACAACTTTTGCATTTATCATTTCTTCGAAAACGCATTCAAGACTGAGTTAAGATTCAAAACACTTTTACTCTAAAAATGCATACCCACCTGTAAAATAATAGTTTAATTTAATGGCGCAGAACACAAAAAAAACTTTCTTTGATATGCAAATCAACGAAAACTGCATAGGTACTGATAAAACCTTAGTTCACATCTGGTCGCCAACGTACTTTATCAATTGAGGTAAGGAGGTTATTAAACGCATGATTTTTGTACAACAACTTTGCAGTTCCAATATATTTGTGTCTTTCACCTTTAACTTAGATTTGCTTACCATGCGACTGGTCAAATTTCGGGGAGATAAATAATTGAAGAGATATGCGATTAAATAAAAAACGATAAATATAAAAGTTGTTCATTTTGGTGAGCTTTATCACTGGTTAAAATATTTGCACTAATTTCTATAACACCCTATATATTGAAACAACACATCGGATAAACTTGCATATCATTTCGACTGCTACATCTCATTAAAACTAAAGTTAATGCTAATCTAAATATATGTACAATTTCAGAAGGAAATAAAACAGGTATTCTATTAATTGAATTTGGGCCTACTGTATTCTAAAGCGCCCGGGTAAATTCGCAACGCCGCTTACACGCCAGTGGAGTGGGAGGATGGCTGTTAGTAATTTCCCATTTCTTCGGCTTCGCTGTACATGGCGGCCTGTGCTGTTGTGTTCAAATTCGGAACCACGTGCAAAAGTTTTCGGGCTAATTGCGCTCATAGAAACCAAAACCCGCACGTATCGTTTACTTTGGAAACTGGGGACGACGCCCCACAATAATTCTGATGGCCCGGGGTGGTTCGTATAGGGAATAATTTACTGGGATTCATCGTGGATTCGCAGTGCAATTTCTCGGGCTCGTTCTTCTCAAGATTGTGTCGTAGGACCGTTGTGGTAGCTGAGAAGAAGACACAAGCCACGTAAGTAGGGCCTCTCTTTATTTAAGACGGAGGTTGTATCCAAATGCCCTTTCTTCTTCCTCCTCTTAGTATAGGCTGAGAGCACCTAAGGTGTTCGTATGATGGCCGCAGACTGTAAGATATAATCACTGTTCGGGTGTGAGGTGCGAACTACCGACTGCAAGGGCAAATACTTTACCAGCCGGCCACAAGCCCTTTATTACCTCATAATGGCGCTGCTTGCAACGGACATAAGTGCTTTCTATTGCTTCTGAGCCAGGTTGCGGCGATGACTCGTCGGCTCCGGACGGCTTACTGCCAGGTTTAGGGGATCGTTCTGCAAATCTAGGGGAATGGATTTCGTGACTGAAAATTGGCTCGACGAAGGTGCAGACGTGGAGGATAATTCTGCAGTTCTAAAAGACATCGAAAATTGGTTAGACGGTGGTGCACGTATAGGGTAGCATTCTGTACATCCAAATATAATGTGTTTCACCACCGAAAATTGGCTCAAGGGTAGTGCCGTTCTAAGGAATGATTCTGCAAGTCAACGAGTCACTTAAAATTTACATGACAATGGTTGTTTATGTTTAAAGAAGGTTCTGCCTTTAAGGCAGGTTTTGGAGAGCTGGTCGGGCTTTTCTGGCGGAGCTCTAGACTCAGAGGCCTTGGACTGGCAGGCTACTAGCTTTGCAGGATAAATTAGAACTAGTGGCTGCTTAAAGTTGAGAGAGTTCGATGAAAAGCCTATTCTGCCGACAAATTTTGGGATGTGGTTGCTCCTCGGGTGAGACTGGACTCAATTTGTTCTCTGAATGACTCAATTTTTAAAGGATTGCTTTTCTGGATAAAGCAAAACTTGTGGTACACAGGCAAGAACTTAGTTCAACGTAACTCAGATCAGGAGAATTAGACGAAGCTAAAGATAGATCCAAACTTAAAAAGATTAATGAAGCACTAAGTTTTAGCTCTACGAAAGAAGTTAGCGGCGTACTTTAATCCAGACAAAATACGACCTCGGCGTAAGTAATGCCGTAGAGAATGATTAGCTGTCCATGTAGCAGTTTTCCACCTAATCAAGCTTATAAAACAACAGAATTGTCTGCATGATGTATGATAGGTATATATTGCTACGTACAAAGTTAATTTAAACCCTAGATGCACGTGCTGATTTTTAAAAATTAATTACCTGAAACCTACCTTGCTGTAGATGTTTTTCATTTTATATAATTCTTTACTCAACTAGCTCAATATGACTCTGTATCTGCAGGGTAACTGTAGCACGAAAACTGATAGTACACTGCAAATTATTGTAATGTACTTCAAAACAATCAAACGAATTTTCAAAGACCCTACCCTTGGGCGACCATTTAAATGTGTAAAGGTATATTGTAATATTATTATGACTCTGAATTAATAAATGAACACCCTACACATATTTTTATTTTTATTCAAAATCAAATTTTAACTCAAAATCAAATTTTAACTGAATAAAATAAATAATTAACCGTATCATTGGGTTCATAAATTATAGTGTTTTGCCTTTTTTAGTATTGCACACATCTGCAAATAAAACAAATTATGGCTAGCTCATTAATTACGGTAAGCAATAAAAACTCGAAAATCTGCAAGTTAGGTTCTCCGAATTTGTTCAATAAAAACCCTGTGATACGCCACTGGGCTCTGAAATTTATAAGTAGCTAACACGCAAACTCTTACTGCACTGTCAAATTTAATCCATCAACAATAGATTTAATGTGCCGTTCCTTTTGTGTAATTACAGTGAACTCAAACGCAAATCCATGAACAAATTAACAGGTAAATCGTAAAGCGTCTCCTGATTGTTTTCTGTTTCAAATCGTTCGAGGCGTCCCTGGCATCATTTGTTTTACTGGACACTTGGCTACATAACCTCAACTTAAATTTACAATTTCTGGAACTGAGGTTTATGTTGGGAAATAAAACTGCCTGGAATCTCGGTGTTTGGTAATTTTCACGCTTCTAGTGCTAATATTGCTTTTCAACTAACCTTGTAAAATTTCTTAAGTTGCGGCTGGATTCTCGGAGAGGTTCTCCTGAAGCTTGTAGCTGGATGCTGGACCCCCTGGAAGCTGCAACTGCTGTGCTGGCGTTGTAGACACTGGGCGGAACTGTAAACACCCTCACTCAGGCTCTGGATCTTCGCTGAAGCCCGCAACTTGTGTTCAGAAGCTGGATCTCGGCTGCTGTTCTTGTATTTGTGGACACCGTAGAAAACATTTTTTATGTGCTGGATTTTGTTGCCCACATATACACACGTTCACTGTTATCTCCTGATTAAGCCGGTACAAATTTTATTAATTTATTTTAATGTTAAGTAGTAAAAAAGTTAAATAATCTGGAGACACAAATTTAGCTTGTCAGAATTAATTAATTTTCAATTGTTTCTTTTTTAGTTCGCTAACAACAATTGCCTATCTGGCTACATAAAAACGGATGTTAACTGAACACAATGCAAATACTTAAAATCTAAATTCACAACTTAATTAATAAAACTGCACATATTCTTATTTCTAAATTATTGTTTGTCCATGTTTGCAATTTATTTAAGTTCTAGCGTCACTCACATAGTTTTAAATTAATTGTCTGTTCACTTGTGTCATTACACTGACTTATTTTTAAACACAAATCTGGTCCATTTCCTATGGTGTGTGTTTTTTTCTTGCAGTTTTATAAAACCTGTCTTATTTTCACCATTTCTTCAGATATTACTGCTCCATTTTCTTATAGCCTTATTCGATCTAGTATTGTGCTCTTTTGCACTGTATTGGGAACATTCTGTCCATTTTACCTTTACTTAAAACATTCGTAGAACTGTACTCATTCCATTATACTGACATGTAAATTTAATTGACCTGCATGTAATAAATCCCTTTGGTGATAGATTTGTTGAACTATTTATTGTCTTTACATTGCACCAACCTCTTAATTTTCGTTAATTGATAGAACTGTGAATCCAACTTACGATTTGAGCTTTGCCTTATGCCATTTATTCTAAAGTACTTTCACTTAATATCGGCAATGCTTAACGGATGTGATCATAAATTAAAATTTCTAATATGACTTCTTGCAGTTGCTTGCTTACCCCAGCTCTGTGCTTTTATTCACTTGCTTTAATTTATTGATTCTGCAAGCAGAGTTGTGTAACGGGTTAAAGACCATTTCAATATAAACAGCGGCACGACGAACAGTCAAGACGGTACACACCAGATCTTTCTATTAAAAGGGTGGGATCTTTATTGAAGACCACCAATTTCCAAAGGGAATTGGTAGTAGGAAAGGAAATTTGAAAATTATATTTGCTTAAAATGTCTTTTATGGGTAAAGAAATTGCACCATAATAAGGAATGGAATGAAAAATATTATTTTCGGAATTATTAATAGGGGTTAAATTTGTTAAAAATTGTATACGGAGTTTATGATAAATAGGTAAAATAAGTTGGAAAGGGTAACCGTCTTTGATAGCAATAAATTTAATGATGTTAAATTCAATATTGAAATATTCTGTTGGGATAGGAATAGAGAATACCTAAACGTCTAAATAAAAATTGAAAATTGGCAAGCATATGGGATAAGGGGTGAAAGGACGAATAATGGATAGTATGGTCAGTACAGCTAGGCTTCCTATAAATACTAAAATTAAGAGATTTAACTTTGGACTATTATTTTTTCTATTCAAAATATCAAGAAAAGGGAAAAGAGTTTTTGTATTCCGTTTCAAAATGAATTTAATATTGTGGTGTACTGAGTTAAACCAGGTGATATGACCATTAATGTTGGGGTTATTAGAATTGAAAATGACCAGGATATCATCCAAGTACCTACCCCTATAAATAATATTATGAATGAAGCGAGCTACATAAAAAAAAAATTGCCAAGTTATTCATGAAAATCTCTGCTAACAGAGAAATATTCGTGGAGAAGACCATTTCTTTTATTGCTTCATATCAAATTATACCTGCTAAAAGCATGACGGATCACCTCCCTATTAATACAGCCAGTCGAGCTACCTTGGTTCGTCGTTTCAAAAATCTATCTAAGAAATTCAATAAGTCACAAGTAAACATGTGGTTCAACATCACCTGCAAGAAGGAACACCTAACGCCCACTTTCATCGATGTCAAATCCAGTGCCAATACCTACTTCCCAAAATACCCAAGCTTTGGGTGCTATCAAGTCTGCTAAGTATGAGTATGAATTTTGAATATATGTTTGTACTTGTTTTTCATACCTAAAAGAATTATCAATGACGAGACACAAATTTCTTACACCTTGTTTTAGTGGAATGTTCACGTCATGAATTTTTATCTTAAATAAAAGTTGATATCTTGAAACCTCCTTTCTGGGACGAAACAAAATACCAACAGATTTATTTGGGTTTAAAAATAAACAATGATTTTTTGAGGCTTCTGACATTTTGTTTAAATCGCAGTTGCAAAAGATTTATAAATCTGGGTGTCGTCGGCGTACATATTTATGTTACAATGTTCTGTATAATTTTGCAAATTACTTGTATAAATAGCAAACAGCAGGGAGCCCATAATAGATCCTTGTGGTACGCCTCTTAATACCTCTTGCGGCGAGGAGCAATTACCATTTAGAGTGACAATTTGAAACCGACCAGTCCAACAATTTTTTATAAGATTAGAAGCGTCTTCACTAAAACCAATATACGACAAAATTGAGATTAAAAGGATATGATTTATAGTGTCGAACGCTTTACGAAAATCTAATAATACGAGACTCTTTCAAAATATCATCGGTTATGTGACTTAAAGCTGTAATACAACTATGAGCTGGTCTGAAACCGATTGTGTAGTAGGGAGTATATTATTTAAGTATAATCTTGCATTTGTTTATGGATTACGTTTTCGAAGATTTTTTAAAGTGTTGGCACAATACTAATAGATCCCAAATCGGATAACTGTGAAGGATTATTAATTTTAGGTAAAGGTTTAACTAATGCTAGTTTCCATACATCTGGAAAATAATTCAAGGTTACTAAAGTATTAATTATGTGAGTTACACAGGACAACACAGTTTAATCATATCAATACTAATGCTATCTGAACCCATTGCTTTGCTCTTCATACTGATGATTATTTTAGAGACACTTTCCATCGAAACTGCACGAAAACGAAATTCTTTGTGGAATGAATCTTCATTTTCATAATATTGTAACTGATCTTAGCTCAGATTCAGTTTTGGAATTCCATTAAGGAGAAAAAATTATTAATTACGTCTACGTTACATAAGTTGTTAGGAATGTGCTCATGTGTTGCATTGTTAATATTTAAGTTATGAAGTTTATTGCACAAAGATTTACCTTCTTTGTTATTTACTATTATTTCTTAGAAGTTTATAGTAATCCCAATCTTGCAATTTTGTTTTTTTTTAATTTTAAATGATTTATCTCCCAAATGTATTATATATCTTAAATTGTCGGTTAGCCAAGGCGCCGATTTTTTCGTAATTTTCTATCTCTTTAATGGTGCTTGTGCTTCAAATAATGTTAACAAACAGCTACCTATTTAACATGTTAATCTTCTCATCTATCGACGTTGTAAGATTTAGTTGTTGCAAAGGCAAAAGGTGCAAGTCATGATAAAAATGTGCTTTATTTAAATATGTGTAGTCTCTAAATGTTATAAATTTATTGGTTTTACTGGTTTAGAGATGTTTACAGTACAAAGTACTATATTATGGTCCGAAAAAGTACAATCAACAACATGCTAATAACCTTGCTAGAATCATTTATAAGTATTAAATCTAATAAATTTAAGCTCCTGATTGGTTTATTTACGACTTGTGATAGTAAATAATTTCTAATCACCTGATAAAAATAATGCGTTTGTATGGAAGTGACGTTAAACAAGTTAATATAGAAATTACCCACACAACAAACTATATCGTTATCAGGTATAATAAAGGACAAAGATTCATCTAGGCAATCTATAAAAGTCTTATAACTCATTTGTGGTGGCCTGTATAATGCACGTACTGTGATTCTATATTTAATTTTAAATTATATCCACAATTGAATCATTTACATCACACACTCTAAAATTTATACAACTTTAAATATAAATAGCAACTCCTCCTCATCTAGTATTTCGAACTTTTCTTATTAATGTAAAATCATTTATAGTTAAATAATTAGAATCAACAGTATTACATAACTCACTTCTCCACAAATTGTAGATACCTTGATTAATCAAATCAAGGATGAAATCGTCAACAGTTTAAAGTTGGAAATCCAAGGGTACGTTGAAAAGGTACAATCACTGGAAGAGGAAATTAAACTTCCGAAGAAGACCAACGATGATCTAGAACAGTATACTAGAAAAGATAGTATACGCACTGGCTCCCAGAATCCAAAGACAAAGACACAATAGCAACTGTGTGCTCCCTTATTAAAAATATTAAATCTCGATGTGACACCGTATCATGTCGATGCTTGTCGCAAACTAATGAGTAAGGCGGGTATGTACAGACCTGTTATAAATACATTTGTTAGCAGGTTAACAAAGCATATGATATGTGCCAAAAAGAAAATATTTAAAGGTACTACAATTATTATCAAGGAAGACCTCACCCGAAAACTGCTACAAGAAGTTTCTAGGAAGGTCGGTTTTAGAAATGCATGGAGTAGGAATGGCAAAATATTTATAAATTAATTTAATTAGAATAATTACCTACTTGCGAAGATGATTTAAATAGCATTATAGGAACCACTGCAGCACAGAAATGAGTTCACCTTGTGAAATTCGCTTGGTAATTATTATTTTGACACAAACTGAAGCAAAACATAACCTGCTAACCTAGAATTTGACATAGACTTACAGTGTTGCCAATTTTAACTAAAGTTTTGAATTGCATTATGGGAAGTTCAAAGCATACTAGATGCAATTCATTTTAAGACACCCGGTATTATCTACATAGTGCAGGTTTATTTCCCGTTAAAATTAATTTTTTTTGTTATCGTTATTGTTTTATATTCTTTTAAATGTTGGTTAGTAATATCTCTAAATATGCACATAAACTATTAATAACCCACATTAATTACATGTGAGCAAATCAAAACAAAATCAAGCTCGGCTTAGAAAAAATTAAGTCATGTGCTCGCTTACTTCTGATTTTTAATTTAAAGATGAAACTTATTATAACAGTAGAAGTCAAGTTGTTTTGAGAACATGAAAATTTATGTTTACATTGCAATGGTGAACACTTTCAGAAGTTCTTATAACTTAATACGTAATTATTGATGTAGCAGATGTAACATTGTTTAACCTTCAAGTACTAACGTGTCTGTTGTGGTGCATTAGTACTAACGTGACGTCTCAGCGACGGGCATATATTTATTTATGAATTTATTACTAATTTTTTTTTTAAACATAAAGTACTATGCAATGATGTATCAAGCATATTTTAATCACATAAAAAATATAAATTCATAAAAATATTAGCATTTACAGAGTCAAATAGGAAACCGTGTTTAAATTTGTAGGTGTTAACTTAATTACAGAAAAAGGCAATTTTCAATATTTTTTTTTATTATCAGCAAACATATTTCAACAGACAATGGTATTCTAACACAACTTAACTAAAAAAACAGTGAGAAAAAAAAATACGTATAAAATTTCACACCACCCTAAAACTATACAGAATTAGTGCAAGATGAACACATTAGGGTCACTAAGTATAGCAGAATTTTTATCAATATTAGGTTCTCCGTTACTGTCCTCACTGTCTAATTCATTATACTGCTGGAACACTTGCTGCTCAAGCAACAAGCTGTTGATCTAACCATATTTGAGCAAGTTGGTTTTTGACCCATCATGCAAAAATAGTAGCGTGCATACTAACGTGACGTCTCTGAGACGGAATTTATTTTTAAATACAAATAACTTCCGCACAAAACATCCCACCGCAGCGAAATTTTAAAAACTGAGTTATTTTTAGGTAGTTTGAAATTAGATGAAGGATCAACCATACATCTTAACTGGAGGGGGAAATATAACACACGCGTCGAACATTTCCGTCTCTCAGACGTCACGTTAGTACTTAAGGGTTAAGTGTTGGTTTTTTGTTAATTTTCAATTAAAGTTTTGACATTACAGTTGAAAAGGCCAATTCGTGCTACGTGTATTTATGTATTTCATACCTTTTTTTATATACACTGCTAGTAATAAAGCTGAGCCGTATGTTTCATTATGCCTTAACCAAGTAGGTACGTAGTATAAGCATAAACTCTGCATAATCGGCTACGTATTATAAGTATCTGTCCCCTAGAACACCAGTGTGAACGTTAGTAAATCTGCGTATACAGCAGCATAATTCCGTGTAGCGGAGGATAAGCACAATTGGAACAATGCCGTAAGCCCCGCGGCAGATTCATTAGCACCCAAACTAGTAAAAGGTGCGGGTCGTAAGCAGGCAAGCTGCTCGTGCTTACGGATTAATAGAAGTGCGAAGCGGGCTAATAGCAGCCCTAAAATGTGCTCAGTATAGTGTGTTGTGGCCTGCATTATTCGCCACCGTACACTGTGAATTCTAAGTGGGAACCCAGCGTCCGAGAACAGCGATATCCGGTTGCATCACCACTAGAGTCCCTGTATATAAAAGAGTTGGGACATGTAGGGTGACTTGTTTTGGATCCACAAACCATGGAGTACCTGATTTTTGGCAGTTTTATACTTTGTGCATACTTCTTTCAACCAAAACAAATGAAATATATCTTTGCTGCATCACATGGTCCTTGATTTGTGGATCCAATGGCTCAACTCTAAGTATATATAGGAACTCTAATCACCACCACAGGCTGCAGCCGCTGTTAGTTTATTTAAAATGTTATCAAAATGTTAAACACTCATAAAAAACACTGGACGTAATATGTGCTGTAACGAGATAAAAAACACAGTGTATATGTGTTTATGCAAAGCTTTGGGTTTTTATTGCTGTAGTGTTTGCATGTGTAAGTGCGACATTCCAGGTGACAACGAGCTACTTCCAAACAATATTAGCTTTCTCTTAGCTGCACTGACGATATTAATAGAGTCTCTTACCTCACCGACTGAATAAGCTAGCGACCCAAGACACCGTAAAGTAACAATACAGTAGAATGTAGGGCTAGTTAAAACACGTCGTGTTACATGGTCGGTGACAATTGTGGAATGGTTTAGGTTATGTATGTGTATTTCATTATAGAACATCGACATAATGTGAATTAATAATCGACATATGTTTCAATTTTCAAATTCAGGCTCGATTTTACATGTTATGTTCTTTAACTGCTAAATTAACTGAACTAAACGAATTTGTTAGGTCCAATAAACCAAATTTGCTTTGCATTTCTTAAAGCTGGTTAAAAGCTAGTGTACCAACACATACAGTGGACATAGCTAATTGTAGATCTTTTAGGCAGGACAGACTAGACAATCATAGAGGGGGCGTTGTAAAAAATAATCTGCAACGTTATGTGATACAAGTGGATGACTACTGAGCAATTGTGTGTGTGAAAATAGTGGGTTTGAATCAAACATTTGTTATAGGTGTCGTCTAACCTAGGGATGGGCGCGTGATGTGAAAACAGTCGGGTCACGGCGGGTCTCGTGGTGAACGTGAGTAATATTTGAAAATCAGGCCGTGGACGTGAGCGAAAATTTTCAAGGCGTGATTCACGTTTCATGTTAATTTCACATTAAATATTTAGTAACGAATAAAATACTGCATGGTGTCCCGCTTTCTCGCTGCGCGACATGGAAGATCTAGAGCTGGAGCGGAAGGTCATGGTACTTCTGTGTGGCAGCCTGCAGCGACGGAGCTTCGCACATGTGTTGTGTTGTGAATGAGGTGTATACAGTCAATCGCCTTTCTGCGTCTACAGGCGATCAAGTGGAACTTACTTTTAGTTCCTCGAACGTAAAAGTACTTTTAAACCTAGCAATTAAAAGTGTTGCTTAACAACATATACTTTCTTGTACTCGTAACAGTCAGGGAAACGTCAACTCCAATGACAGCTTACGGTATTAAAAGTAATGTGTTTGAAAACGGTTGCAGGAAACGCTTTTGCGAGAAAGCAGTATTTATCCTTTGTTGTAAGCTATTGTAGTCAATTTTCATTTATTTCTTTTGTGTCTACTATTCTGATTTCAATATATCATGTAAATTGTTTCACGTGCAAAACATATTTTATTTTAGAGTTTTTAGTTTTGTTGTGGGTCCTATATTGGTTTTAAAGTTAAACATTCTGTTCTATCTGAATTGGAATTTTCAAATAAAAGCTGCGGGTCACGTCATGAGTGGCGGTTCACGCCGTGAACGTGAGTGTTTAAAGCAAGGGTTGAACGTGCGTGACGTGAGTGGACACTCACTCAAGCGCCCATCTCTAGTCTAACCCACATAGACAATTTTCAGATTTTTAAAGCAATCTACACAACTCTTTATTAGAAGTTAGCTGTTACTCCGAAAACATTGTAGTGGAAGGAGATTTCGATATTGACATTAGCAAAATGGAACCGGCAACATTAAAGTAATTTTGAGTTAACGCAGAACATTCATGAACCAACAAGATGCGATTGAATTATTGATTTATTTGTATCTTCTCACAACGTTAATATAATAAAATTTGGGGTATATGCGGGTGTCAATCTATCCGACCCTGATATGACACACTGTATGTTGAAGGCAATTAACCGTAAACCTGCTCCATTTATAAAATCATACTTCTGTTTTACAGTTTTTGACTTTAAAACCTTTAACAATGATCTACTGTCTATGAGTTTCGATGATATACACATGTGCCCAGATGCAGATTCCAAAGTTTAATTTCCAAATGAAAAAATACTAGAACTTTTCGACACACATGCACCTTTTCGACAAGCCAGAATATCTAAACCGCCTGCCCCATGACCAAACAATAATATTAAGTTTGTCATGAAAATGTGAAATAAAATTTATAAGCGTAATAAAACAATCGCCAATCGTCAGCAATACAACCAACTTAAAAATCAAATAACCAGGGCGTGTCGTAAAGCTAAAATAGAACATTTTAACGAACCCCTCTTGTGCTAAATTTTCCCGCTCAACAGTGCCCCCTCCCCCATGAACAAACTAAGTTCTCGTAAAAAAACTCTTGTCCTTGAATTAAACTTCAAAAGCTGCCAAATATTTTGGTACTTCTATGGTTTACGTTTAAGGTATTCTCCATCATAGACTAAACAAAGTTTGAAATTTGTTACTTTAATAATGCCGTCAGATTATTTTAAAGTATTTTAAAACTATTAAATGTATTGCTATAGACACAGCCCCAGGCCCTGATAGAGTGTTAATGCGTCATCATACAAGACAAAATATATCCAATTCTTTCACTAATTTGTAACAAAATGATTATTGAGCAACATGTACCTGAATGCCTTAAAGAGACAAAAACAGTTGATTTTCAAGGGTGAAAATTCTACTCTACTGCAAACTAATTGGAGACCGATATCAATTACCTCTGTAGTTCGTTGAGTGTTCGAGAAGATATTCAGAAATTATACAACTGTTAACATCAACCAGCGAGGTTTCGTTCCCTTACCAGGACCATACATTAATACTACTATTCTTAATGCATTCTACAGTCAACCAAGAGGGACAAGAAGTCGTGTTGTATTTATTTGTTGGATATTGCAAACGACTATGATAATATAAGCCTAGATCATCTTGAGTGCACTTTGAAGCCATTGGCTGTTCCAACCGCGTCTCTTCTTTTCTCTACAAATGTGTAACAGTACAAGAGTTGAAACAATAAAGGAAAAAAAAGAATATCTTTTTAACAGAGATGTCTGCAAAGTGCTCCACTGTCTCTATACATGTATAACGTTGGTATCAATCATATTCTCGAGGAGTTGTCAGATCCATGTGTAACTAAAGAATACGGATATTCCTTTGACGAATCGTTCAGCTTTAGTATATAAGTCTTTGCTGATGATACAGTTTTAGTAGGAAAAGATAAAGTTTCAGTGGAAATCTAGTTTTTAATTATTCAGGTGCTGTTTGTCGAGATTGGGTTATCACTAAATTCTGAAAAAAACATGCATCATCAATATAAAAGACATTTTGTTAGTTAAAGGGGAATGTTTAGTTCATAATAAAAGTATAAAGTCAATTGGATCAAATGACACTATTAAATACCTGGGAGTTAATTTTAATGCTAAAATCATTATGAATGAACTCAAAGTAATTAAAAACATAGAAAAGCATTCAATATTCTGGTAAATACGCCATATTTCAAAGAAGAACAAAAAATGTCAGTTCTTAACTGTTGTGTTTGGCCAGCATTAGTATATTCCCTTCAAACAGCATCTTTAAAGGATCTCTCATAAATATTTCTGAGTGATATTGACAGGATCATCTATTCTGCGGTTAAAGAAATGTTGTCGTTACCATCAGATACTCTGAACAGTATGCTATACTCAGTTAAAAATAATCGGCCCTTTGCTCTTTTTAATGCTAGTTCGGAAGCCTATATAAAACACTATACTATATGCCATCGCTTAGAAAATGTAAAAACCCCTTAGTGCCAAGAAGTAGAAATCTTGGAAAGGAAAAGAAGGAATGTGTTGAAATATTGAAATCAAACAATGAAAACAAGAATATAAAGAAAACAGCCCGGGTTATTAGAAAATACTTACAACAAAGAGCGTTTGAAGAGTGGCGTGGACTGTCAACGAAAGGCAAAGAGTGTAACGATACCTTTTAAACAGCCCTAAACTCTACTGTACTATTACCTTACAATACTCTGGGTTGCTAGCTTATTCAATCGGTGAGGTATGAGACTCTGTTAATATCGTCAGTGCGGCTAAGGGTAAACTAATATTGTTGGGGGTCAGCTCGCTGTCACCTGAAATGTTGTACTTACACATTCAAACACTACCAGCGAGAAAAATACAACAGTTTACACAAACACATATATAATCTATAAGAAACGCATAAAAATAAGAAAATACAAATGAACATATACATAAAACGGTTGCGCGCTACAAATGGGAAAATGCCTTAAATAGATCCTTAAAGTTACACTATCAACGTAAAATCAAAGCCACAAGCGCGAGGTATAATGTAATTCGACGCACTAATAAACTTAACTCAAAATTGTCTATTCTATAAATGCGCCGATGCTCGGAACGCTCTACTCTGAACGCCTCAGCAAATGACGGGATGACCGGCATACTGGTTTCCGGTGCTTCCCTGTTATCTGGGCCACAGACACACTGTCCACGATTTCGCAATTATTCATTAAAACAATTGCCAACAATGTTGTAACCGCTTCCTTATTTTGTATCACGATTTCAAGCAGAACTATTCCGGTTTTCAGCCTTCCACCAAAGAGCAGGGAACAGCGCTGAGTGCCTCCTTCAGGTCAAAATCGCAGCTTCGAGCGATGTCGAATCGGAACACTGCGGAATTGCTCCAAGATGCTGCCTCACTCTGGCAAACCGCACCTCGGATGGAGATACAACGGCGTCGGTGGTTTACAAATACAAACCTCCACGACACTTCAAAAAGCCGACCCCCACCCTTTACTGGCTTGGGGGCGAATGCATGCACCCGCGGCTCACGGCGTTGTTCTCATTTTTTTGGCTTTTCTTTGTTCTCGATACTATGCTTATCGGATTTTGAATCCACTCTACGGGTTGATATTTTTCCATTTGATCGTAAAAAAATATGTTGTTATAGTGGATCCAACAATCCTATTTGAGATGGATACAAGCCAAGATAAAGAAGTTGATGTAAAAAAAATATTAATTTATGAACCTACCATTCCATATTTTAAGGAAAAATCCTAAATTGAAAATATTGGTAATTGGTTTATTCATTGGTGCAAGGGGAACATTTCCACCCTCATTTCAAGTTTTTGTAGATCTAATCAAATTAGTAAAAAAGTTTTCAATTAAATTTGGACAATATGTGTTAAATTGTGTTTATATGTGTTTATATTTAAAAAAACCATTTATACAGGTTATCTATGAAAAAGATTTCTAGTTTTTTAGTTCCTCTTTATTTTCAACTTTTTGTGAGTTTTTAAAGTTTTGATTTGGTATTTTTTGTTCAATGTAGCAAACTATGTTGCATAGTAAGAAGATAAATAAATCTTTCTCTCAGATCTTAAAGAATGTTCCAAAAACTGCAAGTCAATGGATTTTTGTTTTTTACGTTGTCACTAAATTAACATAAAATTTTGGGTTTTCTACTCGATAGCATTTGATTCTCTGCTTTTCAATATGAGCAAATTCCCTATCAACTGGCATCATACTATGTCCAGACAAAGGCTGATCTAAATATAGACATAGGTGACGGTTTTTATTCTGGCTGAAACAGTTATCAGCAAAAATTTTTAAAAGTTTTAGCTGATCTGTTTTGTTTTTAGAAAGAAAATTCTCCAAACAGCTGATTACCTACTACATTGAATTTAAGAGTAGTTAAAGTTAGAAGACGTCAAAGAGAACATTTGCATAGCAAACTATACATAAAAAATTAATAATAATCTGACAAATTCTGCTTCTTCTTCCTCTTATTATAGGCCAGTGGCCTGTTTTAACCACAAGTTAAAACATTTAAATGCTTAAACTGATTATGGTCGGTGAAATTCATTTCTATGAACATAACTTGGCATAGGTGGTTGGAATAAGGCCGAATTTAAGTAAAATTTAGAAGCAAAAAACAGTTTGGGTATTTCAATCACATTTGTACAGTGTTTAATGTAAAGGGTGTTTTTTTAGAAGGATACACCTTTAAATTGAAATAAAACACAGAAAGATGTTTTTAATATCCATGAAATTGGCTTTATTTATGTTTGACTATGATTTCGGGCATGTGACCGCCGCGATTGGCGTATACATGACGTAATCTGAAGGTCCAATTTTCACACACTCTTTTCGCAGTAAATCAGGCTGTATTTCATTTCAGCAATAACGCGTCGAATTATTTTGGCTTTCAAGTGCTCAATTGTTTCCGGTTTATCGGCATAGACATGCGACTTTACATATCCTCAAAGAAAATAATCTAACGGCGTCAAATCGCACGAAAGAGGTGGCCAGTTAACAGATCCACAAAATGGATCCACGAAATGGATCTGTTAACTGGCCACCTCTTTCGTGCGATTTGACGCCGTTAGATTATTTTCTTTGAGGATATGTAAAGTCGCATGTCTACGTCGATAAACCAGAAACAATTGAGCACTTGGAAGCCAACATTCGACGCGTTATTGCCGAAATACAGCCTGATTTACTGCGAAGAGTGTGTGAAAATTGGACCTCCAGATTACGTCATGTACACGCCAGCCGCGGCGGTCACATGCCCGAAATTATATTCAAACATAAATGCCATAAAATTATGTTTCAAATAAAGCCAATTTCATGGATATTAAGAACATCTTTCTGTGTTTTATTTCAACTTAAAGTTGTATCCCTCTAAAAAACACCCTTTATTTTTATTTGATTTACCTAATAAAGGTTTTGGTGTTAGCCAGTGGTTCTCAAAAGTTTTCCCTAGTTCTAATACCATTTTTTCGCATAATCAATTGTTTTCAATGCAATATACTTGTAATGAGGTCAATATACACCTATTTAATTTAATAACTGTACTTATAAATTACCCTGTTGCATTGAGTTAATTTTAATAATTATAATGAGTAGATAACTAAGCAAAATTGTTAAATAGCAACCGTGTCGGGTTGTTACAAGTCATAACTCTACCATAACGAACCAGTCAATCAAGATTTTTTTTATCCTTAAGAAAATATTCTTTGTACTTTTTTCATACCTGCTTCTCATTTTAAAAATTAAACACAATATGAATAATTTTTATTTTATGAAAGTAAACTCTACGTTAAGAGCTGCTTGCTTTCACGAGCGCATTGGGGCCATATCGAAGCGGCTCATCAGCTCTTCGACAATTTCTAGAGCGCAGCGGGGACCAGCGGCAAGAAGTAGGTCAAAAGATAAATATATTTTAAGATTCAATGAAAGTCACGTCCGCGAAAGCATTCGATCATTCTGGCTGCCTCTGATAGTGCGGGGCTCGAGTTACTAATGTCGATGCTTTCACCTTTGGCACGTCCGGAAAGGCCCAGCAATTGGATTGAATGGCTTTGATGGTTTGCTATTGACTATAATTAGAACTGCGTGGCTCATTCAAATCAGTTGCGCCATTTAAATATTTGATTTCCATTCACCAACACGGGCAAATTTTAGTTGTGCCCTGTTTGACTATCTTTTAAGATAATATAGGAATACTAACCCATTTTGATTATTTAATTATTTATGTTCAATATTTTTAATAGATGCAATTCAATCTTGACGTCAGATTTTTTCATTTATGTTACTTGCGTGTGTTGATTGATGTTTATAGTTTTCATAATCAATGTTAATTTCAACTATCGCAAGCATTATTCTATTCTTTATCCTCACCTTGTATACGTTTTTGTGGATTTAATAAGGAGCTATTTTAGTTTATAGTTATACAACGACTTTCTGTTGATAAAGCTGTTGCAAACTTTCAAGACCTCACCGTATACTATTAGTAACTGTAATATAAATGCATTTCGCAACATTTGTTCATCTATGTGAATAAAATTGTTCAAATTCTTTAAATGTCACAAATGCACAATTACTTTAATAGCTGCATAACAAAGAAATTTACTACGTTCCTGTGTAGAACGTGTTTGTGCTAGATACTTAGATTCTTTGTTAAAACTTCCTTCCCATTTGCCAAAATGCAAGCTGCTCTTGGTCATTAATTGAGTAGTTTTGTTAATTGTTCTTAGTTCATTTTTTCTGAATGACATAGATACTTGTCCTTAAACCATTGTGTTTACTTCGACACATAATAAATTCTTGAACATTTTAGGGTTTGCTAACTTATTACGTTTTACTAAAACAGATTTTCCAGTATTATAAAAAAGCCGAAGTGTTTTTGGAAAAAAAAGTAATATACAGAGGTAAAGCGTACCCTTGCGTGACACCTACGTTACCCATACAATTTGTTTCCAGTACAATTCGGTTAATCTAATGTCGTAGCAGTCAGTATTCTAGTTTTGAGATTACCGCAGTTCTTCTCAAAGTCAATAAGATTCCTAAACATTTGGAAAATAAATGGAAAATGTTTAGTTTTAGTAGCTGTGTATCTATATAACGATATGTTTCCAAAGTAAGTGCACATTTATTTATGTATATAATAAATTTCTAAAATACTCCGAAGTTTTTCACTTTGCTCTAATTTAACCGGCATCGTATTTTTTAAGATAACCGAGATCGCCATGCTTAAGGTCGAAAGACAGACAACCTGTATAACTAGCAGTAAATCGGACATTATTAATATGTTCACTGCACGAACATAGCTCGAACTTGCTTTCTCCTCAGGTAGGGATTCGAGCATTGTGAGTAGACCGGTTGGATTGTGTCCAGCCTAATAAACTTAATAAAGTATAGTTTATAACCATGACAACACCTTAAAGCAATTTTTCACAAATGATAATAAATCGCAGCAAACAGTGCTGGCTATGGCTGGATATTTCGCCCGGTAATCTTGTAATATACGTTAATGCTTGTACATTGTGTATGCATGTACTATGTATTACTGCAGACAGGTGATTCTATGACCGCATTAAACATTAACAGTTGGAGAGTCAAGATAGGACAGCAGCTTTGCCAACTTCAAATGCCCTGTTTTGAATTAAATCCAGTTGTTCCCGTAGGTTGAGCGTTATACCTACTTTCGGCGTCCTTTCTGAAAAGATTTAGATAGAAACAGACACTATCAAAACAGAAGCGCTCCCACGTCCCCCTGTAGGTAGCTGAAGGCAGTTTTGGTTTAATTACATGTCGTAAATCTATTTTAGACTTAACAAATAGTTATAATAGAAATAAAATGTAAAGCAATTAGCACAATAAAAACAGCAGCCGTTAATTAGTACACCGTGCCGACCAATTATAAAAAGGAGGTGGAGTTTAGTGATGGCGCCGAATTAAAAAAAAATATTACGTATACGAGAACACAAACATTTAAATTATATTCTGTTTGAAAGGAAAATTGAAGAAATTATCAAAGAGATCGTAAAGCTTATAAAGCAAAAATATGAAAAAACGGAACATAATTTAAATGTTTGGGTACTCTTATACGTATATTATCGTTTTTTGAATTCGGCGCCATTACTAAACTCCACCTCCTTTTTATAATTGGTCGGCACCGTGTAATTATTAACGACTGCTAATAAAAACGCTATTGTATATATACCAGTTCTACAATAGATGATGGTTTGCTTGTAAGTTTAAGTTTCTACCTCATTAGTAAAATGTTTCAATGTTAGTTATGCTGAATTTAATACGGTTTAATAATATTTTCGACCAATAAAAAGCTTCTAGTGATATGTAGACTCCCCAAAATTCGTAATATATGGTATTGCCTTGAAATTAAAGAAAATTTAATTACATATTACAGAATATTGTAATACATCACTAAACTAGTCAACCTATCATCATTATTTACAACATTAAATGATCAACACTGAGGTCGAGTCACAGTTTTCCTTCAATAGCTAAATTCTTAATATATTTTCTCCTAAATTTTCCAGTGGGAGTAAGGGGTAGACATTTGACTATTTTGACACCCCCACTGAACTTCTGCTTGTCCCCAACTCGTTCGTCTGCATACTCCTGAATTTCCTTCGAAGTAGTTTCGTCAATCCACTCATCCCGCAGAATGACGATGCCCATGGGGCGTTCTCCATCAATAGGGTGTGGCAACCCAACAACCACGGCACACTCTGCCGCCGGATGCGATATCAGCACTGCTTCTAACTTTGCCGGTGTTATCTGCCAACCCTGATATTTGAACATTTCTCTGATGCGATCTACCATATAGAAACAGTAGTCCTCGTCGTAGTAGAATATGTCCCCAGTTTTCAGAAAACCATCGGAGTCCCACATGTGCCATGATTCAAGGTTGTAGTATCCATTCATAGCGGACTCCGTTTTGAGCCGCAGCTCTCCCGGTTGGTGTGGACCAAGGATTTCTTCAGTTTCTGGGTCTACCACCTGCAAAAATACATTTATGGCAGGGTTCATGAAGGAAAACTTCTAACCTTGTATGAGAAACCTGGATGTGGTCGACCGCAACTTGTAGGTCTCTTGAGCAGTAGCTGAAGATCTTTAGGATCGTTTAGTTTGAACGAAAGAGCCCTACCGCCCACTTCTGTTAAACCATACCCCAATGTAAAAATTGAGCCTTGTACCATTCTCCGCAAGGCTTCCATTTGATCTTTGGATAAAGGGCTTCCACCAGATCCCCAAAATAACAGGCTTGAGCTATCCACTCCTTCAGGTCTCCCATAGCAGCACACGATTGCTGCCTCCCATGAAGATAACATTAACATGTTTACCTGAAAACTGCTTTATAATTTCTAATGCTTTGGCCTAACCTAACATACTTTGTATTTATCTATCAGATTCCAAACGGATATTTGGTCAAACTTGGGGGCAATCAGGCGAGTACTTCCAGAAACGATGCACTTTACACACCAATTGGTCATAGAAATCCAATAAGCAGATGCATAAGTCAATACAGTTTGGAAAATCTCTCCAGTCATTACTCTAAAAAATATATTTACCAACAGAATAGTTTAGATTTTTAAAAACGTACCTTCTATAAGTTGCCTGCGACCATAGTGCTTTGTGACTCAGGCAAATCCCTTTAGGAAATCCTGTAGTTCCACTACTGAAAACTATAACGGCGGTTTTATTAGGATTGGTAACTTCATAGGGTTTAAAGCTCGTTTCTTCTAACGACTCTGTTAGGAAGTCGCTAAATCGAGAGTGCTTTGTAGATTCACCAAAGACCACGACCTCGGCGTTAATTTCTATTTCCTCCAAGACTTTTTCGATTAGTTTGATTGCATCTGGACTAACAAATATCATTTTAGGGCGCACTAGCCCCAATAAATATTTAGTTTCCGACTGAGAAATGTTTGGATCCGTATTGGCATACTTCGTTCCTAATAACAAAGCCGCAATCAGAGGGACGCAAGTGTTGAGGTGGTTGATGCTGCACACGGTTATAATGTCATCCGATGTTATCCCCTTCTTGCGCATGGTAATTGCTGTGCGAACGCATCTCTCCAGGAAGGCCTCGTACGTGTCCATTTGTCCTGTTTCTGAGTCTATCTGTAAAATATAGTATAGTGACACTGTTTGTATAATTTTGTTATAGTATAATATAGACTGCGTTTGCGCGTAAAAGAATAGCAAAAACTAGACAAATATTATATGAGAATAAAGATACAGGCGTTAAAAGTCCCTGTAAGGTAGGGTCTAATCAGGGTCTACTATAACACGTACGCTGCTTCCAAAGGCTAGTAGCCCAGTTACCGTAAAAGAATATTCGCTCGATATTTTATTAGCATATACTCGGTTATAGCTATATGCTGCGGAAACTAGAGGAGTATAAGATGTGGTAAATAAATTAATGCTTTGAATACCGAATATCTAGTGGTGGGTGAACCGGGTTGAGGCAGCAGCCCTGGAGGAGTCAATATTCAAAATATGTCATTCTTCAAATTTGGTCAAGATAACAAGCAGCTGAAACAGCAACTAAGAAATTAAAGGCAGAACTTCAATAGCTTAATTGAGCCTGTAGCTGTAGTAAAACAGTAATTAAAATTATAGCAACATACTATGAAAAATATGATTGAAGTAAATAAAAAATCAAATACTACAAGGAGAAGATACTGTTGGCGTATAAGGATGAACCGGTAGCGGTATCCTAACATTTGAAAAAGCATGCAGATTATCATTGATAATATAACAACAATCGAGGCAAAATGCGTTCTCTAATATGGGCATCTAGAAGGAATGCCTAGAGAATTCTACTGGAGGCTTTATGGTAAAGGCTTGTCAGGACATTTTCAAGTTTTATGTATGTACGAGTTATTAATCGATTTTTCAAGATTACCACCCCGCTTGTATATAGCTTTCTTTAATAATTTTTCGCTTCAATTTAACTGTTTATTAAGTTTTATGCAGGCCGCTGCAACAGTTTCGTTCTGGCCTTGGGCCGTCTGGTTGAACACCTGTGTTTGTATATCACTCGGCAGCTTGCGAGCTAGCTATTGGAGTATTTTCTGCATTGAATTTGAAACACGAGTCTATGAGAGCAAGTGAGAGATTTTTGGAAGTTGTTCGCTCCATCGCAGTCTTTCTGTCAGACCCGCCAGCTTCTTGCCGATCGGCAGCGTGACGAGAGCCGGTTTAGTTAGTCAGTGTTGGGAGTTTGTTGCTGGCTGTTGCTGCGAGCGGGTTCTGAGAGAGTGGCTTCGAGCCGCCCCGCGCGACTTCGGTCGTGTGGGTGGCCTGTCGAGAGAACGTTTTTATCCGTTAAAGCGGCCAGTCGTGTGTGTGGTTTTTGGTGCTGCTCCGTTTGTCGACCAACGTTCCGTAGTCTAAAATGCCATGAAGGCGGGATCATATCCACGAGGACGTGCAAAAGATCTCCCTGTCTTCTTTTTCCCAAGCGAGTCCCGCTGCATCAAGCCTGTGAAAGGTATTCCGGAGTATGCGTCATTCACGAGTACAGCTGCGGCTTCGCGACATTCCGATGCTGTGACGCGAGTTCCTGCCATCGACCTTGAGGACCAGGCAAAACTGCAATAAATAAGGTAGCGTGTATAGAAGTTAACCGTTAGATAGCTGCCAGGTGCATGTAATATTTGTCGTTTTTGCTTTGTGCGCTAGCCTACGTTAATAACTGTCCGCTATGATGATTCACGCACTAAATTAATTATAGTAACTGATTCTGCGCCCGTATTTATAGTCATGTTCACTCACTTAATTAATGCTAGTAACCCATACGGAGCCCGAATTTATAGCCCTATTTGCCTTTTTCTTTTTACTTTGTACGCTGACGGACGTCAGTAACTGTGTGTATATATTTATGTGTTATACCAATATATCGGTTTGTTATATGTCGTCTTGTGATTTCCCCGAGCCTGTTGCATGCTTAGTTTCAGGTTGAGTTATGTAAGGTGGCGCCTGGAAGAAGTTTTAAGCGTCACAGGTAGGTCAGGGCTCTCCGCAGTCGCAGTACGGGGAGTCGCAAGGCTGCACACCGATTCTACTAAATCCCGTTTAGCTTTTAGGTTTTGCCACTGCTTCCCGGTTTCTCTATGGGCTTATTTTTGCATTTTCGTTCATATTAATGGAACTGGCTGGCAATCTAATTTATCACTGTTTACCGTTTATTAGGCCGTTTCCCTTAGGTCAGTTCGTGTTGGACCACCCTTTGCTTTACTGAGTTTAGTCGGCACTTCTTGTTACGGGCAGGGTAGCAGTCCTATGTCAGTCATTGTCCCGATTTTGAGTAGTACCGTCCGCGCTAGCCGTCTGGCTTTTTCGTGACTTTTTGTATAAGCTGGCGTAATGTCGTTAATGTCAATTTTCGCCTGTAACAGGCTCTTAAAAAGAAGAATATGGGGATATTGTGGAAGATTGTCGTGAGATGAAATATCAAGAAATCTATTGTAACAAATCGCATTAACAAAATGCGTATACTATAGTATGTAACAATTAATCTGCATAATTAGAACAATTGTAGATATTAATGCTGTTACCTCAGGTACAGATAAAATTTGCAAGCACCGAAAGCGGAAATGCATCTTGACCGAAAAATTACATATCCGAGAAGTGAGCAATACTTCCAAGCTGGCGGAAGGAACGCGTTCAGTCCCGTGATATCTGCAAAATTTTCAAAACGGAAACATTTCAACGTCATAGCATTGAACGAAAGAAATGCGTACTGGACATAGCGGAAAATTACGACTTAAAGATCGGAGTAACCGATTAA
The DNA here is from genome assembly GCA_940337035.1 of Agriotes lineatus. Lineage (NCBI taxonomy): Eukaryota > Metazoa > Arthropoda > Insecta > Coleoptera > Elateridae > Agriotes > Agriotes lineatus. The sequence goes on from OW679203.1 coordinate 34,827,404, forward strand.
CGGTTTGAAAACTTAGCTAGGAAAAAAACGAGAAGCTTTTACGGAAAGTTCGATTTAAACTTGTGAACGGGTCGCGTCTTCGCCGCGGGTATCGGGATCGGCGCCTCTTTTCAAACCGCGAATCAAAATATGGAAATTAAACCTGTAACTAATTTTATTCAAAGTAAACATTATGTGTTTGGGCTCCAGTCGCCTCCGCATCCCGAATTCTAAACCTTTGAATTAATATACAATTCTTCTAAATATTTTATACAGCCATTTTGCGTCCGAATGTTTACGAGTGTTGATACTAACACCCTGAGTATTACAAAAATTATGCATTTTATGGAAAATAACAACCAATGTTTCTTCCAACAAAAGTAATGAAAGGACATACACATACGCATATATATATATATATATATATATAATGGTATCATTTATATCATTTAATTCTATTTTTAAAATATTGTGCAGTAACCTTCTTTGTGTGTTATCCACTTTTCTTAGCGTGCGATTGTTCTGCGTTCTGCAAAACACGTTCTCCGTTGCCTTTATGTAGCCTCTCAGGTGGATTGGTGTGATTCCAAGTTGTCGACATCTGGTTAGGAAAATCCTTCGATTTTTGGCTGCCGCCAGCTTCTTGCTCGTGGTCTGCCAGTTCTTAAGGTAGGAGACTGCCTCTTGCCCATAATCCCTGCTCACTGACTCGTAGAAATGCATCGGTAATTCTATAAAGATAGTCCCTCTCACAGCTTGTGTGGTTACATACACAGTAAAATGTTATTTCTTGACTGGGATAGGGTTTGGAAAAACTCCAATCTCAGTGCTACGCACAGGTACCAAGCTTTAATGGTTAGATTGAATTAAAACCACTTGTATGTTTCGCCTGACGTTTCGTTTTTTATTTTAAAACATTATCAAAAGCTAACACCTTGTGGACCAAAACACATGTTTTATTAAAAGCATGTGAAGATATTCAAATTTGAACAAATTCATAAACAGGGGCAGTAGGCCACCAAGATTACAGACCTGGGCTGCACATGATATAAATACACTTAGTCATACATCTAGTCAGTTACACATTAAAAATTACTAGCACATTTAAAATTTGATTTACAATAATTTTATTAGCTATTTGGCCAACATGGCCGTCAAATTTAGGATCTAAATTTGACGGCCATGTTGGCCAAATAGCTAATAAAATTATTGTAAATCAAATTTTAAATGTGCTAGTAATTTTTAATGTGTAACTGACTAGATGTATGACTAAGTGTATTTATATCATGTGCAGCCCAGGTCTGTAATCTTGGTGGCCTACTGCCCCTGTTTATGAATTTGTTCAAATTTGAATATCTTCACATGCTTTTAATAAAACATGTGTTTTGGTCCACAAGGTGTTAGCTTTTGATAATGTTTTAAAATAAAAAACGAAACGTCAGGCGAAACATACAAGTGGTTTTAATTCAATCTAACCATTAAAGCTTGGTACCTGTGCGTAGCACTGAGATTGGAGTTTTTCCAAACCCTATCCCAGTCAAGAAATAACATTTTACTGTGTATGTAACCACACAAGCTGTGAGAGGGACTATCTTTATAGAATTACCGATGCATTTCTACGAGTCAGTGAGCAGGGATTATGGGCAAGAGGCAGTCTCCTACCTTAAGAACTGGCAGACCACGAGCAAGAAGCTGGCGGCAGCCAAAAATCGAAGGATTTTCCTAACCAGATGTCGACAACTTGGAATCACACCAATCCACCTGAGAGGCTACATAAAGGCAACGGAGAACGTGTTTTGCAGAACGCAGAACAATCGCACGCTAAGAAAAGTGGATAACACACAAAGAAGGTTACTGCACAATATTTTAAAAATAGAATTAAATGATATAAATGATACCATTAGATATTTACATAAAATTTTACATATATCCAAAGAGAATTGTAAACGTTTACTACCTCGAGAGATTTTCAATGCCTTTAATATAAGACAGATCAAATTTTACCAATTTCATTATATATATATATAAATATAGCAAATATTACAAATATTTACAGAGTACGCGATTACATCAACATTGAACGCTATTACTGACGCGGCCTGATGTTTCGAGAATACTAAATTACAGAACGGATAGCAAGTGACAGCACCAGATGACAAGAAGACACGAGATTGCCGACAGTCGTAAACCAATACAATGCTGACATTTTAATAACCGATTATCGAATATCGAATATCAACTGAATGCTGTCGCTTCTTCCTTTACTTTATATATCTTCCTGTTGCATCAGCGCAAGGTTGTTCATGGCCTGCCGACTGCTGAACGAATCCTCCGTTTCTTTGAAATTACAATCAATCATTGTTCCCCGTTTCTGGTGCCGAAGATTTGGAATTGCTTTATTACTGCTGCTACAGCAAGATGCATCTGTGAGAAAAAGTTACGTCACCTTTGCCTAAAACCTGTATTACTCAAGGATTTTATGAGATGTTTCGTTGTCTGCAGGCGGATAATGGAAATTTCTCGATCATTAGGCTGCCATACCTTTTAACCAAAAGGGTTGAGCGACGTCCTGGATCCCTGCAGTTTACAGATGCTGTAATTTTGTCGTAATCATAGTTTGCGTGCCTTTTAAACTAAAGGCGCGGATGTAATTTGTTACTTTGCAACGCTAATCATTCAGTTTAGGACGTTAGACACCCGTTGGTTAAGCTGCGCAGCTATTTACCCGAAGTTTTGAGCTTTTATTGAGGTCCAACGCTGCTTTTGTATGCCTTTCGCGGGGCGACTTGTGAACGTTGCACGCGGTAGTTTCTCCGCTATACGTCTATTTCTGGATCTTATTATACAGGGTAAATAATTTCAAAAAAAATTATTTTTGAGAATAGTAAAGAGCCCCATATTTTTCTTAATTCATTTTTTTTATTAATCATGTCGTATACCAAAAGTAAACAGTTTTCAGGACAGTTAATTTGCATTTTTTTCAAAAACTATTTTTATTTTGACAAATAAAGACTTTTACTGGGCCATGGAAAACGAAATGTTAGGAAACCGTAGCTACTTTTATTATTAGCCTGCCAAAATAAGTGGCGTGCGTAGCAAAATTACTTTTCTGATAAAGTTTAGCCCTCGTAGCTGTTGCTGTAAACAGTTTCAATATAAATTTATCAACAGGACATTTGATTAAAATGGTTTACCGTTTGAGAGAAGCTGATAAAACTTGTGCTTTTGCTACAAGAATTTATCATTAGCGCTATGAGGACTTAACGCAGCCAAATGCTGTTCAGAAATAGATAAAACTATTTGAGAGCATTAAAAAAGTTGATTACCCGAATATAACCATCGCAAATCGTCCTATTCTAAATAAAGGGAATAAAGTAAGCGTTCTTCACGCTATTGAAAAAGATCTACAAAGCCATAGTGTGCGACATATTAGTGCCTTACTGATGCAAGTAAGAGTTCGGTAAATCGCAATAAACGTAATCACAAATTCTATCCATACCATACATTTGGTTAATGAAATAAGCTTTGTTTCCAAATTATAGAAAAAGAAAATTAATGAATTTTCCAAATAATGACTTATTCGCCTATGAGACAACGGTGTAGTCAGTCAACATAATAATATGCTAAGTAAAATTTATATTGGGTACGGCAATTCAACTTTCAGGATCAATGGGCTCTCATCGTTTGGGGAAGCACAATGGGAAATTACGTCGTAGGCCTACGTTTTTGTAAAACATCCAACGTGTGAAAGCTAAATACCCTCTACAGGTTCACCACCGTATTTTGTAAACATGTTTAGTACTAAATGAATACAAAAGCTTTTCCAGAAGGTTGGGGTACATCTTATATATCAAGTGCTCAAATTTAGCAGTCAATAGTCAACGATAACTAATAATTACTTTCTGCTAGCAAATGTGGAGGAAGCTGTAGTGTAAATCAGTAAGTGCTAAAAATGCAACAATATAAGTGGTCTACTGAAAATAATTTGCAAAAAGATGCCTGTTATAAGCAGTTTTGCCTTTTCGTCGTCGTATACGTTTTTTAAATCACTGTAAACTTTGCAACAATCATTGTTCGATTTATATACACCATATTACACTTTTATATTGATGATATCTATGCTATAGATACGTTGCCATATTCCACAAATCGAGACCAAATAACGGATTTCGCATTATCACCTGCTTATAGCGGCGTTTCAGCATTTATCAACTGACCCCTCTTTTATCTAGGCTTTAAAAACTAAAATAAAAATTTCGTTGCGGCTCATAAAAGATAAGATGGTGCAAGTCTCTTTACTAATACTTTGGTGCACTGTTGACATAGAGTTGTTTTTGCAATGCACTATTTGGGGCACATCCTGAATATGGTATGGTATAGTCGTTATTATATTATGCTATACACATGATCGCCCCACATATGCGACGACTTCGATCAGAGAGGCTTTACGAAGAAGACTTTCAATTTTCCTTTAAGGCCAAAGCAGTTGCTGCCTTTACAAAAGTCTTGTAGTTTGATAAAATCTTTCATACAACCTTGGCGTTAAAAATTGTAACTTTATAAAAGTGGTAAATGTCGAAAGCAATACGTCGGCAGGTAAAAACGAGTTTAAATGTCTATAATTTCATTAAAAAAAGTTAGTTAATTACGTTACATTGACATCGTTAAAATAACTTTATAGAACTTTTCAGAAAATTTTAATAAAATATAAATAATTACATTTTATTGCAACGACCTTCATTTCCTTTGTCTGCCATTAAAATGAGTTTAATAAATTTTAAATAAATTTAAATCTTACTGAAACGGATTTTGTCTTATAAAATCCAATATTAATATAAATTACATTGCACAAACTCGCTTAACCGTCTTAACTCATTCAAATTTGTTTAGAAACAATTATAAGCATTCCTACATCGATGTTTAGTCCTGTTTATACAATCCTAGATCTTCAACCCTTTTGCAATATTTCATATTCGTAAAAGTTTTGCCGCTGTGTCACTATTTTTGGCAGTTGCTTGTGGTGGAGTTTGCCTCGGCCCTATCTGTCTCGCGAGAGCGAGAATGACATAACTTTCGGTTTGGGCGCGGGAGAAATTTCCAACGCTCCAAAAAGAACGGACGTTTTGAGCAAGCGTGCGAATAGGGGTAGCGCATAGTCGCATAGCAAAGGGATAATTATCGCTGTTAACGATTGCTACCTCGATTTAAGCTTTATTTTGACTGTGAGATTTGATTCCCTTACGGCTTCTGAAGAACTAGATGTTATTTTTGCCAATTGGGAAGGATTTTGTTGTCCTCCGTTCCCCATCCTTAGATTTCGAACTATTCCCGACCCTCGTACCTTTTCCGCCGTTGTGTAAACGGGACAGAATCGTCATCGTTCTGGAAGCAAGGGGGATATGGAGGTTATTCTTTGTTCCGCTGAGTGCTAGAAGAGACGCTAGTAGTCAGGGACTCATCATTGCGTTCCTAGACACTGCGATTAATATGTATCTGCATCTGCAGATATTGCCTGTGCGTGTACGAGACGTTCCAGTACAACACTTCTCGAAATATTTCGATTGTTTAAAAAGTTCGTTAAATTAGAAAGATGGATCAGTGTGATATTTGCAAAAACATATTACCTCCAGAAAATGATTTTATTGTATGTAAAGGTTGCAATCAGAAAATGCAAGACTTCTCCATAGGCGACACTAACCCAAAAATTGCTCGATGTGAAGCATTGTTGCTCGACCGGCCGTTCGTTGCTTTTGACATCCAACATTCAAAAAACCACCACCCAAATTGAAGGTATGATTTGTAGTTATCCAATTTTTATGTAGATTGTTAATTCTCTAGTATTTTTTCAAGGTTAATTACTGGTAATATCATCCAGAAAAAATGTCCGAAATGCTGTATAATACAACATTCAAATTATTTTAGATTTAATTCCGTTAACTCTACTTTTTACTCTTTCCTTTAACGTGCGGTGAAATCTTTTGTATTGCGAATTTTAGCTTGTTGGTATGCTTGGTCGTTCAAAAACCAACTTATTTCAGTTGTGTTACTATGAAAATTATAAGCAAAACAAGCCAGATCAGTCGAAAAATTGTAAATTTAACAATCATAACCTTAAGGCTGCCAACCGTCCCGCATTGTGCGGGACAGTCCCGCAATAGCAGTACTGGTTTCACATTCAAATAATGCATTGAAATCGTCCCGCAAAATGTCAAATGCGTCCCGCTAGTCCCGCATAGGGTCCCGAGTGGTGTAGCTTGAACAAGCGTCCACGTTCGATCAGCAGAGTTAAGCAACGCTGTCTCTGGTCAGAACTTGGATGGGAGTTCCACGGCTGCATCTCTCGGCGCCTCGTGGTACGGCTATCACGGAACAAAGTTGGTCCCGGCAGTCATAAAAACATCATGACAGTCGTTAGTGGGGTTGGAAGTCCTCATAACTGCACAGCGACGCCTATAATTGGCCTAACGGCTGTTGGCTGAGTGCGAATTAAATTAAATTAAATTAAATTAAATTTCTTAGTATATCCTTATATTCATAATATATTGCTGCCAACATTTTGATGTTTTATTTCGAGTTTGGCATAAAATGCATTCATGTGATTGAATCTACCCATCGAAAAATTTCGCTGGTTAACTAGCTAACCAGTCAAAAATGTACGTTTGTCAGTTTTAACCAATAATGATTATTACTGACATTAGAGTGCAGAAACTCGTTATCTTCTGCACGCAAATGCGTGTTCAAAGTGAGTACTTTCTGCACCAAAGTAGGAAAAAACCATTAAAACTCATGTCCTGCTAGATTACGAAGAATGCTTTCATCTTTGCAAAAATGGCAAATGAATTTAATTTATAAACCAGGTAAAAATTAAATAATCGCAGAAACACTCTCGCGTTCAAACTTAAATGAAGCATTTGAGAATAATTTATAAGTTTCCAAGATTAAGTTTGTCTCACTGAAAAAATCTAGTAATAGCAGACGAACATATTCAACAACTAAAAATAGATAGGTACAAAAAACGATGAAGAAATGAAAGTATTAAAAAATTACATAGTAAACGGATGGCCAAATCACGCACATATTCCCGAGTAATTTAAAGCCAAATTACAACCTAAGAGTTGAAAAGTCGCTACCGACGGAGTAATTCATATTTTCTCCCTAGAGAGAAATATAGGGAAATACCTGCTACGTTATTTCTATTACCATTTTTCTGATCTAGAAACTGATTTCTACTCCCGGTCGTGGAAAAATGACTGGGTTTTTATGATTACTCTGTATTATATCGTGTGTTAAAAAACTCATTTGCAGCATGCCATGAGCAAATTGAAGTTTGCCGTAACTTGAGATATACCATATATGTAATACTTCCTATATTGCTAGCGGCTATGAGTGGGAAACTCACGAATTAAGTGAGACAGACAACCAACTCTTCTATGTATAATGGTGAGCTGTGCGCAAGCGCGGCGGCGTCGTCCGCCCAATGGGGAAGTGGTCAAGTTTAAAATTCGCTTCTAAAGGCGGAGTTCGAATTCTCATATATGTATAGTACATATATGCGATATACCCATTAATGCAAATGAACTACCAAGTCAGAGAGAACTAAATTACATCTTGACCTTGAATTATTTTCCTAAAAATATACAAAGCACTTAACAAAAACAATTTTTATTGATCGTTATGATTATTACACTTGTTGCTGTTGTGTACATGCCATCTTATTTTCCGCTTGGCTTGATACAATTAAACTTAATGCAGTGTAAACTTTTACCTGCCACAGCGACAGATGTGTTCATATACAAATTGCAATCTGACATTCACCTACAGGTAAGATATGACTAGATTTTCTATCTTTCTTTCCAAGGCCTACCTTAAATGAGTTTTTTTTTTCGAACACACGTTACATTCTACATTGTAGTGTTAATGTTAAAAAGTTTGTTACTAGCTCTAACACAAATAGTTGAAAATAAGTGTTGCTAGAATTTTTTCACTTAAATTTTTACCAAAAACCTACGGGCCAGTTAAAACCGTGCTTATTAGTCGTGTATATGTAACGGTGAATGTAATAAATCGGTTAATAGTCCGTAAAATTCGTAATGCTTTTGGTGATTATGAATATTAACCGGCAGTAGTTATAAATAATTACCGATTATTATTCATAATCGCCAACTTACTTAATTTGCCTTTACATATGAAGCAACTGTATGGAAATCTTATTGCAAAACACTCTATACATAAGAGTAGTTGTTTTGAAACGTTTGATGTAATCCATTTTGTTTGAAACGTGGTGGATTGTGTAGTTATCCATCATTTTTACTGCTAGATTATCTCGGTATTAGTTGCTCCTACAAATTTCACATTATATAATGTAAGTAAACACATTAGAACCCGATTAGAACCCATTTTAAATTTTTTAATAAAAACGCAGTTGAACCTAACCTAACTAAATGTTGATGGGCATTTTGTTTTCAGAATCGCAATGGACGTGAAACAGGAATTACTTGAGAATAATTTGTATAGTGCAACATGCACAACCTTAAATGAAACACTGATGCATGTTGAAGAAAATAAAGCAATTGTAAACATACGTGTGCAGCAAGATGTTATCGAAGGCACTGTCGACAACACAACTTATCACGGATTGAATATCAAACAAGAGGAAGTTGATATAAAAGACGAACCTTATTCATGTAAAATTTGTGAATACAAAGCAGTTCTGAAAAGTCATTTAGTTCAACATGTGAAGAAACATACAGAAGAAAAACCTTATTCATGTTCAATTTGCGAGTATAAAACAGCTCAGAAAAGTAATTTCGTTCAACATCTGAAGAATCATACAGGAGAGAAACCTTATTCATGTTCAATTTGTGGGTATAAAACGGTTCGGAAAAGTAATTTAGTTGAACATATGAAGAAACATACGGGTGAAAAACCTTATTCATGTTCAATTTGCGAATATAAAGCAACTCTGAAAAGTTATTTAATTCGACATATGAAGATACATACAGGAGAGAAGCCTTATGCATGTTCAATTTGCGAGTATAAAACAGCTCGGCAAGGTAATTTAGTTCAACATATGAAGAAACATACAGGAGAAAAACCTTATTCATGTTCAATTTGCGAGTATAAAACAGCTCAGCAAAGTAATTTAGTTCAACATATGAAGAAACATACGGGAGAAAAACCTTATTCATGTTTAATTTGCGAGCATAAAGCAGCTCAGAAAAAGCAATTAGTTCAACATCTGAAGAAACATACAGCAGGAAAACCTTATTCATGTTTAATTTGCGAGTATAAAACAGTTCACAAAAGTAGTTTCGTTCGACATCTGAAGAATCATACAGGAGAGAAACCTTACTCATGTTCAATTTGCGAGTATAAAACGGCTGATCAAAGTAATTTAATTCAACATATGAAGAAACATACAGGAGAGAAACCTTATTCATGTTTAATTTGCGAATATAAAGCAACTCTGAAAAGTGATTTAATTCGACATATGAAAATACATACAGGAGAGAAGCCTTATTCATGTTCAATTTGCAAATATAAAGCAATTCTGAAAAGTGATTTAATTCGACATATGAAAATTCATACAGGAGAGAAGCCTTATTCATGTTCAATTTGCGATTATAAAACGGCTCATAAAAGTAGTATAGTTAAACATATGAAGAAGCATACAGCAGGAAAACCTTTTTCATGTTTAATTTGCGAGTATAAAACAGCTCAGAAAAGTAATTTCGTTCAACATCTGAAGAATCATACAGGAGAGAAACCTTATTCATGTTTAATATGCGAGTATAAAACAGCCAAGAAAAGTCATTTAGTTGAACATATGAAGAAACATACAGGAGAAAAACCGTATTCATGTTCAATTTGCGAATATAAAGCAACTCTGAAAAGTAATTTAATTCGACATATGAAGAAACATACAGGAGAGAAATCTTATTCATGTTCAATGTGCGAATATAAAGCAACTTGGAAAAGTAGTTTAATTCGACATATGAAGAAACATATAGGAGAGAAATCTTATTCATGTTCAATGTGCGAATATAAAGCAACTCGGAAAAGTAGTTTAGTTCAACATGTGAAGAAACATACAGGACAAAAACTTTATTCATTTTCAATTGGCGAGTACAAAACGGCTCAGTAAAGTAATTTAGTTCAACATGTGAAGTAATATACAGGAGAAAAACCTTATGCATGTTCAACTTGCGAGTATAAAACTGCTCAGAAAAGCCATTTAGTTAAACATGTGAAATTACATACGAGAAAAACTTTAGAATGATATCCTCAGCGTGGCGTCGTCAGTTCAAGAACTTGTGCAATGTGAAGTTTCAACAATTGTTATGCATATTCCCCTTAGTTATATCTTATGCAGCAACCAAGGTGCCTGATAAATTTTATGTTGTGTATTCCCCTAATTTGTTTATTTCAAAATTATTCAGTTTCTACTCGTGTATTATAAAAACTAATGTAAAATTAAACTTTATTTTGTTTGTAAATGATTATGCAGCATATTATATCTAATAAATTCTTTAGTTTTGGTATAAACGTTTGGTATAATAATGCACGATAATGCAAATTTATAGATTATTGTATAGTTCCTGAAGTTAGATATTTAGGGAAAGTTCAATCAAAGCGTGATAATTAACTTAAAATCAACAGTCGTAAGTATATACAGTGTGAGGTCAAAGTAACGCAATGGGTCTTATCACTTTTTTATTATTGATTTAACCCTTTCACTCATGATTTATTTTTTCTTCACAAAATTTTTTTTTTATTCAGTAAGTGGATTGCCTGAATTATTTTGAAATTTTTCATGCATATTTGCAAGTTATTGATAGCCCCCTTTTGGGGCAACAATATGTCCTCATATAAGTACACTGCGAGCAAACGGTTGTTGTGTAGATACAATTAGAGATAAAAAATAATACATAGAAAACATTTTATTCAAAGAACAAACGTAACAAAACTAGTTAAAGGTAATGCTTATCTCCTAACATTGCGTACTGAAGAGTATGATAATCATAAAAACATTTTTTCTCCCTATCCCATCACAAATGCACCTTACATTTCACACATAAGAATTTGGATTTGCCCTTACAGTTTGGCTTCTTGCACCTGCCAAATGATTTTTGGTTTGGTATTGTAGGTAAGTGCCCAACATTATCAAGTCGAACTTCATTGCGGTCGTACCTCGATATTACCTCATGATGGAGGTGGTACGTTGATGAAGATTGAGGATGGACGCCCACTTTTTGTTGTTGTTTTATTTATCATCACTAGAACTTCTGCTATATTCGCTCTAAATTGTAGTAGATCAAGAATTCTATTTTTTGGAATTCCCAATTCAAATGCTTGTTTTTTGTATTCAGTCCAAGCATTCACACATGCTATGTCTATTGCATGAGCAAACATACGAAGTGTCCATTTCTTAGACCTGATAAACGTTCTGTATAGTGTTATCAAAAAGTCAACTTTATCGACTCCCTCCATATGCTTATTGTAAGTCTGAATAACCTCTGGGCGCTTCACTTCAACATACTCTTTTTCGCGTTTGTCCCATCTCTTGCAAAAATCTTCATTTCCAATACCTAAGTAATTGGACGCCAAAACGACGGGTTTATTATCATACCATTTAGTGATGATTACTTCTTCGTCACCACTTATAAGTTGTTCGCAACAGCCACAACCACGTTTCTTCATGTCTTTGTCGGTTCAAAAAGGTGGGTTATTGAATCGATTTTGACGCGTGGTACAAACGGCATAGATATTGTTGTTTCTCAAAAATTGTAGTAGGTTATAGTTCGAAAAATAATTATCGAAGTAAAGACGACAGTTGTTTTCATGAATCCGATTAGAAAGTTGTACAACCACTGCTGCTCCTTGACCAAAACATTTTACAGCGGCTAGATCAAGTTCCGTTGTTGATCCTTGGTAAATTATAAAGTCATTTGGCCGCTCGTACCGCAGATTGCAAAAATTTTTATGCCCCAGGGCTTGGGCTTTTCCTTGACATATTGTTTTACATTGAGTGAACCTTTGAATGGCACGATTTGCTCATCAATGCTCAAATGTGCTTCTAATGTAAACTCAAAAGTTGCTCTCTTATTAAGTTGAAAATTGGACAAACTTTCCTTTCTTTTGTTACATCAACAAAGTGAATATTTAGCCTCAATTTGTAAAACCGGTTGATTGGCATTGCATCTGCGATTTGTGCTATACGATGCTTGAGTTCCCAGTAGCACTGGATTCGTGGATAGTGGAGATTTCCGATCAGTATATGAATTCCTATAAAAGACTGAATTTCCTCTAATGATGTTGGTTTGAATTGATGACCTTGATGGACGGCGTAGATATTAGTACATTCAACCATTTGGTGCAAAAGTTTATCAGGAAAATATTTTTTAAAGATATGATAGGGGCTCTCAAGTTCCATAATATCTTGATATTTTTCTTCAAACCATTTGAAAGCTGGAGTGACATAAGTAAGTCCTTTTCGCCAATGAATGTCTTTCTTTGGCGTTAATTCACCAAAACTTTTCTGCCGTAACACATCAGATTCTTCTACAGAGACTACTCCATCTTCTAGAAGATCATCCTCGTTAATTCCCTCCTCTACATTACCTAAAAGATTGCTTTATTTTACTTTTGAAAAAATATAATTTGTGTTTTACCTTCCCCATTTCGATCAGCTATCTCCAACTCATCAATTTCTTCGCCTTTCTCGTCCGACAAATATTCAATGTCGGACACTTCATTCACCAATTGAAGTAATTCTTCTTCTGTAAGCGGCCTTCGGTTCGACATTTTCGATAAACCGGCACCAACTAACCTAGAGGGATTTATTTACGTTATCTCACGTTGTCTCTATATGAATACATAAATTTGGAACCAATTTCCTACTCACCCACTGCTTGCACACAACTGCATGATTGCTGGTTTCGACTTCGTCTCAACCAGCAATATTCATGCGCAAGCGGCAAGAATGCACTTTCAGCTCTTAACATACAATATACTATTTCCGTCGACCTCCCTATAAAATGTAATTTCACGGACGCATTTACGTACCAAAAATGTCACTTTTTTGGACACTATTAATTTTTCGTTCGCAAACACTTTTCGTCCGCAAATGCTTTACGGCCGCACTTTATAATAAAACTTTAGAATAAAAGAGGTAGACCACGCAAATAAAGGGAATTAAAATTAAATTACAGACACCTGTTAAATACTGTGTGTGCACTGTGTAGTGTAGACTTTACGGAAGTGAAATACAAATTATTATCAGGAGTGCAAGAAAGTGTATTGGCAATCGCGAAAAGAGCTAAAATTATCCCTTTGCCTAAACAGTGCCAACCTTGCGATTTTAAAGACCTGAGACCAATCAGTATTTTATCAGTTATTTCAAAGATTATGGAAAAAATCATTGCCTCTCAATTGTCTAAACACATTGACGAATATAATATTCTCCCCGTGTGTCAATCTGGGTTCAGGTCTGATCACAGTTGTGCAACTGCTTTGATTAACGTGGTGGATGACATTGTGACGGCAATCGACCAGGGCAAACTTACTGTATTAATTTGAAATAATAAATGACATTTATAATTTTGAATATTAATTTGGAGATGAGTAATGTCAAAAAGAATTCTTAAAAATCCTGTGTGTTACTTCATTGCGTGATTTAATTATTTTTTTAATAAAAAAATAAAAAATCATTTGTCAAAAAACATGTATATTATCGAAAGTTAACATTTTAAATTACAAATCAATACGTTTCGCAATTTTTGATTGCATCTTCAGTTGTTAAAGTTAGTTGACGGTATTTATTACAATTATAATAGTTTTAATTGTAGAGTCATTTATTGCAAGTTGTTGATGATTTTGTGTTTAAATTTGAATTTAAAAGGAAACACTTTAAAACTTAGTTAAAATTTTTAGCGACTAAGACATTTTAAATGTAAATGTCTTAGTCGCTAAAAATTTTAACTAAGTTTTAAAGTGTTTCCTTTTAAATTCAAATTTAAACACAAAATCATCAACAACTTGCAATAAATGACTCTACAATTAAAACTATTATAATTGTAATAAATACCGTCAACTAACTTTAACAACTGAAGATGCAATCAAAAATTGCGAAACGTATTGATTTGTAATTTAAAATGTTAACTTTCGATAATATACATGTTTTTTGACAAATGATTTTTTATTTTTTTATTAAAAAAATAATTAAATCACGCAATGAAGTAACACACAGGATTTTTAAGAATTCTTTTTGACATTACTCATCTCCAAATTAATATTTACTGTATTAATATTATTAGATTTCAGTAAGGCATTTGATACGATCGATCATGCTGTTTTGGAATCCATTTTTCATTTTATTGGACTTGATTTATCGGCTGTAAGTGTATTTCGATCGTATTTGAGGGAACGCACACAGAGAGTATTGATTGATGATCAATTATCTGATGCACTTAACATTAATTCGGGGGTTCCACAGGGCTCTATACTGGGGCCACTGCTTTTTACTATATACACGTGCTATTTAATAGAAAGTTCGCTTAAATACTGTCGGGTGCAGTTATACAGGGTGCCCGTTTTTGGAGCTCCACCATGGGGATCTCGGTAACCATAAGAGATACGAGGTCGGTTAAATTGGGGCAAAGTTGCGCAATTTGGAGCTCAATAATATGCCGGTTTAAAATTTCAAAAATTCCGATTACCTCCGGAGATATCCGAAAAAAACCGGAATTTTGGAAATACGTTTTTATTTTTTCCTCGGCTTATTTGGTGACCTAATTCAAAATGAGTGACACTTCGTCATTGCAACTTTTCCTCCTCTACAACCTGCCGATGTCATATTTGAAATCAGACGTTTCGATTTTCGACAATCATCATCAACTTTGGTTTTTCTTATGGGCACTATCTTGGATTTTCACATTTTTGAATTCAGCTTTGTTTTCTGATTACGGTGATGTATCACATGTTAAGGTTCAGTGTTGCAGTTTGGGTGAAATATCAAAAATTCTGTTTTGCAAAGACTGCCTTGGATATAACATCCATACTTTTGTTTAACAAAGGCATTGTTGACAGTTCGATTTAAGTTGGCTTAACGTCACCTACAGTTACAAAATTAGTATAAATTTATTAACAAAATGCTCTTTTCAACTGAAGAAAAACGAGATATGCTAGAAATTTATTTATTTGACAGTAGGATATAAAAAAGGAGAAAATTATGTTTTAAATTTACAACATAGGATAAAACTAAATTTTGAGAAACAAGTAAATAAAGAAAATTATAAGAGGTGCTCGAAGGGTTCACCCTCCACTTCCAAGCACAGCTCTATGCGTCTTCTTAAATTCTGCATTGATCTTAAAACGTCCCTTCTTCTTATTTTGGTCCTTAAAGTTGTGATGATCTTCCTTCGCAGCTCATTAATATCGGCGGGTACAGATTTATAAATGAGATCTTTCATAGTTCCCCATAAATAGTAGTCTAATGGGGAAAGATCTGGTGAACGTGCCGGCCAACGTATGTCTCCACTGTTTGAAATGACTCTACCCGGAAATATTTCAGACAAATAATCAGCCACTCTCCTAGCATTATGTGGCGGAGCACCATCTTGCTGGAACCAAAGGTTATTCAAGCGGTTGAGGCAAATGTTGTCATCGATGTAATCCGTAAGGTAGGTCCTTAAAAAGTGCAAATACCCATCTGCGGTCAAATTGTCTTCGTAAATGTATGGGCCAATGATCGTACCGCCAAATAAACCAACCCATACATTTAGCCCGAAACGTGCTTGTGGTCGACGTCCTTGGTGTTCGTGTGGATTTTCAGTGGACCAGACATGTTCATTGTGACGATTGAACATGCCTGAGTTGGTAAATTTGCACTCGTCCGTGAATATCACGTTGGAAAGAAAATGGGGATTTTGTTCCAACCGTGCCATGATATTCCTACAAAACGCTGCCCTCCGTTCAGTATCTCCTGGATGCAAGACTTGGGTGATATGAATTTTAAACGGGCGATATTTATGTTTTTTCAAGACTCTCCACACTGCTTGATGTGATACGTTAATTTCGTCTGCTATAGCCCTTGTTGAAGTTGAAGGATTATCTTGAATCTAATGAAGAATTCAATTCATTGCCGTTTATTATTTTTGAGAAAGTTTTAACAATTTACTCACCGCCTGTAAAATTTCCACTTCATTCGCATTTGGTCTATGAACACGTCTTCGAGGCTTAGAAAATGCACCAAACTCGGCTAAATTTCTATGAAGGAATAACAAATAATTTTGAGCTGGTTGTTGTCTTTCTGGATACCGCTGTAAATATCTTTCCGAAGTAACTTGCGCATTTCGATGCGAAGCGTAATAAATTTCTAGCATATCTCGTTTTTCTTCATTTGAAAAGGGCATTTTGTTAATAAATTTATACTAATTTTGTAACTGTAGGTGACGTTAAGCCAACTTAAATCGAACTGTCAACAATGCCTTTGTTAAACAAAAGTATGGATGTTATATCCAAGGCAGTCTTTGCAAAACAGAATTTTTGATATTTCACCCAAACTGCAACACTGAACCTTAACATGTGATACATCACCGTAATCAGAAAACAAAGCTGAATTCAAAAATGTGAAAATCCAAGATAGTGCCCATAAGAAAAACCAAAGTTGATGATGATTGTCGAAAATCGAAACGTCTGATTTCAAATATGACATCGGCAGGTTGTAGAGGAGGAAAAGTTGCAACGACGAAGTGTCACTCATTTTGAATTAGGTCACCAAATAAGCCGAGGAAAAAATAAAAACGTATTTCCAAAATTCCGGTTTTTTTCGGATATCTCCGGAGGTAATCGGAATTTTTGAAATTTTAAACCGGCATATTATTGAGCTCCAAATTGCGCAACTTTGCCCCAATTTAACCGACCTCGTATCTCTTATGGTTACCGAGATCCCCATGGTGGAGCTCCAAAAACGGGCACCCTGTATGCAGATGATACTCAAATATATTTATCGTTTCCTCCAGAATGTTTGCCGACTGCGGTGTATCAAATCAATGAAGATATACAGTCTCTTGTTCAAAAGTGTCATGAGCATAATTTATCTATTAATCCCAGCAAAACTAATGTAGTTCTTTTTGGTAGGCGAAAAGATCGGTGTTCTGCTCTTAATGATATAAAACTTTATATAAATAATACTCTTCTCCCTTTGAAAGACGAGGCCAAAAATCTCGGAGTTGTGGTTGACTACACTTTAAAATTTAAAACTCACAATAAGAAAGTCATTGGAAAAGCTTATGCTAGTCTTAAAATGATTTATTCAAATAGATACATATTGAACAAAAAACTTAAAATAATGCTGTGTGATTAGTTGGTACTTTCACAATTTAACTACTGTGATACGTTATATATGCATTATATTGATTCCGTTGATCGTCGTAAAATACAAGTTGTCCAAAATAACTGTTTAAGATTAATATATGGTATTTCAAAGTACCAACATATCACACATACGTTAAAAGAAGCTAGTTGGTTGTCGATGCAGCAGCGAAGAGACTTTCATGCTGCAGTATTATACTATAAAATTTATTTAGTTAAGAAGCCCACATATCTGTGTCGTAAAATCACCTATCGCACTGACATACATAATCTTAACTTACGTTTCAGAGGTGTATTAACTACGCCTTTACACTCTACAGCCATCTTTCAGCGAAGTTTTTCATACAACATTTGCATGTTCTTTAATAGGTTGCCGGTGGAATTTCTTAGATTATCGTTGCTAAAATTTAAATTCTTATATAAAAGAAGGCTGTTGGAACAAGGTACCTAAAATTTTATTGATATTTTCTATAATACTTGTATTGTCTGCAAGCTGATGTTATTAAGTTTATTTGGTATTCCATTTTACTGCATGCGTTGTAAATATACTTCGATTATATATATATATTTTTTTTTTTTGCCATGTTTTACTCATACTTAACGTATTTTCGTGTATATTTTATTTTATTATATTGTTGGTTAGAACTACGCAATTTCTTTAATTTTATTTTGTCTATTATAATTGTATTGTCTGGGAGCTGATAGTATGTAAGTTTATTTCGAGCGCAATTTTATTGCTTTGCATTATGTATTACGCATACACTGTAACTATGCTTTGTCTAATTAATATTAACGGTTTTGTAATTAATTTATTTTATTCTATCATACTACTCTTTGCAAGTACTCGTTTCAATTTCATACGGGGAAGTGGTAGAACAGTATCTTCTAAAGATACTGAACTCTCCCCTTTTTGTTCCGCATATATTTATTCGTAATTTATGTTACTAAGTTTGTATTAATTTTATACAGTGGAACAAATAAAATTATTATTATTATTATTATTATTATTATTATTAGTATTTAACATTACAAGCCAGGTAAAACAGTTTTTACTGGCGATAGGATTGGGATGACTGGCGAGCCGCTAGGCGAGCCTGTCATATCCTTGAGCCAGTAAAAATGGTTACCTGGTGTGTTTTGTTGAATATTTTATTTGTTTCTCACTTGTAAATAACTAGAAATTTATCATTTATTCAAAATGTCAAACTGACAAGCAACTAAATTCATCAATATGACACATACTAAGGAAGACAACTCTGGCTTTGCACGCTATCATTTATCTATGAGCACGCTTGTAAAATATAACTGGCTAGCCAGTAAAAAATTTACTGGCTAGCCAGTTAAGAAACATTTTCAAGGTGAATACAGTGACTTGATAAATTGATGTTTACAAGTGAGGAACAAATAAAATACTATAACATTACTAGCTTGGTAAGAGGGTTTTTACTGGCGAATGGAAGGCTCGCCAGTCACCTTCTTGAGCCAGTAAAGCCTGTTACCTTGCGTGCATTGTTGAATATTTTATTTGTTCCTCACTTGTAAATAACTATAAATTTATCATTTATTCAAAATGTCAAACTGACAAGCAACTAAATTCATCAATATGACATATACTAAGGAAGACAACTCTGGCTTTGCACGCTATCATTTATCTATGAGCACGCTTATAAAACTGACAGTTAACTTGTAAAGATTTTACAAGTTAGTAATTTGTTAAAATAAACTTTCTTGATTAATACAGTGACTTGATAAATTGATGTTTACAAGTGTGGAACAAATAAATACTTTTACAAGCCATATTAACAGCCAGAGAACGCAGCGGCGAAGGTTGCACGTGCCAGAGCGGCGACGTTGACCCGAGCGAACAGATATAAAGCCAAACAAGAGATTACGCGGCGTCCAACGATAAATAAAACTGAATTAAAATGGAACAAGTGCTACAAAAAATCAATACGAAATTAAGCAAATTGAATGACCTCTATATTAGAACTACAGGTATGGATACTAAACTCGACAACATACAACAGGAATTAGACGCATTAAAAATCGAAAATAGTGCTCTAAAAGGAGAATGGCAAGTTAAAAACGCAGATTATAATGCAAGGCCAGAGAATTGAGCTGTTGGAAAAAGAGATAAGGAAGCGGAAAATAATTATATACGGAATAGAAGAAAATACAGCAGCGAACGAACCCGATCTAGAGTTGAAAGATAAAGTTAGAAAAATAATGCGCGACATGGGAGTGCAAATCAATATGGAGAACGAGATACAAGAGATAACAAGACTTGGGAAAAAAGACGCCAAACAACGGAGAACCAGACCTGTGCTGCTAGAAATACTAACACTAAATAAAAAACTTGAAATTTTTAGAGCAGCCAGAAACCTAAAGGGGAAAAATATATGGATCGCGGAAGATTTCACAAAAGAAGTACAAGAGCAAAGAAAAATCCTGCTGCCCCACATGAAAATGGCAAGAGAGAACGGGTATAAAGCTAACCTTACGTATAATAAACTTATAATAAATGGAGTCGCCTACACAGTAGAGCAAATAATCAATCATGAAGTCGACGACCTACCCTATGATGTAAGTAAATCTGAGGAAACAGGCAACACCAGAAAACAAGTAGATAAGAAAAAAGGAAGAACCGCAAGTCAGCGGTCCCCTATGGAAAAAGGGGACGAACAAGCAAGGAAAGTAATAAACACGGGCACTTACTCAAAAAACGCATAAGCAAAAATATTATAGTAGATACAACGGACGACGACCGCGACAAATTTAAGGTATATGAATGTGGATATGGAACTAAAGTTTACGATAAAAATTACGAAGTTGACATGGAAAGCAAGAATAAACACAAGAAAAAGAAAAGGAAACCACATATGAACAGTAGCCAAACAGAAATAGATAGTAGAGCAAGATTCTATATCGCAACCTGGAATGTAAGAACAATGGCGGACATAAGCAAGGTAGAACAAATAGCTAGAGAAATGGAAACATACGAAATCAAAATCATGGCAATTAGCGAAGCTAGATGGAACGGCCAGGGGGAGGTAAAACTAGCAAGTGGGAACACCATAATTTATTCAGGAAACACAAATATAAATGCAAAAAGGACAAAGGGAGTAGCAATAATGATAGATAAAAATACCCGGAAAACCCTAATGGATTGGGAAGGTACCTCAGAGAGATTAATGTGGGCCAGATTCAAAGCAAGATTCCGAAATATAATTATGATAAATGCATATGCACCCACAAACGAAGCCGAAACAGATATAAAAAATGATTTCTACGAGCAAGTTCAGGTTGTAATGTAGACCATCACCACAAAATACAAACGAGACATAAAAATAGTAGCAGGGGACTGGAATGCGAAAGCGGGAAGCAACAACGACGGAAGAGAAACAATAATGGGAAAATATGGAATAGGCAATATGAACAACAATGGTGAGAGGTTAACAGAATTCTGTACACTAAATAATCTCATGATTGGTGGGACACTATTTAAACACAAAACCATTCACAAGGAAACGTGGACATCTCCAGATAGACGCACGAAAAATCAAATAGATCATATCATGACAGAAAGAAAATGGAGAAATGCACTTCAAGACGTTAGATCTATGAGGGGCGCCGACATTGGCTCGGACCACGAACTAGTCAGAGAAAAACTCAAAGTTACCCTAAAAGCAGACATAAAACCCAAGAAGAGAAGAGAGAAATTCTGCACGCAAAAATTACAACAAAATCCGAGGGAAATTGAAAGATACCAGAGGAAATTAAAAGCCGAAATAGGAACGACAGAAAAACTAGAAAGAAAGGACATAGAACAAATATGGCACACTTATAAACAAGCAGTAATTAAAACAGCAACAGATACCCTAGGCAAAAAGAGAAGAAATGATAAAGCTTGGCTGTCAATAGACACAAACAGAAAAATCGACGAAAGGAGAAATATAAAGACAAAGATACTAAGTACGAATGAAAATGATAGTAAGCAACAACTTCAAATAGAATACACACAAAAAAATAAAGAAGTGAAAAAGAGTGCTAGGAAAGATAAACGATTATATAAAAAAACTAGCACAAACAGCAGAAGAAGCAGCTAGCAAACACGATATAAAAACACTATATATGACATAACACGGAAACTAACTGGAACAAAACCAAAGAAAGTGAGAATGTTAAAAGGAATACAGGATGAGATATATAAACAAAGGAAGAGATGGAAAAAAGATGGATGGAATACTTGAGGTATATAAAGAAAAAACACCAGATACTAACAACATAAATTTCGAAGTAAGGAAAGAGACGCTAAACATCAATGAAGAGGAATTCAGTAAAGAGGAAATAAAAGAAACAATAAAACAACTGAAGACTGATAAAGCAGCGGGAATAGATAATATCACAGCAGAACTTATTAAGCTAGATATAGAAGCCGCAGTGGAAACTCTATATGTGCTGCTAAAGAAGATTTGGATAGAAGAGCGAATACCAAAGGACTGGACACTAGGAATAATAGTAAAGCTGCCCAAGAAAGGTGATTTATGCAGATGCGAAAATTGGAGGCCGATCGCATTATTATGCACGGCCAGCAAAATAATGACGAGGATCATGCTACAAAGAATGAGAGACGCCATAGACAAGATACTGAGAGAAAATCAAGCCGGCTTTCGACCACAGAGATCTTGCATCGATCAGATATCTACCCTAAGAATTATTTTAGAACAAACGGCAGAAATGGAAAGATACATATACGTCAACTTCATAGATTTTAAGCAGCCCTTTGACTCAGTAAACCGAGAAAATATGTGGGAAATATTTGCACAGTATGGGATACCCAACAAATACATTAGAATAATGAAAATACTCTACGAAAACTACTCCGCTCGAATTGAACACGAGGGCACTCTCACCGATAACATAAATATCCGTAGCGGGGTAAAACAAGGTTGCATATTGTCACCAACATTGTTCCTGATAGTAATAGACTGGGTTATGCAGCAAACAATTGACAACAAAACAGGACTAACCTGGAACGTATTTTCCAAACTTGAAGACCTGGAATTCGCGGATGACATCTGCCTCATTACCGAAAAAAAAAAACAACACATACAAAACAAGACGGACAGATTAGTAAAAGCAGCAAAACAAATAGGTAAATATAAATTGCAAAAAAACTAAACTACTCGTGAAAGAAGTTAAACGGGACAATAAAATAAGACTACAAGGAGAAGAAATAGAGGAAGTCACGGAATTCTGTTATCTGGGAAGCGTAGTAGATGCAAAGGGAGGAAGTGAACAGGATATAGACAGGAAAATTACGCAGGTACAACAGGTTTTCAACATGTTGCGGAAAGTATGGAGTGAAAGAAACATATGGAGGGAAACTAAATTGAAAATATTCAAGTCAAATGTGAAGAGTGTGTGGTTGTATGACGCAGAAACATGGGTAGAGAGCAAAAAGAATCTAAGGAAGATCCAAACCTTTATAAATAAATGCCTTAGAACTATATGCAGAGTCTTCTGGCAAGAAAAAATTTCGAACTATAGACTGTGGCAGATTACAGATGAAGAAAGAGTTGAAATAACAATTAGGATACGGAAATGGAAATGGTTAGGTCACACTTTGAGGAAACCATATAGCAGTATAACCCGACAGGCAATAGACTACAACACTACTGGAAGAAGGAAGGTGGGGAAACCAAGAGAAACATGGCGAAGAAATTTAAAAGGAGAATTAGAAAAACAAAACCTAACATGGGGAGAAGTAAAACATATGGCATCGGATAGAGGCAAGTGGAAGACATTTGTGGAAAAAGTGGTAAATGTGGAGTGATAGTGACTCGAACCCGAAGTGCGTAGAGCTAGAAACTCTACCACCAAAAACTTTCTATCCGAAACGTCGAAAGGCGCCCTTTGCTCCACCTGGGAGTTGTGGGATGAAGAGGAAGAAGAAACTACCATAACTGAAACAGATTGTAAACTTCGTGCAACACTTTAAAGCACCACGAACGAACGCCAACGAAAAATGTCAATGTCCAAACATAATACTGCACGTGTAGCTAACATCAACTAGTTAAAATAACTAGCGCCAAAATGATGACCGCTCAAAAACGTTCGATTATTTCTAAAGGCACTGTATATCGCTAGGCTCAAATTTGCCTCAAAATGGCGGCCAACAATCGTATGGCCACACTGTCTTGTGTATAGTCACTGTAACAACATACATTGAGACGTCACTATATGAGTACAAGGTTGGTATATGGTTAAAAATTGCTGGGAGACCTATTATGAACAATATAATTCGAAGTACTCATATGATGACGGCGTGAGCGAAAGGGTTAAAAAAACGTTTTAAGCAAACGTTACTACGCAAAAAGTACTTCACTTAGCTACGACCTTCAGTTCATCTTTTGGGCTGCCGGCTCACCCGCTGTTCATGGGATATTCCAATTACCCTTAGAAGAAGGACATTACTTGCTGGCAATTTCGCTGTAAATACGCCCAACTATGATTTCCTCTTGAGTATGAAAGAAATAATTTAAAAAAAATCTTTGTGTTATATTTTTGAAGACAGCGAAGTAGTATCCTCGAAACTAGGTGAACTGGCAACATTGTTTAATTGCAATTAGGCAAGGCTCACTAAACTGTAGGTATTATTAAATTGAAGAATAACTCATACAACCTGCGCGTGAAAATATGTACAGTCAGACCTCGCCGTTCGCGGGGGTTACCTTCCAGAAGATTGCTGCGATGCGCAAGTAAACACATAAATGATAATAAAAACGGGGTTAAATTCCATAAACTAGATTTATTTATACTATGCAACCTCAACAAATTTTGGTAGAAACGCCCAAGAAGACAGTAAAGCTTGAACTAAAATTCCATACGTAACATACCTATGTCTGTCAATCTAGACTCTAGAGCTCGAATGTCCATTTGTTTATTCAAGTTATAATTTTACAATCTATTTCAGGTCCGAATTGGTAATAAGAGATTCAAAGAAATAGGCTCGATAAGTGTGTTTACAAGTTCGTGATAAATAATGTTATTTAGGTGTTCATGACATAAACCGCATACGTCTGCTTTATTTGATTACGGCCGGTCTTATAAAGGTCACTAACCTGACATTAACTGTAATCGCTGTTAAAATAAACAAAAGCTCATCAAAACGTTGACGCTTATGACATATTATTCATTAGTAAACAAATTTTTATGCGCTTTTGTTTATTTTAACAGCGAATTAAAGTTAACGTTAGATTAGTGACCTTCATAAGACCGGCTGGTAGTGTGTGAAAGTTGAAACAGTTACCGTTGGCAATTCCATCCTCGAACGGCAAAGAAAAGGGACCACAAAGGTGCCCCGCGTAAAATCAAATCAGCGAACCGCAGAGCTGCGAACGGCGAGGTCTGACTGTATACATTTGAAAAAAATAATAAAGTCGACAATCGCTCACAGCGGGGCGTCGTGCGTTTGCGCAGTTCAGATTATTTATCCGTCAGTCAGCAGTGTGCGAAAATGACATAACCTAAATCTATTTTGAATTTTTTTGCGTTTTAAATTGAAAACAGATCCTTTCTTAGGTTGTTTACGTTTATTCACTTATAGTGCTGTTTGACTTTGGGTTGTGTAGATATTAAAAAATTGTTACAATAATCAAAAATGCCCAATTCTATTGTGTCTTTTTGTAGAAATCAAAGATCGATTCCTCATGTTCAATATTTTCGGTAAGTTGTTTCATAATTAAAATACTAATTACATAAGTACCTAAGAGTTTGTTTTTCAACGGAGCAACTGAAAGTCGACTTGAGCAGTGGTTGCGTGCCATTGGAAGAGGGCTTGATGACAAATTAACAAGCATTTGCTTTGTCCATTTTAGGCCCGATGATTTTCAAATTCTGGAAAGCAGAAAATATTGAAATCCAGTGCTGTTCCTGCTCTAAAATTAAAGCCACTTGACATCAGAAAGCAATTTGTTAGATTAATTTCGACCTCTTTCGTTTTGCTCAAAATTACGTTTATTTGGCGCCCGAATTCTTACTGATTACGGCCCTGTACAGTTACATTCAAATTCGTCTTAGCAAGCATTCTTCGTTCAGTGCACAAAGTGCGTATTTGTTTCGACAATCAAGCGTTGAACGCCTAAATAAATCAAATTCTTTATGTTAAGCAGTAACGAAACTCAGGCCTTGGAGCTTAGTGTTTTCTGCCAAGAAATTGACGCCTGCAGTTCTTGCAAACTGTACTTTGGTAATTCGACCCTTTGAGAATCGCTGTAGCATTAACAAACTCTTCTAGAACGTTCTTTGTTTAACCTAATTACTGCTCGATAATTAGCTTCTGGAAATAAGGTTTGGGGCAAGCGCTGTTGGTCGCGTAGTGTTTAAATACTGTTTCAGAAATCTATCCTGCTTTCCGGCTGTCATAGCTTCAATATTTTCGTAGAACGCGTCGTTATCAGTATGATATTCGAGGACTGTGGAATGTTCATTGTAAACTGGGGGCTTCCCCTGGTTCTTGCCAATTCAGTAATTGCATCACCCGTTAAAGCCTTCTTTGTTGTGCTTTCAGCCCACACATTTTACGTCCAGGTTTGGGACTATTGAAATAAAGTTTGATAAACCCTTAGTTAACCGTGCATGTGGGATTATTAATTTTGGAGTTCAAAACTTTCTTCCGTTACGTTGTTCTTAAGCCCTGTGCATTTGAAATAATTAATCAGTATCCGACACTTACAGAAGTCAGTTGTGTAAAGTTTTGCACCCCCCCCCCCCCCCCGGCCTTCGGAAGCCGGGGGTTGCGCTGATTTGCGCATAGTAGTTTTTGAGAACCTAGTGAAGCAACTAATGGTGTTCTTGTGGATTTTTGAAATGAAGAATTTGTACCCAGCTCTTGAGTAAACTAGACGTGGTGTTTTCTTCGCACCCCCGGTTCGCAGCTTGTGCCGCGAATCGGGGTGGAGCTTTTGCTAACATTTGGTGATTAACATGGTGAATCCTTTTTGGCTCTTGTGCGAACTTTTCGAGTGTCTTGGGGCACGTTAATGGCGAGTGCAGTTAAACCCGAATTTTCGAAGTGAACATTAATTCTTGTGTGTCTTTGGAAGTGCGCGGTGGGCAGAGGAAGTGTATTTAACCGACGTTGTTAATGAAGGGCCGATTTTCGTTTCCTACAGTTGGTCTCCGGGGAGACTTTTGGCACTCTTTGCCGATTTGATTAGAAACGATATCTGATGAGCCTCAACTAACTTTTTTCCCTGTTAAGTCGGGAAAAAACCATTGCGTAATGCATATCTGTGTCAACGTCGGGTTTAATTAAAGGAAGGGCCTCCGCGCGATGTAGTGTTGTTTGCTGTCACTTCGTTGATTGACGTTTGCTGCCGATTGTCTTCAATCCCTCGAGTTTCTGCTCCACCTGTTGCCTCTTCTGGAGAATTCGCTACACCTCTGGCACGTTTTACCAGGCCTCCACGAGGACAACTACATCTGCACTTAAGACTGCATGCTGCAACTATCAGGTAGGCGCCCTGCATTGTACCAATTAGGTAACTCTGGTGCCTAACTTAATGTGCGACTTTATATTTTATGGTGCGTCAGTGCGTATAAACGTTGCGTACGTCCGCTAGGACTTATGATCGGTCTCAGTTAATGTTTACCAGGGGCTTTACTCCTGGCATCCATTTTATGTCACTTGTCTTGGATAATATTGTGTTTTTTTGTGTCTTTGTAACTAGCCCTTAAGATATATTTTGGTTTTGTGGGGTCCCCTTTCATATTCACGTAGGATATCGTATTACTAAATTTAAACTCACCTCCGGGTGTTTGTTTTAATGTACCGATTTGTGTAAACTGTCATTTGTTGCTTTAAATAATAAACCTGTTAAAGTCAGTTCATTCTTTTTATGAATTTTGAAACCCCTTCTGGGTCATTAACTAATCCAGTGTGGCAAAGGCCAAGTGTAATTAATTTTGTGAAGTTAAAGCATGCTCTTTTGATTAAGCGAGCCCCGAGATTTGGGCCAGTTAGTGTTCTTTTGTTATTCTTTAGCGACGGTGGCCTTGAAGGTAAGTGATTTAATGACAAGGTCTC
Organism: Agriotes lineatus; assembly: GCA_940337035.1. Lineage (NCBI taxonomy): Eukaryota > Metazoa > Arthropoda > Insecta > Coleoptera > Elateridae > Agriotes > Agriotes lineatus. The sequence continues at coordinate 34,854,846 of OW679203.1, forward strand.
CCGGCTACTCGGAGGAGGCTTGGTAACCAACAGGCTAAGGTGTTCAGCAACGTACCTGGAGGACTTCTACATAGGCTACGTGTATTGTTCTTGGTTCTAGACACGTTAGCCACCCCTAATCAGAACCAAGTGGCGCACAGGCATTTATTTTTCTGTTAAGCAAGCGTTAGGGTAAGTACCCCGTCGGTTTTTCATTTAAGTCTTCGAACTACCCCTTCCCGACTGCGCTAAGTGTGAGTAACCGGAGCAACAACATCTGTTCCAACACATTAAGATCTGTGATTTCTAGGGAAGGCCGGCGAACCCTGTAGTTTGTACTCGAGTTTGGACAATAAATACGACCTATGTCGATCTGATGAATTAATACCGTAACAAATTATTCACGAAAAGATGCATTTTTGTGCATTTTTTTAAGTTTTCATAATATTATGTTTCTATCGGGATAAATTCAAGCATTCGAACCCCCTTCGAAGGCCTGTAAAGATAATCGAAAAGCTGATGAATCAATTTTAGGATTCCTCTATAAGGGCATTCCAACAGCCTTGGACATGATCCTAAAACTTCCGTTCACTAGAACAGCCTTGGAAAAGGTAAGACTGCAATTTAAGTAAACTCCCAAGGTGAGCAAAATCTTAACATTTACAATGCTTTCGGGTTACTTTGGATTATACATATTCTTAAAACTATGAAGGCATAAAAATAAATACTTAGATATAATTTTAACCTCAGTACTTTAAAATAACTTCTGTACCAATAAGTTACAAATTCCATTGTAAACGAAACTATAGTACCTACATACAATTTATTTAAGCTTATTTTTGGAGCTCTCAAGGAGGTATAGATACAAACAAAGGGTGGATGTGGTTCCAGCGCCTTCTAGAGCTAAGGAAAAAATAAGAAAACTTCCTTTGTCATCAGACAGTGAGAGTATAAAGGAACTCCAAATAAGCACAGAGCACTCCTAAGAATGAAGCACAATTATAGGTTGTACTTGTATATTTTATAAAAGAAGTGTATAATTTTAATGTTTTGTATTTCCAGTAAGTCTCCTCGAAAGTTGTCACACAGTGATAGAACTGAAGGACAAGAATAAACTATTAAAGGATCATCTCCTAACAGCAAAATTGCAGACAGGGAAGCTTAAAAAATACTACAACATTTGCACGATATTGTAGCAGACTTGAGAAATTTTCGACTTCTATCAGGAACGGCTCAAGAGGTTTTAGAAAAGAGTTATTCAGGTACCTATACCAGGTGAGTTTTTTAAAGTATTAAAGGCGATATCTCGAAAACTGGTTAAAATATTTTGATGAAATTTTGGTGAAGTAATGGGAGATGGGGGACATGTTTAAACATATTTTTGACATTTATCTCCTCTCTGTATTTTTTTAAATTTGTTCTTTCGGTTACGGAATTATGATTAACGAAATTTTGATAGAATTTAATAAATAAATAAATTTTACCAATAAATCAAGTTCACTTATTTCAGAACTATTATTCATTTCCACAGCAATGCGTTATTTTTACTTAAGTCAGTTGAGAATTTTAACGTTTTAACGATTATTTTTAATTTTTTAATTGTATAACCTAATAAATCATAATTCTGTAACCGAAGGCAAATCAAAACAGTGTTTGCACACATACGTAGTTTTTTACATAGATTCGAATTTTATAAGCAAAGTACATCATCCTATTTAAAATTCCAAATTTACCCCCCACCTCTCAAAATACAAAAGGGAGGTAAATGTCAAAAATATATTTAAATATGTATCCCCATCTTCCTATTACCTCACCAAAATTTCATGAAAATATTTTAAACTGTTTTTGAGATATCATATTGTAACACTTTAAAAAACTCACCCAGTATAATTTCAGCTGATTTCAATCCTCATAATAATGATAATAATTCTTCCAGGAATACCTGACACAGTAATAAAAAGACGTACACTTAATGCAAAAAAAGGGAAAAACTACAAAACCTAAATATCCCAAAGAAATAAGAGAGTTTGCACTGTGGCCTTGCAGTTATATTCGAGTAAGGCACGTATAATTGTGTTAGAAGAACTTTCGATTTCGCCTTGCCGTCACCTTCTATTTTGAAATTGGCTCACGAATGTTGAGTGTTTGCCGGGATTTACAGCTGAAGCATCCACTTCATTGAAAATCCAAGTCGAGAGAGATAGATCAAAGGAAGTAGATACCATATGCCCATTAATGCTGGACGAGATGTCCATTGGGAAGAAAATAGATTTTATTTCAAATAAAATATGGGGCTATGTCGATTGTGGCACAGGAATGCAAGAAGATAACCTCTCTTGCGCCAGAGAAGCACAAATTCTAATGGTTGTAGCCGTGAACAATCATTGGAATCTTGCAATTGGCTATTTTTTATCAATGTCTTAACGGCTGCAGATAATGCAAATATAGTAAAGGAAGCACTGATAAAGCTTGATGAAGTTGGTGTCAAAATAACATCTATCACTTATGATGGTTCCTCTGCACATATTAGTATGGCACAAAAACTTGGTGCTCACGTTGACCCTTTTGATGACATTTCCGGCGAATTTCAACACCATGCATTATATCTCTAAAGTATTTGTATTACTTGATACTTGCCATATGTTAAAACTATTAAGGAATGCATGGTCAAGTATGGGCCTTTTTATTGATGAAGATGGGGGTCAAATAGATTGCGAATATTGTAATATATCACTCTCTTGCGGTGTTATTACAAACTAATATCAAACTAAATATTCCTTTTTCTAACTATTAAAAAGAAACACTATCAGGTATAGCTTACTTATGTACTTACCTTACTTCTTAATACAATAAGTGGGATTTGAGGTATCTTATAAATCAATTTGACGTTTAGAATTATGTCATATGATTATAGTTTTTAATGCCTCGACTAGTCAGTTTACAAGCAATGGAATACCTTATTCCCAGCTGGATGGGTAAATTTTCAACTAACAACTTTATCTTGTAGTTAAAAACTGAATTACTTTTAAAATATAAAAATTATTTCACTTTGTGAATCAAATACACATTTCAGGTACTTCAAAAAATTAACTTCATATTTTCAGTTTGTTAGTAGTATCTCGAAGTTTGATCTGACATTACAAAAATAAATAGATATTGTCAAAAATAGTTTAATCAAATGTTAAATATCCGACTTGATTTAAATGATGATTCTAACAAATAACCTAATCCAAAATTGTAAAATTCAAATTATAATGATCGAAAAACGTCGTGTACTCGAATCACTATCAAATTTAGAAAATTAATTCGTCAAAATTAATTTCTAAATATATAATTTCTATTATATTAATGACTTGCCGCACCAAACTTGCTATATAATTTCTTATTATTTCATAAGAAATGGGCACTAACCTTCTGATTATATATCTTGTATCTGAATGTGTTATCTCAGCTCCTAACTGGACACATTCTAATCAGCAAACACCTCCCTGGGTTGTTCCAGTCCAAACCAAAGCTCTCTGTAGCTCTTTGAAACCTCTATTAAGTGGATAGACAGTTCAACAGCATACCACAACACTCACTTGCACTTTTTTACTGGCTTCATAGCAAAATACCACGTTAAATGACTTCAAACAATCTTGAATTCTATATTTGAATAATATGTGTGACTTATAGCCAAATTTGATGGTAGAAAATACTATATTGCTACTACGTATCAAATAATCAATTACTATTCTTCACAATTAATGGGACTTTAACCCTTAACGTGACTATTTCTCGTAGATTATCAATTCAAGTTATTTTTTACTACTTGGTATAAACAACCCCCTGATTGCCCTTTACAACACCACCAGTTAAAACATACAACTGTTATATCACATGATATAGGTACATTAGATATCTGAATATCATTTAAATTAAATGTATCATTCATACGGTATGCTGCATTACAATATGTAACCAAACTTCACAACATCCAAGAAAATTAAATGCTTCGTTTCGGAAATAAACTGAAAAAAGCACACATTGAATCGACAAAGCAAAAGATGAAGGTGATTTATATGCAAATTTTTGCAATGATTAATTATCACAAGTTTGTTTTTAGGTCAATCTGGCAGCTCAATTATAGCTTTACAACTTCACTCGCAGTTCGAAATTGTAGTTTTATAACCTCACTTCACTTTTAGCCCGTGTGCTAAAAGTAAACAGCTGATTTCTTTAAACACGGTAAACTATAAAACGTCACTTTTGGTGAAACAAGCTAGCGCTAAAAGGCCTACTTTTAGTAGTGGTCGTAGATAAAATAAATTACTTAGTTAATCAAGAGTTCTGAAACAATCCGGAGTCTTGTATCCCAGACAAGACAATAAGGAGAATTTGTAATCTAGACTTAGACTCAGGCAAGTCTTGTCTAGAAATTTCAAGATAAGACAATATTTTCTAAATTCTGTCTTGTCCTGTCTAGACTACACAACTAGAAAACGGCATTCGCATCATTAACATTCATTTAGAGCTGTTATACACCCACAATTCCATTGTTATCAAACCATCCTTCCCGACTGCAGTAAGTCGGAGCAACAACTTTTTCAGGTAAAATTGAATTTGAGTGAGTTCCCTAAACGTATAACATATTCAGATCTTTTAGTAACTGGTGTTGCAAGCCGAGCAGCTGCTGATGTCGTGTGTCGTAAATATTCTATTTGTAATCTTGCTCAAAAGACGTTGAATGACCAATAGAGCCTTATTTAGAATATCTAGAATTATTTTAAGTCTCTCCGAATCCACATGTATTTTGTTAAAACAACTTTTAATTGAATTAAACCATTTTAATTTTGTTTACACGCTTAAACCTTATACATATATAGTGTGAACGTTGTCGGGTGTGGACGTGTGTGGGTACTCGTCCAAATCTACAGTGTTAATCTTTGAACAAATATTACTCAGTGAGAAATAAAAACAAAACAATGGCGGGAAATTGTGGAATGTGTTTTTCTGAACTAAAAAGCACAAAATATTGCTCTGTGCTGGCATGTGCGACAAAAATTTCCATTCGAAATGTGTGAACATTGGCAGTGAAGATTATGCGTGCATTACGAGCAAAAAGTTGGTTTTGTGAGCAGTGCGCTGACAAGAAAAGTCATAATATGAGGAGTGTATTAGGGAAAATTAAGAAAGCTAGGAACATCGTATGTGGAAGATTAAGAGAACAGAACAAGAAACTGAAGAATCATCACAGAAATTGGTTGATTTACAAGGCATTATAAATTCGCCCAATAAAGAAATACAAACCAGCATTAAACAAGTGATTGAAAAGCAAGATACGGCGGAAATAAGTTGTTGAAAAACTTTAAATTAAAAAACACGGTCCAGTTCTCTTAATAAATCCGAAGAATCAGGAACAAACCAGTACGGAGACGAGAAAGGAAATTAAAAAATCCATTGATCCTACTGACTTAGAATTTTCAGGACTTTGACATGTTAGCAAAAGTGGTATTGTAATAGAGTGTAAAAAGAAAGAGCCATTGAACAAAGTACAAGAAAAGGTAGCAAGCAAACTTGCAGAAAATTATGAAGTAACGATCCCAACAAAAATTACCCAGGATTAAAATAGTTGAATTAAGCGAAATATTGTCGTTTGAAGCCATAGAAGATAAAATAAGAAATCAAAATAATTATTTAGATGTGCAAGAGGCTGACTTTAAAGGAATACATATTAAAAAAAAATACAAGTAAAGCTGGGAGAAGATATTATACGGTGTATGCAGAAGTTAATGAGATGGCGTACAGGTTAATGATGAGAGACGAAAAAGTAAACATTAGTTGGGATAGGTGCAGCATTACGATGCTGTAGAGGTCACTAGGTGTTTTTCATGCAGTGGATTTAATCACAAAGTCAGCGAATGCAAGTCAAACAAAAGTTGCCCAAAATGTTCAGGATTGCATCTAATCAGTAAATGTCTAGCGACAGTTAATGAACTAAAATGTGTAAACTGTGCACATGCAGTGGAAAAATTTAGAATGAAATTGGATACAAATCATCCAGCTTGGAGTACCGACTGTGCAATTTTTAAACGTAAATTGGAACAAGCTAGAAGAAAAATTGAATTTTTAGAGTTGGCGAAAGGAGTGCTGAAATCATATATTTCAATTGTGAAAGTATGTTAGAACATATGGAAGAATTGGAAATTTTAATCTTATGGAGGCGCTTAGCGTTGCTATTGTTAAGTAAAGCTCGCATTACAGGTGAGATAGAGGATTGTAAAATACATTTTACGGAGTATAGTACAATAAGGTGTAATTCTCAAAGTCGACAAACTGGTAGTATTAAAAACAATATCGAATTTAGGGTAATATAGAATATCGCAAGAACTTATGGCTCATTTCAATCTGTATAACAAAAAGGTTTTAACAAAGTATGTACACGGTGGTGTATCATTCTCCGAGCTCAAGAAACGGTGAATTTTGAAGAATGGTGTGACGAATATGTATCAGAATGCAGCAAATATTGAATTATAGGTGATTTTAATATTGACATGCCCAAGGACAGTTTTTATGCGAAACGGTTAACCAATTTAATTCAACATCTAGGCAAGAAAGAATTAGTTCGGGATTATACAAGGGTGACTAAAGCTTCGAGCACATTAATAGATTTGATAATAACTAACATTTCAAATCTATATGTCGATGTCTTAGATTCAGAGAAAATTACTGACACAGTGCAATAGAGGCCACATTACATAATCAATATACAAACAGCGAGTACAAAACGATACGTAGGAAATTTTGTGATGACTACTCACAAACTGCTCTATTAAATAAACTGACTAATTACAACTGCAAGATACATAAAAATCTACACAATGCAGCTGCGGAAATTGTGCAGTCTTTGCAAAACTGCTTAGCTGACCTGGTTACGTACATTAGCAGGGTGAAAAATACTAACGCATTGGTATTCTGCTGATTTGCAACGATTACAGAGATAAAGAAATGAGTCACAAAAAGGCAAAATTATCTACAAATGAAAATGAATGAAAACATTATAAAGAAATCAGAAACAACATATAATTCAAAAACCAAAATCAAAAAATACACCGAAAACATTATATTCCAAGGAGTATTGAAACAAATCTTTAGCTCCGGCTATTTGTTTCGTCATTTATTCATTTCCGGGCCAGCCTGTATATTTTCACTTGAGTTATAATTCGCTGTATTTCAAACGATATCAAATCTTGTTCGCTCAAAAGTGCTGGTTTTGGTTTTCCCGAAATTCACTTGTTATCTCTTCGCGCCAGCGAGCAGCTATTCCGTTGTTTAGCGGGCATTCGATTTTTGCATTCAGTTGAAGTAACTTGCTTCGACGAAGGCATTTCCTCGTGCTATTGCACCGATTATTAATTAACTTCGTTTGTGAGCTGATGACTAAAATCAGTAAGTCTACGCTACTTGTTTGATATTCAGTTTAGTAATTTCCTTTTTTATTAGCTCTTAGACGTCATTCTTCAACGTCATTCTTAAACGCCATTCTTAGATACCGTTTTTAGACGTCTTCTTATTTGGGTCTCCTTATTTAACACCATAATTAATAACTTGGACCCGCAACTCCTTTTTGGAATGTCATCTTGAGCTTGCCAAGTTGTAACAAGGAGCGTCCGTTCCATTATCAATTTCGGCCACGAGTTTGATGCTGCTGTTGGCTGGTACGCTAAGATAATCCTGGACCAATTCAGTGCCTGCCGGCAACGTTTTTTTATCACAGCCCAGGTTAGTCTTATTTCAACGTTTGTTGATAAACCCGTCCGCCCATGAATTATTGGCTGAATCGATTTTAACAACGCTTCAGATTTATAATTTACAAATTTAAACTCCGTTAACATGTAATGTATTAATTGATCACAAATCTACGCTTTACACATTCAAAACATAATGTATTAATTGTTCACAAATTTACAATTCACAAATTTAAAGTTTTGCTAAATGCTCATATGAATACGTATTAAGAATTTTGTAAAAAGTGCCCTCACGCCATTTTATCATCATTGCCGAGATAACGGTTAAAACATATGACAGTGGTAAGCTTACTCCTTCATTGAGTTGTAATTATATTCAATCCAAGAGCCCAAAAGAGGTTCACATATTTTTTTGTGCGTGCTGCATTTTCAGCATTAGTAATATACTGTATTATATACTGTATTTAAACCGTTTAATATTGCGATAAACAATTTACAGACTTAATAACGATGTTGCGAGCAACTATTAATTATTAATTAAATAAACCTAATTGTTGCTATAATTTTATTTATTTCTTGAAATCTTTGATTTCTGGCGCCCTGCGTTTTTTATTATTATAAGAGCTTGTATTAGTTCAGCTGATGATAGAAATCTGGATCGAAGGCCACCAAAATTGAGCTAGCTAGGTCATTGCGGTGAGTAAGAACATTTCAGAGCTACCGTGGTGTATAAATGATACGGGGGTTGATCTACGATTATACTACCATTGTTTATTATTAGTAATCGATCGCAGGTTGGCTTCTTTATTGTTTCAGTATAAGTAGCCGATTTCAAAGAGATAGCTGAAAATTTTAACCAGTACTTCATAAATACAGTAGTATTGTCGATATAAATCGTGATATACTAGACAGCGAGGAGGCATTCATACCTGATCCTGTTAACGTTTTTAAATTTAAAGAGATTTATTTAATCGATCTTGAGAAAACAACACATGCATAAAAAGAAAGGACAGCACATATGGTATTCCTTTTCAGGTTATAAGAGATGCATTGCCAATTATAGGAAATCATATGGTAAAATTAATAAATGAGTCGTTGAAGAATGGAATATTCCCAGAATTCTGGAAGAAATTCCAGGTAATTTCCATCCGAAAAGTTGTGAGTACAAAGAGATGTGAAGAATTTGGATCAATTCATACGCTGTCTGTCGCTGTACTAACTAACACATTTCAGAAAAAATTGTCAAAGACCAATTGCAGAAGTTTATCGAAGCAAATAAGATTATAAGTGGCAAACAGTCCGGATTCAGATGCAAGCATTTATGTGAAACGGCATTAAATCTAGTTTTAGCAAATTGGAAAAGTGAAATTGATCAACAGAAAAGTGTAGTGGAAGTGTTTCTAGATTATAAGCGTATCGATAGAAAAAAATTGATTAAAAAACTGGACAAATATGGAATATAGGGAATCAAAAAACAATGGTTCGAGAGTTATCTATCTTCTCGATCTCAAACAACTGTGTATAATGAAGAAGAATCGGCGAAAATTCCTAACACAGTGGGGGTTTCCAGGGATCTGTATTAGGCCTTTGTTATTCCAACAGTACATCAATGATTTGGAAATGAATGTTAGACACTGTTCTGTACATTTTTTGGCTGACGACACATTAGTTTGAGTAACTGCTGATAATACTACTGATGCCGTCAACAAAATAAATACAGATCTTGACAGAATATCACAGTGCTTACAAATCAATAAACTAACATTAAATATTGCCAAAACAAAATTCATAATTCTTTCAAATAAAATTAATGTGGAAAATATATCTATGAAAGTAAAAGTAGACGGTCTACAACTAGAACAGGTCCCTGAAATTAAATATCTGGGAGTCGTTACAGATAATAGACATACTTTTCGTAATAATATAACTTTCATCATTAAGAAAGTTGCTAAAAAAATAAAATTTTTAGAAAGAATAGCCAGTAAACTAAGTATTAATGCTAGGATTTTGGTGTATAAAATCATTATTGTGCCACACTTTGATTACTATGCAAGTATCCTCTTTTTTTGTTACGACGTGGATTTGCAAAGATTGCAAAAACAACAAAACAGAGCGATACGAAATATTTTACGATGTTCTAAGTATACTAATATTAAATTAATACTGAATACATTACAATGGTTAAGTATCAAACAGCGTATTTCTTTTAATACAAAGGTTTTGATTATCAAGCCTAATAATAATTTATTGACTAATTATATGTCGAATAATTTGATACTAAATGCTGATGTGCGTCAATATAAAACGAGGAATCGATTTGATTTTAGGCTGCCTAAATAAAATAAAGCGTGTACACAAAATTCTCTGTATTATAAGAAACTGCAAATTTATAATTCGCATCCACAGGATTTAAAAAATTGACAAACATTTATAGTTTAAAAATAACTATTTATGCAACAAGTGGTAGAAGTTTATGTTTATGCACGAGACATGCACATGTCAAGTGCAATAACACTTTTAGCACGAGTTTGCATACAATATTTTTTCTACGACCTTAAATTTTCTATTATTAATCCATAAATGTCGATTTAACAAAGGTTTGCATTTATAACAGTTATAATTTATTTCGTAATAAAGAAATGACCTTGACGCGCAGATGAATGTTTCCGGAGCCAGTACTGTCAAAGTCAGTTATCAAAGGTAATTATAATAGCACACATTTGACTTTATTTATTACATGACGCTTTAATTATTTAAAAAGTACTTTACCCTAACGCAAGAAGTAGCTAGAATCACTTTACAACCTCATTTCCAGTTCGAAATTGTAGTTTTATAACCCCACTTCACTGTTAGCACATGGGCTAAAAGTAAACAGCTGATCTCATTTTAAACACGCTAAATTACAAAACGTCACTTTTAGTGAAAAAAAGCTAGCGCTAAAAGGCCTGTGTTTAGTGGTAGTCGTAGAAAAAATATTTTATCTACGACAGTGTGTAAAATTAACTTTTAATTGACAGTTTAAAGTTCTTTAAAACAACTGTTTAATAACATGCTTTCATTAGTTTACGTCGTCAGTAGCAACGTGCTTAAAAGATTTTATCGGGCGCGTCGTCAATAGCAACGTGTTTTAAAATTTTTAACCTCGCAAAATGACGACCGTTTGCTACTAATCTTAATTTACATTTAAATATTTTTTATATTTATCGTGGTTTCCAGATTTTATCCTAGATAAAATACTGTACGATACACATACACAAAGCATCTTTAGTTACTCACGGAGCTTAAAACGCTCGCTCACTCGCGTTTTAACCCTGCCCCACTCGTGACTAAAGACTACATTTACGCATTTTTATCGTAAATTACTATAAGCAGCTTTGTGAAACAATAATATTAATATTAATGTTATTAATGATAAACAAGTTAAGATATAATAATGATTCTGTGTACTGGTATATTATAATAAATAAATGAACTTACTTACTTAGTTACTTATGTACCCGTTATTTTGTTACAACGACTTTTAGTTTCATTTAACCGATTATATGTTATTGAAATACATTGATGTCTTTAAATTTTGTTTAAAAATATATTTGCTTTTGGATCATCTTAAATCGACTTTAACTTTTGTTTGGAGCATTTTAATTCTCGTTTATACGACCTGTTAATACTAATTTAAAGCTTCCATAAAGTAACCGTAACACTAATGAAGGATTTGTAATCTCATTTAAACTTCATTAAATATCCCTTGCAAATTTTTTAAATACATTTAAAACGATTTCTAATCTTATAATTACATTTACTCTCGTTATATTGTTTGAATGTTTAGATTTATGGGTGGAAGGTGAACCAAGTTCACACGCTCTTTGCCCCTTTACTAGAAGGCATCGTGTAAACACATGTTCAAATAAAACGTGAGTATCACCTTTTATTAGTTAGTTAAAGCAGAAGAGAAGAACAGCCGAAACTACATTAAATAGACTTTGGATGATTTCGAATAGGGCTTGTCTAGGACGTCCTTGAATACGATTATTTGGCGAGATATTCAAATATTAGAATGTCAAAAAAGGGCTTCAGAGATTAGGGATCTTACGTGTTGTACTACGAAAATAGCATTTTGACCTTGTAAGTATATTTGTAAGCAGTGCAATGCCACTTAAGCTTAAATTTCAAACTTCTGCATTGGTTGAAATTGGTGTTCTGGTTATTTTTTAATTATTGTTTTTAGAACCAAGTTAAGTTAAACATGATTTTCGCCATACCTGTGCTACTAGCGTTTTGAACTCTTTCATCTTTTTGAAAAGCATGGCCCCAATGCCGCCTTCCAGGGGAATGTATTCGTTGCAGCAAGAGCTGATGATGCCGCCATTATTTTGAAAACGCTGCTGAACCATCACTATTCGATTTTTCATTTAATTTAAAGCCCGCTAAATTATAACAAGCCACAGCCGGTGCTTAGTTTTCACTAATAGATAATCTTCAAAACTTTTCTAAAACCGACTAGAGCATTCCTATCAGTTATGAAGTGTTGATTTGGGCACTTAAGGAACTTACATAATCCATTTCCGTTGGCGAAGCAATTTGCTGTGGGATCGATCAACAGCTGCAGTTCTAAGGCGATTGTTATAGAAAATCAGTTGCTGATACCAGTCATGAATCAATAAATCTGCATGAATGAATAAATGATAATACAAGCTTCACGCAACATTTCTATAATAGTATGGCCTTGGCGATAGCAAGTGCTGTGGTAGAGTATGCCGACCATGTGTTATGATAAACGGCCAGATAAGGATTATATTTATTTGTAAAGATTAGATAACGCAATTGGGCAGTTATTGACATGATTAGATGTCAAAATACTCTTCCACAATAAACCTTGACAATCATTAAGTTTTGAAGCATTTACCCACTTTAAGGAAAGGCTCTGGAACTGCCTTACCTTGTCTGCATTTTTCATCTTCTGGCCATCTGCACGTATTTTGCTGGAGGGTCACTTCGGTGAATACGGAGTTGAGAGTCAAACTTGTCAACGGAAGCAAATGTTCGCAGCCACAAGGCAAGTGGGTAGAACCTTGCTTGGCAAGTTTATCAGCTCTTTGATTACCTAGATATCTGCCGTGCTCTTTCACCCAAACAAGTTCAAAGACTTTGTTTTATAGAATTTCTACCAGTTTCTATCAGCAATCATCATTTTAGGTGGTTAGCACTGATTATTTAAAGTTATTCTTCTCCGGTCACCAATTTGAAGATTAACAACCAGCCGCGGTACATCGTGATACGCAGAAGCACACCAAACCTAGCTATCCAACTGTTAAAGAAGGCTCTGGACATCGTTTAAACCGTGATGTCTGAAATTGAGAAGGCTTAGGGCTACAGGGAGTAGCGGTCGATACATATCAGACAGTAGGTATTTCACGACGATAAAGGAAGCGGCCCAACTGTACGTGCTCGAACCTGGAAGAGGGGGTGGTAAAGTTCCTCATCGGTGCTGCTACGTGCCTGGTGATCTTCGAGCGCTGACACGCGACGCACCTCGTGCTTCAATGGCTGCAGTCCTTGCGTATTGAAGGCCATACGAACCTGGAGGAGACGCGTTGCGTCGTGGCTCGAATTTCCAGATGAGAGAGGTTGTGGAGGGCGTCGAACACAGGGCGTCGGAACTGCTTTGTGACGAAGAGGCGGAATATTTCTGTAGCTGAATCTTAGTAGACATTCGCGTCCTGGTCCGGGAAGTAGACCTTATTCAAGGCTAGCACTGCGTCAGGGTGCAGAAACGTCTTCAGTTCGATATCCAACTTTTGGGCTTTTATTAGCGCTTTGTTAAAGGAACCAGACTTCTGCTGCGTTGGGAAGAAACCTTCTGTAGAAATTCGGTAATTATAGGAAAAGAGGCGGCGATGATGGTTTTAGGCTGGAACGCAGAGGTTAATGGCTTATGGTCGGTGTAGAATTACTTGTAGTTTAATAAAACATCTCCTTTATTATTATGCGAACGCAAATATAGAGGAATACATTTGAAAATGGTTCAATTACGTGTATATACGATGATTACGAACACAATGCTTATTACATAAAATGTTTAAGTCTTAACTATGCGATTTAAAGCTTACTCGATTGCCAAAGTATCTTACGTTATCTAGATCTGGGAACTGACCAGATCCTCCATAAAACTCAAAGTAAGCCGACTAAAATCGTAATACATAATGTTCTTTTATTTGGTGTTAAGAGGCTTTGGAGCTGACCAGAGCCCTCGGCTTGCTTAGATTAAGTCGAAATATGGAGAAGCAATATCGAGACGCCAGGCTGTGTGGTTTTAAATAGCTGCTACTTACGGAAGAAGAAGGGATTTTATGTTCCTTACCTGCTTCGTACCATTCTGGGCTTAGAATGGCCCATTGTCCGTCGAGTAGGATTTCCAAGCCCGAAGATCGGGTTTATTGCTTCCGGTTGCTTCAATAGCCCTTGCGTTTGGTCAGCAGGAGACCAGAACTGGGACTCGTTTTTATTGCCGACAAAGAATTGACAGCGCTTTGGCTGTGCCGAGTGGAAATCTTGAATTTCTCCTGGGCCATTCGATTGCATAGCTGAACCCTTTCGACTTCGTAGAAGGCGTAATTACTTCTTTCTCTGTGGCGATATGGAATAGTTTTTTTGAGTTAATGCAGTTAGTTGGAAAGTGTTTATCAAAGGCTTGACAATTTGGCTAAGACGGCTGAAGCAATTTGTCCCAACTTGCTGCAAGCGCGACGTAAACAAATCAGTTTTTGACATTAAAAATGTTTGGTCTAACCTGCATCACAATTGCTTCAACCCCCTGAGTTTATCTCTTACAGCTGCAGACCGAACTTTATTTTTTATTAATTACTTTTGTATTTAATTGGCGGCACTTTTACAATCTTGCACGCAAAGGAAAATTTTTGAAATTCTTAGAAAGTTTGGTCTAGCGCTATAATTTCAGTAGACACACTTACATTGCAGATCAGGTCTTAATTAAAAAACCTTATCCTAAGATTTAAGACATTTTTGATATAATATAAAATCTACAAGTGTGCATCAACAATCGATAGGGTTTGTCAATAGTAAATTTTGTGAATATGCATCCCAAGAAGAGGTTTTTTTAGTCTCTCCATCTCTTCATTGTAACGAAGCCCCATGAAATGCAGTCTGTGAGAAGTAGTCAATGTAGCAACTGTACTAATTACAGCCCTTTGTAATTCCTGTGCTCTTTATCATCGCCATTTTTAAGAGCTTATGTTATTATGCCTAAGTATTTGCCAACCTGTCGTTCCTTTTAAGACTTTATTCATCATATCGTAATTTCTGACAATGCTTTCAACCTGTCCTCTGTTATATTGTCTTAGTCCTTTTTCTTGCATTTTTATAATATCTTTTGTCTGAAAATATGAATTAACTATAAAAGCAAACTGGTGACCTTCAATGTGAAGGTTTATCTCACAAAGAACGGAAATTGACAAGAATTCTATCTCAATTAAATATAAACTTTAGAGCACTATCTGAAACAAAGACAAAGCTGCAGATACGTCAATGTTGCTTTATTATGATATACAGCGGTGTAAAACAAAATAATATAGTCAGTAAATGGTTAGCAATATGTATATATATAATCCCCCTATAAGTCCCCACTTTGGTCCTATAATCACGAAGTTATCTCATCGTCTGTAACTGGCTAAACCGTCAATTACGCCAACGCGCCAGTTTGCAACGACCAACGCGGTATTTACTATAAGCCAAAACAATGCTAAAAGACTAACGCGTAAGCTAACTCACAATCGGGAATGTAACTCATAGGACCGCTGCCCTACGCCCGCTACAAAAGGGTTTGCCGACTAACTTCATCGGCGCGAAAGCGGGGGGGGGGGGAGTCAACCCGAGATAACACAAGGACAACGGCTTAATACACGGAAAGCAGATCTAAAATGATCAGGGGTCACCACACCTCTTACACTAGAAAAATGCATAAGTGAACCCGCTGAGAAAAAGCGGAAGCATAACGTGTTTACCTTTTAACTTTAAGCTTGGCAGTATTCTGGTCAGCGAGCCGGTTCAGCACTATCGTACCTACCTTTCAAAAATTCACTTGATCAGCTGGCCAAAATCTTCTTACACTGTAAAATACAATACGCACATTGCATGCACAAGAGCAAATAAAACCACAGTTAAAATAATAATACAAACGGTACCTTTAAATAAACTTGGCTAGCGGCAATTTGTTGTCCTATGCTACTGCACTCCGTCGCTTTCCAAACTCTGCAGAAGATAGGTGGGAAAGGCTGCACCAACTCAACGAGCTGCGGACGACAAAACCATCGGTATTATCCACTACTGAAGGCGATATCGAAGCATCGCCCAGTAAATTGGCAGAGCGACAGAAAATATAACGGCTTGCTTCGTTAAACAATGATAAGCCGCTAATGAGTTTTCACCGGTAATCCGTCAAATGACGTAATGGGAGCGCCACTCCACGATAAGAAAAACTCAAGGTTTACACTATACAACTACGACACCCAGCTCGATCGCCTTCCGCACCCACGTGCAGTGAAATGAGTCCAAAAACAAGGCGGAACACTCAACTTGCGTTGTCCCATAAAATACGACACTTGCATTGAAGCGACTGGAGTCAAAATAATAACTAAACAGAGGTACACACACACATACTCAAAGAACAGACCGTTAGGCGAAAATTGGCACACATTGAACAAACGCAGCACCTCAAGTGGCGAAAGCCACGTGGGGCTCGCTTTCATCAACCTGTTACTTCTTGCGACGCCGGATCGAATCGGTCTGCAAAACCGAGCCAAGACGGCCGCATTGAAAAGTGATGGAGGCAAAACCTCCTACTTGCTCTCTCAGGTACATAGCAGCTGTCTCCTAAATTTCTCGCCAGAAACATGCAGGAAAGCGAGCCGTAGACGGATCGATATTTATAATCTTAGCTCGCCAACAAACCGGAACAGAAATACACAGAGAGAGTGCCTTCAGGACCGTTGGCTGTAAGCGAATAACACAGCTGCGTGCACTAGAAAGCCACTAAATGCCTGCACAAAACTCAATATGCTTAAATTCAGGCGGAATAATTCGTATAAACCCATATACAAGTGGGGTCGTAATTTAGGAAATAACGTTAATTAGCCGTACGTTTATGCAATCTAAAAATGTCTTTACACGTCCCTCACATGCATTCCGCAAAGCCAAGCTTTTAATTTCCCGAAAAGAAAGAAACTCAATGCTGGCGCTGTCGTACTGTATGAGCACCCTTTCGCAGTCTATGGAATTTAATTTTGATTTGGTTCCGTAATTTGGTAAGAAATTCGCACCGCACCGCCGTTGATGGCATGATTATTGTCAAGAAAGTCGGTAATCAAGACGTAGACGTCGCGAGAATCCCAGAAAACAGAGAGCTACGCTTTGGGTACCGACGATTTGAACTTCTTTCGATGTGTAAAGTTGCTATGCTGGCTTATTCGTGGTGTATAATACAGGGCCGTGTAGAAGCTCCTTCATTGGAAGACGGTGGCTGTGTAAACACAGTATTAGCGTTTGAAAAAGAATCTGTTTCACCGGCTGTCGAAAGAGCTGGGAGATAACAAGAATTTTATTTTGTATTGTTTGACCGAAAAATGTAGCGTCTTTTTGCCACAGAATTCGGTATATTTATTTTGTGCTCCAAGCTTCTCTAGTGACTTCAAATGTAAATTATTAATTGAAGAAGCTTGCTGGTATACTGGCTAGAGGATTGGACACATTTTTGGGGCTTTGAACCGCATCTTAGGATGGTTTAAGAGCACAGTATATCCTTGGCGTATTGGATTCGCCTGTTACTAGACAGGTTGAGTGTAATTTTTTCGACTTCAAATTGTAATAACGTAATTTCAAAGAGCTTACTCTTATTTGGGGTCTTTTTAGCGTCACCTACGGGGTGAAACATAAGCGTCATATATGAGAGTTTACTACTACAAACACACCCAAGGCTGTAGAGGGTTTGGAGCTCTAAAAACACCAGGAGGGATTTGGGGCCATAAATCACCACCTCAAGCACTCTCTGATAAGTAGTGCAATCTTATAAATGATGTCTAATGATTTTGGTACTACAAACTCAATAACATAATCTGTAACTGTATCTAATATAGAACGGTTCTATATTTCTTGTGTGTAGATGTGGGGGTGCCCCTTTTTAAGTAGGGAACGCATGATAACAATGTATAATACTTCTATACTGGTTATTGTATGCATGTTTTGTTGAATAAATCTAATTCACATACTTATATATTTCAGTGTCTAAGTTTGTTAGTGCTATCTTCTATATTTCAGATCTTGTGGTACTGAATGCTGCGATATACTCTGAGTTTATAAGTTCTTGGCCTATATGAGTGAGTATATTTGTTGTAATTGAAAACACCTGTTGGCGTTCATGTTGTTCAGAAATTACAGCATATAAGGGACCACACGCCATCTCCTGTGTCATCTCTCAAATATACTCTCGTGGCGTTACAATATTTGAATATAATTAAGGAAACTAAAGTGAACAACTATGAATGCTAACAAGTGATGGACCCAACTACTCTCCATAGTGACAATTCTGTCAAGCGAAGTTGTCATTCAGCGTCGATGTAACCAAATTCTTGCTCTTAATTTTGGATGAGTGTTATCGCAGTTCAAGAACAACTGCTGTTCTCTATTCACAAAAATACCTACGTAGATATCATCCTTCACATACTTATTTTATACAAAATTAAAGTTATATGCACCTTTGGTTAAAGCGGAAGTGACAAAAATATTTGAAAGTGCTACTAAATAGTAAGGAAGATCTTAAACAACAAACTATTAAACTTATTGTTATAAGTCTTAAGACAAAAAATTTATTGCGTATTATGTACGTAGAAAGTTCTAGAGTAGAGAACACATTTTACCGTTAGCTCACAGAATGTAATTTTCGTGTCATGGTTAACGTATTGTAACGATCTTGGGGCCGGGCCGTTGCAGACATATGACTCAGCGTCCCGATCATTCGAGAATGACAGGCGGGGGCAGTGTAACGACCTTGAAGCCGGCTTCACGTGCGGACGGATGACTCACAGCCTCCCAGGCTTCGAGAACCGTCCTTGGCGACTCATGCCCGAGAACACGTCAGCGTTGCTTAAAGGGCCGAGCGACGTCTCGACGTTTCCGGGATGACTCACCCGGCGCATATATAAATACGAGAAAAGCGACAGTCGAAGTCAAAGTCCGAGTGCCGACTCCAGCTTTGAAGTACGCGGAAGCTGCCACATAAATAAACCCGTGTGTACATAAAATGTAGCCATACAAACAACGCGTTGTAAATAAATCTAGCCAGATAAATCATTAATGTTTAAGTCGCGTGAAAACAAATAAAGTGTATTTGTTGTTAGAAATAGTTCCTGATTAGTTTATAAATAATTTGTGTTCCGCCTTAATAGTCTTGTGTTTTGTAAATGGTAAAGATAAATTGCTGTAAATAAATGCTTAAAACAAGAAGCGGCGTATAATTTTTAATAGCCCAGTACGTAAAACGTAACAGTATTTTCAATAAATTATTGCCATGGTACTTAAATTAAGTTGATAAAGGTTTGCTTGTCAATCGACATTTCTTTTACAGAACTTAATTATATCGTGTGTTCCAAAAAAAAACTCATTTAGGGTCGGCCTTGAAAAGAAAGATAGAAAACCTAGTCATGTCTTAACTTAAGTTTGTAGGTGAATGTCAGATTGCAAAGAAGCCGGACATTTGGGCGCGGCCGTTTGGATGCGGCCGTTCAGGCGCGGCCGTTTGGGCTCGAAGACACAGGGCCACTTGGGCGTGAGACATTTGGGCGCGAGGAGGTTAATTAAAGTGTATTAGTATTAGCTAGCTTTACTATTAATAGGTCTGAACATTTATTTTAAATAACGTAAATTACCTAAAGCACATCCAAGGAGGTGGCGGGCTGCAAAAATTTAGTATAGAAATATTAATTGTCGAAAATTAGAATTTTATTAATACAAGTAGGTTCGACGAAAACAAGTTACAAATTTTAACTTTCCGGTAAATACTAACGGAGATTTATTACATTAAAATAATAAGTAACAAGGAATACATGAATAGAGTTTGGGTACAAACAGAGCTATCGATGAACCATTTGGAGATTCATCGACAGCCTGAAAACTGTTCAACGAGGAAGAGATGTTGCTTATGAACAGTTACTTGCGGGAAATAAACCCACTCAAAAAGAAACAAAAATTTGTCCAGGCTGATAGAAGAATACAAAATTTGCTGGAAGATTATAATAATCAATATAATCATGTAGACGGCGTAAACAATAGAAACATTGTAAAATTTTTATGAGGCATTTCATACAATTATGAAATGAAAGCGTAGATGCTTCTGGTTTATATTTTAAAAAATTCAAGGATAATATGTATTATAATAGTAAAAATGGCAAGAATAAGTTTTGATTATTAAAATTAATATTTTTATATTATTCTTGTATCTGCCCTTATCTTGAGTTAGTCGATTCATAACATAACGAAAATAATAATTGATTACTTTAAAATTTAACAATTTATTGTTAGGTGTTATCATTATAAACAAAACTCGAAGTCGACTAGTTTCGGTCGAAACAGAACACATATTAGAAACATATTAAACATTTGAAGCATTAATCGATTCAATATAGCATAGTATTATTCATTTACCAGTACAATAAATGTATTTCTATTTAAAATTATTTTCAACACTTAAGTATATACATATAATCTATTTCCATCTTTATTTCAATTCAGAATTATTATTTCATATCTAACATAGTGCCTTTTTTATGTATTCAGAATTATTTCAAAACTTAGCTAATATACTACCATCTTTATTTAGATTCGGATTTATTTCAAAATATATTTAAAATTAATCTCATAACGGTGTCAATAAATAATTGGATTATTATTTTAATATTGTTTGATTAATTACATTCACTTCTCAGGATAAATAATGATTTAATAAATGTTTGTTCATTTATGCCAAATTTAAATGATTCACACATAATGTGTTCCTAAATCCCAACGTTGATCCTTCCTCGCGCCCAAGTGTCTCGCGCTCAAGTGTCTCGCGCCCAAGTGTCTCGCGCTCAAGTGTCTCGCGCCCCGGTGTCCCCGCGCCCAAACGGCCGCGCCCAGACGGCCGAGCCAAAACGGCCGCGCCCAAATGTCCTAGACCGGATTACAATGATGTATCAAGTTATGGCAAACTTCAATTTGATCATGGCATGCTATGAATGATTTTTTTGTTTAAACACGCGATATTTTTCTAATTATTCTTATCAGTTCAAACTACCTAATTAGTGTTAAAACCTAGAGTAAAAATAATACACAGGTTCATCGTTGAGGAGTAATGCGTAACGACTGGTGAATGGGTTGCCTGTATAGGGTGTGGCATGGACGGATGAAACATGCTCCGAGAGCTAAGCCGGAGCAAGATGCTTCCGTGGCTTTTGCAGTGGAAGCGATTCGTTCTCCAGCCGGAGCAAAGTGCTACCGTGACTTCATTTTTCCCAATTCAGTGTATTTGTACATTAATTCTATATTCTTTAGGTGTGCTGTAGTGGGTTGCAATGATTCGTGGCACCTCTGCAGAGATTCGAAAAGTATTGGATTTGTGCATTGCATAATGGCTGGTTTTCACAGATTGTGTACGAGGTTCGAGTAGTGCAATTGGAGCCCAGTAAGCTAGACGTAGGCAGCGACCTTCGTGGGAAGCAGTTGGAGTCCTAGGTATGAGGCAACGGTTGAATTGGAAGCGTCTTTGCAGCGGTCGAGCTGCAGGAGTCGTTCTGCAAGGGTTAGAGGCTTGTATCGGCAATCCAACGAAGAAAGAGAGGCCCAAGCATCGTGAGACTTGCTGGAGCTTGAGTTAAGCTTTAGTTTCCATTAGAAAAAAAGGTCAGGAAAGTTTATCTTATGATAATTTGATAAAATTTCTATTGAATGCAATGTCATATTGGTTAAATGATATTCTTGCACAAATATTGTTTACTTTAAAATAACCACAATTATATTTTTTCTATTGAACAAATAGCAATTGCAAAGTATTTATTTCGGTAAGCATTATCTTCTTGTACTTCATTTGCATGTAATATAGGAATATAGGTTTTAGGTACCTTGTTTTGTCAGTTGACTTTTACCACAATTCTGCAATGCTGCAAAAGTATTCCTGTTTAGACTGGGTTATTTCCAACCGCACTCTTTAGAACCTACCGAAAAAAATCAAGCACCGCAGTAAATTCTACATCTAGGACAGCAACACCTCCTATACCTCGACGGCTTTGCAGATGGCCTCCTCCATGCAGCTGGGCTCAGCAGATTGACCAAACACTGCAGCGCAGCTCACGGTACACCTGTTATCACCCGATGGTACTGGAAACGAACTCGACGGATCTTCTTAATTAAAATTCAATTTAAATCACTACATGTTTATTATATGTTTTTTACATAAAACGAGATTTCAACAAATGTTTTATTTGTTGGAGCCCCACATTACAGCATGTTATTTTTTAATTCATTAATTATCTAGCAAATAGCATCTCGTATATTTTTATATCCATTTACTACTAGATTCTATTATAATTTTTAAAATGTGACAATTTAACAGTTCACTTAAAGCCATTTTACTGATTCTCCTCAGCCACGCTTTCAATCTAGTTTAGGGGTATCTTGTTTCTTATTTATTATATTCAATTACACATCGTTTATGTCATTCATATACAAATTCCGTCTAATCCTTTAGATGCTTTATGATCATCTTTACCTTCTTTCAAACAACTTATAATTCAAAATTAATTTTAACGGGTATTAACGATTGATAAGCATTACTTTTAAGGTTATTTTACGGTATACTTATTCATAATTATCTTAGGATTGTATATT
Organism: Agriotes lineatus; assembly: GCA_940337035.1. Lineage (NCBI taxonomy): Eukaryota > Metazoa > Arthropoda > Insecta > Coleoptera > Elateridae > Agriotes > Agriotes lineatus. The sequence continues at coordinate 34,877,480 of OW679203.1, forward strand.
AAATGCTACATCATCGTTTTGTATTGATCGAAAAGCAAACTGTTTGTATTCAGTTACTAGTCCGTTAAATGCTAGCTGCTCCAAATTTAAGTTAATCATCATTATTAAGTTTACATTTTTTCTTGGTCTCGACTCACTGATCGAAAATTTCTCAATTGAAGCTAAATCCAAAAGTTGTGAGACAAGATGGTCGCTCGGAGTGACGTCTGCCGATGTCTCTGTTGCTCCTGGAATGAAATCATGGCAGCTCTTCAGATAATCGCCAGTGACACTAAGAAAAACATCTATGCATTCTGAGGATTCAGGTCTTTTTAATTCAGTCGACTTCCTGGAAATGTGCTTCCTGCCCCTGCAGTGGAATGATATCCTGGAAAGATTTAACAAAGTGGGCAAATCTTTGCAATCTGCGAACATCGAACTGGTTACGATCGCTAAACTTTACCGGTCCTTGGTAACGCACCTAGAAGATATAAGGAAAGTCGGTACCTTTGATCATTTTCAGACTTACCGTTTTCAACGTCACTATCGACAGGTTGATTGCAAAACTACAGAGACGTGGCTCCGCTTACAAACAGTTAAGTAAATAATTTGGCTTTCTCAGGAAGCTACATAGTTTGGAATCTCAAGACGTTTGTGACGGAACACGGGATCTGGAAGCCTTCTATCCAGGGGATCTAGAGGGTACTTTGAAAAACAAATATCTGCACCTGCAAGCCCATTTTTTGTCCCCTGAAGCTACAGGGGGAAAGGATTATCGTCACTAGAGCTATACAGCTACATCCTAGAAATAATTTTTTGAGCATTTATCCAAACATGGGAATAACGCTCCGAATGCTGTTGTGTAAAACAGGGCCAAACTGTTCGACAGAACGGTCGGTTTCAGCTCTAAAGAGAGTAAAGAATTATTTAAGATCTACCACAGAATGGAACAGGCTAATTCACTCCTTGTGCTGTACATAGAATCAGAAACATAGCAGTCTGTGGACTATAGTTAGGTCATCCCTTTCTTTGCAGAGAAGAAAGTTCGTCTCGTGGCAATGTAATCTTATAATTATTGTTATGTAAATATAATAGTTATTTACGATATTAGGCCGAACTGCCCGTTAAGGCAAGACAAGTGAACCAGCGAGGTCACTGTTGGTGACACTGACTATGTCAAATTTGAGGTTAGGTTCTGCGTCAGTTTGTGTCAGACTGAAACAAACCTAACCTGCTAACCCCGAATTTGTCATCGATTAACAGTGCCAGCAACAATATTCTTCAGTACTGCCAAACGTATACTTTGAATCACTGCTAAGTGCTACCGAACGTCCTCAAGCGCGGTCGTTAAGTGCTACTGACCTAGGCCATAAAAACCTACCTACCGGACTCATTCCTAAGCTGGTTCATAATATCTACCAAACGAGTATTTAAAAAAATTATGTGTCAAAATATATAATTGGAACTTACCTAGTCTAATCGTTTATTTTCTATATAATAGTAAATGTACGTTAAATAAATAAAAATAAAAGTAAAGTTGTAATTCTTCTTGGTGTATTTATTCAGTATTTTAACATTACCTCTAGTAAACCATCCACAGGAAGAATAATTATTTAATACAACAGGTGCATTTCCAGCTGTTGGCACTCTTGAGCACATGGAATGTTTAAAACGCGGAAGTTAAACGCTCTTCATTTTAGTTTAAGGTTAAATGGCGATTAATTAGGTGCGAAACGTCACCAACGTTGTTTTTTCTAAATTACTAAAAATGTGCTTCCGACTCTGTTAACTGCCTAGAGGCCCCACCCTTAAACGAGGTGTAGACACATCCCTAGCTAGCTTTGACTCTCTGTAGAAAAAAAAATTGTGTGAGTAAGGACTATGCAGCGGTTCTTAAGATTAAATACAAAAAAAATAACGCAAAATGGGTACCAGTCCTTAAACACAACAAAATACAAATCTGGCTACCGATCAAATTACCACTTACCTTATAAGCCTTTTACTTCAACCTACATCTTAACAAGAATACTAGCAGGTTTATGAGGGATCGTAGCACAGTACAACGAAAATATAAACCAGCAATAGTTAATAGAATTTAATATTATCAACAGGGTTGCAATTAACTTCATAATTAAAGCTGAACGCTCAATAAGGCCCAGAATTGTAAAGTAACAAATTAATGAGTTGGAGTCACCCAAGTCATAACACACAAATAGGAATGGTTAAAATTCGAAATACATTGTATACAACAGATTAAAAATTCCGAACGCCAGCAACATTAACGGCTGCGTTGATAAAGATGAGCTTCAACCCAGGCTTGGACGCCTTTAAAATAAAAATTACAATAAGCCGAGTGTCCAAGAACGCTTGTGGAAATAAATATTAGGTACATACAAAATTTTAGTTCCCCTGACTGATGAAATTCTAACGCTTCAAACGTTGCAAACAAGCTAGTATTTATCTCGTACAGTTTGATAATCGAAGACATTCATATAGCTGTTTATTCTAAGGCAATCGCCCTTTACCAATAAATAAAATAAGCAAGCTAAGAATCGATGCATGTAGTAGTTGGAAACACTACCAAGGCGATCTTATGGAGGGTTTCGCCAGCCACTGCATGGAATTGTTGAATAAGGCCCTGAAGCGAATACAGGAGGCTGCTGTAGCCGAAGGAAATTCAAGCCGCTGCCAAACTGCTCGCATCTGGACCTCACGCAGCAAAAGCCGTTGGCTGCGATGAAATCCGGCAACAGGAGTAGATCGCAAGACAACCGCAATCCATATGGACTGATCTTATCATTTTTTTATCTGACCAAAGTCTTCGAGCAACCATCATCAAATTCACTTTTTTAAACGGTGCTTATTTCCTCATGACAAATTTTAGAAGCTTTTTTATTCTGAATTCAACAATGTAAGTACCACACGTTATGGTTTAATTACGTTTCTAGCCTCTTTTGAAGACCATCAAGACTTTTTGGATGCAGACCTGTGTCGTAGAGCATTTCATATGTTGTTTTAGTTTTTGCTATTTAAAGAAAGAAAAAATAAGCTACACTCGCTCTTTTGAATCTCTATTGTTAGATACAATTATTGTTTAATTACATGGCGTGACGATCTTTTTTCTTCAATACGAGTATTAGAAAACTTATGTTCAGCAAGTTACATGCGTTATATACTAAAATGTTTGCTAACTGTGTACAAGCTCTTCAGAAATACATGATTGTATTTCCGAATAGTAAACTATAGAGTTTTATAAAAGCTTGGTGAAGAAAATAGTCAGTTTCGTTAACGTACCAATAATTTCCAATTAAAAAACGAAGGAAAGTATATATGAACTAAACTTTTAAGTACAATAATGTAATATGAACCGGTTAACAGAAAACGAAGTAATTTTTCATCGCCAAGCAGGCAGCGAACAAATTACAAAAACATCTGTTTACCAGCAAAACGCCCCGATCCTACAAGAATTTAAAAGAAAACCGTTACAAAAATAAAACAATAAATCGCGGGATGCCAGCTCAAAGGAGCACCAATTCTCAAGTGCAATAAAGGGCCAACGGCTCGCCAAACCTCAATAAATCCGGAAGCCGACAAAACAGCGCCGCGGCGAACGAAACTCCGAACGTGCGACCAAATTAATAATCCAAGTTCAATCACTAAAACGCTCTTAAAACAGAGTGCGCCCAATCAAAACCCCACATAAGGATACCTGCCGATAGGAGGAATTAGCCGCCACCTGATAAAACAACGCCCAAGTCTCTAGCACACATACAGGTCGATTAAAAATAACTTTTCCATCAGCCAGCAAAAATATCACCGCTCGTAATGCTGGCGATTGTTGCAAGTAAACGCTACAGAAATTTCGAAGTACACGGCGGCCCAGCGAAGACGTATTTTCTAACGGTTAAATCAGGACAAAAAGCCGCTTACATCCGGCTAAATATTACACATTAAATTATAATTAACGGAAGGAAGCATCCCAGGAAAGCGTGAATAGTCTCAAAATTCATATAAAATTAGCGCGCAACCAATCGAAGCAAAATAACTTCTTAACATACGCAATAAGAGTAATGCTTAAGTAAGTTTTACGCCAAACACGGAATTAAAAATTCCAAGTTCAATTAATCTTTACCAAAACCTAGCAAATTGGGTGTCGTTAGAATCGACATTTCAACGACTATTGATTGCGACTCAAATCAAGTCGATAATTGATCACGCCGCTCAATTAAACGCGATAATCCGAAATACATCAAAAACGGCAAAACATCCCTTCTACTTCGACCAATGAGCTGCGAGATCGCGTTTGACAAAGGACTGGCTCCTTTGAATAGTCAGACGCTGGCAGTAGGAAATCACTCAACCCAGGAGAGTCAGCCAACAACATCCAGCCTTCCAGGACCAGCTAGCAGCTCCAGCCTTCCAAGGATCTACCAGCCCCAGCCCTCTCCAGAGCCTATCACCTACGTGGACTTAGAGCCAATCCTCTGCATTGGACTCTGCTGCCTGCCGTCTTCGGAAAAATTTGGGAACTCGAGCCACTTCCGCCAACCGCCGCCTCCGCCGAGGAGATCAGTACTGCCGCCGACGTACCGCCGCCGCTGCTCTCAGCCCGCCGCCCCGTCGCCCGCTCGCCATGGACACCCCCAGGTCTGATACGTAAGCCAGCCCGGAACCATTGGAGGTTTCCTCTCGCGCCCGCCGCCTGACATCGAACCTTGTGTTATAGGAAGCGCTGCCTCGAGGAATTATTCGGCCCATCTCCCAAGACGCCCCCGGCCTCCCCCTTGGCCCAGATCGCCCGCACCCGGATCCAGGAGCTACACCGGCCCCCTGAGTACTGGGAGGGACGCCTGCCGTCAGGGAGTCCACGAACGCCGACAAGGGCGCTCACCCCGGATTTCGTTGGCTTCACGGACGAGAGCGATCCGGAGCTCGGCACCCCACAGAGGAGCCCGTTGGTACAGCACCTACGAGACGCACCTTTTGCCCGGCTGCGCCGCCCGCCGACCCCCCAGGCTCCCCGTCCACGGATCCTCAATTGGAACCTCGAGGTGCGACTGACGGACGCCGAGGAAGCCGAGCTCGAGGCCCTGTGGCAGGCTACCTGCCCAGATAGCAGCCCACGTCGCGGCCCCCGCTGGCGACGGACCACCCGTCCCCGGACTCCCCTAGAGGAAGCCCGACCCCGCGCCCCGGCCACGCCCCGCTCCAGCCGACGTCCCCGGGAGGACTACTCGCGTCGCCGACGCCCCAGGAGAGCCTTGCAGCCCCGCTGGCCACGGACCTCTCTTCCCCGGACTCCCCTAGCGGAAGCCCGAGCCACACCCCGCACCGCCCCCCGGAAGGGACGGACCGCGTCCAGGCCGCGTTCCCCGCCTCCGACAACCGGGAAAGGCCGCCCCATCTCCACCCTAGGCACCGGCGCTCGAGCCTAGTCGAGTAGTTTAATTTTGTATATATATGTCCTTTTTTCTTGTTTTTCTTTTATTATATATAGTTTTAAGCATTTATGTACATAAGATTATTACTCCAATAAACCTCTTAAAAGTCACTCCAGTCAATCAGCAGCATCGACGAGGGTAATGCCCACCCTCCTCTTCCTAAACCGACGCCATTGAAGTAACCCTACCGCTGAGCTATAAACCGAGCCGTGTTAAATGTCTTTTTTTCAAAACTGTTCTACAAGCTTTAAAAATAGTAGAGGTAATTTACTCTTGTCGCAATTTTAAATTAATTCCATTTTCTGTCACACCATACAGCATGTGAAAAAGTATTATATTCCTAAATTGGTTTTAAATAATGCACACACCTTTAGAAAGAATTGATTCTTTTAAATATCTATAATTAAAAAGTTTCCAATATGTTGCATATCTTTTAGTATACACTTTACAAAATATACTTTAGTTTCGAGAAAAACAAAATAATGTAATACATCACTAAACTAACACCATTCTTTACAACATCAAATAGTCAACACTGCAGTCGAGTCATAGTTTTCCTTCAATAACCAAATTCTTAATATAATTTCGCCTAAATTTTCCAGTTGGTGTAAGAGGTAGATTTTTGACTATTTTGACACCCCCACTGAACCTCTCCTTGTCCCCAACTCGTTCATCTGCATACTCTTGGATTTCTTTCGAAGTAATTTCGCCAATGAACTCATCCCGCAAGACGACGATACCCGTGGGACGCTCTCCATCAATAGGATGTGGCAGCCCAACAACCACAACACACTCTGTCGCCGGATGGGATATCAGCACGGCTTCTAAATTTGCCGGTGTTATTTGCCAACCCTTATATTTGAACATTTCCCTGATGCGATTTACGATATAGAAACAGTAGTTCTCGTCATAGTAGAATATGTCCCCAGTCTTCAGAAAACCATCTGAGTCCCACATGTGCCACGATTCAATATTGTAGTATCCATTCATAGTCGAATCCGTTTTGATCCGCAGCTCCCCTAGTTGGTTTGGTCCAAGGATTTCCTCAGTTTCTGGATCTACCACCTGCAAAAATTCGTTTATTGCAGGGTTTATGAGGAGGAATCTCTAACCTTGTATGAGAAACCTGGATATGGTCGACCGCAACTTGTAGGGTTTTCGATGAGTAGCTGAAGATCCTCAGCATCGTTTAGTTTGAACGAAAGAGCCCTACCGCCGACTTCTGCTAAGCCATACCCTACTGTAAAAACTGAGCTTTGTACCATTTTCCGCAAGGCTTTTATTTGATCTTTGGACAAAGAACTTCCACCAGATCCCCAAAATAATAGGCTTGAACTATCCACTCCTTCAGGCCTCCCATAGCGGCACATGCTTGCTGCCTCCCACGAAGATAACATTAACATGTTTACCTGAAAACTGCTTTAGGATTTCTAATGCTTTGACACAGCCTAACGTACTTTGTATTTATCTATCAAATTCCAAACGGATATGTGGTCAAACTTGGTGGCAATCAGACGAGTGCTTCCAGTAGCGATGCACTTTACACACCAATTGGTCGCAGTAATCCAATAGGCAGATGCATAACTCAATACAGTTTGAGAAATCTCTCCAGTTATTACTCTAAGAGAAATATTTATTAATAGAATAGCTTCGAGCTTCAAAAAACGTACCTTCTATAAGCTGCCTGGGCCAATAGTGCCTTATGGCTCAGGCAAATCCCTTTGGGAAATCCTGTAGTTCCACTACTGAAAGCTATAGCGGCGGTTTTATTAGGATTCGTCACTTCATAGGGTTTAAATATTTTTTCTTCTACCGATTCTGTCAAGAAGTCGCTAAATCGAGAGTGCTTTGTAGATTCTCCAAATACCACGACCTCAGCGCTAAGTTCTACTTCCTCCAAGACATCTTCGATCAGTTTGATTGCATCTGGACTGACAAATATCATTTTAGGGCGTACCAGCTTAAGCAAATATGCAGTCTCCGAATAAGAAATGTTTGGATCCGTGTTGGCAAACTTCGTTCCTAAGAACAAAGCCGCCACCAGAGGGACGCAAGTGTTGAGGTGGTTGGTGCTGCACACGGTTATAATGTCATCCGATGTTATTCCTTTCTTACTCATGGTAATTGCTGTACGAATGCATTTCTCCAGGAAGGTCTCGTACGTGTCCATTTGTCCTGTTTCTGAGTCTATCTGTAAAATATAGTATAATGACCCTGTTTTCATTATTTTGTTATGGTAATAGTATGATATAGACTGCGTTTACGCATAGAAGAATAACAAAAATAGACAAACATATAAGAATATAGATACAAATGCTAAAATTAATTCGCTTTAAGGTAAGGCATAACCAGCGTCTACTGTAACTCGTACCCTGATCCTAATGGCTAGTAACCCAAAAACAGTTTCCGTTGAATATTCGCTCGATATTTTATTAGCATAAACTCGATAATGACCATATGCTAAGCAGTATAAAATGTAGTAAATAAATGAATGCTTTCAATATCGAATATTTAGTGATATGTTAATCGGGTTTCAAAATATGTGATATTGCAAATTCCGTCAAAGTAACAAACAGTCGAAACAGCATTAAGTAACAAACGACTTCCGGGATTGGACCGTGTCATTATTGAGGTCGAAGAACTCAACGCTTCGCCCACTTTCGTAAGAAGCCCCTCCAGGAGAAAAAGCAAAGAAGCACGGTAACTCAACGTGTAAACCGCGCCAGAGGCGAAACTCTTCTTCAAAAAGTGGGCGAAACATTGAGTCGACCTCAATAATGACACGGTCCAATCCCGGAGGTCGTTTGTTACTTAATGACAATGGCCGTGAAAGCCTCCGAAATCGTCGAAATAACAACTAAGGGACCACAGATAAAGCTGTCATAGCTCAATAAAGCACATATAATAGCCTGTAACTGTAGTAAAACAGTAATTAAACGTACAGGAACATACGCTTCAACAATGTGCGAGAAATAATCAAAGAGAATCAAATACTCCAGTTGGAGATTAAGTAGGGAAAGGAGAAGATGCTGCTAAAGTATAAGAATGAGCGCCTATGACATGCGAAAATTTTAGGAAGCATGCAAATGTTCTGGTTAAAAACAATTTATTATTACTTTTAAAAACAAGTTTAGTTAAAAACGATTTTTTTAGTACCTGTGCTACTAGCGTTTTGAACTCCTTCATCTTTTTAAAAAGCATAGCCCCAATACCGCCTTCCGTCGGAACGTATTCCTTGCAGCAAGAGCTGATGATGCCGCCATTATTTCCAAAACGCTGCTGAACCATCACTTTTCGATTTTTAATTTAATTTAAAGCTCGCTCAATTATAACATTATAACAATCCACAACCGGTGCTTAGGTTTCACTAATAGATAATCTCGAAAACTTCTTCTAAAAGTGACTAGAGCATTACTATCAGTTATGAAGTGTTGATTTGGGCACTTAAGAAACTTACATAATCCATTTCCGCTGGCAAAGTAATTTCCTGAGCGATCGAATCGACAGTTGCGGTTCTAAGCAGATTGTTATCGAAAATCAGTTACTCATACCAGTCATGCATCAATAAATCTGCATGCATGATTAAATGATAATACATGCTTGCAACAGATGCTTCACGCAACATTTCTATAATAGTATGACCTTGGCGATAACAGGTGCTGGTAGAGTATGCCGACCATGCGTTATGATAAACAAGAAGATAAGGAACAAATTTCGTTGGACAGATTAGATACAGCATTTAGGTACTTACTGACACGATTAGATGTCAGAGTACTTTTCCACAAAATGCCTTGATCATCACTAATTAAACTTTGCAGCAAAGAGAAAGCTCTGGAACCGCTACCGCAGCTTGTCTGCACCTTTTGACTTCTAGGCATTTGCACTGAAGGGTCATTTCACTGATTAAGGAGTTCGAGAATTAAATTTGTCAACGGAAGCAACGGTTCGGAGAACTGGCTTCGCAAGTTCATGGGCTCTTTCATTATCTTGATTCCCATCGTGACCAGTCTGTGTCTAAGGTACTTGGTACTCCGCATGCCTAGACCTTGTCAATGACAAGCTTTACGCTACGGTTTGTCAGAACAGCGCGTGATTCACGACGCAAACGTAAAGCAGACAGGCTGAACAGAACGTATGTGCGTTTTTACATCCCTCGTCTAGTATTGTAGTCACGAAACAATAACCTTCCGAGATTTTTTCGGATCTTTACGTTTTGGGATCCCTAGATGACGAAAAACAGATTTTCTCAAGTTTTTAGTCTGCCTGCCTGTTGGCAGTATAACTCAAAAACTTGGTTCGAGAAAGACGATATTTTGCATGCATATTATATGTCTACCTGGCATGAATCTGAGTAAGATTCGGAAAAATATGTACAGGTAGAGCATCTTAGAAAACTAAACTTTGTTTATTTTTGCTTTACCTGAGAAATAGATAAAAGTAATAATTTACACATAGTCCAGGCTTTACCATTGGCAAAAATTAGGCCTAACAGATACAGGGTAAACACCACAAATTGGACAGAATAGTATGGTGCTTTATAATGCAACAGAAACTCTTCCAATTCGAGCACACGCGTGGTTCAGTTATTTTGGCGGGGAAGCGGCGGCGAAGCGCTGAGTGCAAATCTCAGCAGACTACATTTTTACTTCCCTCATCTAAAAAATGAAGACATTTTTTATTTGCAAAAGATAAAAGGTCAGTAGACGATCGAAATAGTGAATATTCACAAATGTGAGCTTCTAATATAGTAAACACGAACATTTTTGTGTTATGAATATAAGGCTATTCGAAACAGTGAATACCTGTAATTCGAAATAGTGAACAACTTTTCTGCTGATGATGCGAGACCGTAAAATTGATATTTTAAATGCCCAAACATGCCAGACACTAATTTAGGTGTTTATTTTACAATTTTTATCAACTACTGAAATTGCAACCAAGCTTGGTTCAGTTCTTCTGTTCTACTTTAGTATTGAAGTGGTGTATTAGTTACAGTTGGTACATATCTTAGCAATGTCATCTGTAAAACGCAAGTTTTTATCATTAAAAGATAAAGTCGAAATTCTTGAATATTTAAAAAATGGTGTTAGTGTAATTTCATTAGCAAATAAACTTGGTGTTGCTAAACCAACCATCTGTGCAATTAAAAAAACAAAGAAGATGTTTTAGGTGCTATTAACAATACATTTACGAGACCTAGTAAACGCAAAACGTTGCCTACACGCAACTTAACACAAATAGAAAAAAAGATGTATGCATGGTTTATAAAAAAAATGCGATAGTAACATTCCTATATCTGGTGAGATTCTAAAAGCACAAGCAATAAAGTTAAAGGAAGCCTCTTGCAGCTTGCATTACAATTTGGGCTTAAAGTCATTGAAATCGATGGCAACGATTGTGATTGCTGGTGCTGCGCACTAGCTACGACTGAAAGAAATGTCTAGTTTTGGTATTTTCTTGATCACAGCAACCTGCCGTTCAAGAAGCTCCTTGACACATTATCTAAATTCTGCCTCACTTGGTTTTTATACAAATCTCTACCTTCTTTACCAGTCATTGTTCAACCTATAAATGAAATGTAAATTTAACTACGATTTAATACAAAACTAAACTTTACTTACAGGGCTGCTCTCTGCACAATAATATAAGATATAACTATTAATACAACGTTCAACACTTACTATAATAAAACTAATTTATTTGCACCACTGTTGTTTGCTGTATGACCTCTCCTATTCACTCCCGAGAATACTTATCTGTCGTGCCTTATACCTATTCAAATGCGGGGTTCTAGAACAAATTAGAAACGGCTCGGACGGCAATCGATCATTCTGGAAAGTTCCTGTTGTTTCAGGAGGAAAACGGTATTAACGACAAAAGACAGGCCCTCAAGTGGGCAAAACAAAGACATAGGACACACGTTTGGGAACCCGTTTGCTACAGCTTAAACCGGCTTTACGATAAAAGAACAATGGCGACACTTGGAATACCAGCTTGTTACAGCAGGAATTGCTCTTTCAAACTAAAACGCCAATTTGTTGCCACATAAAAACTACTTCACGACAATATCTGGAAAATTACACAGATCCGTTACCCAACCCCGTTACGATGAGCTGTGACAAAGGTTTCCCCGGCTAAAACGCTCAGTCTGAAGGGGGGAGGTGGGGTTCTCTACGACCTTAGATTAGGGCTACGATCCGGTAACGAAATACAGGTGTTAAATATTTAGCGCCACCACTTCTGTTTATAAACCCGTAAAAGTGGAAACTATAGACGAAGCTTAAGGGGTGTTTGCAGTGCTCGATTTCAACCAGCGACAGCCTCAGTAAACTTTCCTTTAGTTAATTTTTTCTGAAACTCCCCTGTATTCTTTTTAAAGAAAACAACACAAATAGGCATGCAATATAAAATAATAATGCACCAAGTACTTAGTTAAATGAAATCTATTAAGTTAAAGACATGGGAAATAATTACACAAACATGAAATCAAAAATTGGATTTGTAGCTTTAAAATTACTTGACAGAAACAACGTTACTTACATCAGCAATCGTGAATTCGACAACAACATAATTTACTACGGCGATATTCCTTTAAAGTTCATTAAAAGCGAAACATAAAACCTCAAACTAGGTGCGAATCATACGGTAGCTTAAATTACGCACGCACACCTTCCAAACAACGTCGCACAAAAGAGTTTAAAATACACTATAAATAAGTAGAAACAAATACATAGTTTGCAAAATCCAGGTCCAAGTCAACATTGATGTTCACCGAAGTTTCCAGCAACTGGTAAAATCAGCAACTGCTTAAAAGGGTATTTGCAGGAGGCGGGAACAGGACTTGAAGACGATGTTTGTTACAGTCAGGAGTTGAAACGATAATATTCTCCTCGGAAGGTAAATAGTTGACAAAAACAACGTTCAACATGCGAGATCAACACGACATCTGGTTAAGATAGAGCTAGTACCTTTAAAAATTCGGAAATTGATCTGCTAAAGCGGTAACCCCTCGGTAAAGATTCTTTGACCACAACTAACTGATTTACGTCATTTCAACCCCGACATCTAGTGCACACATCACGACAAAACACCAAGGGTTGCCACGAAACTAAACGAAACAGTTCAACTTCTTTGGAGGGCACAAAAATCAACGAAAATCACACAGTTATTTTTAACTTCTTTAAAGGTCACAAAATCAACGAAAAGCACACAGTTAATTGAACGAAATACTTCACAGCGCCAGCTTCTGGGAATGCGGAATAGACGACACAGTTCTCGACTCTCTTAAGCCGGTCGCGGGGCTCCGAATGAATTGCTCTAAGAGGAAATTCTAAAACCAAATAAAAAGGAGCACGCTCTACTCAGCTTCTTACTTTGTTCAACTTATGGACCGCGCGGAAAAGTTTCAGTATGATGAAATCCTAACTCAGCGGTATGTCTGGCAACTTCGGCGAAGTCCTCGCCTGCATAAACGACAAAACCGCAACCGTCAAGCAACGGCGACATTCTTGGAATGCGATAAGGCACATTGCGACATAGAAATTAAGTATCGACGATCGTAAAGAAGCTGCGAGACGCTAATATTAGAAATAAACGAAATGAATTTTTGAGCCCTTGTCAAACTTTTAATTTAAGCGTGGCTGAACTTAGAAGAGGATTAAAATCAAAGCTAAAAATGGGCAAAAAGAAAAAAAGGGCTAAAATACAGCAAATTGTCCTCACATTGTGTTTCTGAATAATTTCTTTGTGTTATGTTATTTATGTTACGATATAAATGGTTTTCTTTGATAATTGGATAATTTTTAATATTAATTCACTAATGTTTTCACGCTATTTAAAAATTTATTATAAATCGATGAACGATAAATGAACGATGTCAAAGTTTAGTAAGTCAATACTTATAACTTTAGACGTATTTACTGCCGCGAATCCCTGGCACCCTAGGCTGCAGCTTACTCAGCCTATGGGTTAATCAAGCCCTGTAACTAAGGTCATTCGGGGTAAGTGCATTTTTGAGGTAAGTGCGCCCATTTGTAATTATTTACAAAGACTGATATAAATAACAATACCGTGAAAATATGTTCGTCAGGGAATTTTCGTATACCAGTTTTGATTTGGCAACCGTGTGCAACACAGTAGCGCGTCTGTCAAAATTTGAACATAACCTACTTCTTTGAACTTGGCGAGCGACTAGGTAAGTCAAATTATGGAAACTTACAATTTTGACATTTTTGCTCATAAGATAATTCTGTTAGGATAGATGTAATTGAATAACATTAGATCTTAGATGAATTGTGTTAGTAGCATAATTGTATCCACTGATCCTTATTTAACAAGGTAGACGCATTTACCCCCCCCCCCCTCCCAAAAGTTAGGAAGGTGTAAGTGCGTTCACTATAAGTCGCACTTGCCCCAAATTAGGTGATTGATTTTTATGTATGATTTTTAAGTATGAAAGTATGTCTTAAGTTCAGAAAAATGGTACGCAACTATAAGAGAAAATCGCAGAGAGGCCTAAGTTACACACAAGAACAGCTTATGGTTGCAATTGATAACATTAAGTCTAATAAAATATCCAAAAAAAAGCAAAGGCCCTTTATGCAATGCCTAAAACTACATTAGTAGATCACATCAAAGGTCGTAGGGGTTTAAAAAGCAAAACATTTGAAAGGGATTTAGACATACCATTAGAACAGGAGGTTAAAATAGCAGAAGTAATCAGAGCACTGGAAATGGGAGGGTTTGGATTGTCAAGAAAAGAATTACTTGAGAAAGTCGGAAAGAGTACGTGAAAATAAATAATTTAAATACCAGATGTAAATATGGCGTCCCAGGATCCGATTGGTTTATAGCTTTTCGGAAAAGGCATAGGCTTTCGATAAAAAACCTAAGGCAGTTGAGATTTCCAGAAAAAACAGTATGGATTCTTTCATCATATAAAATTTGTTACACGATAATTTAGTCCGATCGACATTGGACACTCTAAAGTGCAAATTCGGGGAAAAAGTGAAGGGTTCGCCGGTCTCCGCAATAGCACAGATCGAAAATGTCTCGAAACAGATGGAAGTGTTTCTGTTACCCTCGATCTAGCTCGATCGGAAAGGCGGGGTTTAATGGCTTAATGAAACCGACTAGAACTTACCCCATACGTTTACTCAAAATTCTCAAAACCTCGACACGTCAAAGATATTGCTCGAGGCGCCACTCGCTTTGGAAAATGAATTGCTTTCGTGACAAAAAACGAGAAAGTTCACGGAAGCTATGCAAAAGTATACCGGGCTAGCTGCAATCCACCTCAGCGTCGTCCATCAAGCTCCCCAGGTCTGCGGATACAAACAGGGTGGCCTCAAAATTAAATGACTCACCTGCAATGGCCACCATCCTGAAAGTGTAAAGCTCTAATTCAAGCCAATACTCTTGGGGCTTGATCAACGGGGACGCTTTGACTCTACAATAGATTACCTTCAGCACTCGGCGGCACTGGTTTAAGACCAGTGGTTTCATATTACATCACAGAAACTAGGCTTGATTTAGCAAAACAACGAAATTAGTCCGGTTTATTACAGAACAAATGGTTATTCGGTACACCCTAACTGAAAAATGGGGATCCCAGCCAAGAGGTTATTTTACCAGCTAATTTACAACAAAATAGGCGACAGGGATGTTTCCCAACATACACAAATAAAAGAAGGTTTACTCTAGAAGTTAGCATGCGCAATGTTCCAAACAAAATGCGGCGCACGTCATATATTCGGGGCACTTCCGCGGTACACACCACGAAATACAACAAGTAAAATCTATCCTACCTTTAGCTAAATCATGCTTCTCTTTGGGCATACAGGCAGGGCGGAGATGTTACGATGACAGGGTCCTACAGCAGCTTGACGGCAGCTAGAGGCGGCGGTGCAAGCATACACGGCGTAGAAAGGGGTTCTGCAAAAATTCGGCCGGAACAGGGGCAGCAGCAAAAGGTGTTCGCAACCAAGTGTTTGATAGATGAAAGCGGCGACCAGCAAGAGGGCGAAAAATTACTCAAAGTGTCTTTAGGCACGACATAAACTGGATTTGCAAGTGCAAAACTTCTCACAATAACCCGAGAATAATTCACTTAGGCTTGATAAGGGCGTCTTGATTTAATGTGCTACAGTTACAAATTGTTTCTCTCACGATCCGGTGAGCAGAAAGAGACGGAAACAAAAACCCCTCGCCCGAAATTACGTCGTCCTAAAACATCGCACAAACCACTAGCCGCTCGGCACTCAAATTCCAACGAACTTTCTGCTATGAAGACTGGAGCAGAACTTCTTTAGCGAGCCCTCCGGTCGCGAAGCGACGCGCCGGGGCCGAAGAATCATACACGTCTTAGCTTGGTGAGAGACCGGAGAGAATTGATTAGAAAAATCGCGAGCAGTTCAGCGATGGTCCCGCGTTGAAAATGCGTCTCACTTCTACAACGACAGACTACATTTTCCGTCGCCTGATTGCACCACTAAACGAAATATGACTCAATAAATTCATAAATGAAATTCGGCGAATATGACTAAACTGCAGTGTTCATAAACGACCTGCACGGAAATAAGTATCTGACAAAGTGAAGGTTTGATAACATTACCAAATTTGTGCTTAAATAAAATTAGCGAAACGAAGGGAATTACAAATGATCTTACAAATTATTTCGATCTTTTGAAGAAAACAATAGCGGAACTTGGTTTGGAATATAGACCTGATCAAATATGGAATATTGACGAGACAAGCTTTTGTTTCGATCCCAAAAAAACTAAAATAGTAGGTGCCATTGGTACTCCTGCAACGAGAACAACTAGTGGTCCCGGACGCAACAATACAACAATGGTAATGTTTTGTAGTGCTGTGGGAACAAAAAGAACACACTTAATAATTTTTAAAAGCCTTCATGTTTATGAATGGACTGCTCCAGAAGAAAATCCTAAAAACCCTGAGATTGTTTACGCAGCAACTAAGAAGGGCTGGATGGAGATAGAAGTTTTTAACAATTATTTTAGTAAAGTTTTATTCTCTGATTTCAAAGGCAAACGGCTCATATTACTGATTGTCGATGGGCATAGTACACACATTAGTATCACACTGATTAAGAAAGCCTTACAAAAGCAAGTAACTATTTTAAAACTTCCGCCTCACTCCAGCCATTTCCCACAGCCGCTGGATTTATCTGTGTTTAATAGCCATTAAAAGACAGGTGGGATGCTCAGCAACGTCAACATAGAGGGAAAAATACTAAAGAAGGCATTTTCAAAGTTAACTGAAACGATCTGGAAAGGTACTGATCCATTAATAATACAAAACGGCTTTAAAAATGCAGGGATTTACCCATTTAGCGATCAAGTGATTCCATCAGACAAATTCGATCCTTCGGCCAAAAAAAAATGGAATAATTATCGAAATGAATTAATTCATACAGCAGCGGATACAGCTCCTAGTCGTTTGACAGATGATCAAATTCCAGGCCCATCAGGTGTCCAAGATCAAGAGGATGGTAGCACTGCTAATGAAGATAATGGAAATCCAGACCTATCCAACATCCAAAAACCTGAAGACGATATATATGAAAGTAATCAGGTTAAAACCGTAGAATTAGCAATTCTTCAGCCGTCAGTTTGCAACGCAAAACCAAATTCTGTTCCATTTGAGCAAGTAGTGGCCATCTTAAAAGAGTCAAACAAAAACGATCAGACTGAGCTAAAACCTAAGAAGAGGATAGCGTTAGGAGCAGAAGTAATTACTAGACAATATGTTTTATTACGTTTAAAAAAAGACAAAGAAGACAAGGAGAATAAATCCAAAGAAAAGAAGAACAAGACTAAAAAAGACTTAACAGAATCAAACATAAGGAAAACCATCCCAAACGAAAACCTTTACACCAAAATAAGATTCCCGACAGTGACAGTGATGAAATTGAAGATACCATTAAATACGAAAAAGAAGACCGGGAAACTATGAACGAGATAGCTCAACAAATGGAACAATAAGAAATAGAAATTACCGAAGCAATCACCAGAATTTATCAGATTTAGCTGTGACAGACTGGATTCTTGTTAAGTTTCCAGGGAAAAAACACGTCAAGTATAACGTGGGTCAAGTATTAAAAATAAAAGAGGAAGAAATACATATTAGTTAATTTTGTAGAAAAAGTGCTTTTTTACGAAAAACTCGTGTTTAAATTTCCTTCTGTTGATGACATTTCCGTTGTTACAGAAAATGATATTGTAATGCTCTTACCAACTCCAACAATTGGCAGACGTGGAGAAATATCATTCCAATTATCATTTAGTGGTTATACTGCCGAGTAGGATCTTCTATTTAAATAAGTATATTCAAATCACTGTTTTAGTCCTTTCTTCAAATAATTTTCTTTAGTTCACTGCAGGTTTACGAATTTATAACTTTTTTATGAATAAACATATTTTACGAGTTTATAACTTTTTTTTGAATAAACATATTTTACGAGTTTATAATTTTTTTCTAATAAACATATTTTAGATCTGTAAACACCATTTATTTTGGAACTGTTCAAGAAAGACGCTCTTACTCCAACATAAACTAAACGTATATACATTACACTTTAACACGAGACCACTGACTGCTTTTTAAACGAAATTGTTTATGTGCGGAAACAATGATTTTTAAACCAAGTTTTTTCTTTAGCATGTGGGCAATTATACATGCTTGTAAGAAAAAAATAAGACTGATGCTTATACATGTTTACAATGTACTACGGAACATTTTTTTAACTTGACCAATTTTGTGTAGCACTTACCCCGACTGACCTTAACAAGAATTTGTATTTTATAACTTACCTCGAGCACTTTCTTCGTAAATTATTGAAATTTGTTTATTTTCCTGTTGATACGAATCAGTTAAAATACACGTAATACATATAGCATAGCTCTGTCTAAAGCCGGTGGTCATGAAATAACATATTTTTTATTGTAATTCATTTTAGTACGTACTACCTACTGCTAATACTGCTATAAGAACTTTTAAATACAATCGCGATAACATAAACTGGGACAAGTCCTGTAGGGCCATTTTCTACTATATTATAATTTTGCCTTGTAATTGTTTATGTAATCCTATCATTTGTCAATGCACCAAAATGAACTGATTAATGCAATATAAGCAGCTTGGGATAGCATCGACAATGAGTTTATTCGGATAATTTAACTTATTCAAATTTTACGCGCTATAGCCTATATTTCCGCAATGGACCAGCGCAGCGTGTCGTTTGACTGAAGTTGATTCCTCTCATTGCGCACTGTTTATTAATATATTGTGTGTTCCCAAAAAAACTCATTCGCAGCATACCATGATCAAATTGAAGTTGGCCGTAACTTGATATATAGCCATTGAAGCAAATGAACTATCATAACTCAGAGAGAACTAAATTACATCTTGAACTTGAACTATTTTCCTAAAAATATACAAAACACTTAACAAAAATAATTTTTATTGACCGTTACGATTATATTAAACTCGTTGTTGTTGTATAAATGTCTTCTTATTTTCCTTTTTGCTTGTTACAATTAAACTGAATGCAGAGTAAACGTTACCTGTCACAGTGACAGATGTTTAAAAAAAATATCGAGAGATCCAAAAAAAAACTGTTCCTCAGCAGACTGTAGATTGAAAAATCACGACTTTACTTGTGTCAGCTAGAATCTACTACATAAAATCGTTGATCTCTTTGTATCTTTGTTCTCTATCTCCTCCGAAGATACTGGACCAATTAAGTTGTATGATGGCTTAAAAGTTTTCTAATTTTTAGACTTAAATCGTAGGCCGGTTTTTATTTTCAAAAAATTTTGTAGTTGAATAGTTTAATTAGCAGAGCTAGGCGTAGCTCGGGAGATTCACTATATATCTTTTCGCATTTTGAAAATTAGGTCAAACAAACTGTCCCGCTTTTTATGGCCGCGACTGTATTATTACAGCAGCGCGTTATTCGATAAGGCACCGTAGCTCAGTGGTAGAACGCTCGCCTACCATGCGGGTGGCCCGGGTTCGATTCCTGGCCGATGCATCCTTTTTTTAAATTTATATTAATGAAACTCTTAAATTTGCGAACCGAAGCGTAGCTCGGGTGATTCACTAGTTAAATAATAATGAAACGTCATTTTTAGGATCAGAAATCTTTTATTTTAACAATCTGCCAGATTCGTATAGAAAATGACAACTAATTATTGTCTGACACAAGTAAAGACGTGACTTTTCATTCCACAGCCTGCTGAGGAACAGTTTTTTTTTATCTCTCGGTACAATCTGACATTCACCTACAAACTTAAGTTAAGACATGACTAGATTTTTGTGAAGTACAATAATTTAGGCAGTCTGATTATACTCTATTCACTATAGTCCCGGATTGTCAATGTCAAAATCCAATTAAAAACAATCCTTTATATCATGGTTAATACTTTTGAGTCAAGCTATGGGTAACTAGAAACAATTAATTAAGCTACTAACGTCAAAACTATAAGGTTATATTTCGAACAGACTTAAGCAAAAATAAATAAAAGTTGCCAGGTAACAAAAACCCAAATTTTAAAATTACGCCTTTGCGTTGTCCAACCTAATAGTAACAAAAAAACCAATCGAAATTCAACAGTGCTACCATAAAACGTCATTTTTGACAATCCGAGATCATAGTGAATAGAGTATATAATTAGGTTAGTTCATTTTAGGCTATACTTCTTTATAGTAGATCACTTGCACTTGAATTATTAAGAGTAGAATAAGAGCTGCTTTCGCATTACACATTAAAGTGCTCTGGAGTGCACCAGAGTAAGTTACCTCGCGTTCGAATTACAACATAATTTTTGGAGTAACTAACGCTAGTCTTCCTTCCGCTGCCCCCTTAAGCCCCATGAAAATTTGTGGTGCAACAAGCCCTGACATGCGCTGTTGCGTTATTTAGAATCAGCTGTCAAGCTGTCAGATTTAACGGCCTTTTTAACTAAAAGACGAAATAATCGGTATTTCTACTGTGCTGTACGCGAAATATTGACAATCTTTCTGCTTATTCTAAAATATGATTGGAATGTTTTATCATCATAATGGGACACAATCTGTTCTACAAAATTCTCAATTTTCATAATTTTCATCAGCTGACCCTCACTGACTGAATGAATTAGAATCTGAAGATTCAAAAATTCTCAAGCTATCCGCAGTTATCAGCTAAATTTACTGTACGTAACAGAATTTTTTAAAATTTAATTATTAGTTTTATTTTAATGAACTTTTTCCTAGGAATTAAGTACTTTAAATCCATTTTGAGCGTGTCTACATATACCGCCCTTATTTTAAACGTTCAATTCAAAAGCAAATTAGTTAGGTTATGTATTTTACCCGAGAGTAACGCAACGTCTGTTCGAATTACAAAGCAACTCACCCCAGAGTAATTCACCCCAGAGTCAAATGCACCAGTGCTAGTTGCACTCAATTCGAAAGCAGCTAAGGTAAAGGTAACTAATAATTTATTAGGGTGACGTTGCTTATGTTTCAATTGCGAGCTTAGGTGCTTGTTATCTTCGTTATATTAATATATTTGTCGATATTACGTATTTCGTTACTCATATGATATTTCGGTACAGAATTGTGAGTAAATTGAGATCGTAGCTGCTGCATATCTGTAACATAACCTTAACTGTATTGAACTGCCCTTGACTGGTTTGATTCGTTTCTTACAGACCCATTGATCGAGTACACTACATGCATCCGGTAGAATCAATACAATTTTCAAACCTTCTAGGTCTAAATACGAACCATTTGTATTTTAAACCATATTCGGTATGTATAGTATATAGCCATATATATAATACACATATATTGCTAGTAGGGCCTGGAAACGTCCGAAAACATTACGGCGCCGACATAGTCTCACTTAGAGTATAACGCGTATCATGCGCATGCGTGAGAATTCGAACTCCGCCTTTAGACATATATATAATACACATATATTGCTAGTAGGGCCGGGAAACGTCAGAAAACATTACGGCGCCGACATAGTCTCACTTAGAGTATAACGCGTCTCGTGCGCATGCGTGAGAATTCGAACTCCGCCTTTAGAAGCGAATTTTAAACTTGACCACTTCCCCATTGGCCGGATGACGCCGCCGCGCTTGCACACAGCTCACCATTATACATTGAAGAGTTGATTGTCTGTCTCACTTCCTTGGTCAGTTTCCCACTCATAGCCGCTAGCAATATAGTAAGTATTAGATATATGCCTTTAGAAACGAATTTTAAACTTGAGCGTGAGGTTCACTTCCCGAACTTCACAGCTGCGTTCACGTGTAGAATTGTGTGGTCATTTATCACGGCCTCCTAAATTAATGCGAGACAGGTCAGTCTCGCATTAATATAAATTAAAAAAAAAAGTTGCGTCGGACCGGAATCGAACACGGGCCGACCGGGTGGAAGGCAGACATCTTACCACTGCACCATTTAGGATTGTATGTAACAACGCGCTACTATCTTATAACATAAAATCGTAGCTCTCTTTGTAACTATGTTTGTTCGCTATCTCCTCCGAAGATACTGGACCGATTAAGTTGTACGATGGCTTAAAAGTTTGCTAATTTTTAGATTTAGATCGTAGGCCGGTTTTTATTTTCACAAAAAGTGCGAAACAGTTTTAATGTAATTAACTCCTCTAGGCAGCGGAGCGCCTTTCGCTGTGTACTATTAGCTCGGGTGCGCGCATTATTCAAACAGGAGCGCGTGGTCCTGCGGTAAGCGTGCTGGCCTATCACCCGGGCGGCCCGGGTTCGATCCCGCCGATGCATCCTTTTTTTTTTAATTTATAGTAATGAATCTCTCTTAATTTTGCGAACCGAAACGTAGTTCGGATGACTCACTAGTAATAATATATAGTGATACACCCGAGCTAACACGCCACGGCTTCACCGCTACTAAGGATTTAATTAAACTCAAACCACCGATTTTATGTTATAGGATGTGTGTAAACGTGCTCGCTTAAGTAAACTACAACATTTTAGCTACTTCGTTTAGTAACTTGCTTTAGCTACTATACAAATGTAAAGCCGCCTTTAGAAGCGAATTTTAAATTTGACCTTGAGGTGAGATTCACTTCACCACCACGCGGACGACGCGCTTGCGCACAGCTCACCGTATACATTAAAGAGTTGGTTGTCTGTCTCACTTCCTTCGTGAGTTTCCCACTCATAGCCGCTAGCAATATAGTAAGTATTAGATATATGTATATAACGTTAACGAATATTTGTAAATGTGTGTGTTGCAATACGCAACTGATTAAAAAGTATTTGTAATATAAATATTATCTTCTTACAGAACCACAGCAAAACGTCAAGTGTAACATTGATGCAATAATGAGGCGTCCAGGTTTAAGCTGTTTAATTAAAGTAATGTTGAAGCACTACACAAATTATTATTATTATTTAAGCATGGCGGTTTTGCAAGCCATGCACAAGTTTAATATACGGAAATGGTTAAATCTGGAATAATTACAAAATATAAAATGTGTTGCATATGAATAGAGCGGCACACACGTCGAGTGTGATTCTCAATACAATAAATAATGCTCAGTGCACAGTACGGTTCGATTGCAGAAGCAACGGAAAAGTATCTCAGCCCAAGTATGATCTTCGTAACTGCACAAGATCCGGACATGGACAGAGATTAATGGACGAACAACCCAAGACATCTGGTAAAAAGCCTTACAGCCAGTGTTATAAAGACCACTAATCTAAGGTTAACTTTAATTCGTTGTTAAAATACACAAAAGCGTATTAAAATATACTAATAAATAAAATGTCATAAGCACTAATGTTTTGATGTGCTTTTGTTTATTTTAACAACAAATTAAAGTTAACCTCAGATTAGTGGTCTTTATAAGACTAGCCGTTAGTGTTTAAATACGGATTGCGTAAACGCACAGAACTCGAATCTCCACTCAAAACTAGCAACGACGGCTTCGGGAGGGCACAAAGTCGAAATTACTTGTGGCAACCAGATTTTGGGATAGTGAAGCGCGGACTCCGTGAAAGCACACAGCCGGGATTCGCTTCAGCGGACGGGACCTGTGGCAAATAATTTCTCGAAACTGAAAAATAAATCGGGGAGCACCTAATATTATTGAAAAGGCTGTGCTTGCCTGACTTTTGGGCTGGACTGGTTTTAAAAAAATAACTGCAAGTCTGATCATTCAGTTTGCGAATTACTTTTATAGCGAGTGGGGAGATGCAGTAGATCACGCAGTGCGTCTCGCCTGGTGCCGTTTTGATGGTGAAGTACTTAAGGCAGGACTCTGACAGGAAAATTACGTCAACATTTCCAATGCATTTACTGGAATGCGCCTACTTTAACAACGTCGAACGGTCACAATTGATAGCGGTCGATATCGACCGTCCAGCTCGAAATTCAAATCGACTGGAAAATTTTGTTGGTGTACGAAAATGGACCATGGTGCAAACTGCACAGAACGATACTCAATGCACGCTAAACTGTACAAACGCCTGGTAACATAGCCCAAAAGTTTTTTTTTGTTTTCCAAACTTCAAGATTGTGACTTTGAGTACTATAAAAACTAAAACACTACAAAATGTTGAGGTTAGAAGACCCTCATGGACGCTGGATGCTAAACAACACTGTCAAATGTTCGTCTATATTTCAAGCGATTGCGGGTTATCGTAACCATTCAATTGCGAATGCTTCCTGGCTTGTCAGACCTCTGTCTATTAGGTAAGGATGCGCGTATTATGTATGTAACTTAATTAACCATTAAAAGATTCATTACAAGATCGGTATCGTATTCCTGTACCCTATCAGTGTCTTTGGTGTTAGGTTTTTACATTTATTTACGATTGCGTTGATTACTAATATAAATAATAGTTTGCTAAGACTACCTTCTTGTTTTATACCATTTGGCATTTCAAATTTCTACGATGTCCTTACGGCACCTCTGACTTTTCAGTGTACGCTTTCCACTGCTTATATGGTTTTGATTGGGACCTCTGCCGTTTAACACTGCTTGCATGTTCTGCCTCTGTTCTATATCAAGTTGTTCGTAATGCAAAACTTCCGACCTCAACCATTTTTACAAATTTCATTTTTTGTTGAACTTTTGTCAAGACAGCAACCGTTTTAGCATTAAAGTTAAGTTAAAAAATTAGTTTAGTGAAGGTGTCACGCCAGATGGATGTAAACATGATAACTCGGAAATGAGATAACGTATCAGGATGATTTTGCCACAGTTTGTGTGGAATATTAATGTAAAAAACTAAAAAGCCTTTCGGTGAGATTGGTCGCTGCTTTCTCTGTATGTATTTGTCGGATTGGTGTAGTGGGCACATTCAACTGCCGAGCCTGAGGTCACAAGTTCGAATCCCGTTCCGAGAAAGATTTATTTGTAAGTTCAAAAGATGTGTATGCACATTTATATTCCTTCCCACTAGTGGCGACTTGTTATAAGTAATCAAGGAGCCATGGCCTTGCCATAACAAACCGGTTATTCACAATATTTTGTGTATTTATTTTTCATTATTCTTCCAATTTGAAAGCTTAACCAAAGCATGAGTAATTTTTATTTCGTGAATATAGACTGTGCGATAAGCAATTGGTTGCTTTCATGGACTCATCCATTGGGCCAGCACGAAATTGGCACAGATTTTCGACATAAATGAGCTGCAGCTGAGAGGGATTAAGAAAGCAGGTGCGAAGAGACCCTGTTTAGCATTGCCACTGCAGGTTTGGCCCAGCCTGACTGGCTTGAGTGATAGAGCAAAATTGTTAAATAGAGGGATCTGTAAATTGGCACCACGAATAAAATTAATAATATTTTAAATAAGCTGCTGTTTTTGTAGTATTTGCTCGAACAAAAGCTTGAAGTAAAGCAGTTAGGTATACCATTGCCTGGATAAATATTTAAAATAGGCAGACTTCTGTAAATTCAAATTCTCATATACAGCACGAATGAGAAAATTTTATACCAATTGCAAAATAAAAAAGAATGTAGAATGAATTTTATCGTGAAACTTGCTAATAAACACTTATGTGTTATTGACTGATTTTGTTGTGTAATTTAAAACGAAAACAAGGTTACCTTGGTCCTTGGTAAAGTAGAACTCGGAATGTCAGAATTTGTCTTTAAATCTCAAATGCCACATTATTAGCACTACCTGCGCCATCACACTCCCCATTAATGGCATTGATAAATCGCCGACTTAGCTTCAAACCGATTTTCTCTGTCGAGGCTTTGCAACAATTAGTTCCCGCAAACAGGTTATTACAACTTCGATTAAATTGAATTATTCCCTTCAGCGGAAGTCGTCGCACATATGGCGCGATTGAATTTGTGAACCTTTTTGTCTACATCATTGTCATATTCGTATGTTATGTCACACCCCAAATAGTTAACTGAGACACTTGTTTCAAGGTTGAATTGCCTACTACTATTTTTGAGCGTAGGTACTGGTTGTTTTCCAATGAACGCTATGAGTTTTGTTTTTCCTTTCGATGTTTGAAGGTCTCTTTGCATAATATATGAAAGAGATGAGTAGATTTTTGTTTATCATTGTCGGGCGTTGGATAACTGTTACGTCGTCGGCGTACAACAAGACATTTAAGTGCTTTGATACCAAATTTTGCCAAAGTAGTACTAAAACTACCGTGACTTCACGGGCACATATTTGAGGGTGACCAGCTACAATGAAGACGTCATGGATTCTGTACATAATATGAATTTCATTAATCGTAACAAAGGGCGCCAATGAGTCTTTAATGCAGCAAATATGCCCAGATGGAAACTTATACACTCGTAAGCTTTGTCAAAATCACAGTAATCTGCAATGATACAAATAATGGCCAGGTCATAAATAAGCTTGCAGTAACTAACACACTTATAGCAATTGTAAAATATATAATCGTCAACAGTATACTATTTTGTTCAATTTACAATTGGAGACCATGAGCAGGACAAAGAACTAGAGGAAGACTCAATACTTGGCGCATGGAGGCTAGAGAAGACGAAAAAGAGAATATACTACTAAATACAAATAGCTCTTAACAAATACAAACGTTAATAGGCAGCAGTATCATAGTGATTAATCACAGCTAAAGCTAATCAATTACTAAACGCATAGGATTCACTTGAAACAACGATACTGTATCTAAGTTAACAGAAATACAACACTTAATTGCATAATTATAAAAGATATGGAGCAAGTAAATCTCGAGAAGGGGCTGAAGGACCCTCAACCGAGACTTTTAGCCCAAGGCACAAACACGACTATGAACGTAAGCTAAGACAGTAAGAATTATAATTGACAAAGGCAATTAAAGCTCGAAATGGATTTTAGGAATCACAGCTGAGAAATCGTAGCACTCAGCACAAGCAATTTAAGTTCGCAATAAAACAGGACTAGTAACGTGACGTCTAAATCTCCAACAATCTGTTCGGGCATCGGCTCACAAAGCACCCAGTGGGTGTATTGTAACGGCGACGATGTGTACGGTCAAAATGAGAAGGGTCCCACGGAAAATTCTAACATTAGGCAATGTAGCTACAACTTAAAATAAATAGCCTTTTGCCAATAACAGCTGGTTTTAATTTAGATCCATATGTGTGTTTAAAAGAGCTGGCGATAAACTGCATCCTTGTCAAATTCCTTGATTGATTTCAATTTTGTCTGTTTTGTTGTCTCTGTTGATTACAATATTTTTATTTTTATATAATGTTTGTAATGTCTTAATACATAAGTACAGTTCAAGTAGTCAAAGGCTTTTTGGAAGTCTATAAATGCCACATGAGTTTGTAGATATAAAGAAAGAAGAAATAGAAGAAGCAGTGAAGGGCATTAAGCTAGAAAAAGCAAGTTGACAAGATGAGATTGGGCCAGAGTGATAAAATATCTAGGGAAAAAAGGAAAAAGAATGACTTCTAAACATACTAAGGAAAGCATGGCAGA
Source organism: Agriotes lineatus (assembly GCA_940337035.1). Taxonomy (NCBI): domain Eukaryota; kingdom Metazoa; phylum Arthropoda; class Insecta; order Coleoptera; family Elateridae; genus Agriotes; species Agriotes lineatus. The sequence continues at coordinate 34,904,877 of OW679203.1, forward strand.
TGAAGTGAAATCCCGAAAGATTGGCAAGATAATATAATAATCCCAATACATAAGAAGGGAAAATCGGCAAACTGCGAGAATTACAGAGCGATATGCCTATCATCCACGATTAAGAACAATTATTGATAAAAAAATTAGCAGACGAACAAGCAGTGTATAGGACAGGAAGTCAAACAACCCATAATATTGACACAATAAGAAACTTAATAGAGAAAAAAAAAGAAAAGGGAGAAGAATTATTCCTAACCTTCATAGACTTACGGGCGACCTTTGACTCACTACAGATGAAAAGAATCTGGGAGTGCCTAGAACAATTATATGAGCCAACGAAATTAATTCGGGTTATAAAGAGTATCTACATTAAAGTAAATGGAGTGGTTAGGATAAATGGGAAAGAATAAAAAAAGTTTAGTATGGATACAGAAATAAAACAAGGAGATAGTCTGAGCCCAATGTTATTTATAGCGGTAATGAATTGATTATTAAAGAATACCAGAATAAAAACAAAGCCGTACCAAACAGTAATAGGATATAACAGATTAGAACCAATAACAATTAATTGTCTCATGTATGCGGATGGTATAGTCCTAGTATCGGACACACAAAAAAATGAGGCAGCTAACGGGAATATGGACGGAAGAAATAGAAAAACAGGAAATGGAGGTGAACATCAATAAGTGTAAAACAATGATAATTAATAAAGCAGAAGAAGAAATAAGAGAACTCGATAATAAAGGAACAGAATTGGAGAAAATTACAGCATATGAATACCTCAGGAATGTAATATCGGAAGATGGGAAGATAGACCTAGCAAATAGAACAAACAAGAGCATAAGGATTTATTACGCACTAAAGAAAACAATATTTGGGAAGACAGAAATAGACACAGAAACGAAGCTAAGAGTCTACAATGCAATAGTAGTGCCAACGCTGACATATACAAACGAGTGTTGGACAATGCAAGATAAACATGAAGGAAAAATCATTGCTGCAGAAATGAAGTACCTTAAAAAAATTACAGGAAAAACAAAGATGGACAGAGAAAGGAATGAACACATAACACAAAGGGTTCAGCAAGAGGCAATCACAATGAAAATTGAAAGGAGTCAGTTAAATTGGTACGGGCATATATTAAGAATGGACCAAAACAGATTAGTAAAGAAGATAATGGAGACTGGTAGAATTGGAAAAAGAAGAACAGGAAGACTCAGAAAAAACTGGCTACAAAGAATAGAGGAATTAGACAGACGAAGAAGAAAGACGAGAGAAGAGATCAAAACTTTGGCAAAGGACCGGAAGGTATGGAGAAATTGGATCAGGAAATCACAAGATAATAATCCGATACCCTAAGGGTGTATGGATTCCCCCAGAAGAAAAAGAGTTTGTAGAATTCTCTGCATTTCTCTATTACACGTTTTATAAATAAAATGTTATCGTTGCATGAGCGTCCTTTTTGGAAATCTGACTGTTCTTATAGGAGAGCTTTGTTGATTATTTTAGAGTAGTTTTTGTATGCGTTTCTTACTTTGTTCTTCGATAGTTTTTGCAATTGTTGCAATCTCTTTTTTTTAAAGAGGGGTGTGACTTGCAGTCTTCCATTCTTTTGGAATTTTAGTATTTTTTCCAGTATTTATTGAGTAAGTGGAGAAGTGTGTGTTTGTATAGTGGGACACCTAAAAGTTCCATATTTAATTTGTCCAGCTCTGCTGATTTACAGTTTTTCATTTGTTTTAGTACTAAGCTTAATTTATCTATGGTAATCACGTCAGTCGAAAAGTATCTGTCGTGTGCTGTAATACACAATTCATTGTCTTCTTGGGTAGTATAGCTACACGATTACTGGGACCGTACGCATATATCCCCGAACGAACTGGATGGCATATCCATCCGAAGCAAATTTCAAATTTTGGAACTACAAAAAACTAAAAGGCAATACAAAATAGTCGTTAAAGGCTATAACTTTTGAAGACTACTATCAATGTTTTGTTTAATAATTCAATAAAAGAAAAAAAAGTATCTAATAAAAACTGATCATGGCGCCGGGAACAACAAGAAGAATATACCCCACCACTCCAACCGCATCCACATCTTCAAATCGTATAAATAAAAAGCGGATGGAGATTCTGGCCATTTATTGTACAGATTACAAGCAGTGCTATTGCGTCTGCGAGCAATCTATACAACTTCATTCGGCGGGGTATATAAACCTGCATTGTGAAGAGAAGAAAAGTATAGACCTAAATTGTACCAAAGAATTGTCGAATAACAGTTCAGTAAGTTGCTTTCTTTAAAATACTAAAAAGAGAGAGAAAGAGAGATGCCTGTACCAGTTAAGTATAAGTGTCCAAAATGTAAAGATTATGAAAGAAAAATCCTCAATCATATTTCAGAAAATCCTAGCGAATAACTGAACTCAGCCTGGTAATATCCCCCTCATTATTTTCTTTTTTTATTTATTGCCAGTCATTATATACTTGTTGTTTTGTATTAGTATTATGAGATAATAAAAGTGATTTATTATTATTACTTTTTCCGTTTACAGTAAGACAATCAAGTACAATGTTCATCGTGGACATTCAGCTAAAGCGAGCGAATTTCTCCAAGTGGAAGCAAACGTTGCCGTTACTCCAAGAGTAGCGCTAAGGCGCCGACTGTACCACGACGAACCGTACCAGCTAGTACAACCCCCCGAGGCCACAGGTATCGTATAATCTCTGTACTCTCTGAGTGCGTTCGCAGAACGCAAAACGTAAATAACGACCGCAGCACACATAGGCCACACCCACCGCATCGACCACAAATTATAAGCGGGGCAGGGACTATACTTTGCAAAAGAATAAATAACTGAAATCAACCTGGTAATATTCCTCATCGCCACCGATACTTACGTGCTGAGTGGGTTGCAGTTCACCAAGAAACAAAGAAACACGTCTCCAGAGGAAATTGTTAATTTTATTAATATACAAATCATTTGCTTAAGAATTACCTATTATTTTGTACTAATAGTTAAAAATATTATACCGTTGTTTTATAAATTGTGTTTTCCTGACCATATACCTTTGAGTTTGAGTGAACATTTTCTCCGATTGAGTTTACTCGAGGTAGAAATTAATAACACGTTTAAGCCTTTCCGAAATTAATAGAAGTCATAAATTCCCAGAATTATTTGCCAGGACTAAAGTTAAATTCGGAAAGGAAAAACGTTACAACACAGACTAACTGACACATTAATAAACAAAAACATTTTTTGGTTCTGGGGACGTGAAAGTCTGTTGAAAACTCAATTTCGAATTTTTGGAGTGAATTCAATACTTCCTTTATTGTAAAAGGAAGTAAAAGCAACTTCATCTTTGAGAAAGGCAACTTTTTCTGTTCCCTCGTAGAACAGAAAAATAAAGCAAGAAAATGAGACAGACTAGAGAAAAGGAATAAAACTATAAATCTTTAAGAAGCAAATAATGTTACACAAGAGAAAAATCCAAATACTGTAGGAATATCTAAGTCAGATAGATGAGACAAGGAAACAAGATGATATAAAAAATTGATAAAAGTAATTAAAAAAACGCAATGAATTCTGTCCCCAAATAGACCCGCACAAGGACAGTAACGACGAAATATTAACTATACGAAATGCTATCCTAACCAGATGGAAAGAAGATTTCGCTGAATAAATCAAAATCAAAAGTTGGGCGTAAAAGAAGTCAGGATACAAGCTGGGTCTGATAACGTACAACCACATACTCCGCAACTGCATATTCCGGAACCTAATCTAGCAGAAGTATTAGAAGGCATTACCCAATTAAAGAACAATCAAGGGTGCAGATAGTGTACCTGTTCAGTCGTTTAAGCGAGGAGGAAAGTTGGGTGGCTCAAAAAATACTTGAAATAATAAAAATGGTACGGGTTACAGAAAAAATGCTGGAAGACTAGAAATTAGTAATTATCTGCCCAATACATAAGCAAGGAGGTCGAAGAGACTGCAGTAACTATAAGGGTACCTCAATAGTATGCCTACAAAATCTTCACATACATACGCAAATAATTAGAAGTTTAGGCAGACAGTTTAGTTTGGTAATATTCGTATGCTCACAAATTACGGGAAAAGCCATCACAGATCAAATATTCGATTGCCCAGAAATTATGGAGAAAGAATGGGAAGTCCAACTTTCCATTCCTAATTTATTTATAGACTTGTGACAAGCATACAATAGCATTACTAGACGTAATCTTGTAACATTTCATCCTTCCGAATTTAATTTTAGTCCTGGTAAATTATTCTGAAAAGTTATTACTTCCACTAATTTCGGAAAAGCTCAAACCGTTTAATTAATTTCTACCTTGAGTAGCTCAACCGCAGAAACGTTCAATCACTCTCAAATGTATAAGGTTAGGAAAACACAATTTATAACTTAACAGTATAATTTTGTTAGCTAATTGTACAACATAATACTTAATTTTACGAAAATGCTAAGTATATTGATAAACTAAAAAATTTCTTCTGAAGTCGCGTTTTTTACTTTCCTGGTTGGTCCGTAACTCAATCAGTACGTATGTGTGGTTGGCGGCTGGTCTTGGACTTGGAACGAAGTAGGTACGCTGTCCTGTATGTCTGATGTCCGGAACGTCATTTTTTGAGATAAGCGATGGGCGGGCCGTCAAAATACGAGGCGTTAATTACATATATTTTTACTTCTACATTGCTAGAGCCTATAAGTGGAGAGGTTACAGCGTAAGTGAGACAGACAACCAACTCTTCTACAGACTTGGTGAGCTGTGCGCAAGCGTCGTCCAGCGAGGTGGGAAAGTGAACCTCACGGTCAAGTTTAAAATTCACTTCTAAAGGCGGAGTTCGAATTCTCTGGCATGCGCACGAGACGCGTAGTACTCAGAGTGAGACTATGTCGGCCCCGTAATGTTTTCGCACGTTCCCAGACCCTACTAGCAATATAGAAGTAAAAATATATGGCTAATAGGAGCAAACCATTCCGTTTCTAGAGCTAGAAATATTGGAAGGAGAGACAAATTAACCCTCTGGTTACCGTCTACACATATTTTTTACATTACGCAGGAATGGTTGTACTCAGTACACACAAATCTTAAACTGCAGCTACCTAAATTCGTACCTTTGTACAAAAATATTGTTATAAACTTTTTAATCCCACCTGTATTACTAGCTCTAGGAACCGTAGTTCAAAGTGGTCGACTTACACAATATTACTGGCTCTCGCAGCGGAATGGTTTGCTACTATTAGCACAGAATAAACACCTAACGGACTCAGAAGCGACACTCGCGACTTTGGTAGGGGTCTAAAAATCAGTGCGCATGCGTAGCGCTAGCGAGTAGATTTGTGACGTCATGACGTCTGTTTCCATAGATTGGTTTTAACAGGTATTGTCGGTGGTGCGCCTATAATTCAACTTTTTAAATTTCCCGCCTTTTCTACTTGCTCACAGTATGGCCGCCTGACCAAAATAAGGCACCTCGAACATCAAAGACGCCGACGCGGAGCGTCGCTTCTGAGTCCGTTAGGTGTTTATTCTGTGTTGTTACCGTCCCTTGTCAAAATGTCGCGGTTGGTGTATGTTTCGCACTCTGCAAGAATATGCGTAAAATGCGGTAATTTCAAGATATCTGCTGTTCCGGGGAAATGTATTAGGTGGTGCAGATCGGGGTTGTACCTTAGTATGGAAATTTGTTACTGCAGGAGTACCGGCAACTTGCGATTTTACCTGCTGAAATTCGCCCACTGGTGGCCGAGGGGGTCCTACTGTGGTTCGAGCCCACCGTCACAAATAGTATTGAAAAAATGTCTCGTACGTCTTAATAACCTCTTGTTTGCCAACTAGCTCAGCATGCAAGAGAACTCTTACCTTTGTCTGCTAACTGTATAATATATTCATTGAAAGTTGTACTTGATAACTATGAGGAAACATCTGTTCATTTGCTTCCAAATGTTGCTACATGTTCGGTCTTAAAAGGATCAAATTTTGATATTAGTTCTACACAGCCAAGAAAGTTACCATTTCTCACAGAGTCTAATATTTCATTATCGCCATGCATTGGATGTCCACGGGAAGCTAAAAATTTCACAACTTCGACAACTTTTAAGAGCATATTTCGCCCAGACGAACCTTCTTCATTGTACTATTCTACTATTTTACAATCCATTCTTTGTAAAGCTAGACTTCTACTAACAAAATTTAAAACGCACTCTCTGTGTTCAGAGTTGTCAAGATCGTTTATTGGATGGTTATTTTCCCAATCATCAAACCCCTTCGCTGCTAGAAATGTCGTTCCTTCATAGGAAGCCTGTTAAAGCTTGCATTACAATTTGGGCTTAAAGTCACTGAAATCAATGGCAACGATTGTGCTGTTGCTGCGCACTAGCTACGACTGAAAAAAATGTCTAGTTTCGGTATTTTCTTGATCACAGTAACCTGCAGTTCAATACGCTCCTTGACACATTATCTAAATTCTGCCCCACTTGGTTTTTAAACAAATCTCGACCATCTTTGCCACTCATTGTTCAACCTATAAATGAAATGTAAATTAAACTACGATTTAATACAAAACTAAACTTTACTTACAGGACTGCACTGGGCACAATAACATTATAATTTATAACTATTAACGCAATGTTCAATGGTTACTATAATAACACTAATTTATTTGCACCACTGTTGTTCGCTGTATGACTTCTCCTATTCGACTCCCGAGAATACATATATGTCGTGCCTTATACCTATTCAAACGCGGGGTTCTAGAGAGAATTGGAAATGTCGCGGATGATAATCGATCATTCTGGAAAGTTCTTGTTTGTACAGGCGGAAAACGGTATTGACGACAAAACATAGGCCCTCAAGTGGGCAAAACAACGCCACACGTTTGGGAGCCAGTTTGCTACAGCCTAAACCGGCTTTACAACAAAAGAACAATGACACCACTTGGGATGGCAGCTTTTTACAGCATGAACTGCTCTACAACAAAAACGCCAATTCGTTACCACATAAAAACTACTTCACGACAAAATCAACAAAATTACACAGATCCGTTGCCCCAACCCCGGTACGATGCAAGAAGGGGGGTTCTTTACGATCTTCGATTAGGGCTGCGATCCGGTAAACGAAATACAGGTGTTAAATATTTAGCACCACCACTTGAGGTGTTTGTAGTGCTCGATTTCAACCAAAGGCAGCCTTAGTGAACTGACTTCCCCTTAGTTAATTGTCTCCAAAACTCCCCTGTATTCCTTACAAAGAAAACACAATGCAAATACTCATGCAACAGTTGATTTATGAAATAATAATGCACCAAGTACTTAATTAAATGAAATCTATTGAGTTGAAGACACGTGAAATAATTACATAAACATAAACTTTTATAAATGGGTTAGTAGCTTTAAAATTACTTAACAGGAACAACGTTTACTTACAATAGTGACATCAGAAATCGTAAATTCCACAACAACAAAATTTACTATGACGATATTCCTTGAAAGTTCATTAAAAGCGAAACATAAAATCTCAAACTAGGTGTGCATCATACGGTAGCTTTAATTACGCACGCACACCTTCCGAACAGCGTCGCACAAAAAAGTTTAAAATGCACTATAAGTAACTAGAAACAAATACATGGTTTTTAGAATCCAGGGAAGTCAACATTGATGTTCACGGAAGTTGCCAGCAACTGGTAAAATCAGCAACTGCTTAAAAAGGGGTTTGCAGGAGGCGGGAACAGGGCTTCAAGACGATGTTTGCCACAGTCAGATAATATTCTGCTCGGAGGGTAAATAGTCGACGAAAACAATGTTCAACATGCGAGATCAACACAACGTCTGTTTAAGCTGGTATCTTTGAGAATACGGTAATTAATCCGCTGAAGCGGTAATTGGAAGTCTCGCAACCCTCCGGTAAAGAGTCTTCTACCACAACTAACTTATTTGCGTCACTTCAACCCCAACAGCTAGTGCACACATCACGACGAAACAGCAAGGGTGCCCACGAAGCGAAACAAAACAGTTCAACTTCTTCGGATGGCACAAAAATCAACGAAAAGCACACAGTTAATTTTAACTTCTGCAAAGGGCACAACCATCAATTAAAAGCACACAGTTAATTGAACGAAATGCTTCACAGCGCGAGCTGCTGGGGACTTGGAATAGACGACTCAGTTCTTGACTCTCTTAAGACGGTCGCGGGGCTCCGAATGAATTACTCCGGAAGGAAATTCTAAAACTAAATGAAAAGGCGCACGCTCTACTCAGCTTCTTACTTTGTTCAACTTATGGACCCCGCGGAAAAGTTTCAGTATGATGAAATCCTAACTCAGCGGTGTCTGGAAACTTCTGGGAAGTTCTCGCCTGCATAAACGACAAAACCGCAGACAATGGGCCGTCAAGCAACGTTCACATTCTTAGAATGCCATAAGGCACATTGCGACATAGCATGCAGGAACAAAGCTAAATTTGGAATTAAGTATCGAAGGAATAAAGGTTTAAGCCCTTGCCGAACTTTTAATTTAGGCATGGCTGTACTAAGAAGAGGATTAAAATCACAGCTAAAAATTGGCAGAAAGAAGAAAAAGAGCGAAAATACAGCAAATCGTCCTCATATTGCGTTTCTGAATAATGTCTTTGTGTTGTTATTTATGTTACGGTATAAATAGTTTTCTTTGATAATTACGTAATTTTTAATATGAATTCACTAATGTTTTCACGCTATTTAAAAATTTATTATACATCGATGAACAATGAATGCACGATGTCAAAGTTTAATAAGAGCAATACTTATAACTTTAGACGTATATTTGCTTCCAAAAATCCCTGTCACCCTAGGCTGCAGCATACTCAGCCTATGGGTTAATGCGTTAATCAAACTTTGTAACTAACAAGAAATTGTATTTAATAACTTACCTCGGGCACTTTCTTCGTAAATTATTGAAATTTGTTTATTTTCCTATTGATAAGAATCAGTTGAAATGCACGTAATACATATATACAAAGAAATAAGTATTTTTTTCTACGACCACTTTTAAAAGTAGTCCTTTTAGCACTAACTTGTTTCACTAAAAATGATGTTTTATAAATCAGCGTGTTAAAAGTGAAATTTAGCCCATTTGCTAAAAGTAAACAGCTGGTGTTAAATTTAGAATTTTGAACTGGAAGTGAGGTTATAAAGTTATTCTAGTTACTTCTTTCCTTAGAGGTAAAGTGTTTTTAAATAATGAATGCATTATGTAGTGAATAAAGTCAAATGTGTACATTTATAATTACCTTTGATAACTAACTTTGACAGCTACCGGCTGCAGAAACAGTCACCTATGCCGTCAAGGCCATCTCTTTACTATGACATAAATCATAATTGCAAACCTTTGTTAAATCGACATTTATGGATTAATAACAGTAAATTTAAGGCCGTAGAAAAAATATTGCTTGCAAACACGTGCATAAAGATCCACTTTTAGCACTTGTTGCACAAGTAGCTATTTTAAATTGAAATTCATTTTGGCACGTACTACCTACCGCTAATACTGCTATAGGAACTTTTAAGTACAGTCGCGATAACATAAACCGGGACAAGTCCTGTAGGGCCATTTTCTACTACTACTAGATTATAATTTTGTCTTCCTAATTGTTCATGAAATTATATCATGTGCCAATGCACCAAAATGAACTGGTCAATTCAATATAAGCAGCTTGAGATAGCATCGGCAATAAGTTTATTTGGACAATTTAACTTAGGCAAATTTTACCCGCTATATAAGTATTTCCGTAGTGGTACCAGCATGTCGTTTGACTGAAATTGACTCGTCTCATTGTGTACTGTTTATTAATATATTTTTGTGAAATACAATAATTTAGGTAGTCTGATTATAATTAGGTCAGTTCATTTTAGGCTATACTACTTCATAGTAGATCATTTGCACTGAAATTTTTAAGAATAAAATAAGATAACTAGTAATTTATTAGGGTGACCTTATTTATGTTTCAACTTCGAGCTGGTGCATGTTATCGTCGTTATATTAATATAGTTGTCGATATTAAGTATTTCGTTACTCAGATGTTTCGGTACAGAATTGTGAGTAAGATGAGATCGTAGTTGCTGTATATCTTTAAGATAACCTTAAATGTGTTGAACTGCCCTTTACTGGTTTGATTCGTTTCTTACAGACCCATTGATCGAGTACACTACATGCATCTGGTAGAATCAATACAATTTTCAAACCTAGGTCTAAATACGAACCATTTGTATTTTAGATCACATTTGGTATGTATAGTATGTAGCGTTAACGAATATTTGTAAATGAGTGTTTTGCAATAAGCAACTGATTCAAAAGTATTTGTAATACAAATATTGTCTTCTTACAGAACCACAGCAAAACGTCAAATGTAACATTGATGCAATAACGGGGCGTCTTGCATGATTCTGTCAATTTACATCATAGGCTTCAGGTAAGCATATAAGTAACTATCGTTTAAATATGAGAAAATGTTGTTAGCGGTCATAAAACACTTAACTCAACAAAAAATGTGGGGCCACCATGTTTTAAAAGTTCCATATTTAATTTGTCCAGCCCTGCTGATTTATAGTTTTTCATTTGTTTTAGTACTACGCTTAGTTCATCTATGGTAATCACGTCAGCCGAAAAGTATCTGTCATATTCTGTAATACCCAATTCATTGTCTTCTTGAGCAGTGTAGCTACACGGTTACTGGGACCATACGCATGTATCCCGAACGAACTGGATGCATGTCCATTCGAAGCATTTTTCAAATTTTGTAACTACAAAGAAAGCAAATGGCATTACAAAATCATCGTTAAAGGCTATAACATTTGAAGACTACTATCAATCTTTGTTTAATAATTCAATAAAAGAAACATGAGGTACATACAATACAACAACAAAAAAAGCACTTAGTCCTAATGATGATAAGAGAATTGTTAATTTCATCAACCCTGATACATTACCATGGGGGTTTCACAACAAAATTGTTTAAAAATAATCATTTCTCGTGTTTAAATTAATTCTATTCACATTTTTTGAAAATAATGTAAGTTCAAATTACAATTATAAAAACTAATAAGTTTAATTTTAATATTATCTATTTATAGAAAGTGAGCAAACATGATGCTATTTGGGAAAAAGTATCTAATAAAAACCGATTCATCAAACTCACCGTGGCGCAAGGAGCAATAAGGAGGATATACCACACCACTCCAACGGCATCTACATCTTCAAATCGTATAAATAAGAAGCGGATGGAGATTCTGAACACCATTTATTGTACAGATTGCGAGCAGTGCTATTGCGTCTGCGAGCAATCTATACAACTTCATTCTGTGGGGTATATAAACCTGCATTGTGAAGAGAAGAGAAGTATAGACCTAAATTGTACTGAAGAATTGTCGAATAACTGTAGAGTAAATTCTTTTCTTTAAAATAATAAAAAGAGAGAGAGATGCGTGTACAAGTTAAGTATAAATGTCCAAAATGTAAAGGAGACACCGATCAAGAAGGACGAAAATGTATTGCTTGCACATTGCACGAGATTATCAAAGAAAACTGTGGTGATAAACATTATCCTCAATCAGATTTCAGAAAATCCTAGCGAATAACTGAACACAACCTGGTAATATCTCCCTCATTATTTTCTTTTTTTATTTATTACTAGTGATTATATACTTGTTATTTTGTATTAGTATTATGAGATAATAAAAGTGATTTATTATTATTACTTTTTCTGTTTACAGTAAGACAATGAAGTTCAATGTTCATCGTGGACATTTAGGGCTTTCATTTCCAAAAATTACTTACCTTCTGCTCATTGCTGACAAAAAAAATTACATCCACCCCTACAATGACCTTTTGGTCATTGTTGACACAAGAAGTGCTGCTTTTCTTACAAGAAACTCTTCAGTCACCTTGACCCACCCCTAAGGGGATGATGACGTAGTGCTTCGGATGGACATACCATCCAGCTCCTTCGGCATACATGCGTACGGTCCCAGTAACCATGTAGCTATACTACATTCTTGTACTTTTTTATTTTCATCTAGTTCTTGATTATTCCATAGATTACTGTACTGGTCGTCCACCTTTCCTCGTCTATTATGTTTAATCTGGTCGTTTCCTTCTCTGATTTATTTATTGAGGTGTTTAATGCAAATTCTTGTCTACCATGTATATTATGTTTGATATTACTTTTAGTTGCCATGAATCTTGATGAGTATTTGTTGTTATTTGTTTCACGTATTTTCCTTGATTTTATATTCGCTGGTTTCTGAGAGGTGTTTCTGTAGGTATTGGAGAGCGTCTTTTTTTATAGCGGTTTCTATGTCTTCATTCCATATTCTTAGTCCTTTTGGTTTCAATATCTTCTTTTTCTGCCTGATCACTTGTTGAGCTGCTTTCTCTACGTAGTGTTTTTTGTTGTACCTACCATTCAATGTCTATGACATTAAGTACAGGTATTTGCATTATTTATTCTTATAGTCGCTTTTGGAAAAAATATTTAACACTTTCTTTTTGTAGCAAACACTTTGTATATTTTTTCATTAACGGTTCGTACTTTTTGTTTGAGTTTCTTTCATTTGGTCATTAATGTTATCATGTCTTAGATTGCACAGTGATTTTTATTTCACATATGAGCTTCATATGACATGAATACCAACAATCTGTGTGTGTTATTGCTAACTCATGGAAGCTATAGAAGCAGTGTAGTAAAACTGCAACAACAGTTAAATAATAGCTTTTTATATAATGAAGCGTTGATGTATTACAAGATTTAGTAATTTATCATTATCTAAAGTGACGGGACAATTAATGATTAGAACTTGTACCCTCAAATATTGCGGTAGTTACAAAAGTTATTTCTTGGAACTTTGCGTCTTACAAATAATTATTTCTTCCAACACTTGTGTCTTTCAAATAATTATTTCTTGCAACACTTGCGTCTTACAAATAATTATTTCTTGCAACACTTGCGTCTTACAAATAATTATTTCCTGTAACACTTGCGTCTTACAAATAATTATTTCTTGCAACACTTGCGTCTTACAAATAATTATTTCATGCAACACTTGCGTCTTACAAATAATTATTTCTTGCAACACTTGCGTCTTACAAATAATTATTCTTTGTAACATTTGCGTCTTACGAATAATTATTTCTTGCAACACTTGCGTCTTGCAAATAATTGCCTCTTGCAACACTTGCGTCTTACAAATAATTATTTCTTACAAATAATTATTTCTTACAAATAATTATTTCTTGCAACACTTGCGTCTTACAAATAATTATTTCTTGCAACACTTGCGTCTTGCAAATAATTATAATTGAAATTATTTATAGATACTAGTTTTCTGACTTTCATGATATTTAAGCGCATTTGTTAGTTGTTTTTGTTTACAATGATGATTTTTATTGCCAAACCTCTTGCTTGCGTTTTTACAACAAAATATGAAAAAATAAACTTGCTAAATTTTACAGTAAAATATAAATTTCACTGTTCAATACTCAAGTTGCCATATTGCTAATAGTATCGTAGGTTAATGACAATCTTCTTTTGTTGTAGGTGTGAAGATATTTAAATTCCTTTGGCTCACCTATCCCTAAAGGAACTCCGAAATTTATAATGAACATCAAACATGAAGCTACGGATATTAAATTTTGTAGTTCTACAGGAACTGCATCATTCATATCACAGAACGTGGATAACAATGAAAATTTTGATAAGTTATACATCAAACAAGAAAGCGAAATTACTAATTTAGATACACATATGACGACTCATACACAAGAGAAACCTTATAGATGCTCTGTTTGTGGATACAAAACAACACATAGAAATCATTTTATTACACATTTGAAAACACACACAGGAGAAAAGCCTCATAGTTGCTCTGTTTGTGAATACAAAACAACACATAAAAATCATTTAGTTACACATATGAGGACACATACAGGAGAGAAACCTTACAGTTGCTCTGTGTGTGAATACAAAACAGCATATACAAATGCTTTAGTTACACATATGAGGACACATACAGGGGAGAAACCATATATTTGCTCTGTTTGTGATTTCAAAACAACACAGAAAAGTCTTTTAGTTACACATGTGAGGACTCATACAGGTGAAACTCCTTATATTTGCTCTACCTGTGAATACAGAACAGGGAATAAAAATGCTATGCTTAGACATATTAGAACACATACAGGAGAAAAGCCATATATTTGCTCTGTTTGTAATTTCAAAACAACACGAAAAAGTCTTTTACTTACACATTCGAGGACTCATACAGGCGAAACACCTTTTAGTTGCTCTGCCTGTGAATACAGAACAGGAGATAAAAATAATTTAGTTAGACATATTAGATCACATACAGGCGAAAAGCCATATATTTGCTCTGTTTGTGATTTCAAAACGACAGAGAAAAATAATTTATTTAGACATATTAGATCACATACAGGTGAAAAGCCATATATTTGCTCTGTTTGTGATTTCAAAACAACACAGAAATATAATTTAGTTACACATATGAGGACACATACAGGGGAGAAACCTTACAGTTGCTCTGTTTGTGAATACAAAGCAACACGTAGAAATCATTTAGTTACACATATGAGGACCCATACAGGGGAGTAACCTTACAGTTGCTCAGTTAGCGAATACAAAGCAGCACTTAGAAATTATTTAGTTTTACATCTGAGGACACAGATGAGAGAAACCCTATATTTGCTCTGTTTGTGATGTGAAAACAACACTTAAAAAGTCATTTAGTTACACTTGTGAGGACTCATCCTGGCCAAAGGCCTTATAGTTGCTCTGCCTGTAAATATAGAACTGGAGATAAAAGCACTTTAGTTCAACATATCGGATCACATACAGGAGAAAAGTCATATATTGTAATAATAATATAAACGTTGTATAGTAACAAGTTTGTTATGATATTAGAAATATATAAAATAAATATTACCACAATTGCTGCACAAGTTTTCATCTGAAGAACTGGCTCTTTGAAGGGTAGTTACAAATTATGCTTTGTTTAATAAAATTGAGCTTTAATAGCAATAATAAATGGAATGTTGCCTTTTATATTCTAATCATTCACAAATAAATCAAAATTAATGCGCTGGCTAGCTTTTGAGAACTCTGATATCAAAAGGTGTTGGATTATAACACCGTATAACTTTTAACCTAGTATTGCAAATGCCCACTTTACAAAACTTTCCGATAAATGTCGCTAGAGCGAAGACACTGTATGTAAGTTACTAACACCCGTATTCATAGTCGTTCGCCAGCGGATCGCCGGCGACTCGCCGGAGTTTCGTTATGAATAGTATGTTGGCGGCACTGTACGTTTATGTCAAATTCGAGGTGATCAGGTTAGGTTTTCAGTCAGTTTTGACAGAAACTGACACAAAATATAACCTGCTAACCTCGAATTTGAGCGATCCGCTGGCGAACGACTATGAATACGGGCGTTAGAGTTGGTTTGGATCACTTTGCAAGGCATGTGTGATAAAAGTGCCTTTTTTACATATTTGTAACATGTTACGACCGATAGATTCACACATACAAATCTAAATTTTAACTAAATTGGCCGTATATTCCTAATAGTCGTTTCTAGAGATCCTAAGCAGTTAGCAAGATTGGTTCCCATAACCTCTCTGATCGACATATGTCAAATATCTAATTTAGATCAAAAATGTCAAATCAGGCTTTTTGCCCAACTCTTAGTAAACTATATACAGGATCTCTAGACCAGCAAAGCGTTTCGTTTATAAATTTTAAACGGTTTTCATAGAAGTTGGCAAAACTGTAGAAAGTCCTTGAAATTCCTGCAGAGAAATGGCGGGAAGTTTGAGTAGGCGTTGCGTCTCCACATGCTTCGCTGTGTAATTCAGAAATTTTCATTTTATCAAGATAAGTGTAATTTCAGAGTAGTCTATAGTGTGATGGTCTTAGGCCCACGACTCAACTCTGCTAGCAGTGCAAATTAATTAACATTTCAATAAGCACAGAGTTGAGGTGTTTTATATAACTGCAATGCTAAACTTAAATTTCAAATAATAAATGCATTGGTAAAGAGATGCCAGTAATGATAAAGTAATTAAGTAAGGAAAACAAAAGGCAAAGCTCGTTTTTCACAGGGGTCGAAGTTGATTATCAGATAAATTAAATAATTGGTTTGTACATAATGAATAGCCGAACCGAAAGAAATTAATAGTCACAAAAAGGTTTGCTATATGCAAGTAAAAGAAGCGTAGAATTCAATAAAGCTAGTCAGTGAAATTGGTGAGGATTCTAAAAAGGTAAAGAAGCCAGTATAAGATAACAATACATTGCGAAAGAGCAATCTGAAAAAGCAGGCAGGTGGACATGAGAAAGCAATTAGAAAAGCAGGCATGAAGAAAGCAATTGAGAAGCAAGGAACTCTTACAATATTCAGTGCATTGAACGGTTGTGAAAAGCAGAGCAAATAATATAACGTGTTTGTGTGTGTGGCGCAAATAAACGATTTTTAAATCTAAGAAACAAACAATAAATGTAGCTTGGAAGAAATTTGAAGATTTAAAACTGTTATCAAACTTTTTTCTAGAATATAATTAAATTAACCAAAACTTATTTCCGTGTGTATTGTAACCATAGCGATAGATTCTAATTTGTTTTAATAACGGAAGGGGAGAAAAAATGAATAATTAAATTAAGCTTGACAGTGTAAATGGTGCTCCACTTTAATTATATTTTTAATGCAATAAATGAGCATTTTTCAAGCCGAAAAGTTTACCATATAATTATGTGCATATCCAAGTTTGAGTGGTATCGTTTGTAAGGTTTCCGCCACCAAAAATTTTAAAAAAATTCAAGAGCGTTCCCGAGGATTCGCCAGCTGATCCAGCTCGAGATTTCGACAACTGCGTCCAGCCAAGATAAAAATCCTAAGCCAGGGGTTTGTACCGTGGGTAGGACTGCAGGAGTGCTACCGGTAGCTTCAACAGCGAAGAAAGCAATTCCAGGGCTAGAAACACACCAGGGGTCGTCTCCGATCACCGAAGCAGTTCCGCCGTTATAAGGTACCCAAATTTAACTAAAATATCAGGGTTAGCGGACGTCATGGAACAAATTAATGCCTGTAACAAAAGCTGTTAATTATCGCCAAAGAGCAAATATTTAAATAATTACCGTGCGAATTCTCATAATGACACTGGTTTCAAATGTAAAATACCGCAGACTTGCGTACGTACTCCATTTTGTAGATTTTTTGACAGTTGCAAACCGTGCATTGGAACTAAATGCGGTGAACAGGACCTTATCAGATAATTTTTAATTTACAATCAACTTGGAACCCAACTGAATTAAAGAGTTATTGCTTTACTGAGAGCTAGCGTTTTATAATTAATTGCAGATAAATAAAATATAAAAACGGGCACATAACCATTTATTTGGAACAAGTAACTGAAGTACGGGTCACGTTTTAACCAGCCTAATAATTTGATAGCAGGCAAAGTTCCGTACACAGTAAAATATTAAATCGGGGAATTGTGCATATTGGATTTTGCTCTAACTTACAATTAAATATTAATTAAAAGCCAGTCATTAGAGAGCATCCATTGTAATAGATATAATTCATTTATAATCTATTGCCTCTTTTATACCTTTTGGTGTCGAGGACTATTCACAAAAGCCAAAACCCTGACAAATCAATGCTGAGCCGTAAACACTGTTACTAAGAACTTGAAATTTGGGTGGAAGGTTCAATTTGGTACGCAAGGTAGTGCTAACAAGGAATTTTTTGAAATTCGACCCCAAAGGGGGGTGAAATGGGGTAAAATGAATTTTCACGAATTCCTCAATATCTCTCAGGTCCGATGAGATATCGACTTACCGTTTACTAGCAAAGATTGTCAATACAAATGCCTAGAAACGCATTTCAGGATTTGTCCCTAATCAACCCTTAATGACGCGAATCTGTATTTGGGGTGAATTATAGAACCCACTGTACCTCCTGTGTTTGTTGAGTTAGAACAGTGGCATTTAGACGTCTTTTTAAAATATTTAGAAGTACATGTAAGGGTGTTTTTAATATTACCCCTAAATGGTGAGAAAGTGGGGAAAAGTGAAAAGGAAGAGAAGCTTAAAATTATTGATCTTTCCCTTATGGCTCCATTTTAGAATAAAATGAGGTAGAAAAAATGTTTTGTAGTCTTACCCACAAGGGGTTGAAAGGGATATCATAACTCTATAATAAAGCAGAACACTTCCCAAGGTCAAACATGCATGCGCGTGGTCTATGTGTAGTTTGATTGTGGGCGTGGTCTTGATATTAGCAGCGTTGCCAGACCTGGTACAATTCTACGAATCTGGTACATTCTGAAACCGTTTCTGCAAAAGTATATTTTTAAAATATTTCTGGTACATTTTCATTCTCATTTATTAGACGAAACTTTCAAAAATAAATTAGCAGATCAGCCAGGCAAAGCGGAATTGGTAGACAAAAATTTTTAATCGTTAGGACGTAACACGTGAAAACGCGCATGCATTCAGCCTGGCAACCCTGCATATTCTGATCCGAGTGGTGCCGATGCCGATCGGTTTGTTTCACGGTACGAAATCTCCCTCCTGCCAAGTGAAACTGTCATGGCTACCAAAGCAGAGAAATCAGTGCGTACAGAATTTTGGCAAAAAGCCCTTGTTCCAATTGTGAGGAAGATAATTGCAATATTTTAATGACATTGCACCATTTTGTAACCCAGGTACGAATTAAAATAAATACAGTGCTGCAGTTCTAATATTAATTTTTGTTTAGGCGCTTCCTGAAGCAGAAGAACCGAAAGTTGTTTAGAATACGCTGCCCAAAATGGGGCCATCAAAATGGAGAGCCGGGCTACAGACACTGCAGAATTCTTTCATTTTATGGGCAATTTGTTCGCCAGTGTGAACGGTAGTTTGCCTTTCAATAAACATGGGAAACAATTGAAAACTGCTGTGGGCTGTAGATGTCAAAGCAGAGAAATCAGTGCGTCCAGAATTTTGGCAAAGAGCCCTTGTGTTCTTTGACAAAATGTACTGCGTCCAGGATGCATATACGTAATCTGCAGACGCATAAGGTATAACCCATCACATCGTTTTTTCCGAAGTCGTACGGCCAATCAGAACAGAAGTAAACTGCAGACGTGTTGCATTATAATGCGTCTGCACTTTACGCAAGCACCGTGACCACTATTATTTCGTATTTATTGTATCTTGAGTTGATAAATACAGACTATTATTATTAGTATAGTATTTTCTCTTGAAATGTTCGGTTTATTCCGATTAAACGAGAGATATTTGGTCAGATGTAATTATGGTCAGATGTAATTAGATTCTATTAATTAATTTTGATATAAGAATTTTCTCACGTTACTGCACGTTTGTAATATGACCGCTTTTCGGCCAAATTTCGAGTTACCAGCGATAATTATGCTTCGCCCTCGTTAATAAAACTTCAAATTCGTGGAAGAAGTATTGGTTTAATAATTAGTTGTACAATATACCTACTCTTGTACAACTGTCGTTAAAAATCAGCAAGATCATTTTTTCTGACTAAATGTAACTTTTATTAATTTGATTATAATATAGAAAGCAGTTGTAGACATTTTTCAAAATAATCATGTTAATTTTGACATTTGATTAGAATATAGAAAGCCTTACTAGATTTTTTTCAAAATATCGAGCTGCGAAACAACTGAAAGTTATTGATTTTCCTTAGTTATCTGACAAATATTGGTTTACTAAGTATTTTTAACGTGTTAAAAGTGTGTACTTTTAAGGTGCTCTCTCATAAATTAATTTTGACATATATAAGTGTAGTCACCTGGAATAAAAATGTAATTTTTAATGACAGTTGTACAAAAAGTGATTGTTTTTACGAGAGTAATAGTTTTATGAAAAAAATTACTGCGCTATAAAATAGAGCTTTATTAGATAGTTTAGCGCTTATAAAGTACCTAGCTCTTTGTTTCACTCTACAGATGAAAGTGCACGTTGCTATGGAAATTAATAAATAACCAATTGTTTGCTCGCAAGAATGGTGGCTATTTTGTTTATTACGGCTACAATAAGTAAACCAAAAACGGCCAGATTCTAAATTCATTTGTAGTTTTTGCAATACATAATGTAAATTTATTTTTTAATATTCGTAGAAAAAATAACATTTACTTTTTGAGATATCATTTTTCGCTCGTAAAATTATCATGACGCTGCTCGTGAACAAATCTTCATCCTACGAAAAAAAAACAATACTTTTAACTTTTGACGAAAAATACAGATATTATTTACGTATATTAATGTTTTAATGTGGTTATTATAACACCGCTGTAATGGAGTCCATCAAAACACTGTTTCTGTATTGTTGTTTTCATATGAAAAACGTTATTTCAGACAACTGACAGATTGTCATATTTATGAAATGTCAAAATTAAAAGTTTTTGATTATTTTTGTTGAAAGTAAATAAAATTAGTGTATTATCGTCGTTGAATAAAATTCATTGCATCTCTATTCGAGCACTCCTCGTTGCGCACTCATGCCCCAAACCTACTCGTGCTACAATCAGCCCTCTTATTAAACTAGTATAATAATATGCTACTTCTACGACAGTGCAGAAAGTACTCACTTTTTGCACTCTCATGTAAGAATCATACTATGACTGGTCAAAACCGACAACTTTTTAACGAATGTCAAATTAAAAGATTAAATTTGTTGTAGAATGCGAAACTGTCGCAGGAAAAATAGTATGTAACACACGTGTGGAATCGCCATCGGAAAATGTATGTGAATACATGTAGTCATTCAAAAACAACTACAAATGAGTAAAAAAAGTTGTTTTCATATGTGTTGCTAACGTTATTTTTTGCATAGTGATCCCTTGTAACTCGAAATTTGGTCGAAAAAGACTTCAACATTTATAACTGTCAAATAGACAATTCGCAATTTCAATAAAATAGTTAAAAACGTGTTACTTTCTTTACAATTTTTTTGTTAAAAAAGTGATACTTTCTTTATGATTTTTCGATAAAAAAAACACGAGATACAAATAAAATGTTTGCGAAAATTGAATTAATATTAAGCAAAATTGAAATAAAAATTATAGAACTGTCAACATGAATTTATTTGATAGAATATGAATAATAATTCTAAAATTTATGTCATTTTAACATTGGAATTCAATGTAATTACATATAGTAATTAATTAACTTTAGTATAATTATAGGGTTAAAACTAACTGTTTAAGTTGAAATAATAAATTGGTAAATATCCTGATCCATTTTATTCACTAAATTAATTCAAACGTCGCTGGACGCGTTTTAGAACGTAAAAGTAGTTTGTGTCCTGTTGTGTATACGAAAATGAATCACTTCATCCACTAAAAATAAAATAAAAATGTCACCTTTTACAATAATTCGAAATTGAGTTTTCAACATATCTTCACGTTTTAGAGTCCCCTGAACCCAAAAAACATGTTTTTGCTCATTGGTCTGTCTGTCTGTGTGTGTGAGTCTGTGTGTGAACAGAATATCTCAAAAACGAAAAGAGGTATGACGTTGAAACTTCATATATAAGTTTTGTGTATTATCTAGATGCGACAGAAAGTTTTTGAATAAAATCGCATAACCGGAAGTATGGTGTTTTTACTCTTGTGATTTTTCAGTTTTCTTTCGATTTAAAAAAAACGGCTCTAACGATTTTGTCAAGCATTTTTACTACATTTTTAATGTGTATTGATGTGAGATAGGTGATTTTCCAGTTGAATACCTCTAAAATAGGTTTCTTTTGTTTCTTTTTCTTTTTTTATTTCATATTTTAGAAATAGAACACCCGCTATATTATTACATTTTTAATTCAGCAGAGAATTTTAGAGAAAATTTGTCTCTTCAACTAACGCTCTATTTTGTACGGTTTCTGTAAAATTTGTAATTTTTGACAAATGCTTAAAAATTAAAAATCAAATTTATGGTTAATTATAAAATCACTGTAAAAGGAAGTTGTGTGCGTGTATCAGACCAGATTCTTTTAACTGTTTTCGAAAAATTACATTTTGTAAGCGCTAAATTTGGTTAGATACAGTTTGTATATCTACCGGCATTCTTTCGGTCTGTTTTTTCGGTCGGTTGGTCGAAAGATAAACATGCGAAGCTAACCTAAACTTCATCTTTGGTAGTTAGATTTAATCAAACAGCTGTGTCGTTTACAAATTGTACTCCTAGCGTTCTGGGAGCATACTTTCTATATTTCAATAATTTATAGTAATTTTAGACGACATTTAATACGATATAGCAACTCAAAGCGAAACCACTAAGTAAACTGCAGACGTCTAATACCTCTCTGTGTCTGCACTTTACTTAAACTTTCATTGGCTCCATATTAATCAATTACCGATTGTGGCCGAACAGTTGTCATAATACCTTATGCGTCTGCAGATTACGTATATGCATCCAGGATGGCTTGTGAATAATCTGGTTTCAAAGCACTCCGTTGGTTCCAATTGTGAGGAAGATAATTGCAATATTTTAATGACATTGCACCATTTTGTAACCCAGGTACGAATTAAAATAAATACAGTGCTGCAGTTCTAATATTAATTTTTGTTTAGGCGCTTCCTGGAGCAGAAGAACCGAAAGTTGAGCCAGTATTCGTGCCAGCTCAGTTTGACCAACTGAAACCACGAGGAAATCCAAAACCACTTGGGCCCAGGGCAGACAAATGTTGCAAGAGACTGAATACGTAACATGAAATCGCCGAAGGGAGTTATTTATTTTATGTTACCATTTACCGAGTCCGATTATTTATAGTATTTTCTGATGACATTACTGGTATCCTACTTTCACCATATTTCCTGTTACACGCTCCTCCTTGGCTGTTACTCTAATTGCCGATTGTGTTATTTTATGAATACCATGACAACAGACATTTTCATATTGCCCATTTCCTCCGTATAGAGAAAATGTGTTCTTTCTGTCACAATTTTTGTAACCTAGAAACTGATTTCTATTGTCGGTTGTGGAATTTTTTTTAATTTTTAACAGTCGTATATGTTGTTCTACGAACGAAGCGACAAGTATTATCAATAGTAATATAACAAGGGCGAGACATACTTACCGATAATTTTGCACACGGCAAGGGTCGAGTGCTGGTTGCAATAAAAACTGTTCCGAGGGCAGTTTTCAATCAGCACGATCACTCTTGGCACGGGCAAAATTATATGTAACTGTGTCCCCCGCGTTTATATTTTGAAGATTATTACACAAAACACATATACGAATTATGATTTAAAATTGATCTAATAATGCCAACAAACTCAAATTGCGTGTTTCTTGCATTTCCATTTCTAATTATGCCACCATCTACGGGGTTGATAATTAGCACTAGGGAAGCTTATCAAGTAATCAGTTCGGGATTGGTTGATTTTCAAAAAATGCATGGTTGTCATTGGATGATATCAGTCATGTAACAGTTGTGTGTAATAATCATTACGTTGTTTTGTTGTGCGGTAATTTCTTTTACGGCAACATGCGACGGAAGTTTACGTAAAATGCGCACCGGTGTGAAACTGGTTTAGCATGCACCGGGAACTGTCAGAATCTTTGTTTACGTCGCTTGCCTTCGTAACTTGGCTCAAGTGTAGAAACTACCATAAATAGAATGAGCATTTTTTGTTAAAATTTATAGCATTCTTATGTACTTATTATTAATTACTAACTTTGTCTTATATACTGGACTACCCAACAAAGAAATTTTTTTATCGCTTTTCAATTTGTTGGAAAATATTGATAAAAATTATTATTTAGAATGGAACGTGGAACGTATTTCTGCCATCGATCAATTATTTTTAACGTTATATAATCTGCGCCAGAATCCCCCACATAAAGATTTAGCTCAGCGCTTTAACTGTAGCACTGCAACAGTTACTAATATTTTTTTAACTTGGTTAAATTTGTTACGCGAAGTAATATTTTCCAGTTTAATGTCATCTGTACCATCTGTTAAAGATAATCAAGCATGTTTACCTAATTGTTTTGCTTTCTTTCCGATCACAAGAATGGTATTAGATCGCACCGAATTTTTTTCTGAAATTCCATGTTTGCTTGAAAAGCAAAAAGCGACATAGCCATTACAAGCACCGTAACACTTTAAAAGGTCTTGTGGGAGTTGCACCAAATGGAGTTGTGATTTACTTGAGTTTATTGTATCCTGGTTCCACTTCTGATAAGAAAATTGTGCAGAACTGTGGAGTACTTACTATTTTTGAACCAGGAGATTTGATAATTGCAGATAAGGGATTTCTCATTGGCGACATTTTAGCGGCAGGTGTTTTTCTAAATATTCCACCATTTTTGTGCCAACCACAGTTTACTCCTTCTCGGGTAATACAAACCAAAAATATTGCTCGTGCTAGAATTCATGTGGAAAGAGCAATTCGTCGTATTAAGGCATACAAAATACTAAATCTAATATCCCAAAATTTAATGAACTCGGCAACCAAAATCTGGAAAGTGTGTGGCGCACTAACCAATTTCCACCAATAAAGGAAGTTGAAACATATTTTGAAGGCGAACAGTAAAAATAGAAATAAGAGTGTTAATTAACAACTGCTTATTTATTTAAATAAGACATTTTTTTATTATTGTATAGTTGTACATTACTATATGTTAGTTTATGTTTACTCAAATATTCGTTTTGTTAATTACAGAACTTAACTTAATAAATAAAAGTATTTACAAAAATATTGCTCTAACTGCTATCTAATAAAAAATTTCTTATTAATAGTACAGCAATATCACGGAAACAAACGGTGAACGTCATCAAATATTTTGTTATTAATTTAAAGTTACCGTTTGATTCCGTGATTTACCTATAGTTACAATAAATATGATTAACTATAGGTAAATCACGGAACCAAACGGTGCACGTCATCAAACAGTAACTTTAAATTAATAACTAAATATTTGATGATGTGCACAGTTTGTTTCCGTGATTGCTTCCCGCGCTGGGATGAGCTCCATATAGGGGAGGTCAGCTAAAAGCGCGAAGTTGGAATAAGCCTTCTCACGAGGTATGTATGCTATTTTACTCACAACATAGTTACACATTTATTTAATTTCGACATTCACTAGAGATGAAAGGCATTTTGTATGATAAAAATTCTTCAAAATTTCTATATTTTCTGCCCATTCTTCTTTTTTTGTAACTGGAATTATTGCTATGACTTGAGGAGTCCAGATAACTAGATACTATTTCTTTTTATGTATTTGGTGTAAATATTCATGGTTTTCATTTACCACAAACTGTTGCAGTACCTTATCGTAAGAACAAATATAGCCTTTATCATGTGCAATGATTCCATCAAGTTGGAATTGCGATATTTAAATGGATATTTAACTTCCACAAGCTCTTCTTCGTCTACAAGGCCATCTGGGGTGGCCCCAAGGTATCCACACTGATGGAGCCATAGTCCAGCAGATGTCACAGGAAGTCCAGTTGCTGCCCCAAATGCTTCTATTGCATTATTTTCATGTTCTCGCCCCCACCGAATGGCCTATACTCCATCTAAGTTATATGTGCCTGCATAATAAGCGAACTTTATGAAAAAATGTGAAAAATATTTTGCAAAGCAAACCTGGTAGTTTTTTGAAAAGCGATGCAGGGTACCGCCTTCTTTTGCAAGCTGCTAGCACCGTACCGAACGAACTGGCTGTTAAACGAAACCTGCGAATAATTAACCACAAGGGATTTTTTTACTGCCCTATGGTTTACTCAAATATAGTTATTGCTTAGGAGAAACATTCACTTTTTGTTCAAAATAACTAATTTTTTCAGATATATTTTGATATTCTGCGAAGAAAATTATATAACTAATCTGCGGAACAATAATATCTTCCTGTGCAGTAAGTCTAGGTGCTAGAAGCCAACTGAATCCTACCACCCCTCCAAACGAATCAAATTTTTCTCTAAGCGTTTCGATCTCTTCCTTGGTAACACTTCTCTTTGAAGCTCGATATTCCTTAGACGGCAAAAACAATTCATCGATTGTTCTCACGTTTTCATCAAGTGCTTTGGATTGTTTAGGCACTGACCAGCTACATGACTGGTCTGTAACTGATGTATTGTAATGGGCAAATAGTGCCAGTGCAGCAACATGATGACATGAAACTTGTCCACGAGGACATGTGCAAGAAGTTGAGGATATGTTTTTGTCTTCATCGAGGAAGATCTACAAAGTAAACATATATACTTAGTATTCGTTACTGCTTAGAATCCATCTGAAGCAGCAATCAGTATTTTAAATAATTATACTTTTTAAGCTAAAATGTATCTTACCTGAACATTGTATCGCTTATCTTTCATGCTTGCGTGTACTGTACCATTTACCATTTAATAATGAACAGAAAAAGAAGACACTATTTAATTCAGCAGTATTGGCAGTATCCAATATGAAAGACAGTTGCCTGGAGGCTATCCAAGAATGTCCATAAAACGCTTTCCAGAGGCGAGCGTTTCCTTTCCAGAAACTTTCCATTTGAAAATATATTTTTTGGAACTTTTCCTTATTGCCATTCTCTAGCGTGCTTTTAAAACTTTCTTTAGTGCAACAAAAGTTATTAAATTCGTCCTACATTTTAAATGCGGCATATGCCGCGGGTTTCAGCTAGTTCTTCTATAAGTCTGTTCTATAAAAAAGGCCCCGCCTTCTAGCTACTTTATTATTTATTTTAGACCCAATAAACCTTATATCAAATCAAATGGCACATAAAAACCTACATTTTAACATTATCAAAAATTTTGTATCTTCAATTGTTTCAGAGTGGTGACGTCACTTGCAATTTTTTTAAATGACACGGTATATATTTTTTGACATTTTCTGGTAGAGGTTTTTTTTTCTCTTTTCAACAATATAAATATTTCATGCACTTGCATAAAAAAAATTTCGTGAAAAATTACAAAACTTTTTCACAGTGGGAGGCTATGATACAAAACTGTAAACAAAAGTGTAACTCAGAAAAACAAAACAAATAGTAGCCAAAAGCTTTAACTGTCAGATTTCAGAATAATCTAAAGTGTTTATTGTTTTGTTTTTCTGAGTTACACTTTTGTTTATAGTTTTGTATGGTGGCCTCCCACCGATAAAAAAGTTTTTTAATTTTTCTCGAAAATTTTCTTATGTAAGGGCATAAAATATTTATATTGTTGACAAGAGAAAAAAAACCTCTACCAGAAAATGTCAAAAAATATATACAGTGTCATTTAAAAAAATTGCACGTGACGTCACCACTCTGAAACAATTGAAGATAAAAATTTTTTGATAGTGCTAAAATATAGGTTTTTATGTGCCATTTGATTTGATATCAGGTTTATTGGGTTTAAAATAAATAATAAAGTAGCTAGAAGGCGGGGCCTTTTTTATAGAACAGACGGTATATAGGTATGTATAAAATATAAAGCACCGACTGAACAATGCAGTACCAGGAACTTGGAATTTAGTAAGAAGAGTTCTTTAATTACGTAAGGAAGTACTAGGAAAGAAGTTTTCGAAATTCCATCGCTAAAGGGAAGAAAAGGGGTAAATTGTCTTTTCACGAATGCCTCAATATCTCTAAGGGCCAATAATATATCGATTTGGTTTTTACTTAGAAAGGTTACCTATACAAGTTCCTAAAAACGTAATTCAGGATTGTACATGGATCAACTCCTAAACGTGCGAATTTGGATTCAGGGGTGAATTATAGAACCTGTCGTCATAGGCCTAAGGCGTAACTTGGGAGGGGCAAGGAGAGCGGTGGCCCCCACAAAATTTAGACTTTAAGTGCAAATGCTGCATTCTTTTGCAATGTAGATTTAAGAATTTTATGGAGTCTTGAGGAAACGGAATTAATTTGATGTAGTGTTTTTTTGGTAGGCTTTAATTTCGATTAAAGATTCGTATAGATGTAAATTTCCAGGTTTAACGGGGTAAAGTTATTTTTAACTCTTTTTAACTGTTATTTGTAATACAAATAGGTTTTTTGATATGAGTTGTAAAGCGGATAAAAGATCATCATTATCTATTAAAGATAAATGTAATTGTTGGTTTTTGGCGAATGTCAGAGAGGTTTCTAGGTCTGTACAAGGTAAAATGAATAACTCTAGCCATTGAATTGATTGATCAAGAATGGCATAGGTACCTAAAATTGTTGAATCGTCACCTGTAGACGAAAATCCAGGTAAGGGCGTAGAGGGTGAGTTTCTTGAAAATGGTATCAGGTCATTAGCCTGTCTCTTAATTGTTGTATGGTTGGATTTATTTCGCAGATGGTACGTGTCGTGTTCATGCACTTTTTCTACTACGTACGGTTCTGCAAAATGTGGTTCTTTTTTATTTCCAGAATTTGTCTTAACATATACTTGATCATTTACTTTAAAAGTATGTGTTCTAAGGGGTTTGTTAATTCTACTACGTTTTGTTTTTTTTTGTTTGGTTTTGTTTGGCTTGGAGGTCATTGTATAGGTGTTTTATTTTTTTCTTATGGTCGGTAACATAGTTTCCATAAAAAGTTATATTCAAGATCAAAGGGATTTTGACTTTCGGTATGACCGAATAAAATTTCAAAAGGAGTATAATTTACTTTTGAGTGAATAGAATGATTATAGGCTAAAATACAATATTGAATCTTTTTAGTTCTGGGTATGTTTTCGAATAATCGGTAATATTCGAGAATTGTGGAATGAAGTAGTTCTACTATAGAATTCGATTGGTAATAATTATAAGGGGTTGTTACATGTAGCTTAATTTAATGTAAATCTACAAAACTTTTAAAAGGTTGTTTATTAAATTCATCATCGACGACTAAGGTGTCTGGTGCGATGAAAGTAGTTATGAAGTTAAATATTGTTTCTGTTATGTCTATAAGGTTACTTGACTCTAAATGGTATGCTTGTTCGAAATTTGAAAAATCATCTATTATAGTAAGGTAGTTTTGTCCTATTGAAATATACGATAACCCCTTATTCAATATAATAATTATTAACCGATACAATGACACAATGTCCCCAGTGCTAATACAAACTAAATGATTCTCTGTCACCGAAAGGAGTAGCTTGGGAGTATACGCTCGTGACAGCTCAAGCCGCAGATGGGGTGGGTTCCAAAGAACAATACGATTACCTGATATTGCAGATTCCGAAAGAGCGTCATGCCGTTGTCCAGCTTCGGTAATAATACTCCCTGATGAAACTTGTAACGGCGAACCTAAATAGCTCAATAAAAACAGACTCGATGCAACAGTAAATAAAAAGCCAGTGGACATTACTTCACATATAATGGCAACAGTGGTTCAACAAAATTTGATGCAGCCTGTACATAAGATAATGAACAAATATGCAATTCAGTTAAAAATACAACCCGATTTAATATAAATACATAAGAAAATTTAGTTAGGATTTTACTTTAATAAGGGCCCCAACTTTAATTAATAAAGTTAAGCAAAAAGAACAGAAGTAGGTATGTAAATACAGGACATAAAATTAAGTTCTCAAACGTCGTGTTATGCCACACACCAAGTGAATGAGCAACCGCAACCGCTGCTCTTTTGTTAAACGCGTTCTATACCTGGGGGAGGACCTTATTAGACAGATCTGTTTAAAAGCGGCGCTTCCAGTAGCCAATAGGCTTGTTATTGAGCCGAACGTGTGACAGTTTTAACTACGTTCAAGTCACAGTAAGAACCATAAAAATTTAAATGTTTAAACACAGTTGACCGTGTCAAATAAGCAAGAATGGAACCTTCCATAAAGCCAAATCTAGTTTACAATATAACCCATAAAATTTAAATGATTAAACACATTTGACCGTGTCGACTAAGCAGGAGTGATATCTTTCATGAAGCAAAATCTAGTTTACAATATAAACCATAAAATTTAAATAATTAAATTACAAATAAACTGGCCGCCTCACTTGGATACTTCAAAAATAAGTTAAGGTTTGTTAAGAAACATCAAATTGTTACCACTAAATAGTTGAATTAAATTTACGAGCAACAGTGTTGCAGTCGATGTCTCGACGCTACAATTAAATGTATAACGGAACATTATAATCGACGATAAATTCCCAAGTAAATCCCTTGAATTATGCAATTCGTGAACAAGGTGAGCGATGCTAAAAAATTCATCTGCACTACTGAATTCGACGGCAGAAGGGAGGCACAAAAAAGTACATAATAATTTACAGCACCTTAATTCGACTGTACCATGGTGCGGTAACAAAGCTCTTCAAAAGCAGCCTGGAGCCTCTTCAGCGAGCTGCAACCTGGCAAGTGAATTCCAGAATGAACTAAGACTTCGACGAGGGTGGAAACTAGGTCGTGGCCTATTTAACCCCGTTCAGGGAAATTCCCATAATATCCAGGGGTTCCTCAGCAATTTGCACGTGCAATTCGGCCATGGAAAACCGGCACGCAGGTCACCGGCCCACAAGAATTCGGCGCATCGAGAGCCGGGACCTCGAAAATCGCTACCCGAAAATTTTCTGTGAAAAGTTCATAGCTCAAAACTTTGAATTGCCTAATTCCAGGCTCTAAAAAGTTGCTAAAATCGAAATGTAAACATTAAGTGCTTCAAACAGTGCGGGCTCATTAAACCATTTATTAACAAACAAAAGTGTTTCAAGAGCAATAAAAATAAATTTGTACAAAATAATTATCAGACCGATCTTTACATGCGCGTGTGAAACCTGGGTGACAACTAAACAAGCAGAAAATAAACTAATAATATGGGAAAGGAAAATGTTAAGACGAAGTTTCGGGTGGGGGGGGGGGGTGAAATAAGAACAGAGGTGGCGTAGAAGAACGACTAAAGAATTAGAGGAGTTATATCAGGACCCTGACGTCAGCGTAAGAATAAAACAAAGTAGGTTAAGGTGGTTAGGTCACATAATGAGAAAAGAAAATGACCCAATACAAAAAAAATCCTGCATCAGGAACCAGAAGGAAAAAGAAAAAAGGACGACCAAAGAAAACATGGTGGCAACAGATAGAAGAAGATCTGCAAGCAACTGACATCAAAAATTGGAAAATGGAATGTAAAAACAGAAAGACATGGAGGAAAAAGATTCAAGTCATTTGCCAAATCGGCCTCTAGAGCTGTTTATATATATACCGGGTGTCCACTTTCAAACTGGAACATAGGGATTTAACATTGTTTTTAACAGTTTCATAGATTCCTGCTCGCCAATTCAATCTAGAGAAAATGTTTTAGTGTTAATGGAAAGAGAAAATTATTGCGCATCTAGTGATATCAAAAGTTAAAATATTTTTGCCAATTTTCATTGAAAAATAATCAAAAGTTTTCATATTTTTTAAATATGAGTTGCCTTGACTCGAAAAAAATTGACAACTATACTCAAATTAATTTGTTATTTGATGACATTCACAGTTAGTGCAGTAGTTTTTAATTTGTAAAATAAAAGATTACTCGAACAAAGAGAGTTTTTATCGTTAAAACATATTAGAGTGGCGTTAGTTTTCGTAAAGTGAGAGATTTGTTTTCCGTAAAATTTAATAACAGTAACTCATCAAATAATAAATTAATTTGAGTATAGCTGTCAACTTTTTTCAAGTCATGGCAACTCATATATATAAAAACATGAAAACTTTTGATTAATATTTTTCAATGAAAATTAGCAAAAATATTTAATTTTTTTGATACCATTAGATGCGCAATAATTTTCTCTTTCTATTGATACCAAAACATTTTCTGTAGGTTGAATTGGCGAACAGAAATCCAGGAAACTGTTAAAAACAATGTTAAATCCCTATGCTCCAGTTTGAACGTGGACACCTGGTATATAATTATGCCAGTTACTTGCTTAAAACTAAATAATTATTTTAACACTGTTGCTCTCAAAGGCGAGCGTTACTTAACATTAAATGTTACTTACGTTGCTATTAACCGGGGCGATATTTGTCCCACTCGAACAGCGGTGTTGGTCCTTGTTGTAATTCTTGGATGAAGTCGTCTTCCTTCCTTCGGCGATGCTTGTCTTCCAGGCAGAAATCAGAACTTCAAAGAGGGCGATGACAAATTAAGATTTGGAAAGTCAAGGAACTAAAACTTTGATTTTTGAAAAATCTCACTAAAGCCCTTTTGCCATCCTACAGCGACCGGCGACCGCGCCAGTTATGTTTTCTTTGCGTAGAAATTAGTTTTTAAAAATTATAACTTTTATTTATATAAAGTACAAATACAGAGTTTACAGACGTCTTACTATAATGAGAGCAAATGCGGAACTAAATTCTAAAGTTGCAGCTAAAAGCGATCGCAATATGCATACACAACTCATCTACAGATGTGTTCTATCTTAGCGGTGTAAGCTAGTCTAAACATATTAACTCACGTCAGTCTGATGCCCATGTATTAATTACGTCTTTTTTTTTTAGTAATTAACTCTTAATTTTATTCCATTCGGCCGATAAGAGTTCGTTTCCAATAACAGCAGAACCATTTTGGAGATAACTGCGTTTGTTCTCAGCAAATTTTTCATTCCCATATCATTTTAAACAAATAAATGGTAGTCCATTTACTAAAGGAAAAAGTTGACTCAAAACCGATTTTGAACATTTTTTTTAAATTATTTCAGAAAAAGTCTATAGAAAAGTTCCCCATAGGTGAGAAGGTGTGCTTTTTATTTTTTCAATTGTTATTAACAAATAAGTGTTTTTTTAATATATTCTTAATTTAAAAAAATATATATATATATATTATCTAAACCTTTCCTACCATTATGGTGTAATAGTTATTTACCTAACAAGTTCGGGAAGTTAATTTTCCCGAATGAGCACTTTGTTTGCAGCACGACCGAAGGGAGTGCTGCATGTAGTGCGAATTCGGGAAAATTCTTCCCGAAAGAGGTAGGTACAATGTTTTTTGTAACGAATAACTCAAAATATTTAAAAAAGTTAAAAAAATATTATTTAGTGTTTTACAACTTTACTGAGTTGGCAGCACAAATTACTAAATTTTTATACGTATCCTAGCACCTGTTAGCTTTTGTTGACGTTTACAGCGCCCCTGGAACACACAATTGCCATAGTTTTTGTGGGAAAGTAAAAAACACCCCGGTGCGGGAAAAGTCATTTTCGGCGCATCGGGAATGACCGGGAAATATGAATTTTGAAATCATGAGTGCAAAAAGGTATTTTACAATACTTATTACATGTCAGAACTTAGCTCTTATTCTGAATTTCTATTTAATAGTTAAGTTAAAATAAAAATCAGTGTTTCGAGCCATTATCTTCGCGTCCTGCCACAAAATATAACTTCTTTATTTATTTAAACCATTGCTTGACATTTGATAACATAAGGTTTTTGGGTTCACAGATTACGAATCTGGCCTCAAAATTGGTCTAAAAAAAATGGCGTCGAAGGTCGATTTTTTTTCTTTTCTTTATTTATTAGATGTCTAGGGGTTTTTGGGGTCGCTGATTACGAATTTAACATTAAAACTAAACTAAAATAAAAAATGGCGAATCCAAGATTGCAAAAAGGGTAATTTTTTTTATTCGGACTTTAGTTCTTAGCTATACTTTAGGGTTTTTTGGGTCGCTGATTTCAAATTTTATGTTAAAATTTATCGAAAATGAAAAATAACTTCTTTAAAGCGGCAAAATAACTTCATTTCTGAATTCCGCACGTTGTCTCATATCTAGGGATTTTGGACACAGTAATTATAAATATAGCATTAGAAGGTTAATTTTTATTGTGTACGATTATTATTATTATTATTTAATATACAATAAAATTCTAAATTGTTAAATTAACTCAAATTTAAATAGATTAAATACATTTAAATATAACATACGAATACATATAAATTCCAACGCCTAAAAATGCGTTTTCTACGACCTCTTTGTACAATTTCCAAAAGATATTTTTGAATTAAAAGATTTTTCTGTTTGTGACCGACGGAGGCATGTTATTACATGAACACAAATAGCAACTTGTTCAACAGTATGGTGCAATTTTAGATACATTAATTTTATTGTAGGTAATTATGGAAAAAAGCAAGTGTTTTTGTCGATTATCAGAAACATAGAATAAAATCTGCTGAAAGAGACCGACGTCTAAAAACGAAAACTGCACCAGATATTCTATTTGAAAGAGACATGTTTTTAAAGTTGTATCGAGAAAAAATTCTGGAAAATGTCTTTCATGTCGTTTTATTGATTTTTTAAAAGAAACTTTAGCTGCAAATAATATCCCTGCTCTTAAGCTGAAAGTGATGCTGATCGGTTAATAGTTACAACAGCTCTCAATGCATCAAATAAAAACACAGTCGTAGTATCAGAGAATATAGACGTATTACTTATATTAACAGCTTTAGTTTCATGCTGATAAAGATATATATTTTTTAAAACCTGCCAAAAATAAAGAAGATAAAAAAATATCTTCTTCTAAAGGCCTGCAATTTGCGTATCCCAATAAATTGTGGTGGGCATGTTCTTTCTGTACATGCTTTAACTGGATGTAACACTTCAGCATGTTTTAACAGAAGAAAGAATCTTCTTCTTCTTCTTGTTCAGGTGCTTATCCGATTTCGTATGTTTGCGATCAACACGGCTGTCTTCACTTTATTGATTGCAATTCTAGATAACTCATTGGATGATTTCCCATACCACACTCTTAGGTTTTGCAACCAAGATATTCTTCCGCTTCCTGGTCCCCGTTTGCCATATATCTTGCCTTGTATAATAGATTGTAGTAGGGTGTACTTATTCTCATTCCTCATTATATGTCCGAGGTATTGGAGTTTGCGTATCTTGGTGTTGTCCATGATCTCTTTACTTGTTTTTCATTCTCTCCAGAACTTTAATATTTATTACACCGTCTTTCCATAATATCCGCAATATTCTCCGGTATAACCACATTTCAAAGGTTTTGATTTGTTGTGTGATTGTTTCGTTAACTGTCCAGGGCTCGACCCCATACAGCAAGATGAGAAAATGTAGCATCTTAGCATGCGAGTTTTGGTGTCAAGGTGCAGATCATGGCTTTTGAATATAGTTTAATATATTGAAGATATATAAGGATGAACAAGACGAATAGGACCGGCACCTTATTAAAGATCCACATGGATAAATCCTAGTAAATGAAGCAAAGGCTATGTTCAGGAAAGAATAAATTTGTCAAAATATTTGAAAATAGCAGTGATTTACAAGAGACTGCAAAAATGTATATAAAAATTTTTTGGTATAAAATGTATGCTTGCAATGTATGGTGCAAAGAAAGGTAACTGCTAAAGCACTTACAGGAATGTTTAAGTGATTGAAAGTTTTTTATTATTCATATACCGCAAGGTAAATGAGGTTACAGATAATACAATACATATATTTTTTAAATAAAAACATTTTGAATTTTGGGTTTGATTCTTTTATTAAGGCATCTACTAATAAAGTAGCGTTAATTTAGCATCATTGTGCACTAAAATGGATCCAGCAGAAGAACATTTAAAACGCGTGTATTTGCAAACACAGTTGTGGCTGGGAAACCAAGATATTTCAAGGGAAGATTGGGGTTGGAAATATGATACAGGGAAGTGTTTTCCAATCCTAATGACACAAGAACTAGATCCACAAAACATCTTTAAAAAAAAATTCCAACTACAAAACTAGTTGCAGGCCGGCTTGTGGGTATAGGAAAAGTGGCCTTTAGGCGCGGCGGCTTGCGGTGAATGTGGCGGAAATAATTGCTTTAATTCACGACCGGCAGTGTCAATGCAAAAAGTAGAGAAAGAAGAAACTAAAGATAAATAATTTTGTTTTTTGTTTTTAAATGTATCTTGGGTTAATTTTAATAAATCAATTAAATTATAATATCTTGAATACTCATTTAACTCTTCTATCATTTGTTTCCACCATTTTTCAGACACCGTTTTCCATTTTTGATAAATTTTAACATAAAATTTGGGATGAGCGACCCAAAAATCCTCTAGGTATAGCTATCAGAAATTTAAAAAATGACCCCCTTCCGCCATTTTGGATCCGCCATTTTTTATGTTAGTTGAGTTTTAATGTTAAATTCATAATCAGCGACTCCAAAACCCCCCAGACATCTAATAAAATTTAAAAAAAAATAAAATAAAAATTAGACCTTCCACGCCATTTTGTTTTTAGACCCATTTTGAGGCCAGAATCGTAATCTGCGACTCCAAAAACCTTATGCTATCAAATTTTAGGCAATTGTTTAAATAAATCAAATAGTTATAATTTTTTAATTAAGAGTATATTAAAAAACACTTATTTGTTAATAACAATTGAAAAAATAAAAAGCACACCTTCTCACCTATGGCGAACTTTTCTATAAACTTTTACCGAAATAATAAAAAAAAATGTTCAAAATCGGTTTTGAGTCAACGAAGTTAGAACTTTGGCGAATTTTTAGCGTTTAGAAATTGGACTATGGTTCCAACCTTTTAATATTACTCACTCCGATAAAACCACGCCGACTCAAATTTCTCCAGCAAAAGTCATTCATATTAATCACCACTTAAAACAGGTAATAATATCTGTATGTAGTTATTTGTATACCTAGATATTGAACTTTAACTTTTTATCACGAATGTGTCTGTACTTTAAAGGAACTACACTTTTTGTACCGTATACCAAACATTTTTGCAAGGTCACCTAACTGAGCATAACAAATCAGGTCGATATGCCAAATTTGTGTAAAATTTCGATAATATGTTAGTTAAATAAAAACCGTGTTTCTCTGTTAGCCTTATCAGTGTTAAAGCTCCCTTAATATTCAATTTCAGTCCCATGGTTAGGAACGTTTTTCTCGTTGTTTTGTGTGCTAGAGTAAAATTGAAATTTCATGGCAAAAATTGAAGCTAATGTCATAAATAAAGCTGATAATTATATACACTCAAATTTACGAAAATATGCGCATATATATGCATACAGTTTGTTGAGTATATGCACCCAAAGTTATAATATATGCACATAATATGCTCTATTTTTTTAAAATAACTAGGAGTATTCTAAATAATGTAAAAATTCTAACTATTTTGTATGAGTATATTTATTTCTCTAATTTTTATTCAAAGACGTCATTCATTTTAACGTTTGACTATATAAACAATGACTGCCAACACCAACTTCACGTTGTAAGGTAACTTAAAAATGAGTTTTCCCCTAACCCCGCCAGACTATTATTCACCCAACACTCGACATTCGACTCTTGAAATATATTCTATGTTGGCTGATTCCTTATACATTGCTTCTATGAGAAAGGTGGGGTTTACTGGCAGTCTATGTTTATATGGGGACTTCTACTTTCTTCTGCTTATTTAAATACGCTCACTGCACTCCAGCAGCAGAAAGTGAAAGTATATATATATATATACAGTGTGGTCCATTAAGTGTGCAACAAATGGGAATTTTTTTTATTAGTTGTACAATCGAAATTTAAATATTGCCAAAAGTTAGTGCATGTTCGATAACCATATCAGATGCCCTTAGAATGGCTTCAAGTCAAACAATATACAGGGCAGGACAAAAAATATGAAATTCGTTCAAGAACAAAGTTACCTTATTTCAAAAAATATAGAAAAATTTTATTAAGAAAAGTTGTTTAGAATTAAAAGTTATGCTCAAATACAAAGTCACGGCCTCCTATTCGAATTTTGATTCTTTTTTGGAAAGTTGTATTACCCCCTTATGATACATATTTTTATTATTTTTATTTTATATGTATTTAAAGTAGCCACAACCACATCCCTTTTAAATAACTTTTAGCAACTTGAAGCGTATTTGTAAAATTTACTTGGATTTATATTTTTTTAGGTAAGCGTCCACTTCATGTTTGTTGCAACGATATTTAACAGAACTTTAGAATTTCGCAAATATTCTTTTTAACAAGGCAAATGCTTTACTAATAATAATTTACATATGAAAAACTCTTAATAAAATCAGAATAATAAAAATATGTATCATACGGGGATAATACAAAATTTTACAAGAAAAAGAATCAAAATTCGAATAGGAGGCCGTGACTTTGTATTTGAGCATAATTTTTGATTCTAAACAACTTTTCTCAATAAAATTTTGCTATATTTTTTGAAATAAGGTAACTTTATTCTTGAACGAATTACATATTTATGTCCTGCCCTGTATATTGTTTGACTTGAAGCCATTCTACGGGCATCTGATATGGTTATTGAACATGCACTAACTTTTGGCGGTATTTAAATTTCGGTTTTAGAACTAATAAAAAAATGTCCCATTTGTTGCACACTTAATGGACCACACTGTATATATCTCAGTTGCACATCAAAATTTTGTTAATAAATTTAATGAAATAGTAAATTTTACAAAAAAATCTCAAAAAGTTCATACATTACAAATTATCGTTAAATATAACCAAATATGCAAAATCCAGAGAGTATGTTCAAAAACGTATAAATATGCAAAATATGCATAATGAAACTTGGCTTAAACGATTTGTTTTCACATAATTAGTACACATATGCAAAAAGTTTCGCCGGCATATCAATTATACAAAATATGCATTTGCCATATAATATCAGCTTTAGTCATAAAAGTAAGTTGTCAGTGGCAGTTAAAACATAGGCGTTGGAATAGAAGAAAAAGATCTACGTTTATTAATTTTGCAATTTTATTCTACATCACTATAATTAGTCAGAATGACTTGAATCACTTAAATCGTCATTACAAATATATTGCACACCATTTCATATGTATAAAACAGTGAGTATAACCTTTGCATTGCCAATATGCAATATATTCACGAACTGTTATAAAAAATTAATGCATAATTGACACTAACAACTTATTTTTATATTAAATAGCTTCTGTTTTCGCCACGCAACTTGAATTTTATTCCATCACACCTTGAAGTTCGTGCCTCTCAAGTGCAGAAAAGTTTACAAAGCTTTTACCAACAGTAATATCCCAAGTACATTAAAATAGCCAATTAAATTTTGAAGTTTTCTGTAAGAATGTTTTGCTCTGAAGAAATATATCTCGTAAATTTTCCGCCCCACCTAGGGTGGTTCTAATTTTGGAACCTCGGGATTTTGTTAGTCGCACCCCCTAAAGTCGTTCCAATGCCAAAAAAACTAACCCATAAAAATGTTGAGCCCAATCGAACAATATTAACACGTGCCACCGAGCCTAGGAAGTTTCCGAATTGCAGATTTTAATTGAATTCACTTGCCATCAATTAATATCTGACGAACCGGAAGTGCTATCGAAATTTTGATAATAGCATAAATAAAAGGAAATTTTATTTTCTACAATTTTAGTTGTATGCAATTTCCCCGCAAACCTACTGGATGTTAAAAAACTGCGTAAAGTATTAGAAAAACGTAATAATTCGATTTTCTTTCTTTCTATTTTTAATTTTAAAACATAGAAGTATTACAATTTTGAAGTAAATTGTAATCCATTATTCAATTTTAGGCTAAGTTTGCTAATACAATCGTATGATATATTGTTTGAAATTCAATAATAACAATTTTTTACCTATTTTAAGCACATTGAAATATTTTTAGAATCAGTTATTCAAAAAAAAGTCGAACTGTCAAACACAGTTTCTTTGATTGTCAATACAAACCAGATGTTTAGAGGGAGGGTATATACCATCAGGGGTGGTTTACTGTAGTAGCGTCGCTAGCGTGTCATTTGTTTTTCAGGCCATTCAAGCAGAAAGAGAGATCCGAAAAACAAATGACATGCTAGCGACGCCACTCGTTTACTGAAATCTGGAATCCTTGTTCTGTTATTCTAGTTGAAAGCATTGCGAAAAGTAAACGGTATTACTTGTGTTGCTTGTTTAAATACTTTGAACTAGTGTCGTGCGTATTTTAAAATAAAATTTTAAAACATGAAATGGCCTCAACGTTAACGGTTCTTCGTCAAAAAGACCAAATATTTTTAATAGGAAATGATGCACATTAAATTATTGGTTGTAAGTTGCTCTCAAACCAACAAGTTTTACAAGTACTTTTTTAATATGCTTATAGTTAAATTGAATTTACCTGAAAGTGCAAAATTAATTATTCAAGAAGTAGTGTTTTGGTAAAAAGCACGGATTCCAGCTAAGGAAAAACATCATTCTGTACCATTATAATACAAAAACAGCTGTTGGCAGGTTATGCCAAAAATTGGAAAAGGAAGGTTGAATAAAACAGCCAAAATTTCTTCAAAAACTGATTATAATCAGCATCCTGAAGATTTAACGTAACGTTTCGTTGTATTACATAACTTCTCCAGACGTGGAAACACAATAAAAAGAGGGTTACATAGAAAATTATCTGGAAGTGAGAGAAATAGGTTAGAATTTTTATGAACAATGCAAACTAAATTACGCTTAACAAAACATTGTAATAATAATTGTATGGGGAGGACTTAACACTCCCCTACCTGGTTTATAAATAAATCATTGGGATGGACGGAGATTCAGAAATTCTTTACAAATTATTTGCTAAAGCACATTGACGTTCATTAAAATTTTTTAGAATCTGAGGGCTGCCAAATGGGAAAATTTGCAATAGTTAAAAGTTTAATAGTTAGAAGATATTTCAAGAACTAAAACTCAAGGTAAGTATTAAAACTATTAATTTGATATGAAAGAGAATTAAATAATGAAAGTTTAATAATGTAAAAAGCTGTTCTAGAGAAGGTTATAGTAAATAGAATGCAATTTTTTTATGTCAGTTTTGTAATTAATAGGTTTTGAATTTTTTTTTAGTTTCAATCATTTCATAAACTAAACGTTTATGTAAGTTATTTTCTCTTTGCAAAACTTTAGGTGAGCTGAAATCAAAATTGTGACAATTTTCGTATGAATGATCGGATAATACAGTATTAGCCTTGTTGGGAGTTAAAAATTTAGTTTTTACAGACGTTCTATGTTGAGAAATTCTTTTTTTTAGGTTCTGTTTAGTTTGACCGATGTAATTGGCATACGATATTTGATTCAGAAAGAATATGAGTTTTATCTTTTAAATGATTCAAAAATAGATTTCCTATAGTACTATGATTTTTAAAAGCAACATTGTAGTTATAGTTTTTTTAAATTTTGTTTTAAAGTTTTGTGATAATTTAGGTATGTAAGGAATAGAGATGTAATTTGAATTTTGAGTATATTGATAATTATAAAATTCTTGACCTAAAAAATTAGGGTATAAATCAACAGATGAATTATTATTTAAAGTGTGTTTATATTTAATTTTACTTTTTAATATTTGTATTTATAAAGTTAATAGGGTAGTTATTTTTTAATAAAATCTCTTTAATTTTAAAAATGTTTTCTTTGTGAAATATGTTGGATGAAAGTAGAATTGCACGATCAGTTAAAATATTTATTACACTAATTTTATATTTTAATGAAGTTTGTGAATTATAATTTAAATATCTATCTGTTTTAATATCTTTTCTGAACCAATTGGTTTCAATTTTACCATTTTCTGTTCTAATTAACGTAAAATCAAGGAAATTTATAGCTTTATTATTGTTTTCTTTTTCTATTGTAAATTGTAATCTGGGATGGTAATTATTAAAAACTTTTAAAATGTTGTCTATGTTGTTTTTATCAGTACAAATAATTATATCATCGACATAACGCTTATAAAAACAAATGTTTAAGTTTTTTAAAATGTTAGATTCAATCTTTTGTAAGACTAAATTAGCAATAGTGCTAGATAGAGGTTGCCCCATAGCTACACCAAATTTTTGTTTGTAAGTTTGATTATTGAAAGAAAAATATGTAGATTGTAAGATACGTTGTACAGCTTCAATAAAATCTTTTTTGGGAATATTAGTGAATTTGTTTATTGGACTCCAATACTGATCTACAGTTTCGATTGCTAAAGTTATAGGTATATTAGTATAAAGGGATACGACATCAAAAGAGAATAAAACAAGTTCTTTAGGAACAGAAATAGTATCAACAAAATTTTTTACCAGAAAATTATACGTATGCAACGTAGATTCAATATTTTTTCGTAAATTTTGTTGTAAACCTGCGCAGTAGTCAAATATTTTAGGGATATTTATCATTTATATGCGGTAAAGTTGATAGAATTTCTATTTAGCACAGATAAACACAAACGTAACCTAAAAATTGTACGATTGGCGGGAATTAATAAGTTGAGTTGAATTTTATTTTATCATGAGCGACAGTGAAGATTTATATTTGTTATGTTATGTCGCAGAACAATACGGCTATGTTGTGTTAACCTTGTTTGTGGTCAACATTCACTTAAAACTAGGGCCCCTAGATTTCTAACCAGTGTGAAGTTACCGTCTGCGCAGATTTACGCGCACATTTATGTTTACACCCAGATTATTTAGAAAGTGTTTCTAAATAATTTACGTATAAATTTACTAGTAAATTTCTTCTACAATTTTCTGTTTGCAACGTGCAAATTTTTTTTAAATAATTTATGAAAAAATTTAATCGTAAATTTTCGCATAGATTTAGTATCGTGTCAGTAGATAACCAATGTGACTTCTGCCTCAGGAAGTGACGTCATTTTGGCGGGAAATTCAAATTCGCGCAGCCTGTCAGACTGCGCATCGCGCAGCGCAGGTCGTCTGCGCAGCCTGTCAGACTGCGCATCGCGCAGGTCGTCTGCGCAGGTGTCGGGCGCCTGGGGCGGAAGGGGGCCCCCAAGCTGCGCAGGTGTTGGTGTCGGGCGCCTGGGGCGGAGTCCTGGTTCGGGGCCCCCATGCTGCGCAGGAGGCAGGGGCCGGGGGCCGGGGGCGAGGGCCGGGGGAGGGGGCCTGAAGCTGTTTGCAGCCCTTTCGAAAATATATGAATGAAATGAGCACGAAGCAATAAGCTGATAAGAAACCGCAAGAGCTGATAAGGCGAGCGCGAGTAACCGCAAGAACTGATAAGAAACCGCAAGAGCCGATAAGCCTGCTGCTGCTGCAAACCGCAAGAACTGATAAGAAACCGCAAGAGCTGATAAGGACTTAGCGAGCGTAACCACAGATAAGCTGCAAGCAGTACAGGATGTGACATATATCGCCTAATTAGAAGTAGATATCTCACCAAATATCCGCTAACAATTTATCGTGTTGGAAACCATAAACGGAAATCTCAACCGAGCATCCTGTTGCAAATATCGCAAAGTAAAACCTAGATAGTACTAATTAACCGAGCATCCTGCTAAAAATATCTCGCAGGAAAACCATAATCTTGTGACTAAACCGAGCATCCTGTTGCTAATATCGCAAAGCAAAACCTAGATAGTACTAATTAACCGAGTATCCTGTTGAAAATATCTCGCAGGAAAACCATAATCGAACTAATTATTATTACAGAAATGAACACGAAGCGATAAGCCGATAAGAAACCACAAGAATTGATAAGGCGAGCGCGCTCGTAACCACAAGAGTTGATAAGCGGTAAGCGGTAGGAATACATTTGTATATAAGATGTTGATTAATATATGGGAAAACCATTCGTCATCGTAGAGCAGAAGAGATGGCTGGTTTAACGCAACCCGCATCAGCTATGCTGAAATGTGTTGAAAAAATGCATAAAAATATTGTGAATGGTGGGTGTAAACGGAGGGAAGTGGAAATGTTAATAAAACACTGTAAATGTAATACTAAACTATTAAAAAAAGCTATTCGTGCGGAAAATTTAAATATTGGTGAAAAACGTCATCTGGAAACTATATGTGGACACATGAAACGGTATCAAAAAGTACTATGTAATCTTCACATCAATAAAACGGGTGCGGGGGCGAGAAAACAACCTAGAAGTGCGCGAATAGTGTGGGAGGAGATGGAAAACGCATACAAATGCAGACTTCGG
Source organism: Agriotes lineatus (assembly GCA_940337035.1). Classification (NCBI taxonomy): domain Eukaryota; kingdom Metazoa; phylum Arthropoda; class Insecta; order Coleoptera; family Elateridae; genus Agriotes; species Agriotes lineatus. The sequence goes on from OW679203.1 coordinate 34,948,737, forward strand.
ACCGGAGTAATAATTAATTTAAAACATAAGGACCCCAAACCGTTTTTACAAGATGCATTTTATTTATTCGCTTCACGCATAAAGAATGTGTATAAAAAACAGAAAACCGCTATGAAAGTGAACACAACATTTTGCGGGGAGTTTGTTAAAGAAACCAAGGACAATGTTATAACAGACTTGAAATATTTTAGCACGAAAAACAATTTAATTCTGCAAGAACATGTCGAAAATCATGCAAACTTAAATCAGTGGTACTTCGATAACGTGCAAGACTCCATTTTGAATCAAATAAGTGAATTTGAAGAACAAGAAAGTGGATGGGCCTTATCGGAGATTATATCGTTAGCTGTAAATATAAACAGTTGTACTATGTTTCATGCATCTTCTTACATTGAACTACCACAATATATAAAAAAGAAACATGCGTGTGTCAACGTGAAAAACGATGATAACTTCTGTTTTGCTTGGGCGATCGTGTCTGCACTTCATCCAATCAGGGGTAACAGCGATCGAGTATCTTCGTATCCTCATTACTCAAATGTCTTGAATTGTGAAGGATTGGACTTCCCAATGAAAATTGCACAAATTCCGAGGTTTGAAAAAAACAATCCAAACATTTCCGTCAATGTGTATGTGTTAAACAGAAACAAATACGGAATTAGTGTGTGCCCCGCGTATCTAACTTCAGACAAGAAACAGAACCATGTGAACCTGCTTATGTTTACCGACCCCGCGAATATGATGGACACAAATCTCGATGAACTGATGGATGTAGACCCCGACGCTGTAGATCCCGAGTCCGAAGTAAATTACCACTACTGCTGGATTAAAGATTTAAGTAGACTTGTAAGTAGTCAGTTAACAATATGTAATCGTGCTAAGAAATATATATGCGATAGATGTTTGCATTATTTTTATAGTCAGCAAAGGTTAGACGCCCACGAAATTGACTGTAAAAAATTGAATGAATGTAAAATTAACCTCCCTCGGCCTGGCGAAAAACTAACCTTCGCTAATTATAAATATCAGCAAACTGTACCATTTATTTTGTATAGCGATATAGAATGCGTATTAAATCCTGTAACTGAAAAGGTTGGGAGTAACACTGTAAAGTATCAAAAACATCAAGCCTGCAGCATAGGGTATTATTTGCAGTGTTCATATGATGATTCACTTTCACATTATAAATCATATACGGGTGCGGATTGCATGGAATGGTTCGGTAAAGAATTGTACGAAATTGGGTTAGAGTTAAACAAACATTTCAAGACCGTAGTTCCAATGGAAGAGCTAAATGAATTGCAGGAACGCGAATATCGAGATGCATCTAATTGCTATATTTGCACGAAACCTTTTAAGGATGATGATATCAAGGTAAAAGATCATTGTCATTTCACCGGTAATTATAGAGGTCCGGCACATCAAAGCTGTAACCTAAATTATAAAATCGATCATGTAATACCGGTTGTTTACCATAACCTTAGCGGTTATGACAGCCATTTCTTGATAAAAGATGTCGTTACAGCCTTTCCGGGTAACATTTATGTTTTGCCTCAGAATAAAGAGAGGTATATTTCTTTCACTAAAACCCACGATGATGCCAGTAGTTTAAAGTTTAGATTTATCGATTCATTTAAATTTATGAATTCTGGATTAGATAAATTGGCTTCATATTTAAAAAAAGAGGGTTTCAAAATTCTACAGGCACAAAACAAAGAGCTAAACGAACACCAATTATCTCTGCTAACACGTAAAGGTGTATTTCCATATGATTACATAACTTCCCTTGATGTATTATCAGAAACTAGATTGCCATCAAAAGATAAATTTCACAGTAAGTTAAAAGATGTCCACATTTCAGATAAAGATTATGCACACGCTGTTGAAGTGTGGAACGAGTTTAATTGCCAAACAATACTGGATTATACAATGTTATATTTAAAAACAGATATTTTGCTGTTGGCCGATATTTTTGAAAACTTTCGAGCGAGTTGTCATAGAACTTACGGATTAGATCCTGCCCACTATTATACATTACCCGGATATACCTGGGATGCCATGTTGAAATATACACAAATAGAACTAGCGCTCATATCCGATATAGATATGCTGTTGTTTATCGAGCGAGGTATACGTGGCGGTATTAGTCAATGTTCGAAGCGATATTCTAAGGCAAACAACAAATATTGTCCAGCAGGATACAACCCCACGCAACCCTCAAGGTACATCATGTATTACGACGTGAATAATTTGTACGGATGGGCAATGATGCAGTACCTACCCTACAACAATTTTCGATTTTTAACTCGTACAGAAATGAGTGGTTTTGATGTTAACAGCATCAGCGATGAGTCGGCAAAAGGATACATTTTAGAAGTAGATATCGAATATCCAAACGATATTACGCTACACAATCTTCATGCCGATATGCCAATGTGTGCCGAACACTCTGTTCCTCCAAACTCAAAATTGCCAAAACTAATGACAATGTTGAATAAAAAAGAACGATATGTGATTCATTATAGGAATCTGAAACAAGCTATAGCTGCAGGCTTAAATGTTACCAAAGTGCATCGCATACTATCTTTCGATCAAGCTCCATGGTTAAAATCATACATTGAGCTAAATACTCAACTTAGAACAAACGCAAAAAACGAATTTGAGAAAAATCTGTTCAAATTAATGAATAACGCTGTTTTCGGTAAAACCATAGAGAATGTTCGTAAACACAAAGTGGTTAAATTAGTAACGCGATGGCATGGAAGATATGGAGCCAATCATTACATATCCCAACCTAATTTCCATAGTAGAACAATATTTAACGAAAATCTTGTAGCTATAGAATTATCAAAGCTTGAAATAATGTTTAAGAAACCGATATATGTGGGTATGTCCATATTAGATATAAGTAAAACCTGTTTATACGATTTTCATTATAATTATATATTACGTAATTTTAGTTATCAAGATTGTAAGTTGCTGTATTCAGATACCGATAGTCTTTTGTATGAAATAACTTGCGACGATATTTATGATATTATGAGGCGTGACATTCACATGTTTGATACAAGCGATTACCCCAAAGACAATATCTACAGCATTCCATTGGTGAACAAGAAAGTTCCTGGACTTATGAAAGACGAATGTAACGGTAAAATAATCACAGAATTTATCGGTTTGAGATCGAAAATGTACAGTGTGAGGGTTGAAGGTAAAGACGCTGTTAAAAAGGCCAAAGGTGTCTTGGAAAATGTAGTTAAGAACAAAATTTGTTTCGACGACTATGTAGCATGTTTGTTTGATAATAAGGATGCAGTAAGAAATCAAAATTTAATTAGAGCCAATAGCCACATTGTACACAGTGTAAGTCAAACTAAAGTGGCTCTTACTAGCGCAGATGATAAGAGATACATTTGTGAAAATAAAATAGATACCCTTCCTTGGGGACATTATTCTATAAAAACGTAGGTTTATGTAAAATGTATGCTTTGTTTACAATAAATGTATTAAATGCACTCTGTGTTTTATTTACTTAGGTTTACATGTATTGTGGTGAATAAGCTGAGATGCTAGGTAAGAAAAGAAACACACACACATTTTTATACAGTTTTTATTTTATTTAGCTATCAATACATTTCAAACTATTTCATTCTTATTTATCCATTGATCGTGTGATTTATCCATGCCCAACCAGCGCACATACAGTTGATTGCCACGTTTTCGTAACACCTTTTCAACCAAATATACATCGGCATGTTTGGTTTTCTGCAATTCGCGTTCGTAGAACCCACCAGCTATGGGTTGTCCTCGCATATCTTCGAGTAAATATACAACCGGGTTGGTGATACGAACCTTTGCAATTTTAAATAACTCCGTTGACCAGTTGGGTGTGTAACCTTTCGCGAAAACATTCTTAAATTTGCTTATACGTACTATATCGCCGACTTTTAAATGATGTGGGCCGAAGATCTTTATGTTATTGTAAGCGGTTAATTTTGTATTAGCAGTAACTTCAGAAGGTTTCATTCCAATGGTTCGATGTTTTCTATTGTTATATTCCTGGGTCACATCGGCGAGAATATCAATCCATTTATATTTTCCGCGCAGACTGAATGTCTTATACAAATTGTTTTTCAAAGTTCTAATTGCTCGTTCGGCTATGGACGCTTTCTTAACACTGTACGTGGAGTAATGGTTGATATTAAGTTTTGACATTAATTGCGAAAAGTCTCTGTTGTAAAACTCTTTACCCTGATCGGTTTGCAAATTACTGGGTAAGCGACCTTGGGCCTGTTTTAAAATTTGTTTCAGAGATTTAACTATATCGACACCTTTTTTCGATTTAAGAGGCTGGGTCCACACGAATTTCGAATAACAATCAATTACAACTAACATGTACTTATAGCCCTTATTGTCTCTAGCATATGGAATAAATTCGGCTAAATCAGCCTGCCATAAATCATCGAATCCTTTAATTATAACCCGTCTTCTAGGAAAATTTCGTCTCGCTTGTTTATGCAACTCCTCAACGACCTGTTTTTTAGACATTTAGTTCGTAATCTATATCACCCACGTCACCACTCGATATGTTTAATCGTGTTCGCAAAGCAGCGATGTTGTTATTAATAACATCTAATTTTGTAGTTATTTCTTTTATACAGCCGTCGACAAAATTTTTGTTTACAGCATCATCACCGTTGACAGGATTAGATAGATTAGCAATACGTTTCCCTTGAGAATCAAAATTTAACCCGTCAATTTTTAAAAATTTGCTATGGGCCATTTCGGTATTTGCATTGCGCTTTGTTAATTCTGTTCTAATCAAGCTCAATGTTTGCATGTGTGTTGTAGTACCAACTTCACGAATTTTCTCGTCAATATAATCTTTATTAGATGCATCCGTCCCCTCAATGGGGATTTGTACATTAACTAACCTTTTTAAGTTACAATCATTCTTAGTGCTCAAATAATAGTTTAAATTAATGGCGTCGTAACTATCTTTAGGATCTGCGACATTAGTAATTCTTTGATTTCGTGCATCGAAACAATCTTTGTCAAGCATTAAAACGTTTTGTTTATTAACAGCATCACTACCATCAATCGGATTTGCTACGTTAGTTGACCTCTTTCCTTCTAGATCGAAATCGCCATTATCGGTTAACTTAAATCCTACACCAGGAGGACCAATAACGTGTGAATGATGGCGATACTGATGACGTCCGAACTTGTCAATACTCATGATGATTGTCGCGATTTATACCGCCTACACTTATTTTTATAGACTAACTAGAAAACGTTTACTTTTCGTGGGATCTTTAATGTAACCGGCTTCGTACAATTCTTCTGCTATGGAAATGATTTCGTTACGATGCCCCGTATGACCGGCTTCTTTTTCAGTCCATTTCACATGCAGATCGTCAATTAATTCGTGTACATCATCCCAGTATCTAAATTCTACAGGTTTTCCCACTTCCTTGAATAGTCCCCTACCTGAGACACTCTTAATTCTGCGAGTAATGGTGCTGCTGCTGCTGCTGCTGGGTGGATATATCAGAGGTTTTATAATGTTTGTGTATTTAAATGCCTTTGTTCCCATTACTTGACCGTGCGAGTCATTATTTCGCTTATGGGCATTTGTATCCATCAGAATATCTTTATAATTTTTCTGATCCTGCTTGGTGAAAATTTTTTTTGGATCGTTCATAATTAGAAGCTCATATAAACCGGGGGTTCCTTCGTATTCCTTTCCATTAATAACAAGATCTTTACCTCGAATATCGATTAGACTATTACCTATTTTCCATTTATCGTTATGTACATCGTAATGCACCCCATAAGTAGTATCCGTAAGGTGTTCTGTATCACGTATCATTCGCTCCACATACTCTCTGGGTAGCGGATGATATTGTTCAAGAAACGAATCTCCCGCCGATTCATCTAATAAAGTCGAAACATGAGATGGTGTGGGGGCTTCCTTCACTTCATCCTCCTCATCAGGCATTATTTCACCTATAACATCACTCTCCAAGAACTCGGGAGGTGGCGGATTCACTGTTCTTACTGGTGTTGACGTCGCACCCCGTTGTGCCGGTAATGGTAAAGAAGATCGCTTTTTTATTGGTTTTATCTCAGTTTTAACAGCAGTAGTAGGTGACTGTTTTTCTATTTTTATAGCGATATCTTTAAGGGGTTTCGTTACGGGCCTATACATGTCCTCAAATAACTTTTTTGCGGTGGATTTTCCTTTCTGCAGGGAATTATACTTTTCTCGAATACTTTTTCTAAGTTTCACGATTTTTTGTTTTTCTTCCTTTGTTTTGTGATCCATGATTAACCACTGTTTGGACTGCTATGGACCACTTTTTGGACTGCTTTGTACTGCTTTTGGACTGCTTTGGACTGCTTTGAACTGCTTTTGGACTGCTTTTGGACTGCTTTGTACTGTTTTTGGACTGCTTTGTACTGCTTTTGGACTGCTTTGGACTGTTTTTGGACTGCTTTGTACTGCTTTTGGACTGCTTTGTACTGCTTTGTACTGCTTTTGGACTGCTTTGTACTGTTTTTGGACTGCTTTGTACTGCTTTTGGACTGATATAATCATCCGCTATCGAACCGCTTTCTCTAATGAACAGAGCTGTTGTAACCTGATTGGTAATAATTATATGTATATATATGAATCGAATCCTTTACGATATCGACCTCGATCACAGTCTTTGTTTATCACCAGGAAACCGTAAGGTTCTCTCCAGCATTTAGCACACAGATCACGAAATGTAGCAAAAGACATATCTGTACCAACATGATCATCGTACACGTGACGTAAATTCATTTCATCCTGTTTGAATAGCACCAATAAGTTTGTATTGTCGCGTATTAAATGTTTCGGTATGCGGGTGTATGTCTGACAGAGATAGAAACAATCGATTGCATTATGTCGACCCATACTAAAATATTCGCGCATTACATTCTGTTTATCGCATATGATATCATCAAAAATAAAGATAGAATTAGGTTTAGCCTTGTTTGGATGCATAATATCATCGTGTTCATTAAATGTATAATAACCTAATCCCTTTATCGGACGCAATAACACTCCTAAAAATTTATATTTTGGTTGGTGTAACGATTTCGAGTACACGTATACATTTTCAAATTTTAATCCGTTTGGTTCCTGCAATAAGCTCATCATCACGTTTGTTTTACCGCAGTTTGAGGGTCCAGCAATAATACAGCGACATGTGTTTGGCAAAAGCACACCGTGTTTTTTTATGTTATTCACATGACCCAAGTCAAAATTTTTTACCGACAGCGTGCTCTTTTGCTTGACAATTTTCATTGTGATATGATTAAGAATTCACCCGGCTACCCCTATTTATAGTCACAAATAAAACTCAGCTTTTTGTATTTTATTTTGTATTTTGTTTAACTACGTATACATGTCAAAGCTTATTATAGACGTCGTACTTCACCGCTGAAGGGGTTGTATTCCATCACTGTATCGTGAATAATTAGACAGTATGCGACGGTTCCTTGTTCGAATGCGCTTAAAGCCTCCATTTCCAACTTGATGTCAACGGTAGAGGTTTTGATGGATTCCTTTTGATTAGAACAGTTCAACACGAATATGGGTGATTTTTTAAAGTCGGTGTAGTCGAGTAGCGGTTCGTTTCTGTTTTTTCCATAATAACTCTTTTGAAAATCGCAATAACTGCGGTAAGCCAACTGATATTTATTGTTTGCAAAATCTAGATTCCAATTTTCGTAGGGATAACGTTCTGAATTAAGATGTAATTTGAGATTGGTAATATTTGCATGATCAAAATCGGCTGCTTTAGCGTCTTTATTATTCAATTTGTTTTTCTGAAAAGCAACCAAAACGTATCGGGGTTTTTCCAAATGTGTTGATGTCTTAATAGCCCACACATCGGATTTGGCCTGTTTAAGTGCAGGTAAACTATATAATTCCCATTCTCGAAAAGCGACGGTTATCAGAGTGTTTCGATTAATTTGATCGTATAATTGTAGTTTGGCAGCATCGCTCGGCTCCACATGCAGCACCTTCCACTGAATAGAGGTGAGTTCAATCTTTGCCTTATCGGTATCACCTTGGAAACAGTTTAGATCGTTTCTCGAGCGTATTAGAATCAACTCTTGACGTACATTAACAATAAAACGCTTATAATCCTCAGCAAATCCGGTGAATAATTTCAATGGAACGGAAACGAAAATTTTTTTCTCTTTTGCATTAACCACGAGTACGGTTTGCATAGGTTTATTATCCAGCTGCCATCCGGCCACAGATAATGCGGCACTTTCATTTTTCGTATACGATGTTAAACCTTTAATTGCTGCAGTTATACCTGGCAGTCGACTGGTAAACACCCTTTGACCGTTCAATTCATAGCGTATCTCTTCGAATAAAAAGCATGGGAAATTGTGTGTTAAATCGAACGTTTTTCCATTCTCGGTTTCGGTAATTTTACCTTCGATTACAATGAAACTTTCTCCGATATCGGTTATTAGTTCTTGATTTTGAATTAGAATTCTGATTTCGTCCGAGTTAGCATAGGTGTTTGATCCATATGGTAGATATGTATGATAGTTTAAATTCTCAATGTCTTCCTCGTAATGCGGTTTTTCGAATACGTTTAGTTTGTCTACCGCCATCTTGCACTATTTCCAATCCGATAGAAGTTAGAAATTGTTTTTCTGCACGTGTTAGTTCTCCGGAAGCTGGAGAACGATTAAACTTTGATGTTATACCACCTCCTACTTTATAATTAAAATTTATCCCCATTATCTTTCAATTCTAAGATTACGCTAGCTTGTTCGCCTCCAAAATCTATTAGGTCACCCTTCTGATTCACAAGGCGGATCTCGATGTTATAAATAGTTTCGACATTAACCTCCAAATAAATAGGTGCAGTTGGCACACTTTCCATACGAAACCCAGGCGCCACGGAAATACTAAACCCATATAAGATGTGAGCGGGCAAGTTGTTGCGATAAGAACCCCGTGTGATGTTGCATTCGATGTAGACGTTTGTATGTTTAATTATCTGTATATCCAATTCGGATGTGTGAGTATGGTTAGGTTTGTACTCGATTGGTTTGAATCCTAGCATCCGGCCGATAGAGTCGGTTTTTGAAAAATCTACGGTATACATCGATTTAATTTCACATTTTTGCGTATTATTGTTTGCTCTTAGTACGGTGTTGTCTACGTGTTTTTCTAAATAAGAACTTAATTGATCGATTTCATATGAACCGTGTGGAATAGCGAGTACATGCTCATGCTCATCTTTGTAATAAAACTTATCGTTGCCGGGGTGGATATTTTTAATCGAATTGCAACCGTAGAATCCCCTTAGAGCAAGCTCATACCTATGTCTAGGATTTAATCTTATCGGTTCGGCATAAGTAGCATACAAAATGTTACCAACACCTTCAACTACCAATAGCACAGACATGACTATGATGTGTTATCATTTACAATCATTTATATAGAAAATGTAGACAAAGGTGACCACATATCACGGTATTATAGTTCTGCTCTCTAACGTAATTATAATAAATTTTACAATCCCGAAAGTAGTCAACGACCTCCAACGGTGGCGGTAAATTCCCAAAACTGTCATAGTATTTAACTATAGAACCACGCTTTTTATAACACACCCAGTGCGTACCGAGTCCTTTTCTATTATCTAAATTCACAATTGCACTCTCATTCTTCCAGGGTTTTTTAGGTAACCCATCTCTCATAAAGACACCTCTAAAATGGGGAATATCAACTGCATATCGTTTTAGGTCGCCATCGGTTAATGCTCTTTCGGGTAGTGTTATTAGTTTTTTGATTTGTACGGCTTCAAGTACATTGCCCCTCCTTCATATGGTTTAAGGTACAGAGCACCGCCTCCTTTTTTAGTTTTTTTCAAATACAAACCGCTTCCCTTCTTTCCGAGAGCTATAGCTTCCATGGATTGATTGTGACGCGCTGTTTCGTCCAACTGTTTTCTGGCGGCCTTAGCATCATTGACCGCTTTGGCTATACCGGATGCTCCTCCGGCGAGCGCTCCAGCTGCAGATAACCCCGCAAACAAGGGGATCAGAAAAGGTAGAAATCCACCTTGTTTAGGTAGAGGTAACACTCGAGGAATCAAAATGTTACGTTTACCACCAACACTCTTAACAACAGTTTTAGCAACGGCCAGAGCTTTCTTAATTATATTCTTTTTATTACCAATATTCTTTACAGCTTGAATAACTTTTCGTAGAATTCCTCCCTTAAAAGACACTTTTTTATTTTTCTTTGATTTGCAACAGCCCATCCCCAATTTAGTTTTTGCTTTCATCGCTGTTGTTACTGCCCACGCTGCAGCCCGTTCTCCAAACCCCGCGTCTTTCGATTTAACACGCTCCCACGCTCTTTCAGCTAATTCTCTATCGGCCAGATGTCTACTGCTTAAATCTTTGTTATCTCGATATGCGATGTCATGCAAACGACATGCGGCGTCCAGAGGATTTATACCTTTATCACCTCTAGCGAGTCTTTTCGCTAAACGAGTTCCAGGTCCACAATATTCGTAACCTCCAGGAATGTGTAATTCAACAGGTAGCTTGTTGATGAGATCGTTTACAAAACCCCTCCCACTCACCTTACCTCGCTTACGGTGAACAATCATTTAAGCGACCGATGTCGTTTTCAACTCTATACTTTTTCAGTATCTCACATCTGGCGGTAAGCAAACAAAACAACTATATATTTTTAATACATTTATTTAAACGACATCGTTACAGTACTTAAAATAATAACACGTACACATACATGCCATAAACATACCTAGTAATAGACAAGAAAGAAGAATTATAATGATAAAATAATAATTGTTTTTATTATCTTGGGGAGGGCAAATCCACTCGATGCTAAGTATATCGGTATGATTTTTATTCCAAATTGCCATTCTCCAATCCAAATCTTCCATCAAGCCGTTAATTTGATAACGTATCTTGTAGAACAGGAAATGGTCGGTACGATTTTCGAATTTCTCCAAATTTGCGCGATACACGTAATGTTCATGACCACCGGAAAAATAATCCATAGTCATCGGCGTCCATTTTGATGGCCACGATGATTGTTCATTGTATGCGGGTAGATTTGCACTGTCGTTTCCAAATTCCACATAAATATATGCTCTCGTTGCAGTAACAGGCTTACTTATAATTAATTCCTTTTCGGGAGTAAGGAAACTAAGTACTATTATCGATGTAAGATTCAACATCTTTCACCGATCAGAGTTCAATGTCAACTGTTCAAATTGTTTAAACATCCGCCTTTTCATACAATACAAGTCTAAAATTATTCTTAACCTATTCAAATTAATTTTATGCAACTTTAATCGCGTGCGTAACTGTTCACTTCGGTATTGCATCACACCTCGCATGTCTAACAGCTTCCACAAAACAATCCGGATGCAAATGTAGAATTTCCAAAGCGATGGATATTATATACGAATCGCAGTTTAATTCTTTATTTAACAAGAGAATGGCGTCCTGTATAATCCCTTCGTTGGTGGGCTGTTCTCCGTGTTGTGCAGTTTGCGTTACTAAAGTATTAAAAAATGTATTTATATCGTATGTATTCAATAGATTTAAACGATAAGATATCAAGTCGCGTATTTGAAACAATTTTTTAAAATCAGTTTCCAACAGTCTACACTGACACACGTTGCCACATAGTAGTTCTTTGATTTCATCACAAACACGCCAATTATAATAGAAACACTCGTATTGTTGAAATATTTCAGTTTCTAATTGCAGTAGCTGTTGCCACAGTTGCTTCGTTAAATGTACTGCTTTGTAGCTTTTACGATCATATATATCCATGCATCCAATACACGAAATTCTTAAAATAGGTTGAACGTTAGTTTTTCCAAGGGCAATTTGTCTTATACCAAAGCCAACCTCGATAATTTTTTTATGATCCCATACTTCACTGATAAAGAAATTCGTATTTCCTATCATACAAACACATTCTTCTTCTTCATCTTCTTCTTCTACACATCGGTCTAGCGGATATTCAATAATATCTTCATCATATGATAATAGTGGTTGATTATTGTCTTCTACTTTTTTCCTTTTAGCTTCAGGTTCACCGTTGGTTGTTGTCCATTCAATTTCGATATCGTCATCATCACAAAATATAGGTGACCGTCTTAGTTTTTGTTTTTCGAGAAACACCCTTATACCTTCGTCTATATTATCGGCGGTAGCCCCATTCACACCACACCCAAACATTGTAACTGTTAGAATGTTGAGGCTTTTTACTTGTTTAAAAACCGACACACGTACCGCCAATTGAACTATTACTTCCGGGGCCCCCAATAATTCGAAAAAATCCACAGATTTGTGCTAGTTTTCCATAAGAACCAATGTTAAATTGAAAGAATGCACCCAAAAGTAACAGTTTCATTGCATGTTGACATCACCATAACTTGTATACGATTTTTTTCACACATTCACGTTCTAATCTCCAATTTTTTTAATACTCCTCGAGGGGCTCCATCACATTGTAATCAAACCAATCCCCGTCTGGGAGTGGTACTGTTGCAAAAGTTTCAAAGTCCGGATGTCCATCCAACGTAACGGTAATAATCATTTGATCGCAACCAAACCATGGAAATAACTCCGAAAATTCCTGGAAATATTTCCCATATTGCTCCCATGTGTCCATGTTACAACCAGACTGTCACGATTTATTCAATAGATTATGATTTATTTTGCTGCTGCACCGTTTTTGTACATTTTTCTTTACATGCTGAAATACTACAGCTCTATGTATACACACATACACGTACCGCCAATTGAACTATTACTTCCGGGGCCCCCAATAATTCGAAAAAACTCACAGATTTGTGCTGGTTTTCCATAAGAATCAATGTTAAATTGAAAGAATGCACCCAAAGTCGCAGTTTCATAGCATTTCTATTTTTTTAAAGACATTAGATTTGATACTAGATTATTGTTGAATTCTGCTCGCTAACTGCATCAACTACTACTACTTGAAATAAAACAAACATTTGACACATTTTGTGCGTTTAATACAAATTATCGATACATACTAACAACATTTTATAATACAACAGTAAATATAGTATGCTACGAAGACTGTTCTTCCTCCATTTCTATAAATTTGTACACTTCGTCCAACTGGTTGCCTAGTCCGAGACCCTCCATCAGGTTTATAAAACGTCTTTTTCCTATTGCGTTGTTTAAAAATAATTCACACACAACTGCACCATTTTCATACAATTTCTGTCTCGTATAGAGCTCGTCGTCGCTAAATCCACAAAACCCCATTCCATACACAACTTCATGGCCGGCATCGAATGCTAAGTCCTCACACAAACCTTGAAGATTTTGTATAGCGCTGCGCACATCTGTTGGTATAGCTCGAGCGGCTTCAGAGTAGCACATCCTCATCTTACCGCTGTTTGTGTTCAAGTAATGACATAATAAACCCTTCAAATTGGCCATGTTACATTTTACAGTAAACTATTTAACCGCTTATCTGTGGTTACGCTCGCTAAGTCCTTATCAGCTCTTGCGGTTTCTTCTCAGTTCTTGCGGTTTGCAGCAGCAGCAGGCTTATCGGCTCTTGCGGTTTCTTATCAGTTCTTGCGGTTACTCGCGCTCGCCTTATCAGCTCTTGCGGTTTCTTATCAGCTTATTGCTTCCTGCTCATTTCATTCATATATTTTCGAAAGGGCTGCAAACAGCTTCAGGCCCCCTCCCCCGGCCCTCGCCCCCGGCCCCCGGCCCCTGCCTCCTGCGCAGCATGGGGGCCCCGAACCAGGACTCCGCCCCAGGCGCCCGACACCGACACCTGCGCAGCTTGGGGGCCCCCTTCCGCCCCAGGCGCCCGACACCTGCGCAGACGACCTGCGCGATGCGCAGTCTGACAGGCTGCGCAGACGACCTGCGCTGCGCGATGCGCAGACGACCTGCGCGCGAATTTGAATTTCCCGCCAAAATGACGTCACTTCCTGAGGCAGAAGTCACATTGGTTATCTACTCGTGTCATACCAGCTTTTAAGAATATATTCATAAAAACAGGTGGTACAATAGCCAGAGAATTCAAACGAGTTTTTGCGCGGGCTTTGCGTCCCGATGATTATAGAAACTAGAGTTCTGCATGAAAGCGAAGAAACTGTACTTACAGATTGTCACTAATATGGTTTGGCACGTGACTAAAAATTGCCTTCGTAGCCATGCTAGCGTCGAGCTCGGAAATAGTTTCTTATTCCTTCTGATCCCCAACCTTAAGCATTTTATTATTGTAGTCAGTTTTATTGATAATGACTGTGTAACGCTAGCTCCCGTTTGAATCCGATTAATTCAATATTAAATAATATTTGCTGATTTAAACGTCGCCGACCTTTAGCGTTATCAAGAACCCGGCGTGTCCCAGCAAGATAAGATAGCGCCGACCGAAGTTCCGCGCAAACAAAGGTATGACGCGCGCCGTTTCTCCCCACCTAACAGCATTTCAAGACCTATAAAACCAGTTGCAGAGTGTATTTCAAGAGAGATTCCCCAGAGATTTCCAAGAGATACCTGATTCTCCTCCAGCAAACACCTAGTCCCCGGTCCTTCATCCTGCCCTGTACAGAGAGTCCCTCCACCAAGCCGTCCTGAGGCTGAGTTTAATTCAATGGTTTCTATAAGAACACCTGGAACGCCAGTTAATTATCCTGAAAATCCATGACAACTGAGTTTAATTCAATGGTTTCTATAAGAACGCCTGGAACGCCAGTTAATTATCCTGAAAATCCCTGACAACTGAGTTTAATTCAATGGTTTCTATAAGAACGCCTGGAACGCCAGTTAATTATCCTGAAAATCCCTGACAACTGAGTTTAATTCAGTGGTTTCTATAAGAACGCCTGGAACGCCAGTTAATTATCCTGAAAATATCCTACGCCGAAACCCGTTGGTCAAATAGCAATTAACGTAATATTTAAAATCCCAGCTCCCTTGTATTTTAAATTCACCGCCTTGCTATTCAAGCAGAATTAGAAGCGTCGAGCTACCTAAGTAGAATTTACCTGAATTAATCCCTGAGAATTGTAGCGGCCGTCTTGCTTGGGAACTCTGCGGACCGCACTGTTAGCTTCGCCAAAGAGTTCACTTGCAGGTGTCGAGGGTTGTTAACCTCAAAAGTCACGCCGATTCGGAGTTTCGTTCTTCAAGCGAAGCCCCGTCGTGCGGCGAATTCCTCGGAGTATTTCACCACCGAACTGTAGTTACACGTATAGGGTGAGAACCCGCGTTAGCAGTTGTAATTTGTTATTTGTTTACAGAAGCCAGAAACCGCAAACCGGCGAATTTGACAGACTGCGCTGTGCCGTTGCGCTTGTCCCGAAGCGCAACGAAGTAGCGGCCCGGCCGACCACGACGTCCTCAAACTATCGCGCACGAGGTCACGCCCGCCAGAACCAAGATGCGGCTACCGTCCGTAGAATCCGCAGCCGCTTGAACCAGGAAGCCGCGTTCTTATACGATCGTCAATCTTGTGCAATATTTTGAATTACACGAATATTTACTTATGTACGATAGATATATAGAATAAATGTTATACAGGATACTCCGTTAGTGTGTTTTGCTTATTTATGTTATTCTGTTGCGCTTCACGCGACAGCGGACAAAACTCCAAATTAACTCGCCCCAAGAATATGGGCCATGTGCACGAATTTTTCTAGGAGCTTTTTTGCAACTAAGACCGCCAGTCGGCGCGGACTTAAATGTCCAAATATTCGCTTTTACACCAAAACTCCCCCAAACGGCATGGGGCACACAAAGAATCAAAATCAGACTAACTCCCCATCGGATTATAGAATCCCAAAAACCGTGCAAGCTGCTAGCTTCGCTGTAAAAATGAGACGAAGGCCGAAGTGCCATGAGTTTGCAAAATCCGAGAATCACAAAAAAAATAATCGCCAACCTAACAATTTTCGACAGGCGCGAACCGAATATCGGCACTAAAGGTTTGTTCACACAGTATCAACCGCTAAGAGATAATTTACACCGTAGCACCCTTTGAGGGTGAATTCCAAAAATTCCTGGAAATGATTTGGTCTATTTGTAAGACGATCTAATATGCAAAATTTCAACTTCCTATCTGTAGTAGTTCGTTCGTTAAGGTAATCTTTAAAAAACAGATCTATTTCATTTAACTCTTTTGAGGAGAGGCATTCTGCAAAACCCTGAAAATGGTTTTACATGATTTGTAAAACGAACTAATATGCCGAATTTCGACTTCCTACTTGTATCTATGTCGTGACGATCTTTAGAAGAACACATTTACCCCATTTAATCCCTGTGAGAGGAAACATTTCGAAAAACCCTGACTTGACTCGATGTGTAAAACAAACTGGCTTGACTCGATGTGTAAAACGAACTACTGTGCTAAATCAACTTTCTACTTGCAGCAGTTACCGTATTATGGCGATCTTTAGA
The DNA here is from genome assembly GCA_940337035.1 of Agriotes lineatus. Lineage (NCBI taxonomy): Eukaryota > Metazoa > Arthropoda > Insecta > Coleoptera > Elateridae > Agriotes > Agriotes lineatus. Next base: position 34,965,252 of record OW679203.1, read on the forward strand.
AAAACACATCTATCCCATTTCTTTCGGGAGTTAATTTAGAAAAGCCTGAAATTGATTTGACCTAATTTGTAAAACGATTTAATATGTCGAATTTCAATTTCCTGCCTGTAATAATTACTTTGTGGCTATTTTTCGAAGAACACTTCTGGCCTACTTAACCAGTTTGAGGGGATGTATTTCGAAAAACTAAAAATTATTTCCGATTAGTAAAGCGATCTAAAATGCCGAGTTTCAACTTACTGCCTGTGGTAGTTTTCCCGTGGCGATATTTTGACAAACAGATTTGTTTCATTTAACCCCTTTCGGTGATGAATTCTCTAAAACCCTAAAACTGGTTTGACCCGATTTGAAAACTGTTCTAATATGCTCAATTTTAACTGCCTGTAGTTGTAGTAGTTTCCTTGGAGGGATATTTAGAAAAACATGTTTGTCCTATTTAACCCCTTTCGGGGATTAATTCTGCAAAACCTTGACATTTACTTGATCTGATTTGTAAAACGAACTAATATGTCGAATTTCAGCTCCCCACCTGTAGTAGTTTCCTCATTGTAGATCTTTGCAGAAACAGGTAGCCACATTTAGCTCCTTTGGAGGAATGGATTTTGAAAAGCCCTGAAAATGGTTTGACCCTACTTGTAAAAAGAACTAATATGGCGAATTAAAACGTCTTACCTTCCCCCAGATTCTATTATGTAACGATCTGTGAAGTAGAAGTCAATCCCTTCGAATAGAGGGTAAACGCATTTCTTTGTAGACAATATTGGAGGTTTTCTCTTCTGGTTTGAGCACCACTAAGTTGTTTGGAGAACTGACCCCTAAACAGTCTAGATACAGTTGATCGAGAAAAAAACAGTCTTCCCTCAAGTCGACCCCAGCTTGATTCAGCGACTGTCCCTGCACCTTATTGATCGTCATGGCAAAACAGGTTTTTACGGGAAATTTCAGTCTCTGAAATTGAAAAGAATAGACTGAAATAATAAGGGTTAAGGTGGATTTACACATCTCCGGGCCGGGTCCGTTCCGGGTCAGATCCGGATCCGGGCCCACTCAGGTGATGTATTCACACTTTTCCGGGAGTTTTATAATTTCAGTTCCGAGTGGTTGGTTTAGTACAGTGTTGTATAGCATACAGAGGGCATTGTTATAAGCATATGTTATAAGTCCTGGAATTATGGCGTTTTCTGATGAAGATCTGGCAATGGTTGCAATATTATTGGATGAAGAAGAGGAAATCGAGGAGATAGAAGCTGCCTCCATATCTTCTCCTTCCATGTGATGTCGCTGTATTTTATGTCACTCAAGTCGTATTAGCGCAACGTGGGACCTTACAGCTTCAATAAGAATTTCGTTGTCCATTTTTGACAAAGTCTATATTCACACTAAATGCAAAACATTGCAGGATATTGCCGGGTGCAGCCTGAATGCACACGGCGACGGTTTACATATGTCCGATTAGATAAGTTTCGTTCCGTGCTTTATCAGGGATCGGATGAAAAATATCGTCGCCGAGAATATTTTAAAAGGTCGGAATAAAGACTGATACCCCGGGTCGGTTTCGGATCGGAAACATGTAAACACTTGCATTGAAAATCAAGCAAGCAATAATTTTGTATCGGACCCGGACCGGACGGAACGGACCCGGCCCGGAGATGTGTAAATCCACCTTTATTCTCCAAAGCCCATAAAATTTTTGGCCTCAGTAACGTTACGATGCGAAGCTTTCACCTGCAGTCTTCACGCTTCTCAGTAGTATAAGTGCTCTAACTTTCAAAGGCAGGCAATTGGGAAGAAGTGCGGGAGGGTAGAGAGTGTGGAGAAACTCAATGTGGTAGTGTACTGTGTCATCTGCCTCCACCACAGTGTTAATTGATTGATAGATCTTTTCCTCCGAATGAAAGGCATTGGAATATACTCTTAGGTGAACCCTTATGTAAATTCAAAACAATATGTCCTTATTGTAGGGATACTGCATTTTTAAAAATCACTATTATAACACGTATTTGTCTTGAGAACAACTGCCATTTAAATATCATCGTCGAGCTGATAAAACCACATTAAATAAAAAACCATTAATTTAACCCGTTGAAAAATATTTTGCAATTTACAAAACTCCTTTGTAGACAATGTTTAACGCATCCATCAAGTAAAATTTCAATTTTTAAGTTTTCAAAACTACTCTCACGTGACATTGCTACATACACTTGACTATAGCTAAATACTGGTTGTGACGAATATTATATATTCATACTTTATCAGGAGTTTGTCTATGTGGTTTATTAAATGTCATCGTACATGCTAGGCGCACATCGAAAATGGGGAAGGTATCAGAAAGAAGAGCTAGGAGAAAGCCGAATAGAATGTTGAAATAATAGATTACAAAAGCGATTACTGAATGCAACTTAAACAAAAGAAACTGTGAGGATGGAAGAGTATGAAAAACAGGTGTCCGATGACGTCGAAATACGTTTTAAAAATATACGTATGCTTGTACCAACAGGAAAACCAATGAACCAGTGTGTAAATAAGCACATCCACATAATCATAATAAGCAGAAAAACACCTTACAGCGTATGAGCAATACAGATTTTCGCAACTGTCATTTTACATGTATTTTGACGTTTGTCTCACTAATCAGACCGTTGATTTCAAATAAACATTTAGTAGTTACAGTAGTCCACTGCAAAAAATCAGCAGAACACTGCAGGCTGACTTCGAGAATACACTTGGTTCACTGTTACTGCATGGCCGGCTGCAACCACTTGAAAATTACAATATGTTGGTTTTACTCTTAAAATTATCCATTTATTTTCAATTTAGGACTTTTGTGCACATCTACACGGTAACGACTTTCATTTAAAAAAATAAATTATCGAAATCGGCCCGGTGGAAGTCTCAAAATAGATGTCGAAAGAAAACGCTTCACGTTTTAAATATATAGATAAGCATCATTTAAAATTAATGATAGAATTTTTCTTATAAAGTTACTTTTGAAATTTATTATAATTTACCTTCTGTACAAAATTTGGAATGGAGGAGTCTGCTAAAAAAAGGAAATAAAAGAACGGACTCAAAAACGAAAGGAACAACAATTTGTTGAAAAATTTGAGGAGCTGTTGGAGAACGCACATGTGAACTCTCTAGAATTAATAGATGTAGAAGAAGATAAACAGTTTTTGCTTTTTCAAAGGCAAAAAGGGCGACCAGGTAGTATGCTTGGTATTAATATCAGGTTACTTCAACAAGAGAAGAGGACTAAATAACGACTGGAAAGAGAAGATACAAGAAGAAAACGAACTTATGAAGAGATGGAAAATTTAAGTAAGTATATGTAATTGTTTACTTCAGGTTACAAATGATATTGCGGAAAGAATTATGGAACTGATCGAAGAATATAATAGCTTAATTGCCAAAACAGAGGACCAAAAGCAGTACTTGCTACAAGTTGTTAGTGATTATCGGCGTCAATATCCGGATTCCAGTAATAATGCTTCTTTATTAACAAAAAAGTAACTATTGTGATATGTATTTCATTATTTTACATATAGGTAACTTGCTATTAGTGTTTGTTTTATTCTTAAGTTTGTAAATATAATTCTTTAAATTTATGTAACTTCAGTAATTATTTAATATTGTTCGTTTTATTTAATTTGTAAATAAATGTATTTGCTTAATTCTATTATATTTTTAATTATTAATATAAAAAAGCAATTTTTCAAAATTTTTTACCTTTTTCTAATACTTAACACATATTTTTTGAAATTCCCACAAATTTTCAAATAAATTGCATATAACTAAATTTGTAACAAATCAAATTTCCTTTTATTTATGTCATTATCACAAATTCGATACGATTTACTGTTTGCGAGATATTAATTGATAATAAGTGAATTACGTTAAAATCTGCAATTTGGAAACTTCTGGGGCTCGGTGGCACGTGTTAATATTATTCGATTGGGCTCAAATTTTTTATAGGTTTGTTTTTCGGCATTAGAGCGACTTTAGGGGGTGCGACCAAAAAAATTCGAAAAAGTTTTTTTCACTAAGTATAACGTAGAACCACCCTACTACATACATATAGGATTATTCAATTTTGATACTCACTAGTGATGGGCCTATCCGGAATGAATAATCGGAAAGTTTCCAATGGTTCAAAAAATCGGAAGGTTCCTATTATTTCGGAACGTTTCGGAACTTTTCGGAATTCGATTATTTTACTGTTCGGTGCACAAAATCCGGAACTTTCGGAATTCGATTATTTTACTATTCGGTATACAAAATGAGAAAACGAAATGCCAATTTGAACTGAACGGAATACGGAATGTTGTGTTGACTCACTTGACTGCTATATGCTGGCACTAATGGCAGTGATATTTCGTTATTTCGTAGACTAATTATTAGATAGTACACCTTAGAGACTTCAAATTCATGTATTGTTTTATACTATCTATTATTTACTTTATGTGCCATTAAACTTTAAAATATCACTACCATTTTCCGAAAGTCTATTAAGGTAACTACTGTAATAATTTGAAAAAATATGTTATTTCCTCACATCCCACTGTGCGACTCAAACTCATAAATTGTTTTACTGGCCGTCCTACAAACCCAAACAATAGATGCCAACGCAGATAAGGGCTTACGGCGCAACGGCGAGTGCTCGCATTACAAATTTGGACGCACTTCATCTTCCTTCCGCTTGTTGTTGTTTCGCTCGTTTTCCCTTGCTTGCATTTACGGAATGTAAAATAATCGGATGATATTCCGATTTTATAAACATTCCGAAATGGAACATTCCGATTATTGGAATCATCCGATTATGCCCATCACTAATGCTCATCATTGGGATTTCGATAATGGTAAGAGATACAGGATTAGTTAAATTGGGCCAAAGTTGCAGATTCTAATGCTGAATAATATTCAAAAGAGAAATTCAACATAGCCGCCTTAGTTTTTGATTTATGTGCAACAAACAAAAAGTTCAAAAATGATTTTATATTTATTTTCCTTTATTTTCATACTTTTGAAGAGTTTGTTCCTAACTTTCTTATTTTAAATGCACATAGAGGATGGTTATGGGCCTATAGCATTATTACAAAAAGAGATTACTCCCTTCAATGATATAAGGTTTTGTACACTTACTTTCATAAATAACCAAGATTTGTGAGCAAGATTTCATTTGTTTTCCGATTAAACAATCACGGCCTAGTAGAAAAAAAAACATTTTCACATATCTCAGTTATTTATGAAAATAAGGGTAGCACACCTTATATCAAGGAAAAGTAGAAAACAATCTCTTTTGAATTGTGTCGTAGTCCGCCTTGGTGTACCTTTAAAATAAGAAAGTTAGTACCAATATTTTGTAACTTATGAAAACAAGTGAAAATCACATTTGAATTTCTTTTTAAAAAGTGTTGCATAATGTCAGTGTTGTTCTAAGTAACATAATAATCAATGTATAATATAAACCAAAAAAAAACACTAATTTTCGTTTTTTGAACATAATTCAAAAACTAAGGCGGGTAAGTCCAATTTTTTTAAATTATTACTCAGCATTAGAATCTGCGACTTTGCTCTACTTTAACCGTCCCTGTATCTCTTGCCGTTTGGGAAATCCCAATGGTGAGCATCGAAATTGAATAACTCTGTATATAAAATTGAATGTATGTTTGTATGTCCAAAAATCCTGGCCACTTCCAGACGACGTAGATACCTATTTGATATTTTGTACAGTTATAGGCTTTAGGGGCCCAATAGAAGAAAAAATTCTAAAAATGTCACTCCTAACACCGCCTAGGGGTGCCAAATTATAGTAGATACTTATATAGGTACAAACTTGCCCCAGTTATAAGTTTTAAGAATGGGAAAATCAGAAAATCATCCCCCAACCCCTTAGGCGATTAAGGTTGAAGTAAGGGACTAAGATTACATTTAATACGGTTTATAAGTTTTGGGATTTTAATAAAGGAAAACAAATGAACTCGTAAATGCCAAAATCATCCCTCAGCCCCTTGAAATATAAAATTCACTTACGTCACATAAAATACCTCGATAGTAAAATTGGAGTTGAAGCCCATATTACTCAATACTCCTTGTGGCATCAACTTGCAATCCTAATCCTCTCTAATGAGTGGGCTAAATACCTTCAACTATGTTACTTAGCAAGTTCACATTCCAGATACTGCCCTTCGTACTTTGCTTATGCTGTTTTGGCAATTTTTTTGAAAGCACAAAATCTTATTTTTGTGTAAAATGTTTTCAGTGACTTTTAAATGTTTAATTAAACTGCTGCAAAGTAGCAGTGACAAAATACACCATCTAAATCGTTTTACGTTACATAAAAAGTCCAAATTTGTAGTATTCAATATCATAATATATGACGTAATTTACTTTCCGAATGTCTCTCAATATTAATTTGATATTGTTGTCATGGGTAAAGAAAAAGAAAGGAAATTACGCCAATATGGCGAATCATTACTAATCCAAAAATACATTTTTTATATTCTAATATAATGTTCAGTGATTGACTAATTGAAATTATTATTTACTAAACTTAACAATAATACAGAAAAATACGTATTGAGTTCTTCCATTATAAATAGTTTAACATTACAAGCCAGGTAAAACAGTTTTTACTGGCGATAGGATTGGGATGACTGGCGAGCCGTTAGGCGAGCCTGTCATATCCTTGAGCCAGTAAAAATGGTTACCTGGCGTGTATTTTTGAATGTTTTATTTGTTCCTCACTTGTAAATAACTATAAATTTACCATTTATTCAAAATGTCAAATTGACAAGCAACTAAATTTATCAATATGACACATACTAAGGAAGACAACTCTGGCTTTGCACGCTATCATTTATCTATGAGCACGCTTGTAAAATATAACTGGCTAGCCAGTAAATTTTTTACTGGCTAGCCAGTTAAGAAACATTTTCAAGGTGAATACAGTGACTTGATAAATTGATGTTTACAAGTGAGGAACAAATAAAATCTTTTACTAAACCTAATAGCATTCGTTTGCTTTACACGAACTCGAATTTTGCGCTATTTATCTGTATGATCTGTATGACAGAACGATATATAGAAAATCAGAGCTTAAAACAAAAACAAAACTTCGCGTACACAAAACAATAGTAATCCCAACAATATATGCGAGTGAATGCTGGCCATTACAAAAGAAACACGAAAAGAAACTAACAGCAGCAGAAATGAAACATCTCAGGGGAATAGCAGGGAAGACGAAAATGGACAGCATCCCAAATGAAAAAATTAGAGAAGATCTGAAACAGAAGTCAATAAAGGAGGTAGTAGGCGTGAAGCAACTGAAATGGTTCAGACATATCCACAGAATGGATGAAGACAGAACAGTGAAGAAAGTAATACAGACGAAAGAAATAGAAAAGAGAAGAGCAGGAAGACCGTGGAAAAACTGGTTGGGCAGAATAGAAGATCTGGGGAGGGAGAGCGGAAAACCAATGGAGAAAATGATAAGGATCGCAGAGGACAGGAAAGAATGGAATAAATGGGTGGAGTCCACATCCGACGCCCACTTAAAGGGCATAAGGATATAGACAAAAGAAAGAAGATCTGTATGATAATTTGAGATACCGGCTGTGGATTTGTAACAGAACTACCAACCTCTATGTTAAACAGTTAAAATGTTTAAGGGCTGTCTTTTGCAACCGCTTAAGCTCTTAGGTAAAGCGGGTTGTCTATGCAAACAATTGTAAGAAGCAGACTGGCAAATACATTTGTCCGTGATAGTACACAGAGCTGTTCGAACACACAAAAATTCAGCGTAATTTGATTGCAAATCGACAACAATTAATAAATCCACTCAGGTAAATAATCAAAACCAATGCAATTTAACAAACTAAGTCTGCGTGATACTTCTATTCGATTGACGCATTTAATGTTTATGGATAACATTAAAATATACTGCAGTACTTCTCAACATTTAAAGCAAAAATAATAGAAACATTTAGTAAAGACATAAACATGATATTTGGATTACATAAATGTAAAACACAGTGTATAAATCAAGAAAGAAGAGAAATAGTCGACCACGAAATAGGAAAAAATAAAAGGCATGGAGAAAGGCGATATTTACAAATATTTAGGGATAAAGCAGTCAAGATTAACAGATTAACAAGTAATGAAAACTTAATTCAGATTACAAGTTATACATAGAATCAATAAGCTAATTAAAACTAAGCTCAATGGTAAGAATTTAATGAAAGCTATTAATACTTACGGAGTTTCTTTACTCACGTACTCGTTTCAGAGCTGGGCAGTAATTAATTCCTGTGTAATTAAATTACTAATTAAATTCCTTTTTGTTTATTTGCCTTGGAATTGAATTACTATTCAAAATGCGGTAATTGTAATTGGGAATTGCCATTTTTGTTAAAAAGTACTTGAGAATTACTTAGTGAAAGTAATTAATTACTACATTCAATTACTCGATTACTTTTGTGTAATTAAATTACTCTAAAGTATTTAAATTACTTTACAAGTATTTGAATTACCTGTGGTAATTGAAATTACTCGAGGCAATTGAATTACTTTGTGTTATTTCAATTGCTAAATTACCAAATCCCAAATCTCCAGAACGCACAAAATAAGATAAGATCTTATTAAGTTACATATTAAGCAAATCGCAATAGGGTTTTCCGGGACCAATATAAGCATTATTTATGATTTCCTCTGACGAACCGAATAATAGCAACTTTTGCATTTTGTACGACGCGTCCACGATCATTGGTGCGTGTATGACTGTATGTAGATGTGATCTGTAGCACTAATACTTATTTATTGTGTAAAAGCTATATTTGCGGTAAATACATTACAGATTATAATACCTACGGTAAAAATATAATTTAAAATAGCTTCTTTAGACGAAATTGGTTCATAATAATTATTTATTCATTTCAATTTGCTTGTTTTAAACGATGTACTAGCATAGGGTTCTACTGCCGTGCAAGTGTCACAGAAAACTCGGCTTTTGAGTGAGGAACTAAACTAAACGGCCAAAATCCGGTAACAACATTTAAACAGCGTAAAACACATAAATAAAATGTATCTAATTGCAAAATTCCATGCCAGGTTGACTCAACAATGTAGTATGGGGTATGGTACTAATATAATTTAAACAGTCCGCATAAGTTTACCGCATTCTTGCATTGAACATTTGGAAAATTATGCATGAAATAGTGTTTTATAAAAATTCTTATATTTCCGCTCACCTCATCCAACATTACTTCTTTACATTATACAGGGTGCTGCGTTGACGAACGAAACATACAAAACCTCCATTCTAATTACGATGCAGTTAAATCTTGGCTTCTCTAATGACTATACACAAAATTCCATTTAGGTTTTTTAAAGAACAGTGAATAGTGACCCATTTTGTGTAGTTTCAGATATTTTATTGCCCTAAACTTAAAATCAATAGGTATTATTAAATATTTTGATGAAATTAATAGGCAATATTAAATATGTCGATAAGATTTTGAAATTTGAAGTAAAAATACACTTACCTCCAAAAAAAGCGAATAATCTTTTTTATTTTATTTTTATACAACAGATCATTTTTAAATGTCTGAATATGCATTCTATACTTATGTAAGTATTGCTTAATGGCAATAATGATAAAAGTTAGCAATTTTTTCATTAAAAAGATCAGGAAAATAAAAATATATGTAATATAAAAAACAACAATTTGATTTCAAAAATCAAAAAACAATTCAACTTTGATTAGTACTGTGTATTTTCACCTCTAGCTCTTATTACAGCTTCCATTCGTCGTGGCATGCTGCTTATGAAGTCTTGGATAAACTTACACTAAAACAGCAAATAATTAATAAATTGTTTTAAGGGAAACAAACACAAATTTTAATTGTTACTAAGAGTGACATAAGGTCACTGTGTTATTAAGTACATTACAGATTCTAATAGCTACGGTAAAAACATAATTTAAAATAGCTTCATTAAATAAATTTAAAATACCTATTCAGACATTTAAAAATTACCTATCTGTTGTATAAAAATATGCTTAAAAACAATGATTGTTGATGTTTTTTTTTAGAGGGGAGTGTATAAAAGCAACCTGAGCAATTTATTTGTAGCGCGTTGACAGTAATTTTATGAAATACGTATTTTTTCCCGTTTTTATACGGTGTGTTGAAAAAGAAATTACATAACGGTTGGCCATGGAATAGAGAAGTAATGTCAACAGCAAGCTTTAGAATTCATTAACTGTCATCACTGTTGTTGTAATTGTAAGTTTATACCGGCTGATTATAAATGTTTTTCCATAAAGTTCCCTTTAAAATATTTATTGTATGAATAATATGTTGATGGCACTGTAAGTGTATGTCAAATTCAAGGTTAGCAGGTTAGGTTTTGCGTCAGTTTGTGTCCCTATACCTTCTTGCGGAATGGACTTTATACTAAAGTATAATCGGTTTATTATAACCTAAGGAATCTATGACCAATTGGTGTCGCATTCTTTTTGAAACACCCTGTATAATTTTTATCCTTGACTTTATTTATTTACTAACATCTTACATCAAACAAACTAAACACTTTTGGTTTTGGTGAACGGTGCGTGTAGCTACAAGATTTAATGATCAAAAAACCTTCAAAAGTGATGAAGTATGTTGGTTACTATAGTTAACAAAACATAAAAATTAAGTATTTTTAGATTACGATTACCAATCGACGCGACATTAATGATAGTTGCATCTTACAAGAAAGTTCTACTAAATTCAACTATATGACAATAATTTCTATTGAAAGTAATTGAAGAAGTAATTGATGTTGTACAATTATAATTACTAAGGAATTGGTAATTGAATTACTATTTCCTGTGAGTAATTACATCTCTGGTAATTCAATTACTTCATTGGGCGGTAATTAGTAATTAGTAATTAATTACTTTTTTAAAGTAATTTGCCCAGCTCTGACTCGTTTCGAGTTATTCATTGGGCAGATACCAATCTGAAAAATATACGACATGCCGTCCAACATCTACAATCCACAGTAGAGAGACTCACTCTACCACATGCTGAGGGGGGGCGAACACTGATAGACATTAGCAATCTACCTACATAATAAACAGAAGACATTATTAAGACAGTATTTTTTCACAAAAGAGGAAACGTCAGATTTACATCGTGCCATAGTCTTGATAGATAATAAATACTCACCACTTAACCTTGCAAATGACATGCAGCTACTGCTAGAAGTCTTTCCGTTTGTAAAGTACACCGCGTCATAGATGCGCAGAACGCTCGACACGTCTGGACGAGTCCATTACGTTCAACAAGGTGATTTCCGCTGTTGTATTCAGTTCATTGCCGTTCGTCGTGTCATTTTGGTAAATGTTTCCATGACTATTAACTCGTTAATAATATCAAAACGGGGTTTGGGCGAGCACCTTACAGTCTGGTAGCTACATGACGCATTGGGGTTAGTCATTTACCGTCCGTAGCGCCATATTCGAAGTTTCTCAGGTCGCACGCGTATTCAAGCGCCTTTGGCCTGCGCCCCCTGCCAGATTCCCAGCTGTTGTCTAAAATGCGGCCAAGACCAAATGGCGAAGTTCCATGCACAGCTTTGGCAAAAATTCACAGCAAAACGGGCAAATTTAGTAATAATGCCTCGCGCGGGATGGAGCGTGTGACGCACGGCGAGTCCTCCCGCAGCGGAAAGAGTTTAGGGGAGGGCGGCCTCTCGAGCTTGGTAGAGCTTGCACTTCTTATGACATGCTAATTTATTTAGCATTTGAAACCAAAAATAAAACAGCATGAAAAGTTTTCCTTTAAAATGAGAATTTTAATTTGCCCCCCTAAAAATACCCATTGCTACGCCACTGATACCGTCTATTGGCGCATAACTGTAGCCACGCCTATGTAATTCTTGCTTTGAAGCCACTCTAGTATCAAAAGAGGAACGGCATCAAGCATGGACCCAAAAAACTCTTCACGATAGACACTCCCACAAATTAAATCAACCACATGTCGACAGAATAACATCGAACACGTCGACTATCTTCGAGATATATCGAGAAACAGAGGGTTTCATGCTGGCGATACCAGATCAAGTCATTAACGCTAAGAATCACAGAAAATGTATTATCTGAGATGGGACTGAGGACGGTTCCTGTAGACGATGTAAAGCTGCACCTGAAAATACACATCATATAACATCAAGATGTCAAATGATTGCTCAAATGGAATACAAATTAAGGCATGACAACGCAGCAAAAATTTTGCACTCTAAACTAGCGGTCAAATATGTACTGGATAAAACAGAAATTCCTTACTATAAGTACCATCCTCAGAGAGTTTTCGAAAATGACCTAGTACTGCTGTATTGGGATAGAGGGCATAGGCGCCGGAACCGCGGTGGCTCTGGGTGCTCAAGCACCCAAACAGAATTTGCTTTGGGTGCAGAGCACCCAAAGCAATTTTGTTATGTATGTATTGTTTTAAACTATTGTGATGTTTTCAAAACTCTGTTTTCTGGTTGTGGAGGCTCTCGCAAGCTCGTTTTACGCAACCGCCGCTTCCTTCAAACACATCATGATACTATTCTATTGTAATAGTAATAGTAATCAATGTAATCATGCATGATGCTCACATAACACATCATCACATCAACCGCTCTCTGCTCTCTGTCGTCCTACTACACCGACACGGACGACAGTGGCGACACCGTTGCGTCCGTAGTTACGTTACTAACTAGTTACTAGTCTAACTTTATTCAACTGTTACGTTTGCGAACTGAAGATTCTACACAACAAGTGGACATCACATGATGTAATCAACGAAATACTGGACATTTTAACCGACAATGTACGAGAAAATATTCTAGATAAAATTAAAAATAATATGTTTGCCATCGTCGCGGATGAAACCACTGATCTATCTAAAAAAGAGCAACTCTCAGTTTGTTTTCGAGTAGTAACGGAAGACTTAGAAATACACGAATATTTTATAGGACTGTATGAAACACCATTCACAGACGCACAAACGCTGTATAAAGTGGTAAAAGACGTTTTACTAAGATTCAAACCGAATATAAATTTGTTAATAGGTCAGTGCTACGATGGCGCGGCGAACGTAAGTGGTGCACCTACTGGTTTACGAAAACGAATCTTAAATGATGAACCACGAGCTCTATACATTCATTGCATGACACACTCCTTAAATGTAGTAGTTCAAGATGCGTTTAACGGAATGCCTAAAGTAAGAGACTTCTTACCAACTGCGAAAGATACTTTAAACTATATTGGAGACTCAGCAATGAGGGTTGAAATTTTTAAAAATATTAAAACGAATACTGAAGACTCTAGAGCATCGTCCTTAAGACTATTTTGTCCTACGAGGTGGTGTCTTTGAGTTGTCTCATTAAAGTCGATATTTGAGAACTATAAAAAAATTACCTAGTGTATGGAAAAGGCAAGTCAAGATAATAGTGAAGCTGGTGCCAAAGCAAGTGGTTATTTGGATAAGTTGGTATCTTATGAATTTTTCTTTTTACTTAGAATTGTAGTAAATATCTTTGATAATATTGAAGAAGTAAATGCTAACACTCAGAAGGTTAAAAAAATTTAGCAGAAAAGTATAAGCTGCCTTATCAAGTCTCTTGAACAACGCCGCAAATCATTTCCGACCCTTTGGAGGTCTATTTATGAAGACAGATGTAAATATGAAGTAGACGAGCCTGGTCTACCAAGGAAGAGAAAAGTTCCCATAAAACTAGGTGGTTTTAAGAGCCAATATTTTGCGAACACTCCGAAAGATTTCTACAGAACTTTATATTTTGATATTATAGACAGCTGCAGGCAAAGTAATAAAAGTCGTTTTGAGTCGGAAGGTATCAAAAGGGTAATCGAATTAGAAACTTTTTTGTTAAAAGAAGAGGATACCGATATAGTCAGAAAATATTACCTCGAAAATCGTACGACACTCATTAATGACCAATAGAAAAATTAGTTCACGAGCCGTATCCAAGACAACAAAAAAATTTTTTGGAAATTTTTTGTAGGTAGACATTACTTCTTTTTAGGGTTTGTGTCGATTTTCTTACCGAATCTCCATTCGAGCATTAATTCATATCCGGAAATTATTTTTCGTGCATTCAACAACGTCCTAATTTGCCCTCGCGTCCCGCTCGGGCAAATTAATACGACGTTGTTGGGACGCACTCAAAAAAATTTCCGGAAAGAATTAATGCTCTTATGAGATTATATGTGAAAATTTTGATCACGACAAATTACAGTTGCATACAAAAATGTTTTTTGATTTTACAAAAGATCATCCTTTGAAATCAGTATCAGAAATAATATTGTATTTCAATCAGAATACCCACCTACAGGAATTATTTTCAGAATATTTTAAATTCGTTTTAATGTTTTTAACTATTTCTGCAACATCATGTACGTCAGAAAGGGGTTTTTCTGGCTTAAGACGCCTAAAGACTTACCTGAGAACTACCATGACACAGTCACTTTTGAATAACATTGCTATTTTAAACTTTTATGAAGATCTTGCTCGGGAAATTGATGACGAGCAAGTTGCCACCATATTTATTTAAAAAAACAGCCAAAGGCGACAAGTTTTTTAAGTATCCGGCTGAGATTTTGTTCCTGTCGAGCACCCAAAGCAATTTTGAAAAACCGGCGCCTATGATAGAGGGATCATTACTGATCGAACAATCGCGCATAATAGGCCAGGTATCACCTTAGTTGATAAGCACAAAATATTTGTATTTTTAATAGACATAACAATACCTAATAGTGCGAATTTACTAAACGGTTATGCAGAGAACATTACAAAATACACCGACCTGGCCTACGAGCTACAGCAGTTGTAGGGTTACCAACATTGATATGTTGACCCGAAGAAAGTAATATTGGGAGGGGGGGGGGATAGGGGATAAAATTAATAAAAAGATTAAGGGCATCTTAATTTATAAATATATAATTCCAAAAATTATTTTATATTTTTTTAAGTAGCATATGGAATACGGATTTTTTACCCCTCTGTTGATACATTATATTTGAACAAGACGTCTAGTACTCCTTAATATTTAAATAAGTATTTGCCCTTTGTATCCCTTAGCTAGCTCAGTGAACATTAAACTCTCTTAATATCTCAGTTAGTGGCGTATGAAATATCACTATCTGCCAAAACTTGACTTTAAACAACGGACAAGAAAAGCCGATTTGTTTACATCATTTATTGCCGGCAAAAACAAATAAAAACAAAAACACAAATTCAATTAAATTCTAAAACAACCTACGTGCGATATAGCTTGAGGCTACTCGCAGGCATGTTGCAAACTTGAACAACGTAAAACATAAAAAATAACGTTGAAATAATTGTGTTTAAAAGAACGCAAATGACAAATGTTTAACAAAAACGCAAAGTTAAAATTGTCTGAAGACGATACTTATTTGAGTCCGGCCCTGCTTAATTGAAGTGCAAGCTACACACATATTATAATAAAATTCATTGGTTAGAGTTTGCAAAAGCTTGCAGTGAAATGCAATCTTATCGCGCCGACCTAAACACACTTTACCTGGAACTGACTGCTGCATAGCCTTGGAAACGGCACGCTTCGATTGCATCACTCGTTCCTGGCAGACATGATGCTGGGAACCCCCGATTGCGTGCAGGGTTAAAAAGGACAGTTGAGTTGGCGCATCTCAAAAATGACGCTTCAAATGAGTCTTTAAATATAGCACAATGGAAGTAGGTACTTCCAAGTACACTCGGAAAATGCGTTTTCGGAATTTATAAACGCTGGTTCGCTGCACTTTAACCTTGTTTGCAGTAAACGCTGGCAGCCAGGCTCTTCCAGGTCACTTAAAATTAACTTATATCGCCCTGGACGAATTTACATACTACTATAATTTCGAGTCGAACAAACCCATGCAGCTCTCAGAAGAGGCTGCGTGCGAATGCCGCCTTCTTTGTTAAATTCGCATGAGTTGAAAATACCCATATCCCGCGTACAGCGTGTTTCTTGCTGCACTTACGAAAACTAAAATTCACAGTACACATCCAGCGCAGGACCGACTTTGCAACCATTTGCTTACATAAAATACAATATTAGGGGCCGGTTGCAGAAAGCAATGTTAAGTCTCGTGTTAGCTAACATCGCGTCAAAGTGAACAAAATTGCATCAAATTTTGTTTACTAATGTATTAGTTACCATAAAGATTTGAGATTTGATGCGATTTTGTTCACTTTGACGCGATGTTAGCTAACACGAGACTTAACATTGCTTTCTGCAACCGGCCCTTAGATCTAATAATAGAACATAGGAAATACAACTTGGCTTCTACAGTCAAGCATGAAAATAAACATCGGTGAGGTATGCAGCTGGCCCGTTACACATAGCATAATCTTCGGCCTTTGTAAATCATAGGAATAAAGAACAAAACTATTCTTTACGTTAAAATTTTAAAAATCTATATCACAAGTTAAGTAGATCATTACGAAACTACATTTTTCTGAAGAAAATTGAAAATATTTTCTAAAACTCTATTTTTTGTCTCTGGACACTTTCTATCAATGACTTCAGCTTTGGAGCTTTTAAATAGGAGTAAACATTTTTGCAACCGATTTATGTATGAACCTTTAATTGACCCGAAGAATTTTATTGAAAACCCGAAGCCCGAAGAATGATTACCAAACCCGAAGTCTTCGGGTCAAAATGACAGTGTTGGCAACCCTAAGCAGTTGTGGAAAATGAAATAGATTATACATCTTACCTATTATTATATCTGCAACCGGAATTATTCCTCATACACTTCGTAAGTCTCTCAATCGTTTGGAACTTCAAGAGAAGTTGCAAATTAACATGCAAAAGTCTGTGATACTAAGTAAGACCTACATGTAACATCATCAGAAAGTTTATAAATAATGACATCAATTAACTTACCATATCAGTATATTACTTAGCTCAACCATAATTCTGGACCAGTGTGGTAAAACACATGGTGTAGGAGAAAAAACATAATAATAATGATAAAGTTTTTTTTTATTCATAAACATGAAGGTGGGATTCAGCGTTGCTGTTTTACAAAAGAAAATAAAATAAGGAAAAAGTGGGCTTGATATCCAGCAACTGAAAAATTCATGGAACAATTAATTGATTGGCATGAATTATAATTAATAAATAAATAGTAAAGAATAATAAAATTAATAAATTGATAATAAAGAAGTAGGTATGGAGGAGGAACTTCAGTGGAGATTAGCATCTTACATCTGTAGAGACAGTAAATAATTTTTATAGTCATTTTTGAATGTTTTTTTAATTGTTATAATAATTACAGTATCTTAGCTTCCAACCCCATTCTTAAAAATTACATAATTTTACCTTAAATTTGTACATTCTGGCAGCAGCGCATTATTATTTCTTGTCGTACAACTGGCAACCCTGTAACACACTGAATAAACCTAACCAAAAATTGTTGTAAACAAATACATGCTTCGCGTACATGCATTACAGGTATTGCTAAATAAAAAGAAACCGAAGTAGTAAGTACATGCAGCCTATTTTTTATTCATATTCATCTTTCCTTCCATTCACAGGTACAAGAATGTCGTCAGAGGCATCAGAATTCCTCCTGACATCGTGCAAAACAGCTCAGCAATTTTCGGCATGCCTTTGGGACTTCAACTCGGAGTCAGGAAACTCTCTGCAATTGTACAAAGGGGGAGGTACGCTCGTCGCTAACTCCCTAAACCAAATTGGCAACGATTTCTTAGTAGCAGCAGAGGAAAGTAAGCCACTGCTACATGTTTGGCCGGTAAACAGTCAAGAACAAGTAAAAAACGTCAGATTCGTCTTGCCTGGTCCTGCAACAGCAATAGCAATATCTCCTGACAACTGTTATTTGGCTGCGGGCGTTGATACGAAGCTCTACATATGGCACAGAAGTTCAGGAAGGTTACTTACAGTGCAGGACAAGCATCTTTTGAAAATTACATGCATACGATTCTCAGCCAATCCGGACTATCTAATCACGGCATCTGAGAATGGAACAGTAGTGACTTATAATTTCGGAAGTCTAATTTCTCTACACAGCAGCCTTCTCGTGCAGAGCGAAATCGGGCAAGTAGAGCCTCTGTACTTCTTAGCAGATCATATTAAAACAGTGACGGATGTGTACGTTGGAAATTTCGGGGTGAAGTCTCGTTTTATAACAGTTTCGCTTGATGGCACTTGCAGAATCTACAATCTCTATATAGGGCAGCCTTTGCTTGAGATGATTTACGATGAGCCGCTGACGTCTGTTGTAATGGATCGATCTGGCTGGAACCTTTTTCTAGGCACAATCTCGGGAGAGATTCGGCAGTATAATCTCCAGAACCCTCCCAGGACCTCCACATTCCACACCGAGGTGAACGAAAACAATAAGCTAAGCTTTGTGGGGCACAAAGGAAAAGTCAACTGCCTCAGCTTGAACTTTACCAACCAACTCCTAGTTTCGGGATCGGATGATTTTCTCGTCATTGTTTGGAATGTGAACAGTCAGCAGATGCTGAATAAAATTGAGCACAAAGGGGCAATTACCAACGTTCACTTTATTATGAGAAATGAAAATTTGTTTGCGCAAAATTTTAAGCCCCAACTTGTCCTAAAGGAACTACAGCGAAACATTGACGATTCGAAGAACTTTGTTGTTTCCATTTTCCAAGATGAAGATATTGTTTTCAG
This sequence comes from Agriotes lineatus, assembly GCA_940337035.1. Lineage (NCBI taxonomy): Eukaryota > Metazoa > Arthropoda > Insecta > Coleoptera > Elateridae > Agriotes > Agriotes lineatus. The sequence continues at coordinate 34,983,993 of OW679203.1, forward strand.
TGATGACGAGGTGGGATCGAGCTCTTCGGAAGTAGTAGAAAAGGTGATCGCTTTGGAGCAGGAGCTGGCAAAAAGGTTGGCTATCAATAAAGAGCTGTTTGATGCCCTTGCACGGTCAAAATATGTGATTAAGAATAATAAAACCAGCAATGGTGGTTAACTACTCGATTATGTTGACTTTTAAATGTTATTTTATATTTATCAAGTAGCTAACTGTTAAATAGCCATAATTGTGTTGTTGTCAATAAAGAATTTAACTTACGTCTTAAATAACCATACTGTAATTACAACTTTTTCACAATACATTATAAGCAGTTCCACGCAGAAGCAAAAGTAATATCACAGAATCACATTCATATGTGTAATTAATCGAGTGCCTAGATTTAATAGTGTATTATGTAACAAGTTTTATAAACGTCACGAGTTCTTTAGGCACAAGTGCATCTGTTTAAACAAATTGTGCGTCTGCATCAACCGCTCACAGATCAGATTTTAGGTGCTGTTAGCCCTTATTTTCTGCTAATTCAATTTATTTCTTTTAGTTTTATTATTATTGGTAATGTTTGTTAGTAGGTAGTTGTGTTATTGTATTACAGTAAAACTCCTCTAATCCGCCACCTTTGGGACTGGGTTATGGTCGGAACACAACAATGGTCGGATTATCAGAAAAATTTGGATTTACAGTATTTAAAATATTATATTATATAATGTACTGTACACACATTAATACTGTCGTAAAAGCAACGAACAGTAAGCACTAAAAACTGCACAGTACAGTACAAAAAACACACAGAACAACAGAAACGATACGAGAGATGACGGAGCACTAAAGCGGATAAGCGATAACAGGCAAGTAAACAACAATGAATCACCGACAAGTCGGAACAAGTTCGCCTCGAGCACTGTCGGATCAACCGAGGGCGGACGAGAAGGGTTCTACTGTAGTAATATTGTTTGCAAAATGATTGTCCAGTCTATTTTTAAATTGATTTATGGGTGTGGGATTAGCTAATTTCGGAGGGTTTCACTGTCATTAAGTAACAAACGACTTCCAGGATTAGACCATGTCATTGAGGTTGAAGAACACAGCGTTTCGTCCGCTCTCGTAGGGCGCTTCATCAGGAAGAAAAGCAAAAGAGCACGCTAACGCAACTTGTAAACCACGCCAAAGGCGAAACCCTTCTAACGATCGGAAGAAGGCGAGAATTTATAGGCAAGCGCCGTCGCGGTTCAGTGGCGGTGGGCGGGGCTTAGGAATTAGCACTTTCCATATAAAATGAATGGGAACTCCTGCGTCCCGATTGAGATTATTAGGGTGTTTGTAAATCTCAATGGCTTCGCGACTCTTTCTGCTAAAGAAGAATGAGGATTTGCAGATAATGGAAGTTTCATCAAAAAGGATCTTATGGCGGATATCGCGTTGGTCTTCGACGAGTTACCGTGCTCTTTTATCCCTTCCCTTGCAAAAGAGTTTCACCTCTGGCGTGGTTTACATGTTGAGCGCTCTTTTGCTTTTTATCCTGATGCAGCCCCTTACGAAAGTGGGCCAAACGTGGAGTTCTTCGACCTCAATACTGACACGGTCCAATCCCGGAAGTCGTTTGTTACTTAGTGGCATTAGTTGCTTCTTCAGATAATTTGTTCTAGTCACTCCGCGATTACACAAAAAGTTATGTCGGTGATTAAGTTCTGCTCTGGTTCTCAACAGGTGCATCTTGTGTCTTCGTAAAGTGGTTCTTGATTTTTTTTTAAATAAAATAACTGTTTGCAGTCTGTAAAACATGCAATAAGCAAAATTTATGTTACAATGTATAAAATGTCATGTTTGCAATATGGGGGCGGCGTTCCTTTGAATGACACTCTTTTGTTACTGTTTGCGCACTATTACGAGTTTATTAACTGAATCTATATGGGAGTTCGTTGAAACGGGCCAATTAGTTCGTGCCACCTGTATTTACATATTTCATACCTTTTTATTATAATACACGATTAGTAATAAAGCCTGACAGTATGTGTTATTATGTCCTATTCAAGTAGCAGCACAGTATAAGGAAGAAACTCTGTATAGGCAACCTCATACTATAAGTTTTTACATGCGAATTCAGTAGTGTAACGTGCGGGAATGTGCGAAGCCAGTAATATAATCCCGAGAACAAAGAACAGCAGAATCTCCACAACGCGGGAGAGTAGAGATGGGAAAAGTAGTTCGTTGTGATGAACTAGTTCGTAGGAAAGAATCATTCAATATACTAGTTCGTTCGCGAACTGTAATGCGAACGCAAGAAATTAGGTAATTTGTAAATGTGTAAATTGCAAGCGTTACAGTTGTGTGGACTGGCTGATCAGTTCGACTACATTCTTTTGTAGTAATTTATGGAATCATTTTGATAATTCTGCGGATAGTAGTAAGAAAGCAAAGTGTAATTATTGCACACAACTTTTTATTTTCGTTTATTTGACTGAACGTTACAAGGCTCAAGCTATGAATGAATCCATAAGGTTTAGCCACCCTGTATTTGCTTCGACCCCCTGTGGGTGCAGGAACTGAAGTGTATTGTTGATGACACTGTCAGTTGATGTCAAATTTGAGGTTAGCAGGTTAGGTTTTGCGTCAGTCTGTGTCAAATAACAAAACCTATCTTTGTGATTGACATAAAGTGACAACTAGCCTGCAATAGCGTCAAATGTACCTATAACACAAATCACAGGTGACTCTACTTATAAATTTATCTGATCTCTCGGTATAATATTACCAAACACTACATCTTTAGAATATATTTTAGTTGTTGATAAACAGATACAAATATGTTACATGGTTTCGTGTTCTTTTTGTAAAAATATTACTTACAATTTTTATTCTAAATAAAATACAACGTTTTCTTATTACTGTTATCTAACGCAAAATATATACTTCACACTAGCCCATAAAAATTAAATGATGTAATAATAAATAAAATAATATGAGATGCATATGTAGTAATCGACAGACAATAAGTTGAGTTTCGTTTGCAGCGAGTGTTATCATAATAAAGCAGTTATTTGTTGTGCGGAGCTCCAATGGGCCCAAACAAATTCGTTTTTATTTATTTACTTGGCAGTGCCGTGAGACATGAACAAAGGTACAGGCGACGAGGAAACGGGCAAGTAAACCGTCGTCATTAGCTGATTATCTCGACCGACGACCGACAAAATTTTATTCGTTGGTTTCACGTTCAAACAGTGCTGACTGCCGAGAATGATTCATATTACAGTAGTTTGCAAACTAGGGACCGATCGATTACCTAATTCATATTAAAGAATGCTAAAAGTTCGATAGTTCATTTTGAACTACTTCATTTCAAAGTCGTGAACTAGTTCATTTAGTTCACCTAAAAGAATCGTTCATTTTATCAGTTCATTCGCGAACTACCCATCTCTACGAGAGAGGCATTCGCTCCCAAGCTTGTAAAGGGTGCGGGTCGACCTTGTAAAAGTGTTTTTGAAGGTTTGCGTGTGCAGACCGCCGAAGACGTGCACCTTTAGCCGAGGTGCAAGCTATTCAAGTGAAATAGCACATTATAAGTGAGGCCGCGGTGTTCCAATCCGGCATCGCTAGAAGCTGGGATTTCGACAAAAAGAAGGCACCCAGCGCTGTTCCCGTTCCTTGGTGGACGTATTGAAATAAGGTTAGTTCCTGCTTGAAACCGTGCTACGAAATAAGCAGTTACCAATTGTAATAAATAATTGCGCAACTGTTGGCAATGTGTTTGCGGTCCAGATAACGGGAAAGTACCGGCAGCTATCACGCAGGCATCACGTCATTTGCTGACTCGGCGCCCAGGGGTCCCAAACACCGACGCATCCTAAAGAATCGACAACTTCGCGTTCAAGCTATTAGCGTGCGCGGAATTATTTTATACCGTGCGCTCGTGGACTTTGGCTTTGTATGAACTACTGAACTTTTAGGATCCAATTAAGGCATTTTCCCTTGCGCAGCGTACAACTGCTGTATGTACTTATTCTTATGTATTTTTTTGTGTGTCTATGTTTTCTTACAGATTATATGTATTCATGTAAACTGTTGGGTTTTTATTACCATTGGTTTGTCTATGTAACTACAACATTTCAGATGACAACGAGCTACCCCAAGACAAGATTAGATTACCTTTAGCCGCACTGATGATGCTGATAGAGCCTCATAGCTCACCAACTGAATAAGCTAGCAAACTAGGGCATTGCAACGTAATAATTCAGTAGTGTGTAGGGCTGGGCAAAAGGCCGTGTTACAAAATGGTTTAAACCGTTTCAGGCTATCTGTGTGTTCGCTATTGTCAAGCAGGTTAACTGCATAGACGTTGGTGTGGTACGATAGTTTATTTAAGTATTTGACACTGCTTTCATTTATTTCTTCTCTCACTGTGTTCACTTTTAGGTCCGTTATGATGTCTGCATTTCTTATGTAGTACGGCGCATCACACATAACACGGAGCGTTTTATTTTGGAACCTTTCTATGATGTGGAGGGTTGAGTTTGCTACAGTACCCCATAACTGAAGACCGTATGTCCAGATTGGTTTGAGCACGACCTTGTATAACAGCTCGTTTGATAGGGATAGCTTGAATCCGCGTCCGAGTAGCCAATAGTGTTTCCTTAGTTGCAGTCCCAATTGTTTCCTCGTTTTCCAGACATGGGTTCTCCATGTCAGTCCTTTGTCTAAATGCATCCCTAAGTATTTAATTTCGTTGACTTGAGCTACTGGAGTGTTGTTTAAGAAGACGGATCGTGGGGTGCCTTTACATTTGGCGAAAGTAATAAAGGGTGTTTAATGGGGACGGGTCGACGTTGACAGGCTGTGGCGGCCATGTTGTTTTGGCGGCGTCTGTCAAATCAGTTGTTTATTATTCAGTCACTGATGCCAAACCAGCATGGTAAGTTACACGATTGAGCAGCACATCGAAATGATAAAACTTGATTATCAAAATGAGTGTTCGTTAGTGCAAACTTTGCGCGCGTTGCCCCTATTTTACGGCAGACGCGGTGGCCCTTCAAATTCGACTCTCAAACGTTTGGTGGCCAAATTCGAGACGACCGGTTCGGTAAACAGTCAGCCAACGTCAGATCGGCCGAGAACATCGCCGCTGTCCGTGAAAGTGTGCAAGAGAACCCGAGGCAGTCAATTCTTCGCCGTGCACAAGAACTCGGTCTTTCGCCGCTAGACTTTTTCTTGTGGGGTTTTCTGAAGTCGCAGGTCTATGCCAATAAGCCGCAATCGACCGATGCCCTCAAAGTCAACATAACTCAGGACATCGCTTAAATTCAGCCGGATCTATGCGGCAGAGTCATTGAAAATTAGACCTCTCGGATTCATTTCAACATGGACCCGCTCTTATTGGAAAACCCTTTATAAGCTGATTTCTCCTCGTTGATCTTTACTCTCCATTTTTTTACTTCATATAAGTTCAGTTGTAGTATTGTAACAGCTGTGTTTGAGTAGAACCACCTTGCCGTCGGCAAACGTGCCCGTAGTTGAATGATTGCTTGTAGGAAAATCTGCCGTGAACAGTAAGTATAGTATTGGACTGAATGTGCTCCCTTGTGAAATTCCAGATTTAATTGGATTCAGCTCTGACACTTCTTGGAAATATTTTACCTGGAAATACCTTTCTTTCAAAAATGACCTAAGAATAGTATAGCAGCAATGTGGAATTGTTTTTTAAGCTTGTATGAAAGCCCATTGTGCCACCCGCGGCTGAAGGCTTGGCTGTCGTCCAGGAAAACCGCTGAACAGTATTTCTTTTCTTCGAAAGTTGTATTGATTTCATCCATGATCCTATGCACCTGTTGAACGGCCTTTTCTAAACCCGAATTGGTAGTCTGGTATCAAGTTCATATTCACTATGATTGGTTCTAGTCTCTTGATGAGTAGTTTTTCGAAAAGTTGGCCCATGATAGGTAAGAGGCTGATCGGTCTATAGGAGGAGGCCTTGTTTTGTGGTTTATCGAGTTGTGGAATGAGGATCATTTGTGCGACCTTGCATTGGGCCGGGAAGTAGCCTAGTCTTATCACTGCGTTGCATATTAACGTTAGAATAACAACGCCTTTACAGGGAAGTTCTTTAAACAATTGGCCGGAGATGAGGTCATAGCCTGGGGATTTTTTGGATTTAGGTTATTTTTGATCATCTCCTTTATTTCACTAACTGTAACGAGGTTTGGTAGTGGTGTCATCTGATACGGCGCTTCCAGTGCCTTGTTTATTTCTTGTTCCTCGTTCAAGGGTATTTGAGATGGTAGTGGTTGGAACACTGATGTGACGTGGTTGGCAAAGGTTGCTGCTTTCTCTTTATCTAAGTGTACCCAGGATCCGTTATTTCTTTATATGGGGGGTATTGGCTGATGTTGGTGTTTTTTGTTGCCTTCCACAGCGCAAAGTCGGAGTCTGCTGAGGCGCTCAGGTTTTGTAAGTAGTCGTTTTTTAGCTCTTTTATTAATTTGTTTAATTCCGAGGCTGCCCGGTTGTACAGTCTTCTGTCTGAAGGGTAGTGTGTGGATTCTTCTCAACCGCCTTTTTCAGCAATTTTGTGCTTGATTACTAGGAGACACTGTTAATGTATTCTCTTAGTCGGTATTTCAAGTGTTGCTTGCCATGCAGCGTCTTGTAATAATTTGGTGAATCTGTATACTGTTAGTTCTAGGTCTTCTTTGGTTTTAAAGGAATTCTCAGATCTAACTGGTTGTCCAGTATTTTTCTGAAATAGCCAAAGTTGATTCTTTTATTGCTTAATTTTATTGGTTTTTCTTTTTAATAGAGGTGCTTACTGTAGCTACGACGTGTGATTTGCAGATAGCCAGGTACGATTCCTTTTGTTAGGAAAAAGTCGAGGGGATCCGGCTTCTTCCCCGGGTCAGTCGGTCAGTAGGTTGGTTAATATGTTGACAAGTGACCTAGTTGTAGATCTTGTACCACTTGGTAAAGTGTTTTTCCTCTACCTAGTGGTGATAACCAGGAGCCCCACAATGAGTGTTTCGAGTTACAGTCTCCTCCAGCCAAGAATTTGCTTCCTAAAGTGCTGAATAGGTTTATAAAGCCTTTCTTGCTTGCAGGGTAATTTGGTGGAAAGTATACCGCTGAGATCGCTAGGGGTCCCTGCCAGTCTTCTAACATAATGCTAGTGGCTTGCATGAAGTCTTATTTAAATTCTGGATGTTGATGGTGTTTTATTTGGTTTCTGATAATGATGGTTGTTCCCCTCTTCCTAATCTTTCTGCATGTAGATGACTTGTATATGTGATTCGGAATTTTAAAGTAAGTTGTTATGTATGAAGAATACTTCTATTTCTTGTTTGTGATTGAGAACGCCGTTTGTGTTCCATAACGCTATTTTAAACATTTGAGCCATGTCGTTGGAACAATTTCCCGAATCTAGTGTTTCTCGGTTCATTTAAGCCAAATTTATAGTTCAGTGTTAACGCCTCAAACTTTCACTCCATACGAACCTTATTTCCGCTTAGCCCGTATATTAACGCTTTGCAGTTCATTTATATTCGTCGAAATTCAATTCTCCGTACGCTGGTTTTATAAATTCAAGCTTTGTTATCACATGCAAAGCGTTGCATGTGCCTCATTGCATTCCCAGAATTTAGTCATTCAGACAGGCCAAAACCTTCCACGGGGGCACAGGCTTTCGCTTTATCACGAAGCCCCGAGTCGTCATACAGAACCTGCTTATCATAAAGATGCTTCATTTGTATCTGAATGGGGATTTAACGCCGCTCTTCTGCTCCATTAACGCTCCTCGATGTGGTTTCCCAGTAGTTCCTGTTCGCATTTCGTGGCAGTGGCTTGGGATGTCATCTGCAGCTGGACAAGAACCACGTAATCCAGAACATCCGACTTCCTCTCAGGTACCGTAGAACGGGGATATATGAAACGATTTTTTTACATTTTCGGTCATTTCACGTTTAATATATAAGTTACCAGCACGCAAATTTGGAAACAGGAAGTCTTTACTAAGATAAATAGATTTTCATGAAAAATAGATTAATAAAAAATTTCGATAGTTTTTTTTTATAAAAAACCATTATTTCATATAACCCGACAAATGGGGATATATGAAACGACTAAAGGTTTTAATAGAAATCATGTACTTTAAATGGTTTGTTTCAAACAGGCTTATAGTATTACCTTTATGAAACCTTGTTTTCCAAAATAAAAAAAAACGACTGCCATCCAACAGCTGTAGGGGAAGGGTGTACAAAATGACATAGTGGGGTAAAATGACACAGCGCTCGAATACACACGAATTGTCGTTCGGAAGCGCTCGGAAACGAATATGCTATTGCGGAATGGGTAGCAGGTATGCTCCTTTACATTTACTTGTCTTTATCTATGACATTTAGTACCGCTTCGTCATTCAGAGTAAGTGCACGTCCGATTATAGTATTTTTAACCGCCAAAAGTTTTTGTCGTGAAACATTAAAAACTGCTATAACTTTTTAATGCGATAAACTGGTAAGTTGGAATATTTATGTTGAGTTATGTGATTGTTGCTTTTAGAATTGAATTATTCAGATTTGTCAAGCGGGTTCTTGTTTTGGCAAAAATTGCATTTGTTTACATAAGGTTCATATGGGGTAAAATGACAGAATGTGGGAGGGCAAATTGACATACTATGTCATTTTACCCCATCATAATACAACGTATTAAAATATGCATTTTCTTATAGATAATGCCAAGAAATTACGTAAGAAAATCTAGTAGGCAATCATGGGATCCTGCTTCTATGTTAAATGCAATAGAAGCTGTTAATAATGGTGAAATGGGGTGGCTCAAGGCATCAAAAACTTACCACATACCTCAAGCAACTCTAAGGAGACATGCCTTGCAAAAAAATAAGACTTTAAAAAAAGGCGAAAAACGACTGGGCAGGTTTAAACCCACATTTCCTGTAGAAGTAGAACGTCAGTTGGTGGAGCATTTAAAACTGCTAGAATCAAGGTTCTTTGGACTCACAAGACAAGACGTATTGGAGTTAGCCTACAATTTAGCAGTAAAAAATGGGTTTGAGCACCATTTTAATATTCAGAAAAGGGCTGCAGGAAAAGATTGGTTAAGAGAATTTCGGAAAAGAAATCGAGATATAACACTGCGTAAACCCGAAGCTACATCCGCAGCGAGAGCGCAGGCATTTAATAAGCCTCAAGTGGCTCAGTTTTTTAAGGTCTTCGACCAGATCATGCAAAAAGAAAATATCGACCCCATGAGGATATACAATGCAGATGAATCTGCTTTATCTACAGTGCAGCGCCCGCAGAAAATATTTGCTACAGCCGGTCGGAAGCAAGTAGGAGCAATCACCAGCGCTGAAAGAGGTTCTCATGTAACAGTTGTTTGCTGCATGTGCACCGCTGGAAACTTTATTCCGCCTGCCCTAATTTTTCCCCGGAAAAATATGAAAAAAGAATTGGCTGACCTTACACCTGCAGGAACTTTAGGCATTGCCCAGGAGTCCGGCTGGATGACTGGCCCAGTGTTTTTACAGTGGCTGCAACATTTCCAAAAATATGTCAAGGCATCTCCCACTGAAAAAGCTTTGTTAATCGTGGATGGACATTCAAGTCATAAATATCTCGATGCCCTTGTGTACGCCAAAGAAAATGGCATTGTGCTTTTGTGTTTACCACCTCACTGCACACATCGAATGCAACCTCTCGATGTGGCATTTTTTGGGCCACTCAAGACGTATTATGACCAAGAAGTAACCAGATGGCTCAAAGCTCATCCTGGACGAGTTGTGACACAGTTTCAAATTGGTGGTCTGCTAAATGAAGCGTATGGAAAGGCGGCTACAGTCCAGAATGCCACTCATGGATTTGCTAAAACAGGCATCTACCCAATAAACCATGATGTGTTCCCTGACTATATGTTTCAAGCATCTGAAACTACAAATATTGTAGTCGATGGTTCTGTCCAACAGGCTACAAATGGCATTACCGATAATAATGCTCAACCTGGACCTAGTTCAGAAAATGCTTCCGCCATAGATCCTCCCGTCCAACAAACTGCGAATATTCTGACTGATGATAATGGTCAACCTGGACCTAGTTCAAAAAATACTTCCACCATAAAACCTTCCCTCATCATTCCAACAGCCACTCAGGAAAACTTGCAAAATTCAACAAGTGGAGTTTCAATTTTGGTTACACCGGCTGATTTAAGTCCAGTTCCGATCGGATCATTTGTTTCAGGCCAGGGAAAGCGAAAGCCAAGGAAACGTCAGGGAACTTCTGTCTTAAACTCTACCCCAAATTTGGAAGAGGCCAAAGAAAAAAACAAACCAAAACTGATAATTCGAGAAAAAAGAAAAAGGATGGTATCAAGAAAAGTCTTTGCAGAGCCCGACGAGTCAGACACAGAAAAAGAGGCTTTTCCTGCCGACGAAGATGAAGACGATTCTGCTTGCATTTATTGCACAGAAGTGTATAAATTTTCCAAACAAGGTGAACTGTGGCTACGTTGCTGTTCCTGTCAAAAGTGGGCACATGCCGACTGTGCCGGGGTAGATAAAAAAACAAAAAGTTTTGTTTGTGAACTTTGTACAGACTAAAAATATATTAAAAAATATTGATGTGTCATTTTGCCCTCCAGGTGGGGTAAAATGAATTTTTCTTGTTCATTTTGATTTTTTTTACTAAAAATTTGTGTTTTATTTTATCGAGGAAAAGACTCGTCTAAGATGTTGCGAAAGGGTTATTATATGTTTTGTTTAATATTCGTTTCAAAAATGCAATTTTTTGATTAAACTTTTCTAGTTTTATAAAATGTATGTCATTTTGTACACCCCTCCCCTATTTGCACTGTATCGAAGTAACAAAAAATTGTTATAAAGTAAACATTATGTGTAATAAACAAAAAAACAAACAATTCTGTAACAAAAATAAAACACAACGTTTTAAAGTAATAAAAAAACTTAGAATTAGAATTTTGGGACACCATGCCGATCAGCAGCTTGCTGAAAGGACATGTTGTCGTTTAGAACGCTGGCCAAGGCATCTTCCATTTTTTGTTTGTCATAATTTCGACGATATGGTGTTCCCAACTTATGGATGTGTTTGTGTGGCATTGTTTCATATAACCAAAGATATGCTCTTTGATATAACCCTAAAAAATGTGATTTTTTAGTTTATCTGCTTTTTAAATAAAAATTTTCCATATTTTTGTGTATATTTCTTAATGAGGTTATGTACAAATATTAATTCCATTACAGTACTCAACCATCATAACTAGTATCTGAGCTACACGGAGGTTTTTTAGGTAGTTTATTAAAAAGCAAAAATGTTTCTACCATAGTAACTGTTATAAGAAAGATACTTACATAGATACACCCTCCAACGATTCCTAAAACAAATGTTGCTCTTAGGTATCTGTAAAAATTTTCTGTACAGGTTGTGTTGCCAACTTACGAAAATACGGCAGGAAGTTTAAAAAGAGACGCCAACGTTTCATATATCCCCGTTCTACGGTATTCGTTAGTTCCTAGTACGTGTAACACCGGTAACTTTATAGTGAAGTGATTTTCGACGTGTTGTTTTGGCGCCTTTGGTTGATTTAAATTGTAAAATGTTGAACAATACAGTCAAGTTTTATTGCCTACATGTGGTTTTGTGCTTTAAGTCCAAGTAAACGTTGTTGCACTACTATTTGAGTAATTGTTGCTAATGTTGATCATGTAAAGTAGTCCTTTTGTGAAGTATTTAAATATATTACTGTTTAGAATGTAGCCTTACCGTTTTATTGTCATTTTACCCCTGTATTTAGTCTAAACGTCGCAATTTAACCTGACTAACCCCTTTCCTCTATTATTTTTAACTGTAACCATTAAACATTTTCATATACATATTTTTATTATTTCAATAGAGTTTATTGTTGATTACTTACGTTTTCCATTAGCATTTGCATGCACATTTGTGTTTTGTAGAGAAAATCAGATGGATTGTAAGCAGAGCTGGGCAGTACTCGAGTACAAGTACACAAATACTGTACTCTTAAGTACAATTCGGGTACCCTGTACCCGGAACAATTTTCAATAAAGTACTCGGTATTTGTACACATCAACCCGACCGGGTAGAAGTATCCGATACCCGCGTCTTTTATGAATATATTTGTCTGAGTACTTTAATACCCAACGCGCAAACGCAAGTGCACCACGCAAGTCTGGACTGTTTGTCGGTGTCTGTTTGTACGAGAAGGCGAAGCGACTGACAACGAAAAACGAAAGAGTGGATTGAGTTCCTTAAATGATTATCTCATCATTAAAAAAGTGTTTTTGAGGTACAATACCTGTTTACCTTCCTTTGCACCAGTGGAGCAATTGTTTTCATTCGCCACAATTGTCAACAGTCCACGACAAAATGCCCTGAACTTTGAAAAATTGGTCATTATAAAGGCAAGCAGAGTTATGCAGTGATCAATTACTGATCAGTTTGGATATTTTTGTTTTTTTACAATTTTTAATTCAATGTTTATTAATAAAAGAATTTCTGATAAACTGTTTTGTTTATTTTGCTCATTATAAACCGAAATCAATTTTAAGTAAAAGTGGTGGGGGAAGAAACATGTACTTACAAATAGTACTCTTGAAATTCGAGTAACTGTACTTGCAGTACTGTACTCGACAGGGTGTGTAATGACTCTAATGAGTATAGTACTCGTTCTTCAGTTAAGGCATGTATTTGGTACTCAGTAGTCGAGTACAATTTATCAGTACCCGGCCCAGCCCTGATTGTAAGCAAGTGTAACAAAAGGTAGATTTAATTCAGCTGTGAAGTTGCCGCCTCAAGCTGTGCCAAGGTAGAAGTAGAAAGATTAATAATTCGCTTCCAGATTCAGAGTGCGTTCACTTGTGTTGTTTTGTTTCCCCGATCTAGTCCGAATGTGGTGGCGCATCAATATTTAACATCTTTTACCTCGTTACCAGAGCGCAGCCCTAATTCAAAGGTCGTCAAGGACCCGCCCTCTCGGCTGAGTTCTTCTAGCCGGAGCAACCTTTTGTTACCGCCATCGACACGGAGTTTTGGCCACGTATTCTAGGTAGAATTCCGTTTATGTCGTTAAAATCGTTTCGTGCAGTAAAGTTTCCCAATTAATTCTTCTCTGAACAGTTTGATTTGCTGTGTTAGGTCTTTTACAGTTTTTTGCTGGTATTGAATTGTTTGTTGCATGGCTAATATAACCGCAGTTAGGTTGTTGGCTTGTTGGTCTAGTGACTGAGGTGAATTTTGATGGATTTGTTGTAAAGGTGGGCATTGTGTGCTATATGCTCTTAATTGTGTTTAAGTAACTGCCTGGGAATTATTTGAGAACTGGTGGATGTTGTTATGATCGACTGAGATTATGTTTCTGTTTGTTTGGTATTGATGTTGGCTTTGGGGAGGGTAAGGAGCCGGTGCTTGGGTGTTGATGTTGATTGTGGGTACCTTCGGATCTCTTTACTTAAACCTTGTCCCATATAGGCTGTTGACGGATGGGAGGGTAGCGCTCCTAAGGAGCAGCCGCCTCTGATTCATTGTCACTTCTTACAGTCCTACATCTCTTTTTAAGAACCTCCATTTCAAGTACAGTCACTGCTCAGTATTACTACCGCTTTCAAATTTAATTAATGTTAAATTATTATTTATTTTCAACATAATGCGCGTGCAGTAACGGCAAATTAATAAGTTTTGAAATTATATGAGCTGTAAAAAACTACACACAACGCAAGCTCAGAAGTGCTTAGTGCAGAAAGGTACTAAGTCAGGCCCTTTCAGCACTAAACAGAAACGTTGCCGGGTATTTTACCATCTGCTTAAAGTAAGATTTTGTTATAACTGTCGGTTATTACACATAACAGTTTTAACAGTTCTATTCAAAGCTAAGTTAGTTACTTTTCAATTGTTTCGGGTACGTAACTTCCTATAATGTTAACTCTTTGCTATGTGGCACACAACTGCTACTGTCCAAGTTAACATGGTTGCCAACTGTGCTAGTTGAGTTGGCTATAAAGCTCGATGCATGAGTTGGTTCGGACACAAAGCACAAAAGAAAGAGTACAAAAGCGATTAGAACATCGAAACTTACCAAAGACGAAGACCGAAGATACGAAACTCTGGAGCGGGACAGTAAGCAAGCACAACCACATAACAAACTTTAAAAAAAGAGAAAAGACTAGAGGACTACTCCACCTCAGTAAATGGATTTCAAAAGCTTCTGGACAACCTCAACAATTTATCATTGAATGATCTATAGACCAGTACGTTTACAACACTTCAATATTATTATGACAGTTTTAATGGTTAATTAGGCCAGATAAAATGTTTGTAAAAAATTAAAACATATATGAATGACACTGTACTAACTTTTAAGCAGAGAATGAGTCGTTAAACAACTGTGAATTCCAAACCAGCTCTAAATTTGGTCAGAAATCTTTTACGACTTAATCAACTTTATTAGTAATAAAACACAAAATACAATACAAATATACGAAATTCCCGCAACACGTTTAACTCTAAATGAAGCACTCAACTCGTATCCATAGAAGCAAGTTCATCTACAACAGAAAAGAAAGTTAAGACGTCGCCCCATTCCAGCTCTACTCACGATTTACCATCCTGATCAAACATAAACTGCTTCTGGTAGTCTGTGAGGTACTGTATGGAGCGAGATTCGTCGTAAAACAGCATGTAGGCCTTCTTGACGTCTTCGATCCCGACTTCGGGGGCCTTGCGCTTGCGAGCTATCAGCCCAGCAGTCGTGATAAGCTGAATGGCATAACGCAGCGAGGTTTCCGTGCAGATTTTGGTTAGAATTTCCAGGGCTTTGTCCTCCAGTTGCACGTCCTCTTCTTCACAGCGAATACTGCGATTATAATTTTTAAAAAAGGTTTTCAACTTGAGCACGACCTACCTTAAAATCTGCTTCAGCTCCTTTTCATCATATGGTATAGTAGGAACAATAATCATGCGATCAAGAAGGTCCAATGGAATGCCATGTGGTGACTGATAGGTTGTGCCGCGAATTCTAGTGATGCCACGATTGGTCGCCATAATGACAATGGGGGACATTTCGTTTTCAAGGGCACGGTTGAGGAAGGAGAAACATTCAATGTCGAGCATGTGAACCTCGTCGATAAATAATACTCCAGGAATTATTTCCGCCTTTCCTTCTTCCCTCCACTCGGCCACTTTTCCATTTATTTGTTCTCTTACCTCTGGTTTAATTTCGCCTGTATCGCCTAGGAAACGAAATTTGGTATTAGAAATGCTTTTCCAATTGTAATTCCGTCATTAGTACCGGAAAAAAGAGCCAAAAACCCATGAGTACGGCTGTTGATCACATCGATCTCGTGCAAAGTGACCGTATGCACCACCTCCTTCCTCTTCTGTAGCTCGCCTTCAGGGCACTGCACAAACCTCGTCTGCTGTCCCGTCGCATCGTAATCCCTGGCCCGAGTGAATGACCGTCCCAGACGACTAATTTTACCTGCCAATCAATACCATTCATAACCTTTCGCGTCACTTACCTAGACTTCACTCACCAGTGGCCTTGTCGATAGTGATTACATCACCAGATTGCACTTTTTCCTTAAGAATACTGTCGATCATTTTTCCACCCAAGTCATATACTGTCTCCATGTCTGTCGATTTAAGAATTAACTTCCCCACTTTCGCCCCCACGCCAGTGGCAGGACGCTCAATCTGCACCTCAACTACTTCCCCTTCTATTATTTCGCTCTCCTCTCTGCAAGCAAATTTATATTTCAGAATTTTAGTAAAATATGCTTTGATACAATTTTTAATTATACAGGGTGACATTGAAATGTGGGGCAATAAAAATATGTCTTCAAGTTATAATAAACCGGGTTTCTTTAAGAAAGTATTGCTATAGACACATTTTGGTAGCCTCATATTTTAAATAATAATTATTACTAATTTATAACATAACCAACAATAGATATTAATTGTAAAAGTCCAGTAAATAATTTAGAGTTCAGATTTCTTATAAAATAGGAGGCCTTGTAAATAATTCATAGTAGGATGTTTTTAGAATAGCATGATTTTTGTGTAAAAACAAATTAAAATCAAAGTAGGCTTGGCATTTCATGCAACTAAAAACAAAACTGTAAACAGGACAATTGGAGGCAGCCTCTTTATATTGACCTTCCGTAACAGCTACATACTGTAACAACCCGCAATAATTTGCGCTTATAAGGAACCTCATAAGGCTCTAATTATCCTAAATTGTAAAGAAGAAAAATACGTTGAAGCCAACCCTGCAGAGTTCATTTATTTACAATGCAAAAGGCTACATTGTAACATTGAAGAAACAATCGTATTACATCCGGTGCCATTAAATCAAAATGCGTTCAGAGAAATAAAGAAAGCAAAATTTCTGTCGCACTGGCACTCACGTGCAAAACGCAGCGTGAGAAATGCAAAGTTAACAAGTCCGAGAGCCCGCCAAGAATAAGGCCATTTTGGCAATCTTGCAAAATGGGGAAGTACGAGAAACACCCGGCTCATACCGAAAGAACGTTCCCGTGCTAAAATATCTAAGTCCAAAATTCTAAATTACTATTTTAAAATATATGTGAGAGAGTGCTGTGCCAGGCCATCCAAAGGATAGAAAAAGGATGCCAGGGGCATCCCAAAATTCAGCCTAACAACTTCATTAATATTTTCGGGCGACCATTTAAATAAAGTAAACCATTTCTCCAGCGAGCGGCTGCTCTGGATAAAGGTCAGATCTTCTCCATATTATATTAACCAAATTAAGGCAGGTTGGCTCTAAATGTACCATCCTTTCTAGCGTGTAATTATGTTCCTAATTTAAGTATATTCTGTTCAATCATTTATGAAATCGAAAACAATTATATTTCTTGAATTTATAATTGTATACAGAGTTTTGGCTTGTTTTAATGTCTTTTAACTTTTATGGGTATTTCATTGAAACTCTGTAGCTCAACCCCTACGTTACAAAGAGTGGTCAGCAGATTCGAAAACAACCCCTATATCACAATACAATGCATCATTTGGTCCGGTGCAAGCCAGAGTATTTCAAAGTGATTTTACGGAGGTCTAGTCAGTTTCGTAGTGCATATGCAACGTGGCTAGGAGAGTAGTGTACCTGTGGTGCACCCGGATTCAGCGAGAAGCCATCCAAAAGGTCATCGAGTTGCAGCTGACATCGAGGTGGAAACTAGAGCCGATTCGTGCCTTGCCAACAGCGAGCCGGTAACGATATCCTGTCCTGAGCATCGTGGGACCTTCAGCAAAGCCGCAGGTACTCCGAGATCATCTTGGAAGCCATGTAAAGGTCAGATTTTGCCAGCTACAACTACATTTAACTATGGTAACCTAGAGAGTCGCTTGTATTTTTTTATGTTGGGGAAGCCAAACTGAAAGCTTGTGTGTTGTTTCGCTTCCCGATTTTGATAAATTTTGTTGATAAGAGTAAATATTTTATTCCCAGTTGTGCATTTTATTTATTTGCCTGTGTGCGGAGGCCAGCTGTGGTTAAACTGGCAGTGTTCCGGAGTGCAGTTCCAGATTAAATTGGACCTGGAGCGTAGCTTGTGCGATATCGTTTTGGAGCTGCGGGAAGCAGAAAGCAAAGTACAGCACCTAGAAGAGGCTTTATTCATGATCCAGAAGCAGGTAGCAGCAGCTGAATATTGCCAGGAAGCAGATACGAGCTTGGCGTTCTTTCCAACCATAGCCTGTATGAGTTCGTCCTTTAGAGCCGAGATTCTTCAAGATTGGCTGAGGGAAGCAGACAGCACAGGGCAGTACCTAGAGGAGGCCTTATTCGTGGTGTATAAGCAGGTAGCAGATGCAGAGATCTTTCCAGGAAGCAAATACAAGGTGTTCGTCCTTTGCGGAAACCGGACACAAGATCGGCGTTCTTTGAAGAAAAAACAAATGCGAGTTGACGTCCTTTTGCACTTGAAAACCAATTCTAGGTTAGCCAAACTACTTGATTATTATAAAAGCATTGTTGTAGTTTACCTGAGGTGAAGTGATTGATTGATGGTTAATTTGTTGTCAACATATTTCTGTATCTTGAACAGCTTTTTTTGGGGTTAAATATTGTATGGTTATCTGTCATTCGTCAGAATCGAGCATTTGCCATACAATGGTTAAATTCATCAACAGTGTAAGAATCCAACCCTGCAGATAGGAGTTTCAAATTGCTAGCCGGCGCAAAAGCTTTAATAAGTTGCAATTGGATAGAATATAGAAAGAGCAACATACCTTTATTACAGTGAAGCATAATTAAATAATCACATTTTTAATTAGCTAGAGAGGCAATAAAATTCACACTAAGCTTTATGTAGTGGATCAATTTTATTTATTTACGATATTACAAATAATATTTATGTATAGAGTTAATATAGGTAGTAGTAAAAGTATTACAATATTATACCTTTGATTACAATAAAATCTTATATCATAAGAGCTGATGCCGGCCGACCGTAAGCGCTGGCGAGCGCACATGCCGATCGTAAGCGCGAGTGGCGCCGGCACACGCAGCATGAAGGGCCTGCATACTAGCAAGTGGCGCGCGCACATGCCGACCGCGCACAAGTGGCGATGCAGCAAGCATTTGTATTGTTAACGCTAGCAAGGCCAGACGTAGACTGGCCAACGCGTTCTAGTCAAAGATTATATGCTCGGACCCCGCGCATATACATATAACCGACTTACATTGATGTTAATGTTAGACAAGTTATAACAAAAACCGGAGTCCGGAGATTTGGTGTTGAAACCCTGAGAGGTGGTCCGCTGCAAGCCAGAGTATTTCAAAGTAATTTTATTAAAGTCCAGTCAATTTTGTAGTGCGTATCCAACGTGCCTAGGAGAGCAGTGCATGTGTGATGCACCGCAGCACTATAGTGGGGCTCTTGGGTTCAGTGAGAAGTCATCCGAAAGATCATCGAGTTAAAACCGACATCGAGGTGGAAACTAGAACCAATTCATGCCTTGCTAATAGCAGGCCGGTAACGATCCGATTCAGCGAGGCTGCAGGTACACCGAGATCATCTTAGAAGCCTTGTAAAGGTCAGATTTTGCCAGCTACAAAGTGTCTTTTGTGATTGTGTTCGGTTGGTGTGGGCTTTGTGATGAACTTCAGGTGGTGGCGTAACTAGAAGTCTTTTGTTTCGTGACGCCATGTACTTACATTCAATTTTTCTCGCATAGCAACCGCAGTCACTGCGTGGACATATACAATTTAAAAAGAAATCGGAACTTATTTACAATATTATCGACACCAGGCAACCATCTTGAAATAGTCTAGGTCCCGTCAGCTAGAGATAGCGCGCATGAAAATTCCCAACAGCATACAGAGTGTGCACAAATAAATGTTTATTAGAACTTTAAATAATTCACAATAGCAAAGCAACAATTTAATTTTGGATGTAGCGACCTAACCCTATTCAGATAGTCATTTATAGTGTGAGATAATTAGAGCCGAATTAGAGTAATTTTATTAAAAGGGGTCATTGATAGCTTCACAGTATACGTGTTTTATATGTACTAAAAAATACGTTTGTTATATTTCGACAAAGTAAATATTGCAATGAAAATCCGACTGCAAAGACATTTAGATTGTCTTTTAGTCAATTTTTTTGTGCAAACCTTATAGATATACAAAGAAATATAACTGCGAGGATGATAAATAGCAGTTTATTTTCAACGTTCGCTAGAGATTAGAAAAAAGAAGGCAAAGACAAATTAGACAAATGATAGGAATAATGGGAGCTTTTATGGAAGAAGTCAAGCACTTGTCAAAGAAGTAAAGAAAATAAGAGAAAATGGAGATGAGAATTTTTTTTTGAATGAATGCGTAGAAAACGTGGACGATGGAAGAAAGACAAATGTAGTAATAACAGGATTAAAATTAGACACAAATGAGAGGAATGTACTAAATGGCGCAATGGTAACATTTTTAAAAAACATTTAAAGGTAGATGTCGAAATCAAGGACGTCTATAAAATTGGAGTAAAAACATATACATCAGAAGTGATACAGAAGAAAACAAAATGGAGATAATGGAGAATAAAAGCAAATTAAGAAATGTAACTCATACAACCGAAGATACCACAAGTTGGAATTTGACGGAAAAATATGGCATTGGAATAAAAACAAGCTGAGAATGAATAAGGCGATAAGCAACAAGAATATGGCTAGCAATGAAGGAATGACCAAAATAGAAGATAAAGGAATGAGAATAAATGGAATTGACATAGAAAGCACATGAAACAAGGAAAAGAATATTGAAGATACAGAAAAATAAAGAAGATGAATAAGACAAACAGAGAAGAAAAGGAAAAATAAGAAACGGCAAAGAAAAAGAAAGCATCAAAAATCATAACAAAAGAACAAGAAAAGAACATAAAAATACAACAAAGCGAATAAAAATGGGAACCTGAAATATAACATCAATAACAGAAAAATAATGCATTTATTGCCTAATCCTTACACCACGCCATATTCTGCCCGAGAGTTAAAAGAGCTAGCCGAGGTCTTGTTAACCCTTCGTTTAAGGGCGATACAAAGGTTTGCTGCATTTTCCATCAAAGGGGGCCGTTGCCCAACGCCATAGAAGCATCGTTCTTGTCTAATCACGCGAGCATTGGGGAGCAACCAAATGCAAGGTTAGTTGCTAGTTAAAACAACAATACGAAGTGAGGAAACGGTTGCTCTACATTTCTGGCAATTGTTTCAATGAATGATTGCGACGTCGTAGGCACAACGGGGAATAACACCAGTACGCAGTTATTGCATCATATGCTAGCTCAACGCGCCACTGTAATTAAACGTGGCCAGCCCCTTTTCAGCCTTGATCGCACTTCAAGAATAGACAAATTCGCCCAGTTCATTTGTGCGCGGAATTCACTTACATTTCGCACTTTCGGCATTTGACTTTGCGTACACAATTGAACATTAGCGCATTATTTAAGGTATTTTCATGGATGTAGCATACATCCTTTTTATGAATATTGTGTATTTTGCCTTATAACGGGTGTTCATAAACAGTCGTCATCCCAGTAGGTTTTGACTTCAGAAACGTATGTCTATTAAAATTGAGAAAAAATGCGCTATGACAGTACTCAATGACGTTTCATTGTGTTGCACGAATTAATCAAAGACATAACATTTTGTTTTTCAAAGCAACTGGGATGACGACTGTTTATGAACACCCGTTATTTTTATGTAATAATGCCAGTAGAAACAGCTAACGCGTGTAGATAATTATGGCCTTATTAACAGCTTCACTGTATGTTTGAACGTCGTTCTCCTGTATTTGTGTTTTTCTTACTTGGAGATTATGTCTTTTTATGTAAACTGTTGGGTTTTTATTGCTGGCAGTGTTAGCATTCCAGGCGACAACGAGCAACTCCAAAACAATATTAGCTTTACCTTAGCCGCACTGACAGCCAGTCTTATAAAGACCACTAATCTGAAGTTAACTTTAATTCTTTGTTAAAATAAATAAAAGAGCATCAAAATTTGCTTACCAATGAATAAAATGTCATAAGCACCAACGTTTTGATGTGCTTTTGTTTATTTTAATCACGAATTAAAGTTAACCTCAGATTAGTGGTCTTTATAAGACCGGCAGTGACAATGTTAATAGAATTTTGTCTCTCCGACTCTTTGAGCTAGCAAATCCAGGGTAATATAAATTAATACTACATTAGAGTGTAGGGCTTAGTAACAAGAACCATTACAAACAATACGATATTAAAATATTGGGACTCTGTGAAACCAAGAAAAAACGTTCAAGAAATATACAATCTTATATATAAGGATAGAAGTCCTGACTCATTCACTCACTCATCAAAGCCCAGCCCAAACCGTTGGACCTAGAAAGCTGAAATTTTGCACAGAGGTTCCCTTTATGATGTACACAAGGAATAAGGAAGAATATTTCGAAATTCAACCCCTAAAGGGGTAAAATGGGGGTTCCAATTTTGTATGGAAAATAATATTAAATAGAAATTTCGATTTGAAACTTCGTAGGAGTATTCGTAAAAACAAATAAGCAAACACGTATTTCGTGATTTTTAGAAAATCAACCCCTTAGAGGGTGAAATGGGGTAAATAAGCATAAAAATCGACATGGGTTTCGTTATTGAGGTCTTTTGGGACGTTGATTGCGAAAATGGCATTTGAAGTTTGGCAGGCAGATTTCTCATAGGGAGTACGTATCCACTATAAAAGGATTTTTGAAAATTCAACCCCTAAAGGTAAAAAAGGGGGTGGAATTTTGTAAGATCAAATGTTGAACTAAGTCATTCAAAGTTTTAAAAATTTGTCTCATGAAGGTGAAAATAAAAGATAACGGGAGGGGACGGAAAGGGTTGGGAGGGGAGGGGAGGGAAGGTGGCAAGACGGGACGGGGCGGGAAGGGGTGAGATGGGAGGAGAGGGAACGGGACGGGACGGGGACGGAGTCGGAAAAAGGGACGGGGACGTAGTCGGAAAAAGGGACGCGGACGGGGAAAGGGACGGGGACGGGATGACCGAAAATAATTAGTCATTAGGCTATTTAATACACAAATAACGAAAATGGCATTTATTTTTAAGTCCAAGATGGTGGACATGATATAAGGGAAGGGACGGCACGGGACGGGACTGGATTGGACTGGACTGGACAGGACGAGACGAGACTGGACGGGAAGGAACGGGACGCAACTGGACTGGACGGGAAAGGACTGGACGGGAAGGGACGGAACGGAAAGGGAAGGAATGGGATGGAAGAGGAGAGGAGAGGACGGGACGGGACGGGATGGACGGAACTGGACTGGACGGCAAGGGAAGGGAGGGACGGGAAGGGACGAGACGGGACGGAACGGGACTGGACGAGACGGAAAGGGTTGGGATGGAAGAAGAGAGGACGGGACGGGACTAAACGGGACGGGAAGAGACGAGATGGAACAAGACGGGAGGGAAAGGAAAGGGTTGGGGTGGAAGGGGAGGGGACAGGACGGGGCGGTACAGAGACGGGGACGGAGAAAGGGATGGAGACGGGGATAGGATGGGATGGGATGACAAAATAATTAGTCATTATTTAATACACAAATAACGAACCTAGCGCGAACGAAGTCGCGGGTAACAGCTAATTAAGAAATAATTACAAATTGTATTATTCTGGCATGCATCCAGGATGGAGGGTGAAAGGAGTGGGCATGATAGTATCTGAAGAATTAAATAAAGGGATAAGCAAGATTGCAGCTGTAAACTCAAGAATATTGGCAATAGAGTTAGAACATTACACAACTATGCATGCTATTAAAAAAATTGAAGAAGAGGAAATAATAAATTTTTATGCAAACCTTCAAACAATAATAGAGAAAATAATAGAATAATCATTATGGGAGATTGGAAGACGAGAATTGATAAGGATGAAAATAGAGGATTAGGCTGTACGATATAGTAAATACAAATGAGACGAAAATAATAAAGAGTTGTGTATTGATTTGAAAATAGGAAATAGCTTCTGGAATCGACCATTGGAACAAAGATACACATTTGTAGCAGAAGACAGAAATCCTAGAAGTATAATAAATTACATAGTATAAAAACAAAAACCTGAAGCCGAAATGAGAACAGATCATAAACCGATAATTGCAAGAATAAACAACATCGAAATAATAACGGAAAAACGAAAAAACTATGAAAAACACAAATCCACATATTAAGAAAAGAAGAAAAAAAGAACAAATTTCCAAGAAGAAGTAAACAATGAAATATTAAAACAAGAACTTGTTAACAAAAATTGGACACTGGAAAAAAGATGCCAAACCTTTAAAAAAAAATGTACAAAAAAGCAAAAGAGTGCTGAAAGGAACCAAAAGAAAACAATAAAAAGTGTAAGACGATAATAAAGAACTTAAAACCAAATTACATGACGTATTGGAAGTTTAGGCAAATTACTACACACACAAAAATTTAAAGCAAAAGAGAGAAAATGAAAACCAAAGCAGCAACGAGAAAGAAGAAAAGATGGTGGGCGATGAATCAACTGACAAAATAAAAATAGAAGAATTACAAGAAGCAATGAAAAAAATTAAAATAGGCAAAGCAAATGGACGAGACAAGAACGAACCAGAGATTATAAAATTTTTAGGAAAAGCAAAGAATGGTTATTAGAAATGTACAAAAAAGCAAACAGGAAAAATTCTGGAAGATTGAGGAAAAAACTACAACAATTCCAATACACAAAAAGGGGGACTTCACGAGCTGTGAGAATTATAGAGCCATATGATTGTCTTCAACCAGTTTTAAATTATACACAAAAATAATGCAGGAGAATTAAGAAGGTTCCGTTTCCATTTGCCGGATTCTTTTGGCCGGAATTTGATTCGCCGAAAGTCTTTTGACCGGAATGCAACATCAGATTTTTTTTAATGATGCCACTTGGATAAATTTCCTTAATTAGTTAGTTCCGTCGTGCATGAATGCAACCTGTAGCTGAAGACATTTTCCTTACAGATAACTATTGGAACTAAACATAATTTAATTATGGAACTGATCACAACTCTACGGGCCAATTTTCATTTGTTTGTATATTTCACATCTACTACTAGTAACTACAATTTTGTTTTAACGCGATAGCAATTACGTAAACAAACAGTTTTAGCTGCAAAAATTAGGAACGTTTAAATTAGCTGAGCGTGAAAAGGTCCACAAGTCACTGCAACATCGACCAACTAGCACAGTATACGAACAAAAGCTAAACCTACTTGATCCTAACGCCAATGCTTTTTCTAATGGCCTGCGTCAGCGCCTCAGTCTTGCTCATCTCCAGAGAGTAGATCTCGGAGCCAGCCATGCTGGTGAAAGGTGTATCATGGCCCAATGCTGCTGCCAAGCCCGTAGCAATGGCTGTTTTACCAGTTCCTACAAAACAAAACACATAAAATACGAGCGACTCTATAATCAAACGTCTTACCTGGCTGCCCTGCTAACAGGACGGCTCGACCTGCAATGCGGCCATCCCTGACCATTTGTAAGACAATGCCGGCAGCTCTGCGAGCCGCCACTTGCCCGACCATGCCTTGGGATACCTGCAAATGGCTAGGTTTGTAAAACAACTATGTGCAAAGCTTGGTTTGCGCTTACATGTCTTGCTTCTAAACTGTCATCTAAGCCGAGTCCTCGGATGTGTGAGTGAGCTCCTATGCGCTCAATTCGGGTGATTTCGCGTACTTCTTGTACCTTGGCGGCAGCGGCGGCCTGTTATTACATTTTTGGTAATATAATACAAGGGAATGGGCTAAAGCGGTAAAAGTGGGGTTATGATTTATTGATCAAACTTGCAACTGCTTCCACGAATATTACGCTTCTTGTGCAAGCGCATGAAGTAAATGTGAATGCATTTGAGCACTGTAAACCTTCCTACAGTGGATTTTTTAAATGTTTATACCTGTTAAACTGTTTCGTTGTAGTAGCATTGAGGTTAGTTGACAGCATTGAAAAATACATTACGTTGATCTACAACTGTTTGAATATCCCTATTAGTTAACTCTACGCGGTAATGAAGCTTTTATTCTACTATTAATCGTGTAAAAACATACTTACAGCCATTCTTTTTAATCGCGCTTTCAAACGTAGTTCACCTTCAAACAATGCCGTAAACCGTAAACTAATTGCTGCCAACCCGTCAACCACAAAACAATAACTAATCTGCCAACCACAGAAAAAATACGTTACCAACATACATTAAAAGTTACTAAACGCACATTGTGTAGCAAACGTAGCAGAAATTTGTAATAGTCCAGAGAAATTAGACAAAATAAAAGCAAAACTTCGGAAAAATTCCCGAAAAACTGGATTTTGGTATGAGCCTTGATATTGTGGTTCTAAACAAAATGTCAAAAGTTCTCATCGATCCGAGTGCCGCTAAAAATGTTAAGGGGGTGTAAAGGTCACCAAAAACGGTATTTCGTGAATATCTCGTTAACTGTCACTTTTACAGAAAAAATATTGATTATCAAATTTGTAGCTTATGAAATTTCTAACAATAAAGATATCATGACTTTTATTCGTAAAAGTAACCCTTTGGAGATATATCAATTTACAGAATTGAAACGTGCACTCCTTTCACTTTTCACTTTTCACTCTATATCAATCGGTATGCTTTCCTCTTCATTATCTTCTTCTTCTTCTTCTTCTTCTTGTTCTTCTGCTGTCTTCTCTATTTCCATAGATTCAGTCAGGAAACGCGATGGATCTACATCTTCAGTGGAGTCGCAAGTATCGACGTCATTTATATCGGGTGTTACATTTAAGCAAGACTACGAGATAATAGCTATTTATGCAACAAGTGCTAAAAGTCGACGTTTATGCGCGAGACATGAAAATTATGAAACGAAGCCGAAGGCTGAGTTTCATAACATGTCTCGCGCATAAACGACTTTTAGCACGCGTTGCATACAATATTTTATCTACGACCTTAATTTTACCGTTATTAATCCATAAATATCGATTTAAGAAAGGTTCGCATCTGCGACGCTCTTAATTTATGTCATAATGAATAGTAGGCCTGCGCCGCGGTGGCGATTGTTTGGCCATGCCCGTGCTGTCAAGGTGAGTTACGCAATGTAATTATTGATACTCCACATATGACTGTATTCATTGAATAACGCTTTAATTATTTCAAAAACGCTTTACCTGTAACGCAAGAAGCAACTAGAATAGCTTTACAACTTCACTTGCAGTTCGAAATTGTAGATTTGACCTCGCTTCACTTTTAGCACATGTGCTAAAAGTAAACAGCTGATTTCTTTAAACACGGTAAACTATAAAACGTCACTTTTAGTGAAACAAGCTAGCGCTAAAAGGCCTACTTTTAGTAGTGGTCGTAGATAAAGTATTTTTCTCGGATTTTGTTCACAACGTTGTTTATAGTGTAGTCATAGTGGCGCTCTCCAAAGGACCCTACATTTATCAGTCTACCCAATCTTCTACCTTAAAATAATTCCAGGTTTCTTAAAATGTCTTAATTAATTTGTTATAAATGTTTGAAGAAAAAATACTATATGTTATTCGGAACAAAAGTATCTTTATGTGGCTCGGCTGTAATTATCTGCCGAGCTTGCGAGTCCAGCCACGCCAAATAAAGTATAATTTTTGCTTCTAATAACATAATATACTATTATGCTCGTACACGAATAACAAACAGATGTCCCTTGAGGTTTTATGACAACGGAGGGGAACTTTTCTGAGCACATTCCTTCTCTATCTAGACTACAGTGTACTATATATGTGTTTCTTTCTATTTTTATGGGCTCTGAAACAAGGAAATTCTGGAATATTTCAAGTCGCAACTCCAATGAGATATACATGCCATTGAGGAGTGCATCTATTCGTTACAACTCTGTAAATAGAATTATCTCCAAAACGGTTACTTTTACGAATAAAAGTCATGATATCTTTATTGTTAAAAATTTCATAAGCTACAAATTTGATCCTCAATATTTTTCTGTAAAAGTGATCGTTAACGAGATATTCACGAAATACCGTTTTTGGTAACCTTTGCCCCCCCCCCCCCTTAAAATTTTTAGCGGCACTCGGATAGATGAGGACAAAATCCAGCTTTCCGGGAATTTTTCCGAAGAGGTAAAAAATGTCAGAAGCAAATTTAAATAAAATTCCGCAACGTTGTTTAGTGGAAAACCATATATCAGTGACTTGACCATTCATGAGGTTATAAACCGATAAGAATGCGTAATTTTCCCGAGTATCCATGTATAAGCCGTTCACGACAGTTTTGGGACAGAGTTGGCTATGATTTTTTCTTTTCATGTTGGACTAACTGATTCGATGATATAGCGGATGCAACTTTTTTTCCTGTCAGTGTCTGTTCGACATTTTCTTGCCACCACATTGCCAGATTTATTATTTTAATGTTCGTAAGAAAATAAATGATTTATCAAATGTGTAAAAATAATTTTAATTTCTGTCAAAGGAAAAGTCAAAATGCCCGAAATAATTTTGTTACAACAAAAAATTTCAATTAAACGATGCTACTTCCAATTTAAAAAGGACAGACCAAATTTAAAAGAACGCGAGTCAATGTGGAGACTAGAGAATATCCGGCAACAATGTATACTCCATTTACTTGACATCTGCACTGTCAAACTGCCAGTATGTTGGCACCATTGCTATTTTTCACATTTTAACAATTAAATTACTGTACAGGCTGATAAAAAACACATTATTTTGCAGGTATAGTCAAGACCTTTTTTTTAAATTTGACACTGACAGCGCAGATGTCAAGTAAATGGAGTATACCTATTCAGAAAATACAACCTTAAACTGAAAACAACCTAACCTAACACAAAAAGTGTCAATTTCCATGAGGGAGTTTAGTTGCAACAGAAGCTCTGCCAACAAAATTACTAGATGGTCATAGCCTCACCTGACCCAAAAAGATCGTGAACGACTTATATTAGTACAGTTATTTCAGTAACTATGGTAATATCAAGTACAAACATTTGTATAGGGCATTCAGTAAAAACAAAAACATTTAATTTTTTTTGAAGTTGGCATGTGCATATAATTTTTGTACTAGGGATACTGTATTTTGTTTTGCAAAGGTTTCCACGCCTGTATACGGGCAGATTTTAATTTAAAAATGACAATTAATATTTCTGATTGTCAGTGTCAAAGTAGATATTTTCTAGAAATTCTTATCCGAAGTTTTATAATATGTGATAAAAATACCTATTAATAACCGCTACGTCAATAGTATCCAACACAGTACTTGTATAATACCATAGCCCTCTCTAAAGAAGGCCGGGGCCGCACAATATGGCAACAGCGCATCGCCTAAAAGCCGACGGCCGATGAATCCGTGAACGTGGACAAAGGTATTTATTGAATGTGATAGAAAAATTCGAGATATTGATATAAGAATGGGTGACAGCACCACAAAACAAATAAAACATAACCAGAAATAGTTTTATTAGACAGTTAGTATACAAAACACGTTTAAATTAATAGAGATAAAATAATTCCTACGACAAAATATCCAATTTTTGTTTTATTTAATTTAGAGGTTGACCCTTTTTTGTGACAATTTGTACGATCTTACTTTCAAGTAATTATTTAATATAATTTTTGGTATGGTAGACATCATATGTTGAACTAATACCCAATTGAAATTAGCACAGACACAAGAATCTTGCACAATACTGTTTGCGTCCTTATTAGCAGAAATTGCTGAAAAACTTAATCTACACAAAATAGTTTTTTTCAGATTTCAAAAACAGGGACTCAATTTTATCTGAAACTAAAGCTTGTATTATAGGTACTTATAACAATGGTGCGTACAGCTAAGACAAAATTTGATGGTACACATAAACTTCCTCTGTCTAATTGTCGAAAATAGTCATTATCAAAACAATTTTTACTATTGTTAATTAATTTTAACATTCATTGCAACTAAATAATTTGTTTTGACACCTTAAAAACAGAAAAACCGCAATCATAAATCATAGCCAATTGATCAACTTTAAAATTACTTTTATTATTTAAAGTTTCTGAAAATGCGTCATCAATTATTTTATCATTATGATATTCTTGATTAAGCTCAGTACCACCGGAAAGCAAAGATTTTTTTCTATTTGATTTATACATAAAGATACATTTTCATATTGAGAAGATCGTCTGCCAAGAAGGCTTTTAGTTCGTAACTGTTTTTCTGTTTTTCTAGAACTTCTTTTACTGTAATATGTTATAATTAACCCCCGTTATTTGTATATACATTCCAATATCTCTTAGGTCCGATGAGATATCGTCTTGGACTTTACTTGCCCTAATCAACACCTAAAGGTGCGAATCTGGATTAGGGATGAATTATAGAACCCTTTATATCTTGTGTGTTTGTTGAGTTAAAACATTATGTTTTGGCATATACCTAGATCATCATTTAGTTTGTACAAACATTTGAAAATGTTATCTATTCTCACTGTTATACTTCAATCATAGTTTTATCAAATATATACAAGGGTACAACAATTACATACACATTTCCAAGGGGTACATGAAGCATAAAAGAGTGCTCGAGAAGTTTTTTCGATAGAATATTATTTCTCTTTTACCTACAAAATCGTTTTGCGGCATTTGTTGGTTTAGCGTATTATGTCAGCGGCGAGAGGGAACTCTAAAATTAATTTAAGATTTAGGAAAAAACAAACGTTTGCAGTCCGTACGAAGAACTGGCATCTTGCTAGTATCAAATAAACCAGGCAATAATCTTTGTATTAATGAATATAACACACAGAAAGTAAATCCACAACGTAGAATTGCACACCGCACACGAATCAGCTGTTTAGTCGTAGGCCGTCTGCGCGCTGTTGCCATATTTCAAGGAACACGGCCTTCTTTAGAGAGGGCTATGATAATACCCTTAAAAGTAGTTAATTACAACATTTATGACAGATGGGATCTAACTGTCACACACTTAACCTATTTGTATTAGTAACTTTTTGTAAATACATTCCTAGACAAAGATAAATTCTGAAAGTACACTCATGAAATTTTGGAAATCAAAGGGCACTTTGTGTTTTTAGGTTTACTGAACAGACTATAGAACAATGGTGTAACACCAACCTTTGTATAGTCTGTTCACTAAACATAAAAACACAAAGCGGCCTTTGATTTCTAAAATTCCATGAGTGTATTTCCAAAATTTATCTTTTATCTAGGAATG
Organism: Agriotes lineatus; assembly: GCA_940337035.1. Taxonomy (NCBI): domain Eukaryota; kingdom Metazoa; phylum Arthropoda; class Insecta; order Coleoptera; family Elateridae; genus Agriotes; species Agriotes lineatus. Next base: position 35,014,734 of record OW679203.1, read on the forward strand.
TACTTACAAAAAGCTACTAAAACAAATAGGTTAAGAGTGTGACATTTAATTAGCATTGTCATAACTACTTTTAAGGATGTTAAACAAATACTGTGTTGGATACTATTGAGTATTGATGTAGCATTTATTGATAGGTATTATTATTACATTTAAAAAAAGTTCAGGCAAGAATTTCCAGAATAATATGTACTATGCAAGACAAAAAAAAACTGGGACAGTTAAGTATGCTCTGTTGGGAATGTGACTGTCTTAATATGTACAGTTGCTAGGTATTTCTAATTTAACCGTCAAATTGTTTAGACGTTACTATGAATACAATAAATGTAATTGTTCAAAGCCTCGTTTTAGCTAATCAAATTATGTTAAAATCTCTATCAAGAGTTGTTCCAGTTTTTTTGTATTGCATAGTACTCTGACACTAAAATAATGAGATTTATTAATTGTCATTTTTAAATTAAAAATCGCCTTTATGCAGGTGTGGAAACCTTTACAAAACAAAATAAAGAATCCTTAGCACAAAAATTTTACGTATATGCCAACTTAAAAAAAATGTTTTTGTGTTTACTGAATGGCCTATACCTATAATCGCTGTTATTAAAATCACATAGCCTTGACTAAAAAATGTGGCAGATATACTAATACTACAATATTACAATATAAATTAATTACAAACTTGACAAGTAACAACAAAATTATTAAAATAATGATTCCTGTTTACTTTACTTATTTTCTTTATTCATGGTATAGTCTATACGTGAATATTCTACCTGTATAAAACTCGACAATAGAACTAAACTAAACGTATTGCCTTATGAAATAGACAATACATCTCGTATAATAGATTAATTTCGATGGTTTAGTTGTATAATATATGACCATTACTGACTCAATACAGTAAAAGCCAGACCACTAATATTTTTGACAGAAAAATAACCTAACATATGACAGACATCATTTTATCTTACTTCATCTTTTTACAGGAAAATAACCTAAAATCTGACATATGTTATTATCGACAGAAATTGTTAACATTAATGTGACTATTTAGTAAGCAAATAACATAAACAAGAGCTATTTGTTTTTATTTTATTGTCAATATTAGTCATTACGTTTACAAAAAAAAAACGTTTTTTCCAGTAGGTATATCATGCAAGAAAAACAAGTATACAATACACTCCAACAAAGTGTATTTACCTGATACTTAGAACAGAAAATAGACAGGAAGCCGCATTTGTAAGAAATCCGTGCGACCGCGATGGGTTTTTAAAATGGCGGATGGTTGTTTCCTTTTGGCAGTGGCGTATCATATCGAGAGGGTGCATGTGCAGCAAATAATTTCAACAGTTTTATTAAGTGCACTTTACACTATGTGATTTATGACTACATGTGAGTTTGTGTGACTTCAGTCACTGTCTGTAATTTAAATTGCTTCCTCAGATTGTGTAATTACGAATAATGACCCCATTATACGTTCCCTTCTATACCCATGACTATTGTTGTGTACAAGTACGTATGACAAGTGACATGTTCAGAGAAATTATCTCTCTATTTGAAGTGAAAGGTAATATTAATACTTACCGATGCAATGTAATGCCCAAAGTCCTGGTATTTGGGGTCTGAGAACAACCAAAATTAGTCTCAAACTAACTAAAACCCACAACTGTCAAACCGGTATCACACCTCATTAGTCATACATGGGTTTTCAAAATGGCCGTTTCCGTCGCCTAGATGTTACAGCCAAGTTAAGAGAAATGCGCCTTCCTGTCTATTTTCTGTTCTAAGACCTGATATCAATGTAATAGTGATCGAAAAAGATTCCCCTCAAAGCCTGCCTTGTTCAGACTATAGAAAAACTTTCAACAGAGCCAAGAGAAAACTACTTGGATATTGATTTTTTAAAATGTCAACTGGGTCGAAAAATTTGCGAATACCACTAAGAAAACGAGCATTTTGCCCTTCACAATTTATTAAACCATGCTAAATTGAATTTGGAATACACAGGGGACTACACACAATTTTACAAACTGTGAAATTGATGGATAAAAGAAAATATTCCAAAAAAATACATAATTGAACCAAAATTCCTATTTGCAAGCAAACTCAAATTTAAAAAATATATATTTGGAATATGCTGATGGTGAGGAAGAAGTGACTTATTTATATACCAGAAAGGAAGCATGATTCGGACGTGGTTGAAAGATGATGATGGTAGGTGTACTAATAATAAGAGATTGAAATCAGAAGTCAGAGATCCGCAGTGATCCATGCAGGCAATTGTAGTGGTTTCCTACCGGAGTGGACCTTCTCTTAGACTCAAAAGTTGAATACCAAAACTAGCACAAAAATTTAACAGCGAAATTTTTCAAAAATGAGTAGAATATCAGTTGGTGCCTGCTCTAACTAACATTGGGCGTAAATGTATTACCGTTATGGATAATGCCCCTTATCACTGAGTGCTGTTAAAGAAGAGGCCAACTACTAATTCAAATTTTAAAAAAATCCTCCAGACCTGGCTGTATAAAAACAAAATTAATTTTGATGAAAATGTAGCGGTCCGAACAGTTCAAGGATTCACAGAAAATGAGACCGCTCCATCACTGCGGCTGCGGGCCCATCGCCTGCGAGGAGTTGAACGTTCCCCCTCTCCAACTTTGGCGTCATTGGTTAAACCCCCGCTTGGCCACCACTCGAACAGTATAAAAGAACAATCTGCTAGAGCAAATATTCAGAACATTCGCAGCCAGCCATCGCACCGAGCAGACGCGTCGAGCTGAACAGTCCAAGTTTCAGTACCAGCAGTTGCAATTCAAAGTCCAAGAGCATGGTCGAGTCCAGGCTTTCGGGTCGTTGGTTCGACGTGCTCCGCAGTGGCGGAGAATTGGCAGCTTGATAATAAAAAGAATAATCGAATGCCCTTTACGCAAGTTGAGCCACCAGCCGCCGCTGGCCACCGCCGAGATGTCCTCCACCCCAGACATTCCAGCAGCAGCCTACAGGCCTCGTCGTCAGCGAGAATCGCTCGCTCGGCACACGTGGCATGGAGCAGCTGCCCAACACTCCATCCCAGCAGACCATATAAGGAATAAGAAGAAGAAGAAGAAGACTACGACGCCACCAAAACTGCAGGAGCTATTCCCTTATATTTATGATCTCGCACGAGTACAAGATAGTGTGGGAACATTTTCTGCAGGAACTGGATATGCCCTAGTTTTCGGACTTAGCGAAGCAGCAGGTGCCACTGGTTTTAGATAAGTTCCTTGTCTCGAGGCCGCTGTCACCACTGTAGTCGTTGTCGTAGCCAGCACTGCGCAACCATTTCCATCGCCCCCTCGGTCTCCATCGATCTTCCTGCGTTCAGGCTCTCTCCAACGCCGCTCCTACTTGGTCTGACATCACCCGTTGTCGCCGCTCCCACTGCCAATCCTCGCTCAAAGATCATTCATAAATTCACTGTTTCAGGCCTACCCCGAGAGATGGCGACTCTTAACACCCTGGAGCTCCTGTGTAGGAAGATCCCGGGCCTTCTTGTGTTCAACCTGCAGGTCTACTCTAGCGGCGTCGCGACGATCAGTTCCCAGCAAAATGACCTGCGAGAACGCCTCGCCGTCTTTCCCCACCACGATGGCAAGCTAGAGCGCCCACCTTCTGCTGCGTGCTACGCGGCGTGCAGCTGGACGTCACCGCAATATGGTAACAATCCAGCAATTATTTTGCTCCATTTAACTGCATTCGAGAAGGGTGGGTTTAGTAGCGATAGAATTGTGGGTTTGTAGCTCAAAATTAACGTTCAAAGGCGCCACGCAGTTTCTTTGTACTTGAACAAAAGGTGAATTACTAAACTACGAAACGAAATCCAATCAGTTTATTCCGGAGATGTGCTTAGCGGTTCTCCACAGACGGGAACTTATCTTTAGTGTCTACGTTTTCTGGAATACCTGTTAAACATTTCTGAAAGTTGGTTTACAACAAAAGAAAGAAAGCAAGCAAACAGCCACGAAGATATTTAAACAGATCTATTGAATGCTCAAAATTTCGTATTTCATATTTTACAGATAAGAAAGAGGCTAAGTAATAATACCCTAAGTAACGTCACTTTGTACAATAGCCTAACTCCAAAATTCTTATACACTAGCAGGCTTCGGTTTATAGTATTTAACGGTATTAGTCCGATATTCAGCATATAACGGACGAGGACAAATTTTGTGACCGAGGCCCATTAGGCAGAGGCTAATAAATTATTCAAGTCAGCTATACATAATATCGACTGTGTGTTGTTTAACAGTTTTCATAATATTTACAAAAAAGTAGCGAATTTTAAGATTTGTGATTTCAATATAAATAAAACTTACTAATAACCTGAGTCCTACACGTAATTTGGTAGTGCAGCAACAAATGTTTACAAATTAATTTAAAAATTTGGTGGAGTGGCAATGGTTATAACGGCCGTGGTTGTTAAATTAGATATAATAATTTAACGTTACAGCGCACCTCTTAACTAAACTCAAACGTTAGAAATAAAAAGTTCACTTAGAAAGGCATCCATATCGGATTCTAGAGATGGCTGAGTAACGATGAATCAGCCAGCCAGGTACTCGTCTGCGAGCCAACAAAAGAGTACGGAGTTCAAAAATGATCTAAAAGCCACCTGGTTGAACGATGGGTAGACGGAACACGCACGATGGTAAAAACACAATACCCCGTTATTTCAATCAAACGTCAATCCGGTATTCAACAGTAGTAGGGCTATCACCCTTAATAAGCGATAAACATCCCCCTTGGTATACGACTATTCCTTTCATCGCTTTCTACTTCGATACGGTACGTCTGCCTCGTTTGAGCGCCAAGAGCGTAAGTCTTGGATAATAGGTGAAGTATGAGCCGCGAGAAGCGGCAGCACGACGCCACGCGCTCACATAAGTGTTAAGACCCCGTGTAAAAGAGCTCAGATCGTAATGCGATCGTCAAGGTATGAACTTCCATTTCAGTCCAAAACAGAGCGGACAGAAGTACATTTCTCCGCAAGTTGTCGTAAAATAATGTTTTACTAGAGGCAAATAAATAGCTGATATATACAAACAGATACCAATAAACTGTTTTTTTCTACTCATGACATTGAAATCAGTCATTTTGACATTGATTCCGGTGGTTGAAGTTGCATTTCAACCACTAGAGATTGAAATGCTCTGACTACCGGGATTTCAAACTGTTTGACATTCAATTGATGACAAGAGAAATGTCACTTTATGTTTAATTTTTTCTAAAGTGCATTAATTTGTTAAAATGAGTGAAAATTCGTAGAAAAAATAGTATATGTAACTCGTGGCTGATAAAATTTCAACCACTTGTCCCATAATATACTATTATTCACAACCATATATGTAATGAGATCATTACTGACTTTTAAAAAGTTGGAAAATGAGCTATTCCCAACTTGTAACTTTCCAACCGGTCGGAAAAGTGACTGCCGTCGCAGCGGTTGGATAGTAATCCATTGCTGACCGCTGTGTAGGTAGGGACACTTGGAAATCTCGTTCATCCATTCATGCGCGTCACAACCTGTCGTATCATAAATCATAATATAATAATTTTTCCAATTATTGTTTAGAATAAAGTGGTTGCGAATAAAATAGTATACATACCACGGTGAAAAGTTACATTCCTGTCTCGAGATAAAGTTGACCTCGATGCTACGCGTTTCGGTTAACTACTTAATCTTTCGACAGGAATAAAACACTTTCCACCTCGGTATGTAATATACTATATTTCATTGTCTAAAATATTGCTAGTCGATGTATACGTGCCTGGACGCAGTATAAATGTGTCTAGCAGTTATTTTTTTCGTAAGTAGAAACTTGAAGCTGATATGGGTCTCTAAATCTACAACGTCTTGTGGCATATAGTTTGCCGTGTTAAATATTTTCGTCAGCGTTCAACTTTTCCGCCAATTCATGTAGGGGATGTTCTCTGTACCTGTTTAAATTCCAGGTGCAGTTTTCCAAAGCCAAAGATAATGGAAATGAGGTTGTAAGATCAGGACAAGGATAAGAAAGGGAAAAGAATGCAGAGAAAACTACATACTGTCTCTCAGAGGCATCGCCAGAGAAAGAGGTACAGTCGTGTTCAAATAAATCTGGGACAATGTTGTTTTTTATATGCAGGTTCAGTTAAGAATTGTAGAATGGATTTCCTGCTATCAGAAAGAGTTACATTAAACTTTAACAGATAATGAAATATGTAACTCTTTCTGATAGCAGGAAATCCATGGAGATATTCTACAATTCTTAACTCAACCTGTATATGAAAAAAACAGTGTCCCAGATTTATTTGAACACGACTGTACATAACATTTCAATTAGTACAATTTTAAACTGGGCGCAATGTGTCTCTGTACGTTTTGCCAATAACCTATATCCAAGTAACTTTTCAGATGTTCATATTCCCCAATCCTTTAATACTATTTATTAAAAATAAATTAACAATTTACTTGAAAAGGGAGCTATTTCTGTTTTCACAAAAAAAAATTCATATATTCTAATTTCAGTCTTAAAAAATCAAACGAATCTTACAGATATGTGTATACGTTAATATATCCACCGCAATTTTAAGAGTTTGCTAACAACCAAACAATTGCTTTTCACTGCAAACATATTTACCTTTTGCCTCTTAGTAGCAGGTAAGTTATTTGTTCTTGTTCGTGAAAGAGGGTCACAGATGCTGTTGTCCAGATTATGATGTCTTCGTTATGGTAAAATAAAATTGAAGGACACTTAAGTTGTCTCGGATTATTCACTGCGGTGAATTCATACCACGCGAGAGGAAAATCCTGTGTCAAACAGTCGGTAATTATAGATGGGTGAGCCAGTGCTGTGGGGTTCAGTAGCAAATCATGTGCGAAGAAACTGCAATTACCGGTTAATTATTTTTTTTAACATTAAAGTAAAATACAGTATTTGAAGCATTTCATCTGAGTCCTGATTGAGTTTTTGGCTGCGCTTGCCATTATTTAAACTGAGGAATTGCACCAGTACACAATTTCTGCACACGCTGCTGTTAGTCGTGACGGTTCAAGCTCTCTTGCACTCACAGCAACGAATTTCGAGACCGGCCAAGATTGGACTAATATTTGAGAAAGATTATGTTCAGTTAAGCCATAGTTATTATGCGTGACTTGAATATTTACCGAACAAGTTCATCTAAAATTGTGATGAAATTAAGAAGCAAGACCGCTCTTAGTGGATAATAACCTAGAATTTACTTTCCAGTGTTGCATTTAGGGATTCAAGCATTTCCAGGTCTGTTTGGGGCTAGTTAAAATTGTAAGTTGTGGATTGCACCTGAGTACGCAATCTACGGTCTTGTTACAAACAATTAAAAGGTAAGTAACTTAGCTCTGAATAGAACCATTGTCAATACAAAGGAATTAACACAATGTGAGAATTTAAATCTACATCACGAACGTGAACGCTTATAGAATGTTAAATCGGCGTCTACGCGCAACAATACAACATTAAATTCATTAAATCCCCAAATATCGCTGGTCACGTAGTCTTTAACATAACCTCATTTTATGAATACTGGTATGACTTGTTTTTCTTCTTCTTAGTGTGTCCTATCCGGATCTGGGCGAGAAGCAGCAAGCGACATTATACAGGAAATAACAAGAGATCAAATAAATTTACAATTAGAGTCGCCAGTCATATGTGTTATACGTTTGCCAGTACTGAAGTGTATTGTCAGTCTATGTCAAATTCGAGATATGCAGGTTAAGTTTTACATCAGTCTGTGTCAAACAACAAACAAAACCTAATCTACTAATCTCGAATTTGACATAGACTGACAATACACTTCAGTACTGCCAAACGTATAACACATATCAGAGGCGACTCTAATTGTAAATTTATTTGATCTCTTGTTACTATATTACGAAGGTTATCAGAATAATGTAGTAGTATTTTGATTTCACTTCATACATATCTGGTTGTAATATCAGGGAAAATATTGCCGAAACTGCCTTTCGTGGTGTATTTTGGAATTATGGTAAACAAAATGCTTTAATACTTTATTTATTTATTCAATCATAAACCACATTGCCCATATGAAAAACCTAATCGTCAAAACTCTCCGTCGCAGAGAAGGCTTTAAATAAGTACAAGGCCACTATCTGGAAAAGAAAATTATAACAATTATATTAGACTCGTGTTCGACTAACTGACAACATATTTTAAATACTCACCAATAGCCCATGGGACGGTGTAAACAGAAGAAACGAAAGGATTCAAGAATATATCAGGGTTGGGTTTTGGTGCGGGAGCAGCCATTCCAAGGGCGAGAACCACGAGAACGAGTGCCAACTGAAATACCACGACGAATATACAAAATTCAAGATTAAAGTAGAATCACAACAAAACAAAATTAAAATTAATCATTCTTAAACTGATGCAATAAACATACCACAAGAATAGCCTTCATCTTGGATTTGATTGTTCTTCTTTGGGCACAGTTGCTGAAGTTGAAAGTGTTATGTTCGTTTACTCTTGATGTGGGTTTATATATCACTGCTTCTACTTAATTCCCAATTTAAGAACTATTAGGATATCTTAACAAGGTCATTATATATGAAATCAATGTAAAAGCATATTTCTATCGCATATTTAGGTAAAAGGGAAAGCTTGTGTTGTTTATAATTAATTTATATTTTTTTTTAAATTGCGAATTACATAGCATGGGTCTTTGTTGCTATTAAGGACAAAGATAAATTTCATTGCAAATATATTAACTACGTAGTAAAGAATCTGATTTCTTTTTTATTTTGAAAGCGTAGTGACGAGTACGCGAGCTACTCGTTGCAGCCCTAAAATATATACAGGGTGAGCACTTTAAAAAGTTACATTTTGTTTATTTTTCGTTCAACTTAGTAATAGATACACGTAATAATGTACATAGTGCAGGCTTTATTCTTACCAAAAATGGGAGCCAATAGATACAGAATAATTTTTTTACAATACAAAAAGTCCCTTACGGTATCCCACTAAACGTTGGGGCTGCACACGCGGTCCGCCTGCCGTTCGAATTCGACCACCGGTAGTCTTTTTTTATTTAAAAATTTATTTAATTTATTAGAAACGTGAAGATATGTTTACTCCTAACTTAATTTAATATAATTATTTAGTGTCACAATGTCGACGAGGGAAGTTCTAGGTAAAGCCTTTTGCAGTTTTTCTGGTTATAGCTAATATTTCGATTTGTGCCTTCTAATATATTGTATCATCCCGTTCTCTTTACCGTTCATGCATCTTATATAATATTCCATGTTCATATCCTATTAAATTCCGTTCTATTTTCCTTAGCGTATTCTTATTTTTTGTCAATGTCGTTTCCTTCCTGTCCGTCATGCTGTCATCATTTAGTTTCTCGCATTTGGTCTGACATTCATTATATTTCTTTCATGTCCTAATTCTATCTTGTCTTTGCTCTATTTCCATTTTTCCCTTCTTTACCTTCTGGAATCCTATATTAACGGCTTTTCCTTTTTCCCTTTCCCCCTGTGGCTCCTTTCTCAGTTCTTTTCTTGTTAGGTCTGAGTCAGTAGAGACTTATTTCTTCTAGTTTCTCCAGCTTGTGCTTGTTATTTTTTGTCATTCTCATTATCTAGTTCTACCAACCACTTTTTGATTCTAATTTATTTGCTGTCTTAATTTTTGCTTCCATTTCTAAATGCTTCCTAATAAAAGTTTCCATAACCTCCTTCAAAACGTTTTGTTTGGTATCAATCACAAGATCTGTAATCAGTGTACTGCTTATGTTCTTTTCCTTCTTTAGTTTTTCCAGCTTTATGTTGATTTTGGCTATTTCGCCCTTAATTTTCTTTTTGAATAGTTTCGTTTTTTAATGGCAGTCATTAAGCTCTCCCAATAAAAGAGAAATCAGATTCTTTACTACGTAGTTCATATATTTGCAATGAAATATATCTTTATTCTTAATAGCAATAAAGACCATGTGATGTACATCGCAATTTAAAAGAAATAAGTATAAACAACGTAAGCGTTTTCTATTACCTAAATAATCAACACAAATATGCCTTTACTTTGATTTCATATCTAATGACCTGTTAAGATATCGTAATAGCTCTTAAATTGGGAATTAACTAGACGCAGTAATATATAAACCCACAACAAGGGCAAACGAACATAACACTTTCAACTTCAGCAACTGTGCCCAAAGAAGAACAATCAAATCCAAGATGAAGGCTATTTTTGTGGTCTGTTTATTGCATCAATTTAAGAATGCTTAATTTTACTTTTGTTTTTTGTTGATATTCTACTTTAATTTTGAATTTTTTAATTCGTTGTGTTATATCAGTTGGCAATCGTTCTCGTGGTTCTCGCCCTTGGAATGGCTGCCCCTGCACCAAAACCCAACCCTGATTTATTCTGGAATCCTTTCGTTTCTTCTGTTTACACCGTCCCATTAACTATTGGTGAGTATTTAAAATAATTTGTCAAGAAGACGAAAATGAGTCTGAAATAATTGTTATAATTTTCTTTTCCAGATAGTGGCCTTGTAATTATTTAAAGCCTTTTCTACGACGGAGACTTTTGACTATTAGGTTTTGCATATGGGCAATGTGGTTTATGATTGAATAAATAAATAGTATTTAAGTATTTAAGCATTTTGTTTACCATAATCCCAAATTACACCATAAAAGACAGTTTCGGAAAACTTTATTACAAAATTGTTTCCAGTTAAATTTATTATAAAAGTTCGATTATTCAAAATTTACTATATCTCTAGTACATAGCCTGGTATCGATAAATCTTGCTCATGCGGAAGTGTATAACAACTACCAAAAAAATCTGTTCGGACAGGAACGTACAGCGATGACCAACTCGAACACAACCCCAGCAATGACAGATTGAACTGAATACCAACGTATTCCAATCACATCAAATGACTCACAAAGAAATACTATGTCTATTGTATTAGACTGCTATAAAAAAGCTGTAGAGAAATATATGTTATAGAATCTTAACCAAAGAAAATCTCTAATTCCTAAATGTACAAAACACTACGACATGGGGGCTCGGCCATTTAGCCAAATTTGTTAAAAATGTGGTTGTAGAATTCGGCACATGCTTTTGGCCTAGATAAAAATCTCTCACAGCTTTACTGAAATTTGGAAAAATTAGGATTATACATGTTACGTTCATTTTGACGTAAGCATATATGTTTGCCTTATTTCTGAACGTTAGATATAGTGATTTACTTCACCTGTACTTTTCCCTAAAAGCTAAGTAATTGCTATGTAAATTTAAAGAATATAGATGGTTTTATCTGCCACCTGGAGTTTAAATGCAGTTATGCGTTTGGTTTGGATTCGCAAAGATATTTCTAAAACTATGAGAGTTACATAAATATTCTGCAGAAAAAAGTTGTAAGTACGAAGATGGTGCACGTTACTATATAATACTACAGGGTGGCTCAAAAAAGTGTGGCGGATCTTAATTACTTTTTTTTTAAATGGCACGCCTTATATTTAAGTAACTTTGGCATTGAAATACAAATAATTTTATATCAAATTGTATGGGCCTAATGTCAGTCGCTTTGGAGAAACATATCAACGATTTTAAGCAAAAAAATGCTGAATTTCAGGCGGCTGCTGTAAAAGAAAAAAATTGAAGAAGAAAAACGTTACCAAAAAAGTATGCTTATCGTGAAAATGGTGGTTCTGGGTATTACTGATATGCATAGTGGTGAACATTAGCAAATTTAATAATTTCGGTTTTTTTAAATGGGAGGTTCTGCATGAATTTTTGAAAAGCGCTTTTAATGAATTTTTTTTATATGTTACTTCATATCCTTAAATTCAACTGTTTTTCATAAAAAAAAATAATTTGCGCCACTTAACATACTTCATTTCAAGAAAAACAGAAAAAACTCGTTGTTTTATATACGAATAGACAAGCCAAATATATTTATCCAAATAGCTAATATTAAAACGTATTTTAATTACTTTCACATGTATTTTTTTCCGAGAAAGGAAATGCATACGTTTTTCGGGGAACGCAAGGGTTCTCCAATAACTCTTTTTTCTTTAAATTAGAAAGACTCTCAATAAATCTATCAGTGCTGTCAATAGAAACTCCCTATTATTAGCGGGAATAGAAGTGGATGCAGTTTCAGTTTCTGTGTAATTTGTTGATAAATCATCTGCTTTCTCTGGATTTTGAATTTCTACCGTCTTATCCTGATTGACACGAAGGGCAGTGGTTTTTGGTTTTTGTGTAAAGGTGTCTAATGTTTTTTGTTTTTTAGAAGGTGGCGCCATTCAAAAATTTAAATAAAACAAAGAGGATACATTTGAAATAATAATTTATAAAACCAGTTAAGAAATGCGTTATTTTGTGTAACGCTTGGAATCTCCGTATAAATGTCAATTACTTCGATTACTTGAAAATCAACCATGTACGTTTTTGCTTTCACGTGAAATGTTATAAATTAAGCATTGTTTTACATACGAGTGCTTAACTCTAAAATTAAAATTTTGCAGGCTTTGGATATTTTAAACTTTGACTAACTAGTTGTACAATTTAAAACTAACAATGAAAACATTATATTATTAGCAAAATTTCAAAATACGCTGATAACTATGTATCATGTGCAATTCATTGTTTTGTCTAGTGGAGATTGGTATACACTAGACTCGTCACAGAATTGACATCCACCAACGACAAACCCCACCAACGCTCTGGGTTGAGGACAAATCTGAGCCGATTTGAATAAAAAAGAAATGAAGAATGTTGAAAAAGCATTCGGCAAACTCAAATTTAAATTAGAGCGGATGCTATAAGAGTGTGTTTTGTTTATAATTAAAACAAAGTAGTCAACTTTTTTTCCAATTACATTTTTTAATTGACCCCATTGACTCCATTGATCATTTTAGTATCAACCCACCCTTTCTTCAGAGTAGCTCAGCTGGCTCGTTAAACGCTATTGGTTATGGACTATTTTAGGTATTTACAGCTCGCTATCCTGCTTATGTTGAAGTGTTACGATGTTATCATTAGTTTTTTTACTATTTTCGCCTGAGAGAGTTCAGCAGTCATATACAATTTCCAGTGAATTTTCATTCAAAATCGATAATAAATGTGGTACTTTTATCATTAGCAACACTTTTATCGCTAGCAACAGCGATTCGTTTTACATTTAGCAATACTGAAGTGTGATGTTAGCGACACTGTAAGTCTATGTCATATTCCAGGTTATTAGGTTAGGTTTTGCGTCAGTTTAGACATAGATTGACGCAAAACCTAACCTGCTAACCTCGAATTTGACCTAGACTTACAGTGTCACCAACAACACACTTCAGTACTGCCAAACGCATAAAATATCAACTGGAGCTGCTTATTGTGCTTTAGTACATAGGAATGAGTTATGCTAATCTTGGTTATGTTTTGACAGTTAGTGTCACTTGTATTTAAAAATTTAATATTTTACATTCCTTATGAAATGTGATAAAATAGTATACTCAACACGTTAGAAAAGTGGTTTTTCTGAACTCGTATGGCCGTTTAAGTATTCGCTAACGCTCGTACTCAAACACGCCATACTTGTTCAGAAAAACATCACTTTTCTCAACTTGTAGAGTAATATACTATTATGTTCTTGTATTTAAGCAATCAGTTTTCCACTTGCTTCTACGGCGTGTTTTCTTTATATTGTTACACGTAAGAACCCCTTTACGAAAGTAACACACTAAAGAGGTGCTCGCGACTAGCTGCAGCGAGAAACGGGTGGGATTTTACTCTAAAAGTGCAGCTGCATACCTACTTATAATAGTCAAATCGGTAGAGACGTGTAGGGTGTTCATTAGGGGTTCGAATGTTCAACCATTGTAAGACAAGTTATTAGCCTAGGGGTGCTGAGCAGTTGATCAGGTCCTGCCATGGACGATCTGGTTCTGGGCTTCGGGAGATAGACGTTTCTCTGTTCGAGGTGAACCACAGCCGTATTAGGTGAGGCGTGTAGAGGTGACACACCATGGATGAGAGAGAGAACTTACCTTTAACCAAACGGGTTAAACAAACGTGTACAAAACTGATTTTAAGACACTTTCCTCTCGCTCATCTTGAGCGCTCGTTACTTACGCTCATCCTTGCAGCAGCTTGTATAGATATTGTTCGCCAATTTACTTTCATATTCTTGGAGTCCTTATTAAACCTAAAAACGCGACTGCATTTCTGCTCCACAGTAAAAATGCATAAGACGGCGAGCCCTTATTACATTGATTTCTGCCTGATCTCAGGGTTCCAATAATATGGGTTTAGGTTTGATCTCTGTATATACTACCATTTTTGCATATTTAAAACATTTTATGTACTCGCTAATGGGGCGCAGCAGAATAAATTCAAAATGTTGACCTTTTGAAAACCATTTAAAATCAGTTGGTGCAATTGTAGGATTGCTACAGAAAGATAAAAAAGGATTGAAGACCACGCGACCAGCAGAGCTGGGTAAATTACTTCAAAGAAATTAATTCGTTGCATTTACCAGTTACATCCCAATGAAGTAATTGAATTACCAAAGATTTCAACTACTCATTAGTTGGTAATTGTAACTGTACAACTTAAATTACTTTTAATAGAAATCGTCATATATTTTGTTGCAAGTTGTAATTATTATGAACCAATATCGTTCAATAAAGCTATTTGTCCATTGTTATGAAAAAAACTTAATTATATTTTTGGGGTACTCTACTCTGTAATCTGCACTTACCGCATATTTTTTGCTTCTCACACAATAATTATTAGTTATCTATTATGTTGATTAGCCTTTACTCAGTGCTTATTATTATTATTATTAATTAATATTATTTGTAATGTAATAAATAAATAAGAATTTGAGCACACACTACATTACAACATAGCTTATTTTAAACTTTATTGCGTCTTTCTGTAGCTAATTAAAAATATCATTATTTAATTATGTTTTACTACAGTAAAGGTATGCTACTCTTTCTATATTTAATTCATTTGCAATTTGAGATTCGTATCTGCAGGGTAAGGTTGTTACACTGTTGATAAATTTAACCATTGTATGGCAAATGCTTCGTTCTAACGAATGACAGATAATCTCAAAATGTTAATCCCAAACAAAGTTGTTCGAAACACACAGAATTCAAAGTATTTTGAACACAAATTAACCAACAATCAATCAGTTCACATCAGGTAAATTATTACAATGTTTTTCTAATCATCAAGTAATTTGGCTAATCTGGTATTTGTTTTTCAAGTGAAAAAATATGCCAACTAGCATTTGTTTTTTTTTCCTCCAAGAAACTCTGATCCCGCTTCCGGTCTCAGAGAAAGGAGGCCAAGCTTGTATTTGCTTCCTGGAAAGGTTTCAGCTGCTGCTGCCTGCCTTTGGATTACGAACCAAGCCTCTTTTAGTTCCTGCACCTTGCTGTCTGCTTCTTGCAGCTCCAAATCTTGCTGAATCTCGCCTCGGAAGACCATCTGACACAGGCTAAGCTCCAGGTTCAATTTACTCTGAAACTGCACTCTAGAATACTGCCAATTTAACTACAGTTGGTCTCTACACACAGGTAGATAAATAAAATGCAAACTGGACACAAAATATTTATTTTTATCAACAAAATTGGAGAGCCAAAAAAACACACAAGCTTTCGGCTTGGCTTCCCCAACAAATAGGAACAAACGACTCTCTAGGTCACCAGAGCAACATGATTTACAATTGTTTATCTGTAAGTATACATTCTTTGATCTTAATTTTTAATTGTTTTTGTAAATGTCATTCAGGAAACTCTAACCTCACAATTGATCGCACGTTTTCACATTTAGTTAATAAACACTGATTAACCCACCACTAGCACATTCTTGTAATCTTCAGTAATTCTCAAGTTGCTTCTTATATGCCCTTTGCATGTCTGTGCCTTTTTGCACTGCTGTATAACACCTTTAGCTGCTTCATCGATTGTTGGCATTTCGAAATGAATGCAAACGCTGCATTAAACCTCTGTAACGTTTGGAAACGCCTTTGCATTAATACGACTTCATTATCGTGTCCTGTTACACTGTCAGTCATCATAAAATTAGCTACATTTGCCATATTGAGCACAAATTTGAATACAAGCTGACCGCAACCCTGACGATATTGTTTTATTCAATCACTAACCTCTGTTAATTAATTACAATTATTTCTAATCATGTTTTATGTAATTATCAATGTTCACTAGTGTTTCTTACTGCTGCATTAAATACAATACCAATTTTGGGCCTATTTGAGTCTTTTATTAACATTCGTGAATTAGCAACGCAACCAGAATTGCGTTAAGCATCATACCATTACACTATATTGCTATATCCTGCACAGTCTACTATACAAGACAAAACGCATGCACACTCCATCTAGAACGTACGCGTTTGCACCGAATATTTTTCTTTTTGCACGTATACACATGTAGTTGGAATTGCAGATGTTGCATAAAATTAACTGTTATTTGACTAATCATAAAAATCATAAATTATATTTTTGCGGTACTGTACTCTGTAATCTGTACTTACCGCATATTTTGTTGCTTCTTACACAATAATTATTAGCAATCTATATTGCTATATCCTGAACAGTTTACTATACCACACAAAATAAAAAGCATGCACATCCCATCTACAAACATACGCGTTTGCACCAAATATTTTTCTTTTTGCACGTACACACGTCGTTGGAATTGCAGATGTTGCACAAAATTAGCTGTTATCTGACTAGTCAGTGAGCATCATAAATTACACTTATATTACTCCAGGAGTACCATAATGCGACTGGTTTAAAATGCAACTTAATAAGGCCTTATTTTATTTTTTGTGATTTGGAGATTTAATGCCCAGTGTAGTTTTGAATTCCACGTTGTGTAAGTTTTCTGACTTTATTTTTTTACATCGACAGTTCTATTTAGAGCCGAGTTACTTACTTTTGAATTGTTTCCTATAGCTACGTATAATATGTTAATTCTTTAATATATGGCACGCCACTGGTACTTTCAGATTTAAATTTTCTAAAAGTTGTTACTAGCCGTGTTAATGGGTTGTTTATATTATGTGGTCACGTAGTCTTATTTTGTTTTCGATTTCTCTCTATACTTAAATATAGTAAGAGCTGCGCCGTTGCATTTGAAGTTAGATTGATATAAAAGTGGAAACTCTGACTTTTCGTACGTTAAAAACTTGTTTTCTTAGCATTTTGTTCAGATTCGTGCTCGTTCAAGATTTTATTAGATATCTCTTCTTGATCGCTTTCGTCAGCCGAATTATTCCATTTGCTCAATTTTACTTTATATATTCCTTTCGACTTTCTTCGGCAGTTTAAGTTTCCTCTTTTAAGTTCTCTTTTTCCATTTCATTCGGTTCCGCTAATACTTTTACTAAAAATGTTCCCTTAAGAGCCCCTTTTTTAAGTTTGAAAAGACTAATTTCCCTAAATATTTTGATGAATTCACTTTGTTCCAAACACAAATAAATTAGCCAGAGAAGATCATTAATATAAATTGTTAATTTCCGGAAAAGAATGCATATTAATGTCAATTTTTTTTGTTTTTTATCCCCATCATTAGAGTTTGTTGGTCATTAACTAATTTCTTACAATGTTAGGTATTTTGTAGTTATGGATCATATGTTAACAGACCTTGACTTCAAACAATCTTCAGCTGTACTTGAAATCTATTAAGCCCCAGTTCTCTGAATTCAAATTAAAATATAGGTCACTAATTTAATGAGACTACAGAATTGCAACAAATAAACAATGAAATAAGGTTGTAATTGTCTTTCCAGTAATACGCAGCAATTATTTACACGTTGAAATAAGCCTTCATTAAGTAAATGACAGAAATTGAGAATTTTTTTAATGCGCACCTACTTATTTACTATTTGATATAAATAGAACTAACATTGCAAATGCCAGCCAACTAAGAAGCGTTTACGCAAAATCTGAACATGTTTGCATTGCTACTCCTCCTGATTGCTTTAGTGCAGAATGGTTATCCAGCAGGGGAGGTAAACTTCTACATTAATCAAAGTTTTTATTCGTAATGCGATAGTCATTTCTAGTTTCTACCCCCTGAAGCCAAACAACATTTTGATTCTTTAGGTGACATTTGCGTTGCGAAAATTGGAATATCTAGAGGTATTGTGCTATTAATTGTACCACCCAGATTCTGTTACTATTTCATGTTGTAGATGCTGTTCGAAGCTTTGATTTCAGCAGCAAATCTGATAAAATAATGGTATAGATGCAAATAGACATTACTTTTCTCTACTTAAATTTTCTCGTTTTAGTGCTACATGAAGTGTTTGATGGTCGAAGGGAAGTGGGTACGTCTGAATTTTTCTTCTAACCATGCAAAGCTGCTAATCAGCCATTAATTGTATATTTTGAAGGTTGAAGATGATGGTGAAACCATCCGCTACGAGTTTATAATTGAAGATCTCCATCCAGAACTTAAAGGCCATGCAGTTCCCATGATAGATAAATGTCGCGACATTCCAAAAGGTTTGGTGTTTTTAAATCGTATTAGTGTAGTAACAAGTGGTACTGCAAAGAGATATTTTTTCGATAGGATCTAAATGCGACTTCTGATAAAAACTAACATTCTATTTTGCTATCAAGTGTTGTCTTCATGATTATCTTGCTTAAACTGGATAAACTCGATTTATTTTCTTATTAAAATAGAACAAATAACTAAATTCAAATAAAGATATGTAACGATCTGGTAATTTTAGGGAACCAAGAATGCGAAAAGATATACAACTTCTTCTCCTGTGTACATGATGTCGATCCCGAGGTATGTTTCATAAAATATTCAGTTCATGCTTGACAGATAAAGAACAGTGCTATATGAATAAATTGTTTTTTCAGCATTTCTATCTACCATGATTGAATTTTGAAAGGGTTCTCTCAGAAAACAGAATATGGTAACGTCATGTAGCTGCTGTTTGTAAAAATTGTTGTAGTTATGCATAGAAAATGTAATGTTTAGAATATAGTGTTGAACAAGCTGTAGTTGTTATTTTCTATCCCCTAATTAAATTTGTAGGATTGGAGTTGCTTTATATCTAATGGCAAAACCTATGTGAAATGTATCTGTCTCAAATGCTGTTAATCTTGTTCTTAATATAACGAATATTATATACTCCTCATATAAGAGCAAGAATTTCTAATGTAGATAAAATACGACAGAAAAGGTACATAAAAAGGCCATAAAAAAGGAAACCATACCTCAAGCTACAAAAAAACACAACATAAACACGTTTATAAAAAATGTAAAGCAAAGCGTAAAGAAGAGGTCTTTAAGATGCGTCGGTTGTTAAAATTTCTGTAGTGCTTAAACCCTGGGAGTTCCGATTTTTGTCATCGCCAATTGAGTTACTGTCGAACTCCGAAAATCGATTTTTGTTGGATCAAAATTGCTCATTATAAGCCCAATTTTTTGTTCGTTTGTTTTCTTCTCAACACTATCTGGACTTTCTTCAACTTTCTGTGACCCAGCTAGCTGTCTAACTCCGTGAGCCAGCATTCCAGGTCACCTACCAGCAGAAGTAGGGCTAAAAACAGGGGAAGGTCGTTGTACCTACAGATTTGATATTGTTAAATTGATGCATTACGCTATAGATGTAACCCCCGCGTGTATATCACCCTTCCTCGTATATACCAGAGTTTCGCTTCCTTTGTTTTGTAATTGATGTGTATGCTGTTTACATAGGAGTATTCGTACAGGGTTGAGTTTTTCCCTTCTGAGAAGGCTAAACGTCATTTGAACAAATCGGTTGGGTTGCGGCCAGTCTAGTAATAGTAGATTGTTCCACTAGTAAAGAAAAAGTGAGAATTTTCCAATGAGTGTAAACGCTTAATTTACAAGCGAGTGCAGCAATTTTACACGGGCATCAAATATTTCGTCTTCTTCTAAGTTGAAAACATCACCAACATCTTCAGGCTATGGTAAACCACCTTTGCTTAAAAGAAGTCTCCAGCACACTTAATTTGCTTGAGAACTTCTTTCTGAGTTTTGAAGGGTTTCGTTTCTATTTGTGAATTTTTATCATATCTCGTTGTTTTCTTGATACCAATGTGGAGAACTGTCTTCAGTAACCATCTACTTCACCTTCGAAATAAACTCCACTCTTTCACACCATCGTTCCCAGAAGCTGTTAATAGCTGCTGAAATTTCCGTAAATTAACGTTTTCTTCTGCTTCTTCAGCTTCTGATTGCATGAAATCCAATCCAACTTTGTGAAATAGTTTGAAATTGTAGTCGCAGACATTTTTCCATGCCTGAGGTACCCAATTTACTGCCTGCAGGATGTATTTATCAAAATGCTTTTGAAGTATTTTAAATATTTCACCTTGAAAATTGCTATTTTTCCCTGATCCAAAGGTTGACATCTAAAAGTGCAATTTGAAAGAGAGAAAACTAAATTTAGATCCCTACGAGACATGGAATTGTCCAAGTACAGTATGATTAGTCGGTTCTCCTTCCTCAATTGATGATTTAATTTTACTATGACAGAAAAAACGAATTAAATACACAAAATCTTAAAACACAGTTTAAATAGTATTTACCTACTCACTCAATCATGGTGTTTTGAACCATTCAGGTTTTTTTATTGTGTTTCCAGTGCACAAGTTGTATCTAGCTTAATATTCTTAAAGAATATATGTTTAGTGTTCTTCCAAAATCTATAACCATTCCCTCCTGAAGATTTCTCTGTTTGACATCGCTTAATAGTAAAGGTCGGTTTGATACAATTTCTGGATTTTTTTATCCACTCTTCAACTGTCATAGGGTCGAGGCAGTTTTCATCACTGCTACTGATGCAGTTTCTTTGGCTTTTTTAATAAAAAGTCCAGACACTAGACACTGGACTATTCCTTAAACGAATTCCGAAACACCGTTGGAATAGTATTTGCTTCACCACCTCAGAATAAAAGAACATCACAGCCACACACGCAAACATCAGCCATCACCGAGCAACTACTAGATCAAAGGGGCCCCAGAATAAACCACGACGCCGTAAACATACTAGCCCGGGCTACAAATTACTACCATAGTATTATTCGGGAATCCCTGGGATGATTAAAAATCCAAACAACTTCAATCGAGAAGACGGTTACCGCCTTAGCAACACATGGAAGGTAGACCTGCAAAACAAATAAGAAAAGACACAAGTTTCACGTGAGCAACCAAGCAGAATATCGACAAGTCCCAGTAACACACAAGATGCAGTCAACCGAAATGGATCCTCGGCCTATAACGAGAAGTATGAGACTACAACGTCGGTCTTCAGAAAACTTCTAAACAAGCTTACAGCGTAATCACCAAAACGTCAAGTTTAAATCAATAACCACTGCATACCTACCCCGAAAGAACCTACCGTTACGGACAACGGTCGTGAAAGTCTGCATTCAACTATTGAACGCCTCTACAAGGAAGATATATTAAGAACATCAGGAAGCTGAAAAAGTTGTAGAAGTGAAAAATAAAGTGTTTGCATCGTTGGCGTTCTTGAAACGCCTGGTATTATTTAAGTTGAAACTGAAAAACATACTTTTTGTCATGGCACTCATGACGTTTTGGGTGTTTGTCTGTTATGGGCACGGTCTGAGCATGTGAAAACCTTAGGATCTAATAATTCGCAAAGAAATCCGGTTTGATAACAAAAAATATTTCACTTTTTTAACAATAATATTACCTGTACGCTTTATGAATCATGATAAGACCATATTGCATTGCAAATTAGAAATTTGCTACTATGTAGTTAGAAAAATATATCTTTTTTACATTTTCTATAAACTCGAAATTTTACTTTCAAATATCGAAACCACCATTGCCATTACGCAAACTGCCTTCAGTAAATTTTGTAGTAGACGCTTTCAAAACATAATTTTCTTCATTTCTATAAAACTTACCAACTGAACGAGGAATCAAGTAACCAGGGTTTCTGCAGATATTCTTTATTACTACAAAGCAACTTTTTTCTTTAAGGGTCTCTAAAAGCAAAACATTTTCTAGTTATTTTTACCGCACCGGGGTGCGTAAAACCACTGACTAACTGTAAAATCGTAGTTACGGTAGACGTCAACTGTGTATGAATGTGTTGTTTACATATCAGGAGACCAAAAATGGATAATACCCACATGTTGGTGCTTACAATTTGTGCAAGGCATTTAGGTTTACTGATCCGTCAACACTATTGAATTAACAAAAGTTAGAAGTCTGTAAAATGGTTCTCGTTTCCAACAAGTTTAATTTATCGGCCAGAACTACTGCCCTCTAGGAGGTGGCTGTTTCTCGCATATGCGGCCAAGATTGTTGTGGCCGAGCCTCTCGTCATTATTTACTCTATGAAATCGTTATTTATGCTACAAGTAAATAAAGAGGCATTTTATTCATAAAGGGAAAACATTAGCTCACGAGGCAAAGCCAAGTGAGATAATTTCCCCGAATGGATAATAGTATATTATGTTATTGTAACGTTAGCGCCAGTAGCAAATTTATCTAAAGCATCAATATTATGCCAGATATTTGAACGGCACTTATTCCGTCAAAATCTGCGTTTACATCGCCCTAGCGCTCGAACAGAAGATAAGAAGACGTTCACCAGCGGTACTCAGTCTTATACAAGCAAGCACAGCGCCGCTTTTAATGCGCCGCGGCTTATGCTCAGACTATCCACTTAATGCGGTAAGGCGTGTGTCTAGACACTATCAATTAATGCACACAGATCACATTTAGCCCCTACCTACTTCATGGCGAAAACCAAGCCACTACCCTACTTGCTGATTCACACGACACCGCGTCTAATAATGACGCAATACTTTGTGATCTCTTCAAAGGTGATACCATCTAGCTCTGAATCACCTATTTCCTTAAATAAATCGGTTCTACATTAACTAACCTGTTTTTGCAGTAGTGGCTTCCAAACATTCAGATTGGATTCTTCGGATGGCGTCACTGGAGTCGCCTTCTGCGCAGAATTATTTGGCACTCGGTGTTGCTTCCAAGGTGCACTATGCTGTCGAAGCTGTCTCTCAGCTCCAAGAAACACAAAGCGTTGACTGCTATTTAAACACGCCAACGCGTAAACTCACAATTTAACTTTAATGCTTTGCGCGTCGGTTCTGGTTTACGGACCTACGCGTAGTGCCGCTAACTGCACGTGACCGTTTGCTGTCGCCACTGGGCTGCGAATGAATCCTACTCGCACAATAAATAATACAGCACAACTTTACTCTAGCTTGTTTAAATATGAACTAGCAAAGGTGATACGAACCAGACCCGTTACAAGTTTTCTTTTTCTTTCTTGACTAATCTTTTAATAGCTTTTTTATTTTTTTATACCTATCATAGTCTGTGTTTGTTTTGCTACTTAGGTATTTTCTCAAGATTTGTGTTTTTATTTTGGATGCTGCTTTTATGTTGTTAGACCAACAATGCATCCTCTTGATTTGTGTGTTTATTATCCTTGCTGTTCTACATATTTTTTCTGACATCTCTATAATCGACTTTTTTTGTACCTATTTAGTTTTTCATTTTTTGATCCAGGGTTTCCTCATATATTTTTTTTTGTACTGGGTTTCTCTTTATTTGTAACACCTTATCTTGCTGTTGACAATCATCCGCTTGTGTGCTTTTGGTGAAATATAGTTTTTGTTATCCCATTTCATCTCTAATAAAAAATAATCACTGCCAATTTCCGATCCTCTCATGGCTTTTACATCTTTGATATTTTTTCATACACTTGTACTTACTAAAAAGTAATCTACTATCGATTTTTCATTTCTGCTGCTTACTTCTGCTATTTTGTGTTGAAAGTGTGAATTGTTAATTACTAGCTCATTTTCTCTACAAAAGTTTATTAATCTTTCTTCATTTGTATTCTTCAACTTTCTCCTTGTTTTCCTAAGCCCCACCCTATTCCCTTATTGTTATTTCCTACTCTGCAGTTTAAATCACCCATCACTAGTATATTACAGTTATTATCATCTATTTGCTGTTGCAGTTCTTCAAAGAATGTTTTTCCCCTCCTTTTTCATCTTTGTTCGATTCGTATGCACTATAACTAAATATTTTTTTTCGGCCTTTTTATGTTTACCGTGACTAATCTTTCGATTAAAATTTTTCATTTCTAATGCATTTTGTTTTATCTTCTTTTACTATTAAACCTACTCCTGATCTTGCATGCTCTTCTTTTAACACTCCAGACCATATCATTCAAGAACCATTCTGCATTTTCATAGTTTTAGGTCCCTTCTATGCTCATATTCTGCAATTCTGTTATTAATTTCTTATTTCCTGTTGTACTTTTTATATTCCATGTTTCCATTTTACTGTATTTCTTCTTTGTTTTGCCTGCTCCGCTATTTTCTCCTTGTTTATTTTTCTTTCGTCTTCCTTGTTTGTTGTCCTTATTAGTTTTTTAAAATTATTTCTGCTTTTCTTTTATTGCATACTAAGTTCTAGATCGCTTTTCCCTTGGTTCCATTTTCATTCTGACTCGTTTATTATAATTTTCTCATAACCTATTTTCACCCTGTTTTCCTGAAGTCTTTGTAATTGAGCTCGTTTTCTTATTTTATATACTATTTCCGGTTATACTTATGGAAAATATTTCTGTACTAGCTTTTGAGGCCACCACATAGGTGGCCTTACTCAACCTAAAATAGTTTTTACATTTTTAAAATAATTGAATTGTAAATAATAACGTTGGAGAAGAAAATGTTTAACGTCTTGAAACGATAAAGAAGTCGACCTGCGATTAATTAATTAAAATAATGAATGGTAGTAAGAAAGATCGCAGATCAATCCCCCTATAGTTTGTACATCACGGTAGCTCTGAAAAATCTTCACTTACCGCGATGGCCAAGCTAACTCAATTTCGGCGGCCTTGGATCTTAGGTTCAAATCACCAGCTGTGCACCCTGCAAAGTCTTCAAAAAAGACAAATGATTTCGAATAATATAAGAAAATAAACTACAAGTGACTAGTATTTAATTAATAAATAATAAGTAGTCTTATAGAGTGACCAATAAATAATTAGAATAATTAAAAGGCAAATAATGTCATAACAAAATTGTGTACGTCAAATGAAGGCTACGACACGCACAAAGATCAAAAACCCCTTTCGGGTTATTCTATTAACTGTAACTTCAAAATCAATCGTAGGATCGTGTCAAAATGACAACTTTTTGCACTGTTTCTAGTGTCAAAAGTGACGTTTGTAGCACTCTTATTATTAGCGCTTGAATTAGGTCTTTTTAGCACGTTGCCATTGGTGGCGTATTTTAATACTATATTAAAACACGCTTTGCCGTAAATTTGAATGTCAACATAACTTAGAATATCTAACACAATGTGACGGAAAAAGTGTCACCGAACTAAGTTTTTATATTTCTGTTACGATCGTAGAAAAACTAGAGTATAATACACCTGCATAAGTGCCATTAAAGCATTAGCGAAGTTAAAAGTACACCGCTTCCCGTCGTGCTCTTAAATTCGTCGCATGTGCTTTAAAGGCGTACTTATACACTAGTATCATAATAGACTATTAGTCTTGACAGCCGCTGTCATTTAAATGTTATCGTGAATATGTTACGCCAAAACGTCCAAAGCTGACATTTTCTCAGAAATTAAAACAATGGATTTCGAAAAAATGCCCAGGCCGTATAAAGTGACGTTTGTCACACAATTCAGCACGTCGTACGTTTACATTGCATAAAACAAAAATTACAAATTAATTTAGATTCTGACACTTCTTGGCACACTCATTTTGTTGTAAAAACTAAATTAATAAAATTACAGCAAAACGAAATATCACCTTTTTAAGCGAAACAGTATGGACCTAATTGCTTAAATTTTATTAGCTAATAAAACCCGATTATGCAATTTTTGGACGCATGTTGCTTTTGCCAGAAGCTCTTCAATTCTACTGCTCTTTGTATATTCATCTTTTCAAAATTACTTAGGTAGAGATGTTTCTGACTTAAGAACATAACTGGCTTCAGAATCAATTGTTTCTATAACTTATATCTTTTTAAATAATCAGAAGAAATTGTTCCATTTTCTGGTTTTATTGGTTACGTTCTATAAATGCAGTAACTAAAAATGTACCAAAGAAAGTGCAGGTTGTATTGTACACGTCTTGCAATGGGCGTGCCATCCTGCGGGTATCTTTTGAAGGACCGCCAGTTGGTAACACATGAAATTTGCTAAAAGTGGAGATATGCTCGTGCCCTTACTGAATGTGTAATTATACTGTGGTAAGACACTGTAACCACTCGCCTACAAAGGCGTACACATCAAGCTTGTTTGTGGCTGCGCTATTAAGGACAAGCGATACAAGAACGAAGTGCGGCCAGTTGTTGCCGATTACAAGGTCACGCAGAGACGCAGACACAACACACGTTTAGAGTGGAGTTACTAGATTGAGAGAGTAACGCGATTGGTATCGCCAATGTATTTGGCTCATAAATGGCGGTTTGTAACTTTAGCCACTTCCAAAGGCGTGATTTCTCAACTTCCTGATTTTGCGCCGTCAAGTGATTGGTTAAATTTTGACATTTGACGTCGGACACTTGTCACTTCACTTTTCAGTTATGTCAATTTGTTAACCTTCGGTCTTCATTATCTTCTTGAGCTTCGGTGAATCGTAAAATGCCAGGGTGTTGTGTGTCTTTTTGTAAAAATCGCAGCGAATCTGGTTTTCGACTGTTTCAGTTACCACAAGGTAAAAAGAATAAACAAAAAAGGCGTAAATGGTTAGCGTTTATAAACAGAACTAATTTATCTTCAGGAGCTCGTATTTGTGAAGTGAGTCGATATATACCAGAGCTTCAAGAAGCATTGCAATGAGAAGTGCTTTAAAATATTTAAAATAAAGTTTTGAATTTGCAAATTTTCGTTTTTCTTTTCAGTACTCTGTTTTTACTTTACCGAACAGTTGTTTTTGACAAAACACTATCACCCGTATGCATAGTCGTTCGCCAGCGGCTCGCCGGAATTTCGTTATGAATAGTATGTTGGCGACACTGTACGTCTATGTCAAATTCGAGGTTAGCAGGTTAGATTTTGTGTCAGTTTCTGTCAAAACTGAAAACCACGTACAGTGCCGCCAACATACTATTCATAACGAAACTCCGGCGAGTCGCGGGCGAGCCGCTGGCGAACGACTATGCATACGGGAGTATGTGTGGTTATGCACATTCAAATATCCCGCCAATTTATGGACCAACAATGGCCGACTTTCGCGTTACTCTGTTAATCTAGTAACTCTCTAGTTTAGAGCTTACAGAATCTAGATTGACTCTCAAGGTAGGCCATGGAAGGCGTTGTGATCATGTTTGATTTCACTGAATTGACAATATGTGGAAAGAAGTAATTGTCAAACATACAAAGTTTGGTTATATTTTAAATGACAAGTAATCAGTAGCGGTTGGTAGAGGGATTTCGTTTGCTCAGTGACTAACGTCATATGACAGATTCTTTCTGTTTTAAAGTGTGAAAATTGCTGTTGCTGTTGGTTTTGTTAATTCTGTTATTGTTGTTAGATTTGTGTGTGTTGTTCATTCTTTTTTGAAATGTGCCATACTACAATGTTGAGTACGGCTCTGATTTATTGTCATTTAGCTTAAATAAGGTTAACAATTTAATGTCAACATGATAGATGTCAAAAGTGTTACCAATACAAAACTTGAAAATTATTAGATTCTAACATTAGTTCCGATTTTCAGTGTGCTTCAACCTAGAATCTGTAAGCTGCATATACCGTGTGTTTAAAAAGAAATTGCATAAGGGTTGGCCAAGGAAAATAAAAGTAATGTCAACAGCAAGCTTTAGATATGTTATCACTGATGTCATGTTTATATTGAAAATTCGATTAAGCTACAATTACGATTTGTATAATAGATCACAAAAAATTTGATTGAATCATGTTTTGGAAATAGTGTTCGAGTGAACGGTGAATGACATATAGTAGGTTTAAAATAAATTTGAAAATTTTTTACCGTGTAAACTCAGTTACTCACTCTAACCCCAACAAACAACTATACGAATAGCAAAGCACGCTCAAAACTTGGTTAAAATAACGGCACTGCAGTAGTAAAAATATCTCAGGGTTAATTCATGTTCAACAAACACAAGTGATACTTATTTCAATTGCATTTATAAGACACGTGGCTTCACTTCTGGGGTTTGCCAGAAACGTGACGTTAAAGTTAAACTATATAGTAGATGTTGCTTTACAACTTGCTGCACGCAAAAAACATTTACAACGATTGAGATTTAAAATAAGACACTTAAAATAATTTCCTCCCACCTTGCTAGGCCTCTGCTTTCTGCTGGGATGATGCCGCTAAACAATAACTTTTGTTGGCACGTCTTCTTGTGTCGACAGTTGAGAATCTCTGCTTATATTTAATAGTTCACTTCCCCATTGTATCCTTTTGACACCGATGGTAAGCAATAAAACACCATTTTAACGATTCTCTATTATTTTAAAATCACACAAAATAACAAGGTTATGTTTACAATATTTGTAAAGACCGATACAAAAATGTTACACGGATTTGAGAGCTTAAATTCGGCAGAAACAGACTGCTTTTATACTTCGTGGTAACAAACAACTGCAATTTGTTACAACAAACTTGACACGTGAATAATAAATGACGTTACACACCTAACCTAGAAATATTTATTCATTTTTAAATATACCCTTAATACACCTTAAAACTAAGCTAAATCTGGACTTCACTTTGTCTTGTATGCTAATTCCAGGAAATTTGTGTAACAAGCCGATTTTGCACATGAGGACTTGAATTTCTTCCAATTCCCTAAAAATGACAGATATCGTACCATTTCCACTTAAAATCATCGATGCATCGACCAAGAGAGTTCCGCTGTGGCTTCCTGTAGTTGTGGCTCTTGTTCCGGGACCCTGTAAATTCACACTGTAACCTAAAATGATTTGTAGTTTTTTACATCATATTTTCAACAGGCTACCGATAATCACTTGTTCCTCATATTGAATGTCTATTACTGCAAAAGCCTGTCTGCACTTGCACGCCGAAGTAAGTACACACTTTGCATTTTTTACTAAAGTAACACTGTCTTAAACACTTGTCTTTGTGGTTTATTGTTGCAGAAATGTCTTACATGTAAAGTACATTTTTTTTCTATAATTTTCAAGGTCAACTTTCTGGGGGATAAGTTGCATTACTGCAGGGTCCCTAGTTTTAATAATGTTGGTACATAGATTTTTAGTTCTTTTCTTCCACTTAAAAAATGATTTGTCATTTTGACAGATATGTCATAATTTAATATCGCTTGCTTCATTTTTGCATTTAAAATATTTCTTGGTTTTCTTTTTTTAACAGGCTTTATTGATGATGATGATTCCATGTTAAAAAAAGAAATTTGTCAAGAGTTTAAATTAAGAAACTTTCACATTCAAAATTGACACATAACCATAATTTTGAAAAAGTTCTACCAACACGAGGTATAAAAATTTCCTAGCGTTTTAATCACATATCTACCAACATTTTAACACTTTGACAATTATAGAAAAAAACGTACTCTACTGTTTTATATTAAATCATGGTTTTGCCCCATTATTTGGCAGGTCTTTGTAGTAATACTTATGTAAACAACTTTTGAAGACTTCCGAGTTGGCAACACGGCAGCAATAACTCCCACATGATATTTACATTGCCCCATGCCCTGTACTGCAAACTCACTGTGAGACGGACTATAGTTACTTCAAATTAATTTCATTCCTACCTGTGAATCTTCTCTCAATCTTTTTCCTTCCAGTGCTGCTTTGTATATCTGCTTCAGATCTTCATTTATCCTTCCTGTCTGTTTCTTCTTTAATACCAGATACAGATTACATCTCTTACTGCAAAATACTTCTATATGACCTTCCAATTTTGATTAACTCATTCAAGACGCAAAAAAAACGAAATAGTTTACTATCACAATATATGTATTTATGAAGATTAAATAACGATGGCTTTACATACTCCTTATATACAGTTTAATTCGTTTCTTGTAAATTACTCGATAGCAGTGACATGATAAAATGGAGGAATTACTGACCACATAGAATAGATAAAATTACAACACAAAATATTAATGTATCCGCACAAAACTGTCATATGTACAAAAGTGTCTTGGGCCTGGTAACTTCACGTTTTTGGTTTGTAAAATAAAATTACAAGAAACCAATAATTGCTTAAAATTAAACCAACAGCCATACAAAAACATGGCAAAAATAAAACTATGTTTACGCCTCTCTTCATTCACATACTCTGTTCCGACAGGAACAAGTATGAAACCATACGTCTACAATCATTACGTATTTGCAAAGAACCAAGATCACTCCACACAAATACGTAATACTCGATTCAAAAAACTAGATAAAATTTACTAAATAGCCGTACCTAAATAGAATTATCTAACAACAGGACTGTTCAAAACTGAGATCGACCAGTAAGTTTTGGACTGAAATGCAACAATATTTAAACGTAACTAAACTCACCAGAACTGTCACTAATCCAAGTCTTATTCTTGAACAATCCCGAAATATCCACACAAGTCAAGTTCACAAAACAAAGCAGCCACTTTTATCTTCTCCTGTCCCTCGAGCGATCACGTTCCTTATCTCGTTCTCTATCTTTATCATCGTCCCTATGCTTGGATTTCTTATACTTCTCTTTGTCATCCCGACTCGAATGCCTGTCGTCCTTGTTGTACCTATCGTCCTTATATTTTTCCTCGCGATATTTATCATCCCTATCCTTATCGTACTTCTTATC
This sequence comes from Agriotes lineatus, assembly GCA_940337035.1. Classification (NCBI taxonomy): domain Eukaryota; kingdom Metazoa; phylum Arthropoda; class Insecta; order Coleoptera; family Elateridae; genus Agriotes; species Agriotes lineatus. The sequence continues at coordinate 35,045,607 of OW679203.1, forward strand.
ATTCTTCTCGTGCCTATCCTTCTTGTCCACCTTCTCTTCATATCTGTCCTTCTCCGAGTACCGGTCCCGATCGCGCTCCTCTTTACTGTTGTACTTATCCTCTTTGTTGCTGTACTTGTCGTCTTTGCTGCTGTACTTGTCTTCCTTGGCATGCTTGTCCTCTTTGGTGTTGTACTTGTCCTTGTCGTACCGGTCGTTTTTGTCGTGCTTCTCGTACCTGTCTATGTACCGGTCGTTCTTAACATCCTTCTCGTTGCTTATAGACCTCGACCTTCTTTTGTCCCTGCAATAAAAATTTTTTTAAGGTCAAATAAAGCTACCTCACGTAAGTATTAGTTCGTTACTTCCAAAGATTAATGGGTCGAAGGTGTTTATGAATCAAAATGACAGGCGATGATTATACAGTTTCAGGAACATGGTTGAATACTAATAATTACAGAGAAAGTGCTTTTATACACCGGTGTATAGATAATTTAATGTCTGGACATACAAAATGCTTGTTTAAGACATGAATACAGAGAAAACTAAAATAAATGAATGAAATCATTTATGAGTTCTTTCCACTTCTTTTTGTCATTGTTTATTGGTTTTAACTGTGCAAAGGACAGAGAGAGGTTTCTCTCAATTCAATTTCTTTGAATTCTTTTGCTTAGGGAGTTTCATTATAATACCACGCTGCATGGATGTTCTCTTGTTTCCCCTTTTGTAAGATAGTGAGTTAGTGAGCTCTTTCCACTTTCTTTGTCATCAGTTTTAACTGTGCAAAGAACAATAAAATTTATTCCAGTATGTTCTTCCTCCAGGTTTGCCTTGGCTGTCCTTGAATTCCTTTGATTAGGGGGTTGCATTCCAATACCAAGGTGTATGAATGCTCTCTTTTTTTCCTTTCCACTTGTTTTGTCATCAGTTATTGGTTTTAACTGTGCAGAAGACATTGAGGCTTCCTCTAGCATGATCTTCCTCAAGATTTGCATTGAACATCCTTACATTCTTTAACTTAGGGAGTTCCATTCTAAGACCTAACTGCATGGATGTTCTCTTGGTTTTTCTTTTGGAATATAATGAATTAGTGAGGCCTTTCCACTTGTTTTGTCATCGGTTATTGGTTTTTACTGTGCAGAAGACATTAAGACTTCCTCCAGCATGTTCTTCCTCAAGATTTGGGTTGAACATCCTTGTATTCTTTAACTTAGGGAGTTCCATTGTAAGACCGAGCTGCATGGATGTTCTCTTGGTTTGTCTTTCGGAATATAATGAATTAGTGAGGCCTTTCCACTGGTTTTGTCATCAGTTATTGGTTTTTACTGTGCAGAAGACATTAAGACTTCCTCCAGCATGTTCTTCCTCAAGATTTGCATTGAACATCCTTGTATTCTTTAACTTAGGGAGTTCCATTGTAAGACCGAGCTGCATGGATGTTCTCTTGGTTTTTCTTTGGGAATATAATGAATTAGTGAGGCCTTTCCACTTGTTTTGTCATCAGTTATTGGTTTTAACTGTGCAGAAGACATTGAGGTTTCCTCCAGCATGTTCTTCGTCAACATTTATCTTGAACATCCTTGAATTCTTTAACTTAGGGAGTTACATTCTAAGACCTAACTGCATGGATGTTCTCTTGGATTTTCTTTCGGAATATAATGAATTAGTGAGGCCTTTCCACTTGTTTTGTCATCAGTTATTGGTTTTTACTGTGCAGAAGACATTAAGACTTCCTCCAGCATGTTTTTCCTCAAGATTTGGGTTGAACATCCTTAAATTCTTTAACTTAGGGGTTTCCATTCTAATACCTAACTGCATGGATGTTCTCTTGGTTTTTCTTTGGGAATATAATAAATTAGTGAGGCCTTTCCACTTGTTTTGTCATCAGTTATTGGTTTTAACTGTGCAGAAGACATTGAGGTTTCCTCCAGCATGTTCTTCGTCAACATTTATCTTGAACATCCTTGAATTCTTTAACTTAGGGAGTTACATTCTAAGACCGAGCTGCATGGATGTTCTCTTGGTTTTTCTTCGAGAATATAATGAATTAGTGAGGCCTTTCCACTTGTTTTGTCATCAGTTATTGGGCTTAACTGTGCAGAAGACATTGAGGCTTCCTCCAGCATGTTCTTCCTCAAGATTTGCATTGAACATCCTTAAATCCTTTAACTTAAGGGGTTCCATTTTAATACCTAACTGCACGGATGTTCTCTTGGTTTTCCTTTCGGAATATAATCAATTAGTGAGGCCTTTCCGCTGGTTTTGTCATCAGTTATTGGTTTTAACTGTGCAAGAGACATTGAGGCTTCCTCCAGCATGTTCTTCCTCAAGATTTGCATGGAACATCCTTAAATTATTTAACTTAGGGAGTTCCATTCTAATACCTAACTGCACGGATATTCTCTTGGTTTTTCTTTCCATATATAATGAATTAGTGAGACCTTTCCACTTGTTTTGTCATCAGTTATTGGTTTTAAATGTGCAGAAGACATTAAGGTTTCCTCCAGGATGTTCTTCCTCAAGATTTGCATTGAACATTCTTGAATTTTTTAACCTAGTAAGTTCCATTCTAATACCGAGCTACATGGATGTTCTCTTGGTTTTTCTTTCAGAATATAATGAGTTAGTGAAGCTTTTCCACATTTTTTGTCATCAGTTATTGATTTTAACTGTGCAGAAGACATTGAGGCTTTCTCCAGCATGTTCTTCCTAAAGATTTGCATTGAACATACTTAAATTCTTTAACTTAGGGAGTTCCATTGTAATACCTAACTGCATGGATGTTCTCTTGGTTTTTCTTTCCGTATATAATGAATTAGTGAGACCTTTCCACTTGTTTTGTCATCAGTTATTGGTTTTAACTGTGCAGAAGACATTGAGGTTTCCTCCAGCATGTTCTTCCTCAAGATTTGCATTAAACATCGTTAAATTCTTTAACCTAGGGAGTTCTAATACCGAGCTGCATGGATGTTCTCTTGGTTTTCCTTGCGAGATATAGTGAATTACTTAGGCCTTTCCACTTATTTTGTCATCAGTTATTGGTTTTAACTGTGCAAGAGACATTGAGGCTTCTACCTCCAGCATGTTCTTCCTCAAGATTTGCATTGAACATCCTTGAATTCTTTTACCTCGGGAGTTCCATTCTAATACCAAGCTGCATGGATGTTCTCTCGATTTCTCTTTTGGGATATAGTGAATTAGTGAGGTCTTTCCACTTGATTTTGTCATCAGTTATAGGTTTTAACTGTGCAAGTGGCATTGAAGCTTCCTCCAGCATGTTCTTCCTCACGATTTGCATTGAACATCCTTGAATTCTTTAACCTCGGGAGTTCCATTCTAATACCGAGCTGCATGGATGTTCTCTCGATTTCTCTTTTGGGTATAGGGAGTTAGTGAGTTCTTTCCACTTGTTTTGTCCTCAGTTATTGGTTTTAACTGTGCCGAAAACATTGAGGTTTCCTCCAGCATGTTCTTCCACAAGATTTGCATTGAACATCCTTGAATTAATCAACTTAGGAAGTTCCATTCTAATACCGAGCTGCATGGATGTTCTCTTGGTTTTTCTTTCGGAATATAATGAATTAGTAAGGCCTTTCCGCTTGTTTTGTCATCAGTTATTGGTTTTAACTGTGCAAGAGACATTGAGGCATCCTCCAGCATGTTCTTCCTCAAGATTTGCATTGAACATCCTTGAATTCTTTAACCTCGGGAGTTCCATTCTAATACCAAGCTGCATGGATGTTCTCTCGATTTCTCTCTTGGGATATAAGGAGTTAGTGAGTTCTTTCAACTTGTTTTGTCATCAGTTATTGGTTTTAACTGTGCAGGCGACATTGAGGTTTCATCCAGCATGTTCTTCCACAAGATTTGCATTGAACATCCTTGAATTATTCAACTTAGGAAGTTCCATTCTAATACCGAGCTGCATGGATGTTCTCTTGGTTTTTCTTTCGGAATATAATGAATTAGTAAGGCCTTTCCGCTTGTTTTGTCATCAGTTATTGGTTTTAACTGTGCAAGAGACATTGAGGCATCCTCCAGCATGTTCTTCCTCAAGATTTGCATTGAACATCCTTGAATTCTTTAACCTCGGGAGTTCCATTCTAATACCAAGCTGCATGGATGTTCTCTCGATTTCTCTCTTGGGATATAAGGAGTTAGTGAGTTCTTTCAACTTGTTTTGTCATCAGTTATTGGTTTTAACTGTGCAGGCGACATTGAGGTTTCATCCAGCATGTTCTTCCTCAAGATTTGCATTAAACCTCCTTGAATTCTTTAACCTAGGGAGTTCCATTCTAATACCGAGCTGCATGGATGTTAGTGAGCACTTTAAAATTTTGTTTGTTATTGATCATGGATTATAACTGCAAAGGACAGTGAGATTTCTTCAAAGGGTGTTCTTCCATCAGGTTTACCCTGACCGTCCTTGAATTCTCTTGCCTAGAAAGTTCCATTTTAATACCGAGTGGCATGGATGTTCCATTTATTTCTCTTTTTGGAAGAGAGTGAGTTAGTGAGCTCTTTCCACTTCTTTTTGTTATCAGATATTAGTTTTAACTGCGTGAAAGACATTGTGTTCTGTGAAAGACATAGTGTTCTTGTTTCTACACCAATTTTCGTGTTAAAGGCTCTAGTGAAAATTATTACATCTTTTTTGTCTGTATCTCTTTCATAAAGTATACTGTAAAATTGTTCCATTTTTTCACATCTGCTAATTCTTGATCTTTGCCCCAATGGTTCTCTTAGAAAATGGTTTGGAAAATTGAGACTTTCTGTTTTCATTGCTAACCAACGTGTGGGTAGCTTTCAAGACAATGACCAATCATTGTCTTGAAAGTTAGTTTTTTGTTGCTATTGATGCTTCTTTTTTACCACCCCATTCCAAACTTTCTTCCATTAATTTCAGTTTCTTGTAGCTGACTACTTCCTCTTTTTCTCTTTCTTCTCTGGTATTAGTGTTACTATTTTCCTACGTTATTTTTCTTACTAATGTGGTTTCTGCATTGCAAGTTTCTCCTGTAATATCTCATTTTGTTGTTGGTCTTCTTTTCATTTCTCCACTTGACTTCCTTTTTTATTAGTGCTAATTTCATAGCTCTTATTCCTTCTCCGTATTGTTTCACTCCATCATTATATGTTTAGAACCCTTTTCTCCTTTTTTTGTTTCACTTTTGATATCCCTTCATTTCTTGTGTCATGTCTTTCATTAGTTTCTGTAGCTTTTTCTTGTTTTGTTCGATGCTTCTACTTAGAGCTGTTCTTGGTATCGTTATGGTTTTTTGAAGAGTTTGTTGTGTATGATGTTTTCTTCTTCTAAATTTCAAATATATTCCATATATAATAAAGTACTAGCTAGTCAAGTCACCGTTATATTTACAATTATTCCTGAAACGAAGTACCTACTAGTTAGATGCCGCACTTTGTTTCGTAAACACTTTCAACGGGAGATTTATATTTTATCATATTTCTGTTTTTCTCTACGCAATCATATTTAAATTTGCATATTACAATTCTATTGGTAAGCTCAATTTAGTTAGAGGCATTTGGTTTTTGTTTTTTCTTTGAATTATTCAAAGTTTAGATGAAAGAGCAGAGCTCCTGACTTCATCTGAATCTCGTCTTCCAATTGAGCAGTAAGTTAGAATATTATTTTATTGTAAAAACAACGCTCAATAAAGGTAATAATCATTGTTATTAAATCCTACAGCAACAAACTTTAACAAGAATTCCACAACTTACCTCGCTTTCCTTGAAATTTTGTTGTGAGGCGAGTTGCTCCTCGACCGGGAGTAGCTCATCCGGCGCTTGTGGCTCTTCTTGTGGTTGCGGGACGGCGTCCGGCTGCGGGATCTGACGTGCTTCTTGGACCGCTTGTGGTGCTTACTGACCGGCGAGTGGCTGGGCGACTTGGAGCGCGACCGCTTCTCTGCCGCAGGTACTATGTGGCTTCCCGACCGGCTGATGAACCCACCCCATGCGTTGTGTGCCCCCGACGACTTCTGTGCACTTGGACTAGACGGACTATTGTTATTTGGCGTGTTGTTCCCCGAGTTCCCTCTCGCTTTCACCTTGGCATCCTGGTATTTCTTGCACAGCTCTTCTATTTTCTTCTCTAGGATGTCCACGTTAATCTGAAAATAAATATTTTGTTTATTATTAATAATGCACTGCTACTAAATTTAATTGTTTGCTATGAGCAAGGTTTAGGCACACGGAATAACAGGTCTATGGAGACTAATGACTAATTTGCAAGACTGATGTCTGCTCTATCCTTCTAAAACTCCTGTAGAATATTTGATCTATCCACATTCTATTCTAGAGCAGTCGAAGTTCCCACTTTGTAGGTGTAGTCTACGAATCAGAATCTGGCATATTTATGGCATTACCAGAGTTATTCTTTATTACACATGTAAGGTACACTGGTTTGCCTACACTACTCAAGCAAGTGGTCAAGGAAGTTCAAGCCAAGTTATTATTTAATGCCATGTTCGAGGTTATGATGTGCATTGCCCCGATCGATGCTTAATGTACACTCAATAAAATAAGTTTGTAAAAATAATAAAATACACGAACGGAAGCGAAAAAAACCAAACAGAAACCCCAAAACTTAAAAAAAAGAACATTAAATAGAACTCGATAAACTCACAATTAGAGAACTTCATAAACATCAAAAAAATACAAAAAAGGTGTAGAGATGACATGGCAACCAACGAATAACTAATGATTGCCTGAAGAAGCTGTTTATGTATCAAAGTAACCTTTTTAATGGAATAATATAGAGCAGTAGAAAGGCATAATCGTGGTAGTTTTATTAAAAAAAATTGAAGCAATAAAAAACTACAAATCCATCTTATACCAACTATATATTGTAATGATCGCCCCCAAATTATGTAAAAATAATAAGATAAATAAATAGGGACGTATCACACAGATTAGAATAAAAAGGTTTTAATAATAGAATTCAATATTGTGTCAATCTCAGGGCTCATTAAAATGATGTTGTAATTACCTGCTAAATAAATGGTTTATCGCTATTTGTATTTTATTTGCAATTAATTAAAGCAAAGTTTCGGTCTAGCATGAGAAAAACAACAGTTTTCAAAGGCATAGGTTCAACAACTTGTATTACAAATACTTTTGTGTAAGATAAATTAACTAGTATGGCAATTGCTTAAATTCATATTTGACAGCTCTAATCTTAAATTGACTGTAAACACAAACAGTTCGCTTGTACAAGAAACTAGCGTAAATTGAATTCCAAACACCTAACATGGGAAAATCACATCAGGTACAATACAATGCAAACAATCTGACGTAATTTCCGGCTAACCTGGTTTTGTTTCAGTGGCGCAAAACGATGCGCGATGTACATTTGTTTAATTTCCTGCCAAATCTCCAAATCTCTGCATTTCCTGAAGACGCCACCTCGATTACCCGGATCTGGATGAATCTATGCAGCTGGGACCACGTTCAGACCTCGTACGATGTTTAATCTTGATGAAACCCAAAATTTATGTGCCTTCAGCCTTCCCTGTGAATTTTACATTGCAGGGGCTTCGTTGGCTGGCTTCACACAATGAAAAAATGCCACGGCAATTACAAACTTGGTGATAGCTTCTTCCTCCAAATTTCTACACTCAGGCACTCATGACGGTCTGCTGTACATGCTACACATGATCCTTGCTGGCCGATACTTCTAACTATTGGAAAAGGGGCCCCCTTTACGGACGTACTTGGATGAGCCGATCTCTATTCACTGGGATGTATGAGGTACGTAAATTAAGTGATGAGACTGGTAACGTATCATTCGATCTGGCAACACTGGAGACGCGGAACTTGGAGGGGCGATAGGTGAACATGTGATACGCCTTCAGTACGAGTTTGAACTCGCTCGAGACATTTGGTTGTCAGTAGCGATTTTTTTTGTGAAACAGTTTTTTCTAGAACGTTCTAAAATGAGTGACATCAATTTCGAGCAACCGTGTGCTATCATTTTTTGCTTTAGACTTGGGGACAGTGCAACGGAAACTTTTGCAAAACTTGAGCAGGCCTACGCAGACAGTGTTTTGTCAATGGCAGAGGTTTTTCGGTAATTTGAGGCATTTTCACGCAGCGGAAGGCCTCAATCTTCAAAGAATCGATGAAAATGTCGACTGAATCCGAGATCTTGTACGTGCAGATCGTCGGCTGACAGTCAGCATCATTGGGGAAGAGTTGAATTTGACTCACACTACCGTTCATCAAATTTTGACCAATGAATTGGGAATGCGCCTTATCACAGCAATTTCAATAAACGAAGTTTTTGGCCAGTAAAAACATTCCTGTGGCTTCTCAGCCTCCTTACTCGCCTGACTTGAGTCCTGGTGACTTTTTCCTCTTGCCGAGACTGAAAAATCACCTCAATGGAAGTCATTTTGGGACACTTGAAAACATTCAAACGGCTGTAACCCAACTAGCTAAAGGCTATTCCAGTTACAGAGTTCCAACACTGCTATTAAGATTGAAAGAACCGTCTCCGGCACTGTGTGGCTTCCGAAACAAGTTATTTTGAGGGAGAGAATATTGAATTGTAATTCTATTCGAATAAAGACTTAATTTACACACCTTGTATTAACACACTGAAATTTACACTCAAAGATGCTCTGCACACTGATGAATATGAAAAACCACTTTTTTTCTCAACAGAAAACTTTTTAATATAAAAATTTAACAGAAAACTGGGAGCACCTCTTGCACTCAACACAAATTTTACAAGCTTGTTTTATTGTTATTAACAATTGACTGTCTCGTATCCTAGTAACCTAGACATACAATTGTTTTATGAAAAAAGTTTTGGTTTAATGTTTTTACAAGAACTAAAGTTCTGATATAATGTTTTTAACATGGGAACTAAACTGTCTTTTTCTTCGAAATTGTCAAACTTAACACTTTGCTCTTCAGTTTTAAATGTACTGTTTCAGATGTTTATTTTAGCACTGCACAATGTCTATGTTCTTTGATAGGTAGCCTAATTGCTCATTGCAATCTTTACTTCCTCTCTGCTTTGCACCGTTTCTTTACCCATCAGTCGTCTTGCCACTTGCGCGTGATACAAACTTTTACTCATAACTAGGGATGTCGTACCCGGTCTAAAATCAAACCCGGGTACCCGGGGGTACCCGAAATATATTTAAAAAATGTTAGCGTACATCGGAACATTCGTTACGCCGCGAGTTTTAAACTGAACTAAATTGAAATAGTACCTACTCTACCATCAAAATCACACAGAGGATGTTTACGTTACTTCATCGCATACTGACGCGATTTAATGGTACTATTGACTGGTTGAATATTTCCGTGAAGGGGATTTATTATATGAAACAAGAAACATTATGTAGTATGGGATGGGGCGATTCTGGTTATTACTGCATGCTTATGTTTTTCTAGAGCTTATTCCTACTGTTTTTAAGTTTTTATAATCTTCTCCGAAAAACGCTCACTTACTAGAGATTACATAATTTACTAGTCGGGTACCCGGGTCCTGAAAATATACCCGGGTTGACTATTACCCGGGTCGACTACACAAACCATCTCTGTATTACATTAAAATTCATATTATTGTATTGATTTCCCCAAACTCAAATCTGTCAGCTACATAAATTAAAGCTGCGCTTGCCATTCTGAACATCAATTATGAATAGAACGCTGAACGTAACCCTCTTGATTCTGCCTTATCTAATGCCAACCTTTCTCAATCAAATTATAGTTACTGCTAATCACATCACGTGAAAAAAAGAGGTCACAGAGATTCCTGAGATCAGTTACAGGAAATACATTATCGAACCAACAAAGCACGAACTACAAATATCCAGTTCAAATGAAGAAATAAAACAAAAATATTTACAGAAATGTTGCAAACTTTAAGGAGCTACGCTTTCAAAATTTTTATTAACATGTCTAAAGGCAATAACAAAAAATATAGTATTCTGGTTGAGTTGATGTGGGAACTTACAAGACATTAATAAATAATAGAAAAGTGAATATTAGCCTGTACGAGTGTTCGGTTTATGAGTACGCTAGGGTGTTGAAATGTTACAAATGTTCAGGATTTAATCATATTGCAAAAGACTGTAAACTGGAAGTTGCATGCCCGAAATGCAGTGGACAACATGAGCAACAAAATTGCACTCAGGTTGACCCAAAGTGCATTAATTGTATTAGAGCTAATGAAAAATACAATATTGTTTTAGATGTTAAACATACTGTCTGGGACCGTAAATGTCCATGTTTAATTAAGATTGAACAAATCGTCAAGGGTAGAACACTTTATGTGAGTGATAGTAAATAGCAATTAACCATAATGTGTTTAAATATTGAAAGTTTATTACCAAGGATTGATGAATTTAGAAGGTATGTTGAAACAATAAGGAATAAAAATGAAATTATAGCTCTTACAGAGGCAAGTATAACAAAATAAATATTCGCGGATATGTAACTGTTACATGTGATTCAACAAGCCGACACACAGGAGCTATAATTTGTTACGTAATAATATAGAGTACAAAGTAGTACAAAATATTCGTTTTGAAAAGGACTTATGGTGTTTAATAATTAAAATTAAGCAAGTCCTTCTGATGATTGTGTATAGGTCTCCCAGCTCAAACAAACCAAATTTTTTAAGACAACTTGATTAATATTATGATGAATTAATGTTTGGTAATGAACAGGTTTATGTGATGGGTGACTTTAATATTGATTTTCATAAGAGTAGTTTTTATGAATCAAAAACTATTAAACAGTAGAACGTAGAAAATATAATAGAAGTAGATGAGTTACCACAGACGCATATTAGTTGTAATGTCCCGAATAATACTGTGCTACTAAAAAAATTTACTAAAAAAATGACCACGATTTTATGATGAATATAGTGAATGAAATAAAAAAGGATGTGGGTCTGCGGATATAGTTGATATTATAAAGGCTGGTGGATGTAAATTAAGAAAAGAGATCGTCAAGGTTATTAATGAATCTACACAAGAATCTAAAGTTCCCAGTCTGTAGAAAAATTCAGTTATAACCCCAGTACCTAAAGTAAAAAATACGAAAAAATGTGAAGAATATAGGCCAATAAACACTTTCCCTTTACCCGAAAAAATTATGGAAATGCACGTAAAAAAGCAGTTGTTACAGCATTTAGCAGATAATAATACACTGATAGAAAACCAATCAGGATTTTGGGAACACCATTCATGTGAAACATCTATTCAGCTAGTCATTTCTAAATGGAGAGAGTCGATAGAACAAAATGAAATTGTATTGGCTGTTTTTGTAGATTTTAAAAGGGCGTTTGAAACCATCAACCGAGATGTTATGATACAAAAACTAAAAAAATATGGAGTGGTTGAGGAAGCAAATAAATAGTTTGAAGACTATCTACATGACAGACGTCAGCAAGTGAAAGTGGACAGTTATGTGTCAAGTAAACTAGAAGTGAAATTCGTTGTGCCTCAGGGATCCGTCTTAGGTCCTCTTCTGTTTATATTGTATATAAACGACATAGCATCGTGTTTTGAAGAAGACACAATAATTAATTTGTTTGCGGATGATACAGTGATCTCCGTTTATGGAAAGTCAATTGAGGAAGTACTGGGTAAGATGCAAAAAGACAATTAAGTCATTTTGAGGAGTGGTTACGAAACAACTTTCTGTTTGTAAATACAAAAAAAAAACTAAAGTTATGGTATTTGGAACTAATGTAAATGTAGAACTTATAACTAAATTAAAACTTCTGAACAATGAATTAGATTATGTTTTGGATTGTAAATATCTAGGTTTAATTATAGACAACCAATTGGATATGTGATAGACAAAATTAGTAAACGTGTAAATAACTTCTATAGAATTAGGGATAGCTTATCTATGTTCTCAAGATTAACTGTGTATACGTCAATTATAGCCCCACATTTTGAATATTGTCCGACCATTTTTTATTATTGTAATGAGACAGAAAAGAGAGCTCTCCAAAAACAACAAAATGGGGCAATGAGAATTATTTTAAAGGCAAATAAATATACACGGATTAATAATATGTTACAATGTTTACAGTTTATGAGTATTAAACAAAGATTAATTTTTAATAATATGATATTTATATTTAAAATGATACATAAGATGCTAACAACGTATATGTCAAATAATATTAAGTTTGTAAATGATTTACATAGTTATAATACCAGAACAGCAACCAATATTTACGTACCTTCTGTAAAGAAAGCAGTAACCAAGCAATCGCCATTTCATGATGGTTTAGTTCTGTACAATGACCTGCCACTACATATGCGTCTTATTAATAACATTAAGGAGTTTAGGAGAAATATTGTGCAATATGTTAAAAGTGGTTTCTAAATGTACCTGATTAATTTTTTTTTTTGTTCTTTTTGGATAGGTTTTGTGTATTTTGTTATATGTTGTTGAAAGTATGTAACAGAGATTTGCTAATAAACTGTTACTTACTTACTTACTTACTGACTGACTGAATAGAAATGTGGAAAACACTAAAACAAATGTTTTTCATCATCTAGCGACCCTGAAACATGAAGATCTGAAGAAATCTCAGAGAGTGATTTTTTCGCGATTACAATACTTCCTCCATCTTTTAGACGAAGGAAGTAATAAAGGATAACTTCCTACATATTTACTAGATGAATTAATATTTATTGAAGATGTATATAAATAATACAAGGATTAAAGGTGATCCTTATGTAACGATTTTATTTAATGTATTATGTACATCTCAAATGAATAAAGTTCTTTTATCCACCATAACCTTATAATTGAAGTTTTATCCACACTTATACACCATCTAAAGTACCACTTTATCCACTAGTGGAATAATGAAATTACTTTTTGCACTTCCGGGACTAAAGTTGATACTTTAGTCACCGTAAACAGGGACTAAAGTAGCTCATTTAATCCCTAGGGACTAAAGTAAAAATGATACCGTAACTATGGTAAATTTATGTACACACGAGGTTAGTAGGTTAGGTTTTGTTTATCATTTGACACACACTGACGCAAAACTTAACCTGCAAATCTCGAATTTGACATATACTGACAATACACTTCAGTACTGCCAACCTGCTGCAATTCAGTTTTTATTAAATTGTAAGTTAGTTTCCAAATTGACAGATTCCAAATTTTGGAAATGTTTGATGATAATGTTCCCAAAAGTGCAAAAAATAGAGTATATACCTCGGGACTAAAGTGCCTTTAGTGCACTTTAGTCCCTCATGATATAATATACTATTAATAATTGAATAACTCAAAACTCAAGCGCGATATCGATGGGGACTTTTGAGACATTATTTGTAACGTCAAAATAAAAGTGTATGCAAAATTTCAGCTCACTTAGATTTTTTCGGCAGGCGGATCCTAATGTAACTGAACTACTATTCGAGAACTAAGATGGAAGAAGCAAGGCAAAATTACCAAAAAGGACTTCACAATACAGTGAAGTCCGGTTATAACAAACCTCAAGGGACTGTAGAAATTGGTTTGTTATAGCCAAAGTTCGTTACAAGAGTTACAACAACAAAAAATGTGCGAGTTATTATAGACTTATTTTATTATTCATAATCAGCCACATTTGTACAATAAGTATAGAAACATTTATGTAAGAACGATAAACACGTATTTAATGGATATTTATTTAAAAAAATCGGATATTTTTGTCTGCTTAGTATTACTAGCCGAATAAAGTTTGTCTACGTAAGCATCCAGTTCGGCAAAACTATTTAATATACTATCCGGAATATTACGCGATTGCAGAAAATAGCGGATATCATTTATTTTCTTAATTGCCTCATGTACTGTTGGAATGGCAAGATGATAATAATAATAATAATAATAATAGTTTATTTGTAAAATTTTGCAAACAATATAATTTTTTATATTTTCTAAAATATTACAATACATTTTATATATCTTCTTAATTAGCAAATAAACAAATTTAACCCATAAAGTTTAAATAACTGTCTATGGGTTTCTTTTTAAACATAATATTATTGTTGACGAAGAATTTAAACTAATTCATTTTACTTGATTTTCAAAAAAATTTAAAAAAATAAGAAGTAATGAGAAGAGACAATAAAAAGGTGAAATCGATGGTCCAGTTAAAAAATATTACAATAACAATATAAATATAACTATGTAAAGCATAGTTTTTTAAGGAAATATATTATAAAAAATATCATAAAAATGCTTTACAGATTTCTTAAAGTGATGTAATGATTTGATTTAATAGCTTCTAGCAAGAAGTTATAAAATCTCGGCCCAAGATACACATGATTTCTCTGTCCAATAGATTTTGTTGAAAACGTAGTCTTGAATGCAAATGGTTTGAGACGAGTCTGGTACTGATGACCAATCGAGACAAAATTGTTTTTATTCTTATACATAAATAACACCACTGTAAAAAAGTATAGTTGTCCTGGATGCAATATTTTTGCTTTACAATAAAGTAAATTTGATGGATAGGTGGCGTCCTTATTTAGTACAATACGGATAAATTTTTTTGGAATTATTTCTAATTTTTTTAGGTAAATATTAACAGCACTACCCCATCCAACAATTCTATAATATAATCGGGATTCGATCAGTGCGTAATACACTTTTTTTAGATCAAAGCTATTTAAAATAAATTTTAATTGTTTAAAGCGGAATAATATTGATCTTAGCGTTCGGACTAAATTATCTATATCATCGTTCCATCTCAAATGCCTGTCTATAATTACACCCAGATATTTTATGTTTTTTGTCTCATCCACTTTGGTCTGCAGGTCTATAGGGGCAATTTGTTTTTGTAGCAAGTGAATGGTACGTATTTGGTTTTGTCGAAGTTGATTGTTAGTAATTTATAATCAAACCAATCTTTTACAATTTTTAGATCCCTCTCTGCTTTTGTTCTCAGACCTGGCCAGGAGTCATCTTGATAAAAAATTGCTGTGTCGTCTGCAAAACTAATTATTGTGCCCAAAGTATTTAATTGAAATAGATCATTAAGATATATAATGAAAAGTATTGGCCCTAACACAGTGCCTTGGGGCACTCCATATTCAACTGTGCATTCAAGGCTCTTTACTTTGTTTATTTGTACAAATTGTTTTCGACCAGTTAAATAGCATTTCATTAATTTTAAAGCAATGCCTCTGAATCCTATGTTTTCTAGCGAATCTAATAAACGGAGATGACTAACAGTATCAAAGGCCTTAGCTAGATCTAAGAACATGCACAGAGAAGGCTTGCTGTTTTCTAAGGAATTATTAATAAGAAAAATTTATTTAAATAATCATTAATTCTTTTCTTTATAATCTTTTCAAATATTTTCGCCAGATTACTAATTACAGAAATTGGTCTGTAATTGGACACCTCAATTTTGTCGCCTTTTTTATATAAGCGCTTTACAACAGCTATTTTAAATAATTCAGGGACAGAACCAGTCTCTATAATTTTGTTTATTAAGAAAACAATCGGTGGAACTATACTTTCTGAAATTACTTTCAGTACTTCAGTTGTGATATTATCAAATCCAGGTGTAACATTGGTTTTTAATTTGGATATTATATTTGCAATTTCATATTCATTAATTGGCGTTAAATAAATGGAAGACGATAATGATTGTAATCTAGATGGAGCCTTAGCTACCGGTTTAATTTTAGAGGCAAGATTTTTACCAACACTAACAAAAAATTTATTAAATTCATTTGTTACTTCAGATACATTGGAAGTCAGTATTCCAGTTTTAATTTTAATTTCTTTAATATCACTAGTTTTTTATGAGAATTTGTAATTTCATTAACAATATTCCAGAACGATTTACTATCGTTATTTGCCATATTCTCAATTTTTTATTTAAAATACCTAGCTTTCGTTTCTTTAATTAAGTTATTCAATTTATTTCTATACGTTTTAAACTCATTTTTTAATTTAATATCGAATGGATTCTTTTGTAATTCCCAATATAGTATATCTCTTTTGTTTATTGACGTCACCAATCCAGCAGTTATCCAATTTCTTCTTTTTGTATCTTTGTGTTTAATTTTTTTTGTAACAGTACTAGAATTTAATGCGATTGTTATACTATCTGTGAGTAAAACAGCCAATTGATCCGTACTTTCTGTATTATAATATTGAACCCACTGCAAGCTATTCATGTTTAACCTCAATTGATCATAGTTTAAAAATTTACTTAACTTATTTTGTTTTACATTAGGACAAGTTTGATTTATTACTGAAAGTGATAAGCTTATGGTCAGTTATATTTGTTTTAAAAATTGCTGACACTACATCGTTTATATCCTCTTTCGTCTTTAGAAATAAATGATCAACACAAGACTTGCTATTTTCTTGTACCCTTGTGTAACTGTTTATCATTGATATGATTCCAAAATTGCTCATGATATATTTTCTACAATATTTAAATTTATATCACCAACAATAATACTGTAGTCAGCATTTTCAGTACTAATAGGATTTAAGTAATTATCGAGTTCTGTTAAAAATAAATCTAAACTAGAGGGTGATCTGTATATGGCTGTAATTAATATCACTTTATTACAAATTTTTTATTTAACTTGAATTGCTCGATTTTGTTTGATATTTATTATTTTGTATTGAAAATTTAATGATTTTTTAATTAACACTACAACACCATCATTTTGATTATAAACTCCCTCATTATAAATAACATCGTAGTCAATTGGACAAAAAAATTCAGGATCTCGAATCTGCCAGGTCTCAGTTAATACTATACAATCATATTCAACACCAAGTTGATTTAAAAATATCTTTAGTTCATCAAAATTTTTATTAATACTGCATATATTTATATGAAATAGATTAAATTTCTTATTATTTTCATCATTTTGTAAGAAAATATTGGCAGTCACCGGATCATTGATTTCAACTGCATTTACAGGAACAAAATTATAATCTCTTATATACTGATTCATATAACTGCAAAGATCCAAAATGAAGGATCAAGAAAAAGAAAAAAAAAGTAAATGAAGTAAGATGAAGCCCGCCATGCGTCCCGCTCTCTAAAATTATATAACAAAATAAAAATATACTAAAGATAACAGAGTGCTTACCCAAATAAAATAAAATAAATTTAATATAAAACCTATCACACACATGTACATATAAATTTATCTGACTATTTACAAACTTAAACTGTATTCAGGTATAGTAATGATTTAAGTAAACATTATTTACGTTTATGGCTCAGAGGGAATCCAATTGAGCTGCAGTTGTAATCCTGTGCCTTCTCGCCCCATCTCTAATGTTAATCACACCGTCACTGGTCCAGCAATTCTTCCAATCAAATTTATCGGCTGCCAACTTCAGTAATTCATGTCTGTCTTTAGTTAAGTCTTCATAAACGCGTATACCGGTAAAATTCTTCTTATTTTTAATAAACAACATTTTCGTTTTAAAGCTGGTAAACTTCACAATCACTGCACGATGTTTGTTATCGATTTTTCGGACCATTCGGACAAGGGCAACTCGTCATCTGAATCATATTCTTGTACTTGTTCTGTATTAAAAAATCCCCCATGTCTGAAGCAATTAGCTATCATTCAAATATTGTATCTTTTTTTTTTAATCTTTCGACCCAACTTCTATTGCAAGAAAATTCTTGCCCATTGTTTAATTGCATCCCCAACTGTTTAAAATAGCACCACTAATAGTAACTTTAGCATGTCTTTGCTGTTTAAACCACTTTAAAAGTGCGTTATCAACATTTGCAATTTTTAAGTAGATGATTTTTTCTTTCAAATACTTCAATAATTTTTGTTTTGTCTTTCCATATGGTAGCAACCGTCGATTTGCTAATGTTACGTTCACGGCATACTTCACTTCGTTTTTTACCGTGGTTGAGTTCATGTACAATTTCGTATTTTGTTTTTAAGGTGAACGACAATCGCGATATTTTTGAACCCCCCATTGCACAACCGTCTTCTCTGAATACTCAAAACTACTACATCCATACAAACTTCCGTCACCAATTCGCACAATCTGCTTACCTAAACAATTCACTAGCCATAATAAATTTGGGACTTCACACCAGTTCTTGCAAGCAGGTTCGCTATAAAAGGAAACTTTTTTCTTTTTTACATAAAAAATGGACCATTATAAGCGAAAGTTTGCTATATGCGTGTTCGGTGCAACAGAAAAATTTTAGCATAAGTTGTAATGGGAATTTTGGCGGAACTTTTAATTTAGTTCCTTATAACCGGTAGATCGTTACAAGCGGGTTCGGTATAAGCGGTCTCTACTGTATTATACTCAGGGGGAACAAAGCAGGGAACAGGATTTATAGTGGACAGAAGAATAAAAATAGTAAGTTGTAAACCTATCAATGGTAGAATATGCTACTTAAGAATTGAAATGAAACCTGTAAATATGTCTATTAGCTGCGTATATGCGCCTACAGAAGTCGAGAGTCAGGAGGTAAAAGATAAATTCTATGAATTGGAACAGATATATGAGAAGGTACCAAACCAGGATACGTTGCTTTTATTAGATTCAAATGCAAAAATTGGAAACAAAACTATGTAAGTGAAGTTGCAGGAAAACAAATGACAATGGAAATAGAATATGTAATTTTGCTATAGCAACAAATATGACGATTAGCAGTACCCATTTCAAACACAAAAGAATACGTAAGGAAACATGGATGATACCAGGAACAAATAAACCACATACTAATAAACAAGAGCCACAAAAGGATAATTAAAGATGTCAAGTCATATAGAGGCGCAAACGCAGATACAGATCACTACATGATAGTGGCAAAAATTAAAAGAGACTATAAAAACCACATGATAGGCAAATATGTATATAAAAAGTGGAATATTGAAAAACTGTATACAAAGGCGGGAAGAATGAAATACGTGAAAAAAAATTAACAAAGAGATGAAAGAAAAAGTGCATAAAGTGGATATAGAGGAAGAATGGGAAGACATCACAAAAATAATACTAACAGGTGCAGCAATTGGATACAAAGAAAGCAAGACTAAAAAGCAATGGTACAACGACGAACGTCAAAAAGTAATAAACACAAAGAACGAGGCACGAAAAAAATGGTTAAAAACAAAAAAAGAAGAGAGTCTAGAAAGATACAAAGACAATAAAAGAGCAGCTCAGAAGATCTGCAGACGAAGCAAGAAGGTTTGGATGGATGAGCTAGAACAGAACAATAAAAATAACAACACAAGAAAGTTCTATCAACAAATTAATGACCGAAAGAGAAAGTATCCAGTAAAAACAAGAGGACTAAAGGACAAACTCAGCAATACAGAATACGATGAGAAAAAGAAGAGAGTCATATGGAGAGAACACTTTTATAAACTGCTATATGAAACAGAAGAGGAAGAAAGAAAATATGAACAGGAAGAAAATGAAAATATAACAGAACCCACCTACGAGGAAATCAGAAACATCATAACGAAAATAAAAAATGGGAAAGAACCTGGATGCGACCAAATAAATGGAGAAATGTTGAAGTATGGAGAGAGAAATTGCATAAAAGATTATACAACCTGATTAAAGAGAAATGGAAAGAAGAGAAAATGCCAACAGAATGGGAAATGGGAATAATCATACCAATACCAAAACAGGGTGATTTGGAAGAATGCAAAAATTACAGGGGTATCTCACTATTAAACACAATGTATACGATATTTACAACTTTAATCTAGAAAAGACTTACAATACACACAGAAAAAGAAATCGGTGAATATCAAATGGGATTCAGACCAGGATGATCGACAACAGATGCATTACATGTCGTACACCAAATAATGAAAAAATTCTATGAACATGAAATCCACCTACACCTGTTATTTGTAGACTATAAACCACCATTCGACAAAATTAAAAGACAAAAACTTATACAAATAATAAAAACAATTGGGGTGCCAGAAAAACTAAGACAATGTATACAACCAACAATGAAGAACACAAAAGCAATAGTAAAAACAAGAGACAGGCAAACTGAAGAATTCAGTAAATGTACAGGGAACAATAAGAAATAAAGAAGCACAAATAATAGCCTATGCTGATGACATAGATACTCATTATATCAAAATCGTAGAATAAATTAACAGAAGTCTTTAAAATTTTGGAAAAAGGATCAGGTGAAATAGGACTTGTAGTAAATAAAAGCAAAACTAAATATATGAAATGCCAAAGAGAAAAGAAAGAAGATATTAAAGAAGTAAAAATAGATAAATATACTATTGAAAGAGTAAGATCCTTTAGCTATTTGGGTGTGCAAATAAACTATAATAACGACTGAAGCGAAGAAATAAAGAAAATAATATGGCTTTAAAGCATTCTACGCAAATTGCAACTTATTAAAGAGCAAAAAAATAAAATACGAGTATACAAATGCCTAATTATACCAGTAGTGTTATATGCAGCAGAAGTAATGTGCCCAACTAATAAAGAAAACGAACAACTGAGAATATTTGAAAGAAAGGTATTACGAGCAATAAGGGGAGCGAAGAAACTGGAAAATGAAGAATATAGACACTATATGAACCATGAAATCCTGGAAATAATGGGAGGCGAAGACATCATAAAAGTAATGAAGTCACAACGGATCAGATGGTTTGGACACATATGAGAGCGGATGAATAAAAATGTTAAAAACAATAACAGCATGGAAGCCCAAAATAGACAGCCCAAAACAGACAGACCAAGAGGAAGACCAAGAAATAGGTGGTATGAAGAAGTAATAAGAAACCTAAGAAACATGGAAATAAAAGACTGGAGAGAAAGCAAAAAATAACAAAATATGGAGGAAAATAGGAGAAGAAGCAAAAACACACAAGAAATTGTAATGGAATAAAGATAAAGAAGGAAAAACAAGGGACTAATCCACCCTAATAAATGGATTTACGCTTCGGAAAGAAGTGGCAATATTCTTCCAAAGAATGAAAGCCTTTATACAGGGTGAGTCATTTTAATCTTTGGACGCGTCTATCCAGTGAGGGAAGCAAGATGGTGAAAAATACCCCGGGACAAAATTGTTCGGGGTGAAGGGGGACAACTTTTGGCACCAAAATCCACTCCCCCCGCCCGGGGGGGTCAACTTTCAAATTTCAAATGGAACCCCCCATTTTTTTCATGGATTCGGGTTCCTGATAAAAAAATATGAAATTTTTGTCAGAATAATTTTTCATGAAAATTCTTTCTTCGGTCAGTTTTAGCGCATCTCACAATCCCACCCTTGGCGTTACCCAGGAACGACGTGGACGTGGTGGGATTTTGTTCTCATCAGGGTGCTTTTTTCGCGTAAATCCCCTTGCCTCTCACGTACGGGGTGTTCTCATTAAATTCGCCGGGAGTCAGTGGCTCTCCCCCGCGCTCTGGTCATGATCGTACATCACGAGCGTAGGTCCAATCTAACATTCTGGAACCTCAATCCTGGAAATTTTTGTCATTTTGGCGAAGCATTAACACTTTTGGCCCTGATGACAGCTACCTGACAGCTGTGATGACATCGTTTGAGGACAATTTTATGGCTGCAGACCTGGTAACTCCATATCGAGCGCTAACAATCATATGTGCTGTTTCGGGAAAATGTCCATTCACTGTAGTTCTTAAATAGGGCGAGGGGTCATAATTCTGACCGAAGAAAGCATTTTCATGAAAAATTGTTCGGACAAAAATTTCATATTTTTTATCAGGAACCCGAATCCATGGAAAAAAATGGGGGGGTTCCATTTGAAATTTTCAAGTTGACCCCCCCCCCCGCGGGGGAGAGTACGAGGGGGGAGTGGATTTTGGTGCCAAAAGTTGTCCCCCTTCACCCCGAACAATTTTGCCCCGGGGTATTTTTCACCATCTTGCTTCCCTCACTGGATAAACGCCTCCAAAGATTAAAATCACTCACCCGGTATATATAAAATATTGGATTGGTCTTCGTGAGCCCTCACGAGCCGTAGGTAAAAAATCTGGTGTGATACACGCACACATCTTTCTTTTACAGTAATCTTATAATTGGCCAAAAATTTGATTTTAAATTTTCAAGCATTTGTCAAAATTTTTTAAAAATTACAAATTCTACAAAAACGGTGCAAAATAGAGCGTTAGGTGAAGAGACAAATTTTCTCTAGAATTTTAAGCTGAATTTAAAAATATAATAATATACCGGGTGTTCTATTTAAAATAGGAGTTAATAAAGAAAATAGAAAAAAAACAAAAGAAACCCATTTTAGAAGTGTTCAACTGGAAAATCACCTATCTCACATCAATACACATTAAAAATGTAATAAAAGTGTAAAGTTTAAAAAAAATCGTTAGAGCCATTTTTGAAAAAATAAAAAAAAAATAAAAATCACAAGAGTAAACACCATACTTCCGGTTATGCAATTTTGTTCAAAAGCTTGCTGTCGCATCTACATAGTACACGAAACTTATATATGAAGTTTCAACGGCATACCTCTTTTCGTGATGGATAGACCAAATTGGATCACACAAATACAAATAATAGTTTTAATAAAAGAATTCAATATTGTGTCAATCTCAGGGCTTATGAAAATGATGTTATAATTAATATTAGCAAAATAAATGGTTTATTGCCTTTATTATTTTATTTATTGGCAATTTGTTTTAAATAATTTGCTCGGCTTGCATGAGAAAAACTCTTTTTCAAAGAGTTAGGTCTTAACACTTGTATTACAATTACTTTTGAATAGGACAGATTAACTCGTATGGCAATTGCTCGAATTCGTATCTGACATAACAGTTTAACCGTCAAAGTGACATCAAAAGAGCTATAGATTGCTTCTACAAAAATAGCGTAATTTGAAGGCAAAACAACAAAAATTTACATCAGGTAAATACAATGCAAATAATATAACGTAGTATCCGGCTAATCTGGTTTCGTTTCAGTGACGTAGGGACGCCGACTCAGCAATTGTTTTAACTTCTTGCAAATCTCCAAGTTCTATATTTCTCGGAGATGCCACGGCGATGGCCCGAATCTGGATGAATCAACACAGTTGGAACCACATTCAATACATCATCCAATATCTCCTCCAGGTGAGCTTCGTTGCTGTGTCACAAAATCAACCGACGCGACGCCACGGCAATTATAAACTTGGTGACGGCTTCCTGCTCCAAATCTCTGGATGTAGGGCTCGATAAACGATTCCCCATTACACAGCACACACAATTCTTGCTGACGGGTGCTTCCAACTATTTGAAAACTTGCCCGAAAAACCGGCCTCACTGTAGAACGCACCTGGTCAATTCTTGCCGAGTTTCTCCCTCTTCACTGAGGTTTGTTAACATGACAAAAATTTATACAACTACACTCTGCAGATTGGTCTTCTCCTCTTCTTTATCTTTCCCTTGTACCCTGAGGTGTAGGGTCCTCTATCCACTTCTGGAATTCTTTCCTGTCCCTGGCGATTTGTCTGACCTCTGCTATACTTTCCTCTCTTCTCCGCTTCCCTCTTGATTGTGCCCATCCATGTATGCCTTGGCCTACCTCGTCCTCTTTTCCCCTCTCTTCTTACCCTTGGTATTCTCTCCTCTCCCATTCGTACCACATCCCCGTACCATTTCAACTGTTGCTTCTGTATAGTTTCTACCAGCGGTTCTAGGTCTAGTTCTTCTCTTGTTGTTGTATTTCTGACTCTGTCTCTTTTTGTTCTTCCCACTACCCAGCGCAGGTATTTCATTTCTGCCGTCGTAATTCTGCTCTTGGTTCTATCCTGTAGTGGCCAGGTTTCTGTTCCATACGTTAGTGTTGGTAGATAGACAGCTTTATATAGGTGTAATTTGGTCTCTTTACTCAGTTCCTTTTTGTTCATTAGTGTTGAGCTTATCTGATAGTAGACTTTAGTTGCCTTAGATATTTGATTCTTTATTTCCTCTTCTATTGTTCCGTCGTGGCTTATGGTCACTCCCAAGATATTTGTAGCTGTCTGTTGTTTCCAGCTGCTTTCCATCGCATCTTATGTACAAGTTTTCTTGTTCTTCTGTGCTCTTACTTACTTTCATTACTTTGCTTTTTTTGTATTTATTGTCATTCCTGCTCTTCTAATTGCATTACTCCATTTATTAACTGCTCGCTGTAGTTTCCTTTGATTATCCGCTACGAGCACTATGTCATCTGCAAATACGAGGCTTTGTATATAGACCGCTCTCATGTTCCAGTTTCCTAATTTGGTGTTCAGGCTAATATCTTTGCTGTTTTTTATTATATCATTCATTACTATAATGAAATGTAATGGGCTAAGAGAATCTCCCTGTTTGATACCTCTTTCCATCATGAAACTACCTGACTCCTGTCCTTGTATTCTGACTATTCCCTTTGTCCTTTCATACAGCCGCCTTGTGGCTTCTCTAACAGCCGTATTCATAGTCGTTCGCCAGCGATTCGCCGGCGAGTCGCCGGAGTTTCGTTATGAATAGTATGTTGGCGGCACTGTAAGTCAATGTCAAATTCGAGGTTAGCAGGTTAGATTTTGTGTCAATTTCTGTCAAAACTGACGGAAAACCTAACCTGATAACCTCGAATTTGACATAGACGTACAGTGCCGCCAACATACTATTCATAACGAAACTCCAGCGACTCGCCGGCGAACCGCTGGCGAACGACTATGAATACGGCTGTAAGTTTTCCCGGGATGCCCGCTGTTTCCATTGCTTTCCAAAGGCTTGTTCTTGGCACCGTATCAAATGCCGCCTTTAGATCTATAAATGCAAGGTACAATGCTTTTTTTCTTTCAATTTCTTTTCTATTGCTGTTCGAAGTGCGAATAAGTGATCTTGTGTCTGTCTACCCTTCCTATAAGCCGCTTGTTCCTCTTGGAGTTCTTCTACAAGTTGTCTGATCTTTTTTTCCTATATCCTGGAATAGATCTTCTGTGCACACGATGACAGGCATATGGCACGATAATTATCACAGTCATTCGTGTTTCCTTTCTTGTGAATTGGGACAATTATGTTTTCTTCTCAATCTTTGGGTATCTCATCTCCCTCATATACTTGCTGCAGATTGGTGAATATTAAAAACCACTTTTCAATTTCAACAGAGAACTTTTTAATTTGAAAATTTACATTAATCTGTCAATAATAACAATTGAATATCTCGTTTCCTAGCAACTAAGTTTTACAATTGTTTTATGAAATAAGTTTTGATGTTTTTATTTAGGAACTAATCTGTTTTTTCCTGGAAATCGTCACTTTAAATTTTAGTCTGCTTTTAATCTAGTTTTTAAATGCACTGTTTTATTAACACTGCACAATTGTCTGTGTCCTATGATAGGTTGCCTCATCTTGCTCTTTGCAAGCTTTGCTTCCTTGCATTGCTTTGCAAAGTTTCTTTACCTGTCAGCTGTTTTGCCGTTTGCTGGCTTCATAAACTTTTACTCATAACCTCATATACTTTTTGCAATGCCACAAACCAGCTCTGTACAATGTTAAATTCACATTAGTGTATTGATGTTACCAAATAAACTCTGCCAGCTACACAAGCTAAGGTACGCTTGCCATTCCGAACACCAATTATGAATAAACGTTAAACACAACCCCTTTGATTCTGCCTTATCTAATGCTAACCTTTCTCAATCAAATTATAGTTACTGCTACTCACCTCATGTGCATTTATTAGTGTAAAATACTGACTTTATCTTGCAATAAACAAAATATTAATTCTGTGCTCGTTTTCGTGTTAGTTAGGCAACTAGAATTGCTTTGGGCATTAAACCATTGCAATATATTAGCCAATGAAGCTAAGAACTGAGAGGGCAATAAACAGTACGCAACATTACGATGGCCACTACAGTCCCTACAGCGAATCAAGGCTAAAGAGAAAGATACTTATCAAAAAGTTAAGATTACTCCTCATAACCTCATTTTACTAATAATTAAACCTGTAACCTGTAGGAATCGCAGCCTCTACCCCGCTTGTGAGTGGCTAGAGTCCTGTAGCCGCCATAAACTCATTAAAAGGCAAATTCCTCGACGTTCGATTTCGCAGCCCGCAAATTCCCTACCGGGGGAATGTCAACATCATTTTCCGGCTCAAGGCGAATAAATCCCATCTGCAGGATTTGACAGCGCGTACGCTCTAAGAACGATACCGAAGGTACCAGCAACCTGTGCACCAGGATTAAGATGCCCGCCCCACGTAACGCTTAAAATCGCTAAATTCACTGGAAAATTACAGCTTAAAATCACTGCTAAATGGAAGGTCAAGTTTGCAGGAACAAAAGACTCACTCAGCCCATTTCCAGAAGAATTGGCGTGCGTACCGGCGGACTACCAATAGGGACCCGCAACACTCGCCGGTGCATTGGGTTGCAGCTCGACCCACGAAACCAGACACCGTTCCAGACGAACATGTTATTTTAAATAATGTACAACTCAGATTTATTTTTAATTAATAATTGTAACTAGCTAAAAAGTGTTTTACCTAATCGAATATATATTTGAGTGAATGTATTTCTCCGATTTCAGCTTAACCCAAGGGGTACATCTTTGACGCCCTTAGTAATGGGGTGAAACGTCACATCTCTATACGTAAATTTACATTAATTGATGTATTTTTTTTCCTTTGTCGGTATCTCAAAAACGGAAAGGAATTAACCTAAAGTGAATAAGATGTCATGATGTTATGACATCCGGGACCAACTATTTCTGTGGCAGCCGTACCACGAGGCGCTGAGTGAAGCAGCCGTGGAACTCCCATCCAAGTTCTGACCAGAAAGAGCGTTGCTTAACTCTACTGATCGAACGTGGACGCTTGTTCAAGCTACACCACCCGGGACCCTACAAGCCATATCTAAAAATTTTCTAAGCAAAAAATTAAATATCCAAAAGATGGATTGACAAGTAACAATCAAGCAAACATATCCTCGACACCCACGGGTACTAGAGGACCGGACTATGTATATATGTATGTAAGAATAGACCTTCAAAACTATTTTCCTGAATTAGACAAAACTGTTAAATGGATAAGACATCCGTTCAACATTAATACAATGCCAGAGAGTCTACCACAAGCGGAATAAGAGCAATTATTGGAATTGAACCGCATCTCAGATTAAAATTTACAACCGGTGAACCGAATTATTGTAATTCTCGTTTCAGTTCAATCTCCTCTCATTTTGTTGTTTGCAATTGACATATTGTTACTTCTATAGAAAATAACCTGTATAATTTTGGTTGCGTAGAAGCTGTTCGTTATCTCTTACCATAACCTCAAATTTTGGAATTTCATTCTTCAGCCCCTATATTCCTAGATTCTCCTTAAACTATGACTTGTTCTTACCAATCAATCACTGTTTCTTTTTTTACTTCTTACACTTAACTCAATTCAGTCATTCAACCCCAATAAAAAAAAATTAAGGACAAATAAAATGCGATAAATACAATTCTTACCTTGGATCTATTATATAGCCGCAATATCCTAAAACAAACGTCTCGTATTTCCTGTTCCGTGACTCCAAACAGCGAGAACCACGCAGGATTTTTTGGTAGTGGAAGTTTCAGCTTCCGAGCTGTTAGGTATATGCAGGCACAGGCGACAGTCTCTGGTTGATATCGTACGAAAACATCTGTTCGTAAGGAATCGTTCATATAATTCCACGAATACTGCATGAGCTGCTGATGTTTTTCGTAGCCTAATACTTGAAGGTACATTACAATTATCTGAAAGAACAAGACTCGTTAACAGCTGAACGGTTTTCTCATTAGTCTTACCTTATGTGGATGTTTTATATGTACACAGAACCCTAACTCTTTCAAGACCCTACGCTCGGCTTTGATGACGTGGCTTTTGAGCTGAATGTAATTCTGGTCCAAAATGACGGGTATGATGTTCCTGCACACAAAAACCCCACCTGTACCACTCGGCCTTACAATTAAGCAACCTAAAATTAAGTTGAGGGTTTTTGCGTGGCTTTAGAAAAAACTTTAAAGTTGCAATTCGGAGAAAAGCTAGTCCGAGACAACAAGCGCTTGCAATCAGAGAAATGGTGGCCAAAGTTTAAGAACCGCGCTCGCCGAAGTTACAAATTTAAAGTTTCCTTTGCGAAGCATAACTTTAGCTTTTGTCGACGCCCAGATTTAAACTCGAACCACCATTTATTGTGTTACCTGAGTCTGCCGAACAATACTACCTCAATCCCAGGGCGTCACAACCTTACTACTATTGCGACTGCACCGGT
The DNA here is from genome assembly GCA_940337035.1 of Agriotes lineatus. NCBI lineage: Eukaryota > Metazoa > Arthropoda > Insecta > Coleoptera > Elateridae > Agriotes > Agriotes lineatus. The sequence continues at coordinate 35,073,818 of OW679203.1, forward strand.
TTAGCGTCCTTTCGAGCGGCTCCCTCACACCATGCTCGCATAAACACTATGAAAACGTCACAAAACCTAGAACACACCACTCTACACATTAATAACAAAATGCTTTCTGGGCGAATATTTGATTCTGGGGAGCTCTTCTTTCTTGAGGCGTCTTCTTGCGTTTAGTTGCTGGTTTTGCTATTTCGTAGGTAACACAATGCATGGCTGGAAATTATGTAAACCAAGTGCTTTGCAATTTTGATAAAAGTAACCTAATGACAAAACTCGAAACAATCACACTACTAATAAATAATAATACTATACTAATTACACATCTCGAGATTTAAGCTAGTTTACATTGCTAATCTAGAGCTGTTCGGCATTTTAGCAAAGACCTAAGTGACTAGACATACACCACCCATGAGTGCATCCCACCCTAAAGCTCTAAAGATTTCCCTAATTTCCTGTCCGTAATCTTTCGGCATTTCATTTATACCTCCGAAAGCAACCGGGTCTCTAGTGACCCTATATCAGACGGAACCAAGTCACTAGTGACCTTATACCAGCCGGAACCAAGTCTAGTGACCCTATACCAACCGGAACCAAGTCTCTAGTGACCCTATACCAGCCGGAACCAAGTCTCTAGTGACCCTCATCTGCTTTTGACAGGTAAGTCAATAAAGTTACCAGAGAACGCCGTTATGTCGTTTTCATGAACTTCTTACAATTTTAACACGTTGAAGGACACCAACGCTGATCAGCGTCAATTACTGAACGTCAAATGTGACAGAACGCTGTCCAGAGTCCTCAATTGTATCTATCAGTGTGACTGAACGCTGCACGGCGTCCAATTTTCCATACAAAATAATAGTAATCTGTTGTTACTGTCACCACTGGTATGTACACAGTCATATCAGTGTCACAAAAACACGAGTTATCTTACAGTTATCTACCTTTTCGCCTCTAGTTACGCAGGATGCTGATACGAGTCTGTCACAACAAGCTCGATATGAAGTCAGCCACTGTCCTTCAACGTGTTAATGCCCGGGACATACAAGACCCATTTTGGCGATTCACGTAACTACTTATATTTTAACTGACAGACAACTAACAACGAACTCTGAAGTTCCACCTTGTGTTAGCAACTCAAATGAAAAACTCATGCACCACATCAAGATATTAATCGTTTCTAGTTCCTGTATCTTGTTATACAGGTTTTAAAAATTGTTTCGAATAGTTTTCATCTATTGAATAGCCACATCTCGTTTGTTTTCGAATTATTTTGTTGGTTTTCTTTTTTAAATCTTGACTTTATGGCCATATTTGACTCGAGCACGAAAGTTTATGGAGATTTCTGATTGAATTAACATAATTTGGATGTTCGATTATCAGCAAGGAAAATGTCTAAATTCAAGGTCACAACTGGTCTGAGCATTTCAAGCTTTATCGTAGTATCTTATAGGCCGCTTTATATTTAAGCACGATGAAGAATTGCGCACAAAAATTAATATTGCTCACCACTATGCAATTCATGTACAATATACGTTTATAAACCACACCAAGACATAAAACTGTACATATCAACAATACATTTGAGGTTATGCTAGTGTGGTTCTGTGTATTTTTATTCAAGAAATGTTGACACAAAAAATAAAAGTTTTGCATTATTATTTAAAGCAGCAAATAAGACAAAGAAAATTACATTAACAAGTGAATTTATTACATCGGCATCAGCTGATTGTAAAATTTCCTTGGCGCATGCTTGCCTCGCATTGCAAAACAATTGAATAATGTAATTATAATTCGATGACACAATTTAAAAACAAATGACAATTGCAACAACCAAACAATAACATGTCAAAACAAATGACAATCTAGACAAGAGAAAAAAAAAAAGACTTTATACCAACCTTATGCGCACACTGAGAGAAAAACTTGAACACAGAAGTGGCTACTGCGATGACATAATTAAAAAACAAATGATCAACACATGACAATTGCAACAAACAAAAGTTAACATGTTTAAGACTAGAAAACAAATGACAATCTAGACAAGAGACAAAGAAAAGACTTAATACCAACCTTATGTGCGCACCGTGAGAAAAACACGAACGCATGTGGCTACATAATTACTAGCAGATTGAACAACAAAACAAAAAATAGCAACGGTTTCATGACATTTACTGCTTCTCGCACATAAATGCAATTTGTCATCGTCTCATCCTCATCTCATAGAAGTAAAAAAACGATCTGATTTCATACGTTTGCATAATTTTAATCAATATGCACTAGAAGACTACTCAATGCATACTAAAATCGTAGCTTAAGACACTCCTCAAAATTCAATATCAAAATTAAATTTCCGGAACGATCACGGAGCGTCACCCTTGTAGAGACGAGGACAAAATAATTCGTATGCATATCTAGACAGATCCGAAAACAATACAAGTCAGTGTGTGATTGGACGTAAAAATGAGCGATAAAAACTTAAAGCAGAGGATTTACGTAAAATTCTGTGCGAATATTGGTAAAAGTGCAACTGACACGTTGGAGCTGTTAAAAGCTGCATTTGAGTAACATACGAGGTTCATGGAGAAGCAACAAGATGTGAACGAGGATAAGGAGAAGATGCAAATGTGTAATAGAAACAGTTACGACTGAATGTTCTGTCGACGAACACAAATTTAACACGGTTATTATGAAAATTTGCGTTTTTAATAGCAGTGGAAAACAAAGCACACGTCACACTCGCAGTTGAAGACTATAATGTCACACTCGCAGTTGAAGACTATAATGCATCATGAATTCATTAAACAGATTGGTAAAAGTGCAACTGACACATTGGAGCTGTTAAAAGTTGCATTTGAGTAACATAAGAGGTTAATGGAGAAGCAACAAGATGTGAACGAGGATAAGGAGAAGATGCAAATGTGTAATAGAAACAGTTACCACTGAATGTTCTGTCGACGAACACAAATTTAACACGGTTATTATAAAAATTTGTGTTTTTAATAGCAGTGGAAAACAAAGCACACGTCACACTCGCAGTTGAAGACTATAACGTCACACTCGCAGTTGAAGACTATAGTGCATCATGAATTCATTAAACAGGAACAGTTTGCTTATGCGGGTCTGTTCAGAGAAAAAGACCTGAATTGAGGCCACACAAATGCAACATCCATCGTGACAATGCCCCAAAGCATAATCACTGGTGATCACTCAGTGACCTGACTTAGCCTCTCGTGATTTCTGACTTCCCCAAAATAAAAATTGCCGTGAACGGACAAACATACAAAATTATGGCGTATTGAAGTGGGTCTGTCTGATTCATGCAGGCAATGACGATAACTATGAAAATTTATATATATCCGGAGCGCCAAAATATTGTACTTTCTCATTTTATAGCCATTCCATAGTCAGCAGATTTCTAAAAACAACAAACAGTTGTCCCTCTAGACTTTTTTACATGCTTTTTCTGAAGGTGATTACTATTTCGAACGGAATATTTGTGACAAATTTGAATTAATCAACCAATAATTAAGGCCACTAGATTAATACACCAAGTGTAAGGTACCGCCATTCCATTCCTCATGTGTGAAAATTGTGAGATAAAGATAAGAAATACAAATTTCCCAAGTGCAGTAGGGAAGACACTAGTTTTTGGGGATCTTCTTGTTGGTGTAATGGCACTGCCACTGTCAAATTATTGTTAAGATTGTTTTTTTATACCCAGTTGCGACAAGGATAGATATAAAAATCACTAATGGCGGTACCTTACACTTTAGTGTGTTGATTTAGTGACCTTACCAATAATATATGTATAGTGCCTCCAGGTAATTTTTTACATTTGCTATAAATTACAGATTTTGCTTATGAATATCAAAAACCACCATCAAGCAAGCTGTTGTCAGTAAATTTTGTAGTTAACACTTCAAAACGTCAAAAATCGAAGTTGTAAATATCAATTTTCTTTATTTCAAGAAACTACGTAACTAACGTTTCTGCTAATACCCTTTAGCACTACAAAGTAACTTTTCTGTTTAAGGGTCTGTGGGAGCTAAACATTTTCTAGTCAAGAGGCCAAAAAGTTTATTTACGTATCTGCAATTTTGCACATAATTAATACTACTACACACTAACCACTACAGGTTGGATAGGAACACCAATATTTTTAAAAACCTATCAAAAAAGTCTACATCTTTAAATGCTGGAAAAGGACTCAAAAATGTATTGAAACTACCAAAAATACGTTTTGACCGTCTGCAGGCTGCCAGACATTAATAACAAATTTTAAATGTAAATAAAGAACTCAAACACACGACGTCTTTGGTATGAACGTGATCTACCATAAGTTAGTCACTAAATCACGTAAGCTTTGCCAACACAGGTAGAGAAAGCTCCGTGCTCTTTATGTCAAACCAAACTCGTTTTTTCAATGACATACACCATCAATTTTTATTACGCCTGAAAACGATCGTCTATTTAACATCTAACCTAAAGAAAGGATCAAGGTGATTTAGTCACCTTACCATAAGCTCCTTTATTAGGAACACTTTTGAAGAGTCGGTAATATTTAAAGCTTGTGCAAACATTCAATGGAAAACCAAACAATCTTCAACTCAAAGCCGGGTCTAAAGTTTTTAACTAGATAAAAAAAAATTTCATTGTTTTGAGGTCTATAGACTCCTTAGAATCTACGCCTAACTTTTATTATGCTTCTTAAGGCGGGTACAGACTTAAGCACGAACGCAAACGAGACAGACTGAGGCCGCACGAACAAGGAAGAGTGGAGAATTTGACTCTTTAACAACTGGCGTCAATTATAAGTGCGAAAACCAAACAATCTTCAACTCAAAGCCTGCTCAAAAACGTTTTCATTGTTTTGAGGTCTCTAGACTCCTTAGAATCTACGTCTACCCTTTATTATGCTTCTTAAGACGGGTACAGCCCTGACCATAAATGCGAACGAGACAGGCTGAGGCCGTATCAGCAAGTAAGAGTGGAGAATTCGACTCTTTAACAAGTGGAGTCAGTTTTAAAGTGCGAGGCCTCGGCTTGCCTCATTCACATGTGTGCTTAGATCTGTACCTTCCGTAAGACTTGGATTTACTTCAAATAGTAATTAAACTACTTCCGGAAATTATTTCGAGCATTGCAAAATGCAGTCGAGCAATAAAAGCTTTGTCAATAGCTGCGTTAACTTCCTACTGCCGCGAAAGATTAGGCATCCATTTTTAAACGTATTTCAACCTATTTAAGACTCAAAAGTGCAGTTCAAGTGAGTGACCTTAGAATATGTATTAAATTTGAGTAAAACTCTGCGCACACATGCACGAGAATAGTCACCATACTTCTTTAAAAGCACGTTTCAGTGTAGACCTTAAAGAAGTCTCGGTCCACGAAGCATATTTCATCTTTAATTGATGGTAAACTCAAAACTAGACATTATGAACTTTACACTGAAAAATATCATTAAAAATATGTGTAAATACATCAGCATGTCTGGTAAATTTTACCATCCAAGTGAGAAAGAAAAAATTTAAATTTTAATGCAAATATACGAATGAATTTATCCAAAAATGTACGGGATTAACTACAAAACAATATTGTACTTCCTGTATATGAAACGGTTACAGTTCATGCGGCTATGGTTGCATACCTACTAAGGGGCAAGGCACTTTGTCTCCTCAACGTGGGACCTACAGTTTAATACATAATATAAACCAATCCTAGTTGTAAAACTTCTGGCTCAAGATTTTATATATAAGAATAACCTGAAATGGTGTTCAACCTTTTTGACTTACTGCAGCTAGTAACGTTTACACGTAGTACACATCCACAAAAATAAATCTAAGAGGCTGCTGCGAGCCCCCTTCAGGCCGAGAGCCAATCCCCAGTTACAAACCTTCGAAGGCACGGTGGTCCTGATCGCACTAATCTCGCAGCCATGCATTGTGGATACCTGAGAGTGGCTAAAGTCTAGACGTGAGAGAGTTTAGACTCAGCTCAGTGGCAGGGCATCCACCATGAGTCTCCAGTTAAGTGGGACAGAGGCCCTGTGGTGCCCATGGAGCCTCTGTAAATCAACAACAACATTTGAGTTCCCTCTTACTGCGGAAGCAGCACCTACTGCACTTGCTTAGCCCGACATTAGCAGCCACGTGCCCAATCTTCCCGCTCCATTAGCAACGCGTCTTGGCAACTGACGGCGCTCGGTCCGATCGGCCTGACCGGAGCCGGCAAGATTAGGCATGCATGAGCAAATGCTTGATTTAGTTTCACAAACTCGGTTACTTGCTTACGCTTGAGCACCGAGAGTACGTGACACAATTACTAGTTAAAAAAAAGAAACGTGTAAGAGGCCAAATTAAAAACTGGCTGCTTTGTGTTTGCTTCTAGATTCGTACTAGTAGACGATGATAGTTTCAGTTGCTACCTTTAATCTATTAGAATTTCAAAAAAATACAATTTTGTTGTATCACTACTTTAAGAAAAATAGCAAATCAGTTGCTGCTATATGCAGGATTTATCTAATATAGTAGATGCTCAACGATAAAATTACGTAAAGCTAGTTTTCAATTCATACTTATACAGCTTCACACTGGAAAAAAGTTGTTTATTTGAATTGCGCTTAAATTAAAAAAAAAACAATCATTTCTCATCTTTTTTAAGCATAAACCCTTAATAAATTTTCTCTGACCAATAATGAAGCGTGCCTTTTCGGTTGCTTGCTACCATTTTAGATTCACCCTGCATATCCACACCCATTTCCTCTGAATTACAATAAGAATTTGCAATACTAAATCAAGTATTTCGTCTTAACGTTAAAAAGCTTTCCCAAATCAATAAAACGGAACGGCCTTCTACAAATTTGCAGGTGTTACGTTTGTCCAAGAGGAAGTGTTTTGAAAATTTGCAAACAAAACATTCAGCCAGAACGCATTCAATCGAACTACTTTATAGTCTCCTCAGTATGCCGTCCCGAGCAAGCGATTGAAAAGGCCAAACGAATGAACACTAAATAAATCACACAACTATTATTTAATATAATGAATAGATTACCTAGTCAATGCAATGGCAACAGTTACAATGTGTACTACCTAACAGCCCGGCGGACCTGTTCAAAATTGTCGAAAAATCATGAGTTTCAAAGCACGGCAACTTTCAACGCTGCGTGAATTGAAATTTACAAAAGCTAAAAGTTATGCTTCATGTTTACAGCAGTATTTCCAGTGAGAGCAAAAATAAACGTTAGGAAAACAAAATAAAAGTAAGAAGGGCAAGATGATAGAAGTCAACTTACTTGTTCGAGGTGACTTGCCGGATGTGGCTAAAGACGTTAATGACGTCCCGAACACGTCGCGGGGCCTCTTCGATCTTAGACGCTAGACAAACACAAGCCATCGCTGTTTGTTCAACAGGATGGCGAACTAGACTTTTTGAATAATAGAAACGTTGCAGCAAAACCTGCCCCGTAGCCATTGCTACCTGCAAACATTGGCCAAAAGAATTACACAGTGCCTCCACAGCGTTCTGGGAGTAAAGTAGGACAACTCAACATACCTGTGGCAGCTTCAGTAGGATTCCGGCCGTCTGAATGAGCTCACAGCCGTAAATTCGTAAATCTGTCTCGGTATCAACGTCCAAGCCATCCGTTTGGGATGGCGTGGTTTCTAATTTCTCTTCTGGCAATAACTGGTTTTTTAAAGTCAAAACTATTTTACCGTAGGGCTTCACATTGTTTTTGAGTGTCGGCTGCGTCGTATCGCTCTTATTTGAGCCCATATTATTCGAACTTGCACGCAACAAAAACGTTCTTGCAACGCATGTACAAAATGTCTGCTTGACCTTGTTTACATGTCAAACATCGATCGGTGTGGAACTCGGCTAAGTTCGGCTTCGCTATGGTCGCGTTCAACTGTTGTCCAGCGCAGCAGATCTTACTGAATTTTACCAGCCAGCCTACTTGATTAGAGTGACTTACCATTAAGCTGGTATGACACGATACTAGTTTTTTGGGAAAATTTACGAATACATTTTGGCGAAAATTTACTAGTAATTTTTCCTAAAATTATTCTTAACCCGAAAATGGTACGTATGCAACGTATTCAATATTTTTTCGTAATTCTTGTCAATCTGCGCAGCAGTAAACCGTTTTAGGAATATTTATAATTTATGTGCAGTAAAGTTGACAGAATTTCTATTTGGAACAGATAAACACAAACATAACCTAAAACGTTGTACCAGTGGCGTTAATTTAATAGTGACTTAAATTTATTAAGTTCTCTTTTAATTATCATGAGCGATAGTAGCGACAGTGACAGCAGCAGCATTACATTAACGTAAAACTTGGGAACATAAATTTGTAACGTGTTAATTTACCATCTGGGCACATTTATTTTTACAGACAGATTATTTAGAAAGTGTTTCTAAATAATTTACGCTTAAATTTACTAGTAAATTTCGTATACAATTTTCTGTTTGCACTATGCAAATTTTTTTAGAATAATTTATGAAAAAAATTACTTTAAATAAATTTAGTAACGTATCATACCACCTTAATAATTTCAGTTGATGAAATGATTTTAACTGTCATGTGAATAATTCAAACCGGTCATATGTAATATCAAATTTTAATATCAGAAACCACAATGCGCAGTTTTCCGAATAGTTATACGGTTTTCTAAGCAAGAAATAATTCTAGCTTTTGAAACTAAACTAACTCTAAAGATTACTGACGGTGACTTTTGAAATAATTTCAGATTTATTCACATCTCAGTTGCCAGTTAAAATTTCAGGTTCAGCAGCCAAAAATACCTTATCCTAGTTTTTTTGATAGCAATATTAGTATTTGCAGAGCGGAACTACAGGTACAGCAGAACCTCGTAGTTTTGCTACAGTGACTATATAGTAACTATATAGTCACTGTAGTTTTGCGGGTGGCAAAAAACAGAACTAATATTAACATGTGAGCAAACGAAAATGAAATCAAGCTTGGCTTTGAAATATTTGTTTTGTGTTGGCGGCACTGTAAGTCTATGTCAAATTTGAGGTTATCAGGTTAAGTTTTGCGTCAGTCTGTGTCAAATAACAAACAAAACCTAACCTGTTAACCTCGAATTTGACATAGACTTACACTGCCACCAACATAAACCGTGCCAAGCGAATAACAGGCCTACCTAAATTTATTGTCCGCCATTGTACCAGTGGAAGTGTTTGTGAAAATTTCCGCTACAATAAAATAAAAAATTTCCAATACCATCTGCGACTGAAGATTGGCAGCCGACACTTGAAATTTTCAAACATCGTTTCCGGCCCAAGGAAGCATCTGAAGCCAGAGATCTGCACGGCATCACGTCAGCAGGATTTGCAGGAGCATACCAATCAACATTTGCGGCTAGGGAAGCGGCTACAGGCTGAGAAATTCCAGCGGCGTCACTTTCCGATCATCTTCGTGCCAAAGTTGAACATTTTACGAAGTAGAAATTAGCTATAAATTGAGTGTCAGGGTTCGGGAAACTTATGAAAATACGAGACTAAACCTTACTGAAGAGGCCTAGCGCATATCCAAGGGTCCAGTTACGCCGTAATAATCCAAAAATTGCGTAGAGTCATGAAATTTTGTGAAATTGGGGGATTTCCAAGCATCAGTAACAAATAAAAGTTAACGTCATCCTGTAACAATAAAGTGGAGGTTTTGTTGCCTAAAGCGATAATTGAATCAAATTACCTGACGATTCTTTGTTGGTTTCGCGATTTTAAGCATTCAAGTAAGCGCTGTTGCACTGACGAAATTTTTGTGTCATTTAACATATTGTAAATTTTATCTACCAGAACCGCGTATATGAGCTACTCAAGTACAATTAATCTAAAATGAACTACTAATTTGTGAATATAGTGATATTCCGAACCCAACCTGAGATAAACAGTTTTGTGTTTGCCGAGAGCTAGCTTAAATAATATTACAGTTTAATAAAATTGTAAGAAAGGAGCATTTAACCATTTTATTTAGAACATCAGCTAATACATTTCATTTTAACTAGCCCTAAATTACTGACAGGTAAAAGTGAGCACAGTATAAAATCAACCTGATAATTGTGTGGTGATTTGCCCTAATTTAACTATAAATAGTCACTGTAGTTTTGCGGGTGGCAAAAAACAGAACTAATATTAACATATGAGCAAACGAAAATAAAATCAAGCTTGGCTTTGAAATATTTGTTTGTGTTGGTGGCACTGTAAGTCTATGTCAAATTCGAGGTTATCAGGTTAGGTTTTGCATCAGTCTGTGTCAAAACTGACGCAAAACCTAACCTGCTAATCTCGAATTTGACATATATATTTCAAAGCCAAGCTTGATTTCATTTTCGTTTGCTCACATATTAGAATCAAATGTATTCTAAGCTTCATATTGGTAACAATTTTTTACATCTCTCAAACTGACAACTTGTTAACCTGATTTAAAAAAAAAATGATAAGATACGTCAGTGACGTACTGGAAACTTTTAAATTTAAGTAATTATACTAAACAATAGAGTTTTTGCACAATAAAGTAACAAAAACGGTTGTAGCTACAGTTAATTATCTGTGATGTGATGCTTAAAACTAAATTCTTCGAATAATCCAAAACCTACACTACACGTTGCAGTGTGAAGACAAATTTTACTAATTCCTGCAATCACCGCTACTGACTTCTTGACAGTTATAACATAACCCAACTTTATATATATGACATTTATTTCACTTCATGTATTACCACATCCATTGCCTTCCTCGACCGCAAAGATTGGTTCTGCTATATAATTATAATTATTACTTCCTTTTACGATAAAAGAAGTATTGGAATCACCCCAAAAATTCGAAATTGAGTTTTCAACAGATCTTCACGTTTTAGAGTCCCCTGAACTCAAAAAACATGGTTTTGTTCATTGGTCAGTCTGTGTGTCAGTGAACAGTATATGTGACTAAGCTCCTCCTAAACGGCTGGACCGATTTTAATGAAATTTTTTGTGCTTGAGACGGTCCCTGGATGGTTTAGATTCACAATTGGACCCGGTAGGCGTCGCTGCAATCGGGTTCTAGGAATGAAAAACGATTTAAATTTTTTCTTAAAGATATATCGCATATCAGAACATATAACCCCATCATTTCACCCCCAATATTTTTTAAAAATGAAAAGAATAGAAAATTCGAAAAAAAAACGTTTGCTGAACCAGTTAATAGCAGCAAACCAAGGTTCGGGCAGGACAACGTCTATCGGGTCTCCCAAAATTTCACCCTCTACCACCCCCAATAGTTTTTAAAATTAAAATATTTATGTATATGATTCTTCTGTAAGTGTGTATGTGACTGAGCTCCTAAACGGCTGGGCCGATTTTGATGAAATTTTTTGTGTGTGTTTGAGTGGATCCCTGGATGGTTTAGATTCACAATTGGACCCGGTAGGTGGCGTCGCAATCGGGTTCTAGAAATTTTTTAAAAATTTTTTGACGAATTTAAAATTTTTTTTTAAGATTTCTTGCATATCATAACATATAAAAAAAAATCTTTAATTAAAATTTTATATTTTATGATATTATTTTTGGAATTTTACATTAACGGTTATTATTTTAAGTACAAACTTTCAAGACACTGGATCATTTTATAAACAAGTATATTTGGCAACAGAGCTGGATCTACGTAACCTTCTTTTCACAGAGATTCTCACCAACTGAGGATTTCATAGTTTTCGGTGTACATTCTGTATGTTTACTAACGTGCTTGAGGTGATAGCGTCGACATCTATCGACTGCAAAACACATTATTCATGCTTGACTTTAAACCTTAAAGGAAATCGTTTGGGAGTGCCGGATTCGCCTGGGTCTTCCAAGAGCCTACCAACTAAAACCCCTACTCTTTTGCCTCTTTACATCGTAGTGATAGGCTTTTCTCTCCTTTTATCTTATTTTCGCTGTCGCTTTCTTTCCTCTGACTCTTTATTTCTCATATTTTCTTTAATCATTGTGTATGATCTTTGAGCTTCCCCTGCTGTTGATCATGGTTCATGGTTTCTACCATGTTTTCTGGTGTTAATTCGTGCACCACCTTGTCAAATGCGCCTTCCCTTGACCTGTCCAACCGCTCACATTCGAATACCGCACGCTCAGCCGTATCCACATTATTACAGTACATACATCTGTCCGTCTAATCCTTCCTTATCCTTGTGTATGTGGTCTGAATGTTCTGTGTTCCGATGCCTCCACCATTAGTTCGATGGGAGCTATTGTAGTACAGCCAAAACTGGCCTAAACAGTATTTCCGCTCCTCCTTCTGCTTTTTTTGGTGACTGCCTTTATGTGCTCGCCATAGCTTTCTCTTGTATTGAGGGTTGGTACATCGTATTTAGTGTTACATTTTGGGGTGATTTCGATGCTTTATACTTTAAAGCTTCTGCCAGCCCTTCTTCTTTTTACTTCTGCCTTCTCTGGGACTAATCCCAAAAACCTGTGTGTTTACCTTGCTAGCTCAGTATGCATGTCACCCTTCTAAATACCCAGTTGTGGTTACCAACGCTCACTATTTGTCAAAAACAGGAAGCTGGTTTTTGAGCTGGAACTAACTTCAAACATATGTACAAGAAAAGCCAATTTGTTTACACAAATATATTAACTTTTATAACACACATAAAAATCAAGAAAACAGTATTAAAACCCAGAATAATTGGCGTTCCTAAACATAAATGTAAAATAAGAATGACTTCTCTACGAACGAGTTCATATTTTTTTATGTCGTAAGCACCTATAATGAGCAACCAGTTGATGTTTCTTTGCTTACAGAACTCGATTCACAACAGATATAAAAAATATATTATCATGTATAATGACTAATTTTTGAACTACTTTAAGTATTGTTTTTTAACCTTTAACCTGATGTACCAAACAAGATATGTCTATTTATGTTGTTTGTTGCCAGTTATGAAGTAGGTACTAACCTTAATTTTTTGCCTTGAGAAAGAAATAAAGCTCTCCTAACTATTGGTGTTAGATAAAATAGTTTTCTTTTGAAGTGGAATGAGAGGAATTAAACCTAATTATGTATTATATTGATTTTTGAGGCTTTCACGGCCATTGTCATTAAGTAACAAACGACTTCCGGGATTGGATCGTGTCATGATTGAGATCGAAGAACTCAAGTTCTTCTTTATGTATTATATTGTTTATCAACCAGTCGTTCGTT